>JADANN010000443.1:3284666-3926966 GCA_018806985.1 Angiostrongylus vasorum
GGTAAGTCTCCAAAAAAAGAAAAAAATGGAGATTCTGCTGGCGCCAGCACAACTAGTGAAGTCAGACCGTCCAAGTATCCAAGTATTTCCCACAAGACCGATCATCTATAGTTTATTGTTCATCTTGTAAATATTTAATAACATTTCAAAATTCAAAAAAATGCAAATGTTTCATAAGTTTCCTACATAACACTCTACTACTCATGAATAGCTGAACAGCAGAAACATAACCTCTTTCTGGGATTGGATAAGAGAACTCAGGAAGGAATCTATTAATATCCGCCATATACTAACACACAATTACCAAATGTTCGCCAGAACGGTAATAGTACAAAATAATCTCACCAAAGCATATAATTATAGCCAAACTATAGGGAAAATCATTTCAAGTGGAACAGGAGTTTTTGAGTGGAACCAGAAATTCATGCCCTTCAGATCTCTTCATCGGATGGCTCAGCCCATTTGCAGTTGAGCACCAGGTGCTCGTCGAAGGTCAGATTTTTTCGCTCAAACATATCGTCGCATATTGGGCAAACTGCTCTGAAGTAAAACACGTGATACTACACGACACATCACCAAAATTACGACTTTTTATTGCTTTTTCTTTAGATTACTATACTTACTGCTTGAATGAGATAGCGATTTGTTTTCCATGAGATTCCAGTAGATGCTCGATTATGTTTCTTTCGTACTGAAAGAAAAAAGATGCCCGAGTTTAATAGAAACACTTTTAAAATGGAAGGATTTTTTTACAAAGATAAGAGCTCTTCCAAACACATTGTTCTCTAATAGAAGAAGGATAAGCTCAAAAAATACGTAATGAAGACATAACATACTTCACCACAGTATCCACACAGCATAGCACTTTTTCCTGCAAAGTAATTTCTGCACACTCCACGCATTGCCGTGTCATGATCCATTAGCATATGACGTTGAAGCGACAGGAAGCTGTGGAATCTGAAATGATAAGAATGGTCGTCATTGGCTGTCATCGATGTTACGAACTTTTTTTTGATGAAGTAGTTCGAAGTACTAGAGAGAGTACTACACTGATTCCAACGATAACTGGAAACCAGAAGAATTTCTCACCTTTTCGGACATTCGTCGCATTTCATCTTCGGAGCCGCGTTCAGCACTTCCAGTGACGAAAATTGGAGCAGTTCTCCATGCATCATCTGAAAACACCAGATGTTTTCTTATCACAAATGGATAACTTTAATAACAAAATTTTTTTGTTGAAAGATTTGGTGTAAACGCTGTTATCAGATGCAGTTAAGGACTATAACGAGAATGATGAGTACTGATGGTATCGCCGATAGATGGAGATCGGTACTCGCCTGCATATGGATGAGCTTCTCAGACACCTTTACCACTTGGTCGCATAGCCAACAGCACTCGAACGATGGTATCAGTTCACACAGAGCCCTGGAACGATTACAATTTACGTAGAAGTCATAGATTATACTTTCACTAGACTTTTTTCACGACGTCAGTTCGACCTTTCCAGGCTCTGAAGAAGGCGAAACCATCAAAACATCAGCCATTGTGAATCAATAATTGCTGTAATAACAACCTCTTGTTTGCTCATCAAGAAAAAACAGGGATTATTGATCAATGCCGTGGTTGAAAAAGTCAGTGTTGGGACTAAGGAATATTGATCGTAGGTGGAAAATCTTACCGGTTCAATTCCGTGGCGAATCTGTAGGACATGGTGACTACCAATCAGGAAGCCAAAGGGGCACTAACCCATGCAACTATATCGAGATCAAGTGACTTGAGGTGGAACTCATGTCGAGTCCAGCGCTCTTTCGAATGCCTAAGGCAACAGTTTGCAGTGAAAAGAGGTCATTAGTGAGATAGCAAGCATGTCTGCTGGATACGCCATGATACCGCCATTATTTGTTGGGGCTGACAGTACAGAAATAAGAGGCGGAGCTGGACAAGGGTGATTATGTGAGCAAATTCCCTTCTGAATCAAAGCACCTTCAGATGGAGTTGGAGAGATGAGTACTGGAAAGAAATTTCTCCAAAAAAGTACGGTAAAGTTTATATCTTGATGTATAATAAAAGTGGGGGACAAATATTATTGAATTAAGTGTGCTTTGTGGTATTCACGAGCGCACAGAAGGTTGCTGCAAAACTGTTTATTGTTGGTGATGATTTGATGTCTTCGCCTTCTTCAAAGCCGCAGCGAATCAAATCGAATCGGGAAATCCACATCAGCTGTTTCTTGCAGTGTGGATGTTCGCTGTCGTCCTCTTCAGTCGAGTCGACTATGGAAATACAGAGTAATTTACTATCAATAACATTTTTGTTGAAATAAATAGATACGGCACTTGGCGATGGATTGGAATAATCCTTCACCTTTAAACAAATTTAAGAATTCCTTCATGGAGCTCATTGTAAACAGTTATGGCTGAAAACTCCTATCCCGAACAGCCACTGAGTTCTTTTTAGCTCCACCGCTACCCTAAGGTCTTGGATCTTGCCGATTTTTTTTCGTTTAGTCTAGTTTTTCCGTTTGGCGCTGTATAATCATTTCTTCCATTCGCTTTGCGTCGTTTGGAGTTATCATTTCCACTTCATCCATTATTACAGTGTTCTCTGAAGAACTCCTGAAATAACGCCTTGAAGCCCGATTGATCATTGTTCTCCTGAGAAGTTGTTGAACAATAGAGCGGAGGCACTTCTCAAAGTTAATAGAAACTCCCATGAAGTTTACTTCATTGGACACGAATTACCACATCCTAGTCACTTTGTTTGGAGGTTTTATCAAAACCTTTGTTAAGAATACAACATCACTTGTATACACATAAAGTGTCGAATAGTTGTAGAACCTATCACCTGAGTTCATTTGCATCAGACAAATCTAACGTTTAAACTATGATTCAGCCGATTTGAAGTTATTTCGTTCCACACTTTCATTTTAATCTGTTGGTCTTTTTTGTACACCCAGTAGGTGTCATCAGTAATGTTTAGGGAGAAGTTTCTATGGTAGCAGATTAAACAACTCATATGGGTACAGAACTACCTTTATTTCCCACTACTAAGAGTTCAGAGCGATTCTGTAACATCACAACCTGACTTCTTTTTTCAATACCTAGTGCTTTCTTATGTGAACTTCTTCGAACAAAATGGTGAGGCAGAAGCACGAGAGCATGAGTGGAATCACCTGGTCTTCATCGGCAAGTATTCCATTTGACATTCTGTATACCGCTCAGTTTTATTAAGCAGAGCTGGAAACGATATTTTTTTACATGATTGAGCTGATACAATTGAGGGTTAAAAAACAGTTTACTTCTATCGAAGGCCGTCGGCATCAAGTCTTTTTCCAAAAGAAAAGTCTCGTTGAAATCTGCAGAGAGAAGCAGTTAAACACTAAAATCATAAAGCACTTTACGTAACATCTATGTTGGAGCAATAGAGGCCTTCACGTGCTGTGATATTCTCGCGATTATCAAGAGCTCCGATTTTATTTTTAGAAATAACGGTTGTTAACTATGGCATTGGTAACCCCCAAGTAACTTAAATGGGTGCGAAGCAACTTCATTCACTTCCAAGGATTAGCAAGCTCACACAAAAGACGTTAAACACATCACATTTCTGGTGCGCTATGCTCTACCAATACTGTTCTAGGTGAGAAGATAGCCATGGGAGCACGGCGCGCTCTCTCATGACGTATGTTTTTATCTTAGCAAATCTTTATTGAAGATGTCGCTCCTCAATTTGGGAGACCCTGCTGTGGAATGAACAATCGCTGTACATCATGGTATGCCATCCAGGGACACACCTCCAGCTATGGATTGCAGACTATTAGGTTCTTATAAACATTATAGTAAAACCACGGATGGTATTTGTAACGGCGATAGACAGCGATAACTTGCTACACTACACTGGTATTTCTAAAGCAAATACAGTATGAGACGATGTAGTGAAAAGTCAGTGCATTCAAGGAAAAGCTGCATATTTTGAATTAAATGCTTTTTAAAAAATAAATTATTGACTATTGACAAAATAGGAGAGACATATCGAAACATTTTTCAATGACTATGGTAACAAACCTGCCTACCTCTGAAGCATAGAAGCAGTAACTCTCTCTAATGAAGAGATGAGAACACTATCTGTCTCAACACCTCCCAACGGTTTACCGCCTCATCGTGGCTGGGAAGTGTTCTTTGATGCCGGGCTGCGATGTACAGCAGGACGATTCATCCTCCTGGCAGGGTTTCCCAACCTGAGAAGGAGTCAGGCGTTTCCATCAGAAATCCTAGCTAATAGCAAACCAATACCAGGATTCACCACCGTCCTGGTATCAAAGTCGCTTAGTTGCAAATCTCCCTCTGGTCCACAAAGAGTGCGACTGCTTGTGGTGGTGAAGACCTGGGGCTGACTTTGCCCAGGCTGACTTCGAAATTCCAAAGAACTACAATGGCTAAACCAGCAAAATCTACTAAAAAGTGGAGATTGTGCTGAGGCCGGCACAACCAGTGAGGACGGGCCATCCAAGTATCCGGGTATCTGTCCCAATATATCAGGAAGAATCAGCCTAACCAGCATTGAACGTCATTCATAGAAATGTCAAGAGGTAGCCGAAGCTGCAAATTCGTTTCCTCGCATCCATCTTCCACGAAGGTCTCCTAAGCTTAACATGTGGCTTAGACAGCCGCTTGACAATTTCATCTTCAATGACATTGAATGTTGGTCGGATCGATTCTCCCTGGAGTCTTGAAATAGCTGGGTCGGAGCGTTCCCAATTGGATCGCAGAGAGTGAACTTTACCAGAAAAATCCGGCACCGAGTTTCCAACCCCCGAGGGACCACAGGCTTGGTGAGCCGAGCGGGATTGAACCAGCACCGTGCTCATGATGTTCCGGCATTACTCATAGTGCTATCCACCTCCTTGTTGAAATCATTGATTTAGTTAATACATTATTTTTTTTACATCACCCGTCATCACATCTACTGTTCGGATCTCTGTACTTCATGCACTCGATATATTTTCAGCCGATTTATCCTCCACAAAGCTCTTCGAACACTTCGCGTGTTGGGATATTTGCAACGATTGTTTGTGGCACCGATAGTGTAGAAAGCCGGCTAAGAAAATGGCAGAGCATGGGTCTCAGTGTGGCAGTGGATAATACGTGAGCTCGCAGAAATGGCAACCGTGAGTTCAAATCAGGCTTCTGGTCTGGTTTTGCAAACGTTTCAGCATCGTTGAGGTTGTATTTCACATAATATCCTGCAATGAAAAATTACTGATTAGTAAATGTAAAGTTGTACATTGTGATTTCGCGTACTGTTTCGGCTGCTGCTTGTGGATTTGTGTTATCTTTATGAATGTCGTAGAGTCGATTCTCCTTGCAATCTTCGAGATAGCTGAGGAGCGTTCTCGCGTTGATTGGAGAAGTACGTTGGGTAGGGAGTCGAAGCAACACTTTGCTACCTGATGGACTTCATCATTGACTACCGCGCCACTCTCACACACAGAATAGCTGGTTCCAATCTAAAAAACACATTTTTTTTTCATGATTTTCTGAATTAAACCGGCTCATCCGATTTCTTTTTTCACTACTCGTCTCTGGCTCCCCCAGATCAATCCCGTTGACGGGTGATTGCTAATGGCAAAAGATCGATAGAACTAGCTGAGATACAGACCCGCATGGTGTGGTGGTGAACGCGTTACTCCCCGGAAAGGACAGCAGTGCGTTCGTTACCCACCATAGGCACCTACGGTCCAGAGTTTTGCAAATATCTCAGCTTCGTTGAAATCTACTAGGTTGTTTAGAAATGATTGAGCGGTTCAAAATATTTATTGTTTTAATGTCTTTTTTTACCAATAAAATATCCCTTGCCCTTGCAATATTATATATCATTAGGAGTTCCATTTTCTGCTCTTTCTAACATGCCTTTATATTTTGTCAAAAGTTACGTTTCTTTTTACCAGTTGTGAGCTTTACAATTTTAGATGTCAAAAAACGACTTTTCGTCACATTGTCTTTTATGATTCCCATCACCGACTTTTTATTAACGTCGGCATTGATCAAATAATTCTTTATATTCTTGTTGAGCACACTGAAGATGCTTCGCTTTATCGCCCACCGTCTGAGAAAGAGTTCAGAAGTCAATACCGAAAATTTAACCGCGAATGGGCCAAAATGGCAAGGACTGCAGGTTTAAAACCATCAGTTATCTCTCAACTCAAGTGAATTTACCAACATGTCCCGTCCTATACCTACTTATCAAAACTCAAAAAATTAGTATCCAGTGGTGATCTTGTGTCTACCGATCCATCATTATTCAAGGTTAGACCTATTGTGAGCTGTGTGAACGGACGGACGAATAGGATGACGTGGTTTTTAACTCTAATATTTACCCAGTTGCTAAAACACATTCCTGTCTATTTTACGAATACCCAGATGTTTCTGGATCGTCTACGTTTCTAATAGAACGTACGTGATGGAGTCTTTCCACGTGACTGCATCTTATACGAACGTGTCCAATGACTCCGCTATCCAATATCCAAGCCATTCTCGAACTCCTTATACAACACGAACAAGCAATGAACATGTATGGCTTGACGATACAGCAGTTGATGGAACTCTTAGAAATGCTTGAACTGCTCAATCTTCAGATGGTACGGAAAGCACTACGCAAATGTTTCGAGTTGTTGAACGAACAGTCAGAGTATGTCAAGTTTACCCGACCGAAACCGAAAGAAATCTGGCTTCCACTCCTGAACGTCCAAATTAACCTATCAGAAAATGACTACATTACAAAAATGGTGCCGAAAGCCAAGTAGTAAAAAACATCTTGGTTCATTACCTCTCCTCTCACCCCTCTCACACGAAAAGGGCGCTGTAAGAAACATGCTTCGAACAGCAACCAACGTGTGCACGGGAAGAGAGCAAGGAGAGGAGTCCCGGAACTTGGCACGGCAAATAGCCATTTCTAATGGCTACGAAACTGTAGCTAGGGATAGGTGTAGGGGAAATCCTAGGCTCCTAAACGACAACTCTAGCGATAAAAAGGTTCCGTTATGCTGTCCTTCACCTCAAATGAAATAAGTGCAGCTATAACATGTTGCTTGAGAAGGGCCGGTCTAGAGGACTCGCTAAGAGTAGCTGAAATACTACCGAGCACTCTGAGAAGCCAGCTAGTTCGTAACCGCATGTATGGCTGTCAATGTGCAAGGCAAAATTGCATAATTTGTCGCAACGGTAGAGATGGTGATTGCATGAGCTCGGGTACAGTTCATCTGCTCTCCTGTAAGGCGTGCGGAGACGAATACATTGACGAAACGGGTAGACCACTTTGCGTCCGCATAAAAGAACACCTAGTCGGTAAAGTTAAAGTTAAACCAAATACTCCACTAGGCGCGGATGGCTCACAGACACAACGGGCAAGATTTTGAAGCAGAACTTATAATCCAGGCACAGGAATCGGAAACATCAGCACGCAAAATTCTCGAGGCATTCTGGGTTAATTTCAAGAGTCCGAAAATGAACCGCAGAGAGTAATGCCTTATAATAAGGCGTGATACTGAATAGTATTTAAGCTTGTTATTCTGATGAGAGGGGATATTACTATTCCATGTGAACTCTTTGCGGTTGCTGTCCACGTGACATATTCACTGAAAGACTCATAGAAAGCAGTGAATGTGCGACGAAGCTATTCTGTGTTCAATATGATTGAAATCTTGGTTTAGCATTTTCCCTGTTTGGTTAGAGAAGTGTTTGGCTGGGTAGATTGCGGTAAACTTGACCTTTCCAGGCTTTAGGGAAGGCGAAATCCGCCGAAACGTCAGCTTGTTCTTGAATAAAGAATAAAATAACACCTTGTGTTTGCTCAATAAGATTATAAATAATTTCTCTTATGAGTTCAAACTCGGTCGTAGTGCAGCACTGACGGCTTGAAACATTAATGAAGTTTAGAATGAAGGTAGTGTTGGTGAGTCAACAGTGCGAACATGGTTCCGGAAATTCCGATGTGGTGATTTCGACCTCGAAGATAAGGAAGGCTGCTGAAGTCCCAATGAACTCGACGACGACTGAAGTCCCAATGAACTCGACTATAAGCCACTAGTGGAAGCAAACAGGCGAACAACTGTTCGAGAGCTTGCATAACAGCTCGGCTTAAGCACAGGAACAATTTCCACTTATTGAATCGCATAGGAAAGGCAAAATAAGTCGACAAGTGGGTGCCGCACGAATTAAAAACGATAACAAAAAAAATCGCTGTTTTGAAGTGTCGTCTGCTCTTATTCTGCGCAACAGAAACTACCCGCTTCTTAATCGAATTGTAACGTGCGACGAGAGTTGCATTCTGAAAGACAACTGGCGACGGTCAGCTCAATGGATGGATTGCGATCAGGCTTCACAGCACTTCCCAAAGCCGAAATTGTACCAAAAAAAAGTTATGGTGACTGTTTGGTGGTCTGTAGCTGGGCTGATTCATCACAGCTTTTTGAATCTGGGCGAAACGATTACGGCAGAGAAGTGTTGCCAATAAGCCGACGAAATGCACTGTAAACTCCAACAATAATGACCGGCATTAGTCAACAGAAAAGGACCAATCCTTCTGCACGACAACGCCCGGCTTCACATTGCAGAAGCAGCGCTGCAGAAGTTGAACGAGTTGGACTACAAAACTTCGGCTCATCAGCCATATTCATAGACCTCTTGCCTACCGACTACCACTTCTTCAAACATCCTGACGGTTTCATTCACGGGAAATGTTTCACCAACCACGATGACGCAAAAAACGCCTTCAACGAATCCATCGCTTCCGGAACTCCAGAATTTTTATGCAACTGGAATAAATAAACTTGTTTCTCGCAGGCAAAAAATGTGTAAACACAAATGGTGTTTAATTTGACTAATAAAGTCTTGCTTAAAGCAGGTTAAGGCTTTTTAAATAATATGGTTAAAAACGCTCATTTATTTTCGAACAAGCTAATATATGTACTTCGATGCCGCTGCAGGCTAACGAAGCCTCTCATTCCTGCGGGATCGGGAAATTCGTGCCGAACCTGACCGGGAAAAAATCGCTCTGTTCGTTGCAAGCGGGGAAAGCTCTAGTCCGATTTGTCTCACGGTTCCAGTGAAAACCGACTCGACCAGCATTCTACAACATCCAAAATGAAATGAAAATCCTCAACTAGCAGCCGAAGCCAGGCGAAGGAGCTGGAATACCTTCATGGATGATGGGTGCAAGGGAACCAATCAAATGTGGAAAGTGTTGGGATCCGCACAGTAGATGTGAAAGGTAGATCGTATCAAATGAAAAATTGCATATGTTTATCACGTGTATCACCTGTAGTCCCACTGATCGTCGAATGACACAAGCTGGCGTTAGTAAATCTATTTTCTTTCTGGAATTTCCACTTCAGCTCACATGTCTTTTTTTCTAAATTCTTCGTTTACTTCCATCTAGTATATCCTGATATACCCTATGTACTTTGGGCTTAAATGTAAATGTGAAGAGAAAAATGAGTTGCGAAACACCAAGCAGGACATTTGATGATATAGGTGACTGTGATTACAAGTCTTCAGTTATTGCCAAACTATCCAACCGTGTCAGAGTCACCATTTGCCAATGTGGGAACTAGAGTTAGGACAGACGGTCACAAGAAGAATGCCAATGATTGAATAGTAAGCGATGAAGCTCTCGGCGTTGATCAATCCTTTAGGGATGCGTCATGCATTCGACTTCATTAAATACCGTTGGAGGTGACTGAATGCACATCTGGCCTTTAAAATGACTCGCGGTGGCCTACCGATGTATCGAGCCAGGCTGCTATCCTCCCAGACAAGTCTGGCGCCAATTTGCCGACCCTGGAGAGATGGAAGGCTTGATAGGCCAAGGGCACGGGGACCGATCCCACATCTGTGTTGCATGGCGCCTCCGACCACTGCGCCACATGCGCCCATTTGGCAAGTATAGGATTCGATTTCTTGGATTACTGGTGCGCACTATTGTGTTCAGTGAGAAGATTTAGCCATTGTAAAAAGTGTTATACTACAGTAAGTAGTCACTTTATTTTTGTTACAATATGTAACAATCTATGATAAATATATATATTCAAGGATTGCATGATGTGAAAGTAATCATATTTACAAGTGGTACTAGTGAATGAGATGGGATGAATCCAACTAGCCTAGAGACAGAGGGAGATGGGATGACACGGTGAGCAGAAGCCGTCGGCAATGAGGGGAACGACGACGACTGCGGCGCTGCATCCTGACATTCGAGACAGTCACCCGTATGTTTACATTGCTGTATCAACGAGACACGATTACAGAACGAGAAGGATAAGGAAGAGTAAACCGAAAATGAAAACAAAGTAAGAGTAAAGGAAAAAAAAATTCGAAACCGAGTCCTAACACACGCGATTGTGGGAACATAGATTGCATGGGAAGTGTCATATCCTCGTCGAATGAAACGACGACACATCGATAACTGGCATTGATTGTCGCGTCAGCAGCATTTGTTTCCGCTGAAAAGCAATAGCCTTGATTTTTTTACAGAAACGATTTCACAATGGTTTTTGAAAAGGTTTCCTTTCCATTTATAAGTCTGGCCAAGGGAATCCATTAAAAATTGGAATTTTCATCCCAAGATGCGACTGGCATTTTGATGTATCGCGGGTTTTTCTTCTGCTATTAACGTCTTCAACGCAGTCCATTCCTATTCGGACTTCAGGTCATCTTCGAAAATCTACACGTGGTACCCGTCTTCACATCACCAAACACTCAATTCCGTTTTTGCTACTTAAGATTCGATTTCATCAACATGCAAAACATTCGGTAATCGAGATATCTTGTACAGTGTTCGATTGAATTATCTACAAAAAGATGTATTCCAACAAATCTGCAACAACCTGCAGAAGACTTGGGCAGTTTGTTTGCATTAGTGTCATACAGATTCTTATCAAAATAAGCACCACAAAAGCGAAAGTGGACAAGGAGATTTCTGGGTACTGTGGAAACTACCCTCTCAATCACTCCGACGTCTGCAAATTTGTGCCAGGTTAGTTCTGGAGGATCCTATCCTTTATCTTTAAATGGGATTTCGATGCTAATAAATGGAAGTGTCAATCAACCTGAATACCCTGGGTCCGTCAAATGAGATCGTCCACGCTTACTTTCCTCTTAATGCATGGTTAAAGTGAAACGAAACACAAAATCGCCTGATAAAGACAGCGCACCCTTCTTGTGGCAACTTGCGGCCTCTTCGTGGAATGCTCTATTTAATGATTTGCTGATTTGCTTCATGTAAAGCCGACGATGCGATAAAGTTCGCAGAGCTTTCCAATTCTTTTAATTGAAGGCCTGTTATGGTTTTTATTTTCTAGGCAGTTTTTATTTCTATGTTTCCTTTGTGCACTTTCCTAACGAAACTAAAAATGAAAGTCGATTTGACAGTACGGATGATCTTTTGTTGAATGCGGGCGCATCTTTAAAAGACGACTTTTATTTAACCTGGGCATAAATGGTCAATACTTCCTTGGATTATTGAGATGGCAGGAAGTTGATATAAAAGTATTTATTCGGCTAGCATTTCGACGTCTTCGTCTTATTCAGTGCCGGACCTATCAGAGACGGTGGTCCACAAGTGGTCGTCTTCGTGATGTGGTTGACCGTTATTGGACCGAGTCAAAACCAGTGAAATGGAGCACTGAGCTCGCGTTGCCGCCAAAAAGCGGATCATATTGGATAGTGGCAATAGATCTACATCCACACTGTATCAAAAGGCATTGTTGAGTGGAATTAATCATTCGATCGGTGCTCCACTTCAAAGGATTCCACTCGACGCGACAACGATCAACCACATCGCGAGGCTGACCACTTCTGAACCATCGACTTAAATCAATCCGGCTCTGGAGAAAAAGGAGACGTCGAAACGTTGGCCGAATAAATATTTTTGTACTAACCTCGTGTCAGCTCAATAATCTAAGAAAGTATTAAATATGGATGGTTATACGTTTCATTTATCATCTACTTTAGAAATTTCGTCGTTTCAAATCAACGGCAAGGTGCCAGTGATGCATTGGAAAATTTAACGTCTAGTGAGCCCTGGTGCAACCCGGTCTGTATTCCCTCCATCTCTCTAGGATCTTGAAGTCGGTTGGTCACCACCAGACTCTCTTGGGAAACGCTTCTCCTGGTTCAGAAAGACGCTATTAATTGTGGCGGAGACTTGAGAGCGCCTTAGCCTAGCTATTCCAAGAATCGGAGATAGTCCACTCGTTAAGCACCCGACGACGTTCATAAGAGCAAAAATGTCTAAGTAGATGACGAAACCATACGCGGATCCAAAGACCTTCGTGGATAGCGCATGTGAGACAATAAACCAAATGAAATAATTGCTGGGTACCGCAAAATATGTGACGTCTGGTCAGAAGGATAAAGAAAAATACCAATCATTCAATACGAACCGCACCTGTTCGTGGTGACCGAGTTTTATCTTCTCGATGACAAATGCGACAATGAGCGCCCAAGCTTTGCGCACAGTCTCCGATCGACAACGTCGATCACCCCACTCCAATGTGCAGTCGATGAAGGTTTCGGCAACCACGTTCCATAACTTTCCTGATGATTTAGATGATCATGGATAAACGAAAATATGCAAGTTTCAAAAAATTCTGTTCATCAAATGAAAAGGGGCGGCATTGCACTAATTGTTCACCGCACGCAAATCATTACGCAAACTTACTGAAGAAGTTTTTGTCACTTCTTTAAAATATTGTCAAAATCTGTAGATTTTAGGAAAACAAGAAAAACATGTTTTTGTCGTCCTTGACGTAAATTTCTTCCCTTAATTGTTCACCTTGGTTCAAATCGCTTCCAAACCATTTTTTGTCGCGATTTTTTCGTGGTTTTCACTTCAGCAAGACTTTATGCCATCCAGAGGTAATCCTCTCTAATCTATGATCTTTTTGTCATACTGAAAACCTCTGGCATACCTGTAAGCTCACCCCGCAGTAATAAGGCGTGTACTTTTCCGATACGTATCAGCTCGTTGGTCATATTGTCGAGATTGTCGAGGCTGTCGACCACCTGTGAATGACAATCGGTATTCCAGTGCGCTACTTATGTCTATGTAGCCAGGTGCCAAAATTCTGTTATCAAATTTTAGATGTCTTGTATTTGCCTTTCTTTGCATAAGTCCTACTAATACTATCACAACGCATTTAAGTTGTTGGTGTGTGCGGTGTTTTTCAATGTTCATTAGTGGTCAGTGAGAAAGATCTTCCGCACCACATGGTGGTCCTTCCGTTGGACCCTGCAATTTAGTCTCTGGTGCATACCATCGTTTGCATGAAAGTCGAGAATGAATTTGCTCTGGACGCGCAGTAGAATCCAACTTAGAGGCCCACAATGCTTGCGCTTATATCAGTTGTCTACATATGTTCCGTAGTAGAAATGGGAAATAAAAAATACACTCTTCATCACTACGAAACGTGTGGACCTTGGTCCAGCATTTTCTTCAAACTTCATTCTGATGGAAAGGTTCTGTTGTAGGTATGCTAGCAAGGATCCAAATTTGGATATTGTGAGATTCTACGGCTACGTCATCAAGCCGATATTTTTCACGCCACGATGCTTGTCGCGAACCTCACATTCTTGTGCTACGTCAGCGCTCGTCCATACAGTGCGAAGTAGGTCTGGGAAAGTTTTGCTAGGAGATTCATAACTCACCGTATAAGCCGACTTGGCTGCTCTGGATTATCAGAAGATACTATAGAGAACGGTATAGATAAATAAAGAACCTGATCGATTAGTTCGCCGATGGCTTTACAATGAGCTTTCACAAACGAGTCGTGGTGTTGAAATTTCGATGGAAGTTGTACTCGTCGGATTTGCTCCTTCACCTGAACAGGACCTATTCAATTAATAATCTCCTTATAGGAACAAGAAGCTGTTCTACATTGCGCAATTCCCAATAGGATAAAGTTGTTTTTTAAGAAAATCATCTACAACATGGACGAACGTATTTGCGATTCGGAACCGAGTTTCCCATCAAGGAATGCTACTCGCGGAAATCATCATGCTGGTAAGCGACCACCGTCATGGACAACTATCATGAATGAAATAAACGAATGAACAAGAAGCTTGGCTCATACTACTTGGCAAAATGAGATGTTCGAAAATCTAAGCCATTCGTAAACAATTACTGGAGAGAGTGAAACATTCTGTCTTCCGATTTTCGTGAGGCACGACTTCATTATCCATTTCTTCAGAGGATTTCTCATGGGAATATTTTCAACTAATTGACGAAAAACAAATGAGTGCTTGCGAATATCTCTTAACGAAATTATGCCCTTAAAGATGTGAAATTATGCACATTGCAGATGAAGATAGATTGCGATAATGAGCTTGACCATAGCTTACAAGAGAGTGGATTCAATATCTGTTACACAATTCACTAGCTAAAATTTTCATTCATTTATTTTTATTTTATTTTCTAAGATCCGTCTTCACGTCTACTGTGCGGATCCCAGCACTTCTCACATTCGATTCGTTTCCTCGTATCCATTGTCCACGAAGGTCTTCCAACTTTTACGTGTGGTTTCGGTTGCTGCTAGATGATTTCCATTTCATCTTGAATGTCGTAGAATGCTGCTTGAGTCAACTCTCCCTGGAGTCCTGAGATAGCCGAGCTGGAGCGTTCCCAGTTGGATTACAGAGAACGATTTTTTCCTGAACAAGTCCGATACCAATTTCCAGTCCCCGGCTTGGTTGGCCTGGAGCGGAATTGAACTAGCACTATGCTCGTGATGATGAACATCATTACCACTGTGCTATCCGCTCCCTAAATTTTCATTTATACATTCCGCAAGTATAATAGATTTTTTGAGCAACTAATTTTCAGAATTATCGCTTTCATGTGGGAACTTATCAGTTGGAATTACACAATCTGCATAATGTGGCATCTTGTTGGATCTTCAGGAGAATTTTCTCCTGTTGAAGTTCTGCCCATCATTTGCCAAGCCTGTCTTCATTATCGGCCGAGCGATATAATTAAATTGAAGGGATGCTTATAAAAAAATCGTCTGGTGCGGAAACAGGGCCTCCGTCAACTTTAGACGAACATCGTAAAGTTGTGAATGTTATTAATCGGGATGAAAATCATTGACTCTGAAGATCTTTGCCAATAAGACACAAGTTCATCTCAATAGCCTAAGACGACGTTCTGATTCGGCAAGACGTATTTCTTGTAGATTCTTTGGGTCAAAACGCGAATTTCGAGTAAAAAAACAGTTGGACAGGTGGGATCCGTCCAGTAGGAAGTGATGGCTTTCCTCATTAAGTTATTAATTCAAGGTATAAAGGATAAAAAGGATAGAGCTCTCGGCGTTGATCAATTTCTGAGGGATGCGCCATGCATTCGACTTCATTAAGCATGGTTGGAGGTGATTGAATGCATATCTGGCCTTTACGGTGGCCTACCGATGTATCGAGCCAGTGTTGCTATCTTCCCAGACAAGTCTGGTACCAATTTGTCCACCCCAGAAAGATGGAAGGCTTGGTGGAACATGGGCGCGGGGACCGATTCCACGCGTATGTCGCAGTGGCGGCTCCAACCACTGTCCCACACGCGCCTCTAATTCAAGGTATCTCTTATAAAAAACATATATGCACTTACTGTTATGGAGCGAGGTCTTTTTTGCAAAATGTTCTCAACTTCTCCATTATTCTATTACTACAGAAGTCAACATCATTTGTCAAGAAGCCAGCCTCCTCGAGAATGCGTTAATGAATAGTATGCCATTCTAGTAGGAATTCAACTTCTTCATTCGTTTCATCTCTCCTACAACACATTCTGAGTGAATCTTTGTCGTCGCACAAAATTAAAATTCATATTGAGAGAATGTGAAGAGATAGGTGAACTATTGTCTACCTAATTGTGACTAGGAATAAGCTAGCTAGGGAGCAATGCACAGCATCTCCATCATAAATTCATTTATCTCCAATAATTCTTTTTACTACCTCTGGACATTTGAAGCACAGCCGATGATACATGCTCGTTCCAATCACTGTCGGCCCTTTGCTGGTGTAGATTTGCCGCCACAGGGCGCGAACTAAATGAATCTGAGCCTGAGTGAGTGGAATCAGTGTTGTCGACGTACGACGTCCAGACATGGACTGCAACAACTGAAATGAACAAAGTTTAGGCTCAATCTCTTCTAGAACATCAACACGAGCACTTCAGAGACCTTATAAAAAAGTTATGCCGGTGTCAGCTTTAATTTATGAAAAATCCCACTATTTACAAAAGCCGTTTTCCTTTGAAAAAACATTGTTAGAAAAATGGATCGAAGCAGTGCTTGTGTTGAAATTGATACTTTTGAAATAGTCAGTTACTACAGAAAAAATTTATGTTATTTTTGACCATTTAGACGATAATTTTCAAATTTCTTGATGCAGATGATTTCTGTAGTAAATCAAAGAGTCGTCAAACGTCATCAGTCGTTTTAAGCGTCAAACTAACAAAGCCGTAGTAACTCAATAGATTTCATCAGCATTAGAAATTTTGTACCTTTCAATATGGCAGTTATTATTAGGTCTTTAAACTTAAAGAAATTTTCATTAGTATTTTATATTAAACGAAAGGTCCGGCCTGTTACAACGGTATCCAGTGGTCACTCGATCAATCGCAGGAGGCGCTGCAATCCTGAACTAACTTTAGTCGCTAGTCGCAGAAAACCTCCTTCCGATTTAACAAAGTCGTCGACCACATTCAGCGAAGACCCAGGAACGAAGGACCAGCATGACAGCTCCTGGATTCCAGGGAAATCATGCTTGACTGGCATTCTACATGTTTATGGGGAGAGTAGACAAAGATCCTCAACTCGTTTTCGGAACCCAACCCGGATCGCATCACTTGAGGGTCAAGAGACAATAAAACGAATCGAGGAAGTGCTAGGACCAGATGACACGTCAGAATAAACCATCTAAGTATTTAAGCAGATGAAGAATTGTAAACGACAAAATACTGTGTCAGATGTGCCGTGTATGGCTACACTCAAAGGGGTTACCGCCTCATCGGAACTGTGGATATTAGTGGAGGTATAAATGGGATACACAACGAGTTTGTATTAATTGTTCAGTGGATTACAGTTCTTCGAGTCAGTCCTTAGTACCAAATAATCACTATTTCGAAATAAAACGTTGGACTTCCTACGACTTTGCCACTATCTCAAGCTTGGGTTATAAGCGTTTAGAGCAATATTAGCAAAACAATATTAGCGACATGACGATATCCGGAAGGATAAGGAACAGAATTATCAAGGCAGAGATTGAACCTGTACTAGCATTAGTTGAGCAAACTAAGTGAGGTAGTGGGCTGAGTTTCGACAGAAGGAATTAGAGGTGGTCTTCAAAAGGAGATTCTAAAAATTTCTCAGAAAGAAAAAAAATCACTCTGAAAGACTAGCTCCAAAGCATGACACGGCACTTACGGGGAAGTACATCCGATACGACGGCATACAAGAGTTAACATAAAAAGCTCATTGGATACTGATGGAATAACTTGCACAGAAAGTTAGTTTGGTCGTTGAACGGCAGATGCGGGAAAGTGTATGCAGCTGACAACAGCTCACTGAATGGTCGAAAAAAACAAGAATTCTGAAATAGTTACTATGGGGCTATTCACCCCCAATAAGGTCAACCGAACACAGAACGAGCTCTATTTTCCACCCGGATGGCTGGATAACAACAAATAACTGTCAGGAGTTATTGCTATTCTGGGACTAGCACAGTCACCATCCAGCGAGGTCTAACGATCTGGAAAAGCCATGGAGCAGATATCCAGATTCCAGGGAAAGAAAATATTGCCTAATCTGCAGATCATTAGTCAAGTGTGAAGTGTGTTCGGGTCCGCAAGATTCTTCATCATTCGAGGAAATCTATTTAAGTAAGCGTATGTAAAAGAGTTTTTTATACCAGTTTAGTTCTCGGAAAAATATGGAATGTTGTGGGAATCATTGCAAAACCTTTTGATGATGAACTAAATAGGAATAATGGACGTTAATGAAGTGATGGAAGAGCATCTCCGGTTACTTCTCGTTATTAGCGATTGTTTCTAACAAAGAAATGGACGAGTAGAACTTAAATGCAAGAGACTGCTACGCGAAAAACAGCATAAAAGGAAGGGTTAGATTAGTGAGGAAGTTCAGACCCCCGCCTCCATCACCGCTAAGCAATCGCTTAAGATGAGAAGGAAATTGAATACGTAGAATTCTTTGCCCGCATTCACAGACAAGTAAAGAGATTTCATTCACTACCTCATCTTAACGAAGAGCAATCTGTTTCTGCTTAATTTGACAGCAATACATGGTTCAAAACTGCAAATGACGCACGTTGTGCGACCTCGGAAGAAACATCGTCCTGACCTGAACTTGACTTTGACGTCGCTGAGCGAGCAGGGATTGCCTCGAGCGCACGCTGGGCGAGTTTCTTCGCGGCGACGACGAGCCCGCCTCGTTCGACTCATCCAAGGACAACGCCTGTAACACTGCTATCACTTGAACAAAGAAGAATTATCAAACGAGTTGATAATATTGAAGAAGAGTTGGTTTTTATGGTCTCCATTGTACTAAAAGCAGAAAACATTATATTTAAGTGGTATTTTACTAGCGAATGTCGCCACTAATTGTTTTTACCTGTCAGTTCCTACAAGACTTGGAACATTCATTTCATCTAGATAACGACTAAGGTGTATGAATGATTAAATAACTAATGATTATTTTTGGCTAGCATAGCCTATATAGTGTGGGATTGGTATGGTAGGGCGTTGAATACCTTCCTCAAGTAAGAGAGTGACCCAGATACAAGAATTTATATCGCGTTACTGTAAATGAAGACTATCAATGATGAAACGTACAATCCCATTAGGGCAAAGTGGTCTCAAAACTCTATGGATATCGATGAGGTCGTGTCCTTGCCCTGACTCGTTACAACCTTTTCAAGTTTTGAAATATGCTTCAAGAAATATAACTTCAACGAAGCTGAGATATTTGCAAAACTCTGGACCGCAGGTGCCTATGGTGGGGAACGAACGCGCTATTGTCCTTTCTGGGGAGTAACGCGTTCACCACCACACCATGCGGGTCGTTCGTTTCACCTGTCTCTCAGGTAGTTTTATCGATCTTTTTGCCATCAGCAATCACCCGTCAACGGGATTGATCTGGGGAGCCCAAATCAGTATTGAACCCAGTTAGTTGAAGTTATATTTCGCAATAACCCTGCCATCAAAAAGACTAGGCAGTAAGTAAAAAGGTTAAGAATTATGCTTCAAGAGTTTTTCTTCCTCTTCCAGACATTAACACTGTGGTCGTTCTCATACGTAATTGCTCTATTGTAGCAGCTGGAGATGCTCGCTACCAGCCAGTAAACATTACGTTATCTCTAGTCGAGACTGCCTTCAGCAGCTAACTCCACAATTGTTTCTGGCTGCTTCAGATTTACCACCAAATTTTACTCGTGGGACCAAGATTTTCAAGGCTTTAATGATGCGCTAATCACAGTTTCTTTCGAGGGACGTTTTTTGATTCATTAGACTGAAGAAACCTATGTCGCAAGCATAATAGAAATTTGTTGCCATAGCTAATGCTAAAGCAAATATTACACCGACTGTCTCTCAAATAAGCCTTATCATAAAGGATGAAGGATAAAGCGCCTCACGCTAACCAACCTCTAGGGGAATGCGCCATGAATTCGACTTTATTAGGCAATGTAGAGATAATCGAATAGATATCCAGCCTATTTGACGATTTGTGGATAGCTACCAAAACATTAAATCAATATCTTTGTCCTCCTAGGCAAGGTGGGTTGGTTTGGGGAGCTGGAGCAAAACAAAAAACACAGCGTGTATTACAGAGTGCTTCTAACCGCTTCGCCTATGCATCAGTCTGCGACACAACAATTGGATTTCCGTCCTTGAAATAGGAATGGACTTATTTTGTGCGCAATGAGCTCATAGTTGTCAATGGTAACTAATGTAACTTAAAAGCGCAATGCGCTAAACAATTTAGGTTTAAATCTACGCTATTTTTTCCCCCTTAGCACTTCCTAATAAACACCAAGCATCATTAAGGGTTACACCTAACGTGCGTGTCTTAACGTCATTACAAAACCGTCAAAAGATGACGGTTCATGAAAAACATGTTAAGAATGAAGACCGCTTTCATTATGTGGTATTTATTCTATACTCGACTACCTTTCTAGATTTTCTTTCTAGCTGTACACATTTGTCTTTTCCAGTAGGATGTGCAACATCTTCTCTCGGAATAGTTGGAGACACCTTCAGTGAGTTCACTGTTCATTCAGTTGAAAACTGCATCCCACACATAGTGGCTTTAGGTGTCTCGCAGTACAAACGTGGCCATTGGTTCGACCTTGCACGCTTGCCAAACGAAGCCTGCGCTTTACTCCGGAACTGGCAAATTGGTAGCGGTGTGGGATCACGGAAACATTGACTTGATACATCAACCGGCCTAGTTATTACTTAGGCCAAATATTCCCTCACTCTTCTCTACGACCATACAAATGGATCTGAATGCGTGGCGTATCGCTAAGAGATAGATCAATACCGGACGCTTTTAACGATTTATTCTTTTGTCCTAGGAGACACAAAAGCTACCTGAACTTGTGTTAAACTTGGATGCACAAGCACTTTCTGTGAGGCTGTGTCCATCGTCGGTGTAGTAGATGGGCATTCGATTTCGGCCGGTGGTTCGCTGGAATGAACTGGTAACGAAGGTTCCGGGTTGCTTATATCGAACGACAAGATCTCGATCTGAATGCACTTTATTGGAAGTAGGTCAAAAAGGTGAAATATGTGCCAATGAAAAAGGAAAATGAACAAAAAAAACAAAAAAAACCACAAAGAAGAGATGAACCACATTTTATCAGCAAACAACAAATCAACAGAGAGCGTCTAAGGTAGAAATGATGACTAAAAAATTATTCTTTGAAATGTCACTTGAAGAAGATAGACCAAACATCTTAATAGTCTTTATGGTGATCGATAGAAGTTGCCTATCATGTTTTTGCTTAACTCTTTAGTACGTTAAATTTGATGGGCGCGTGTGGCGCAGTGATCAGGGGGCGCCCTGTAATACACATGGCATCGATTCCCACGCCCCCTGGCACACCAACCCTTTCATTTTCTGGGATCAGAAAATTCGTACCAGACTTATTTGGGAGGATAGCAGCACTGGCTCGATACATCGGTAGGTCACCGCGAGTCATTGGAAAGGCCAGCTATGCATTCGATCATCTCTGTCGAGGCCTCATGAAGTCGAATGCATGGCGCATCCCTGAGGGATTGATCAACGCCAATAGCTTTATCCTTTATGCTTTTAGGTTAAATTTGAGAGGTATTTGTTAGTTTCGAATGAGTCTCATTCAACATTTTGTGCGTTTTGTACAATTATCACAATCACAAGTGAGTGCGATATGAAAAAAGAAGAACGGAAGGAAAAAGTATACGAAAGAGAAAGTGATGAAGAACTGAAAATCCTCGCCACAATAATACTCATAACATTAGACTGAAACTTCTATGTTTTGTTTTTAACTGTTATAATTCTGAATCCGTCGGAAAAAATAGAGGAAATCAAACATCACCACTAGGGAAACTGTGGAAGTGTTGCCTAGCTATGAATTTACGAGTTTTTTTGATCAAAAACTGATCGATTGATCTCGCGACCTACTAGCGTTCAATTACGTTGATCTACTTATCACAAAGGAGGTGAGAAATGATGAGAGGAGAAAATTCCTCTCGACCTTTACCAATTAGCGTTGAGATTCGTTTTCTTCACAAAGCACAACTAAATGATCGCCATGTGAACTCTGTGCGGTCGGTCTCCACGTGACGTACTCAGTGGAAGACTCATAGAAACCGGTGAGTGTGCTGAGAAGTTGTTTTGCTTTCAATGCGGTTGAAATATTGGTTTAGCACTTTCTCTGTTCGGTTATGGAGGTGTTTGTTGGGTAGACTGCAGTTAACTTGACCTTCCCAGATTCTGAAGAAGGCGAAATCCGCCGAAACGTCAGCTTTTCATCAATAAAGAATAGAGTAACACCCCAGCTTGCTCAACAAGAGTATAAAGAATTATTAAATAATCTCCTTTCTCGGAGGGTGACTCGGCTTCTTCTATTAAACACTCCAGATGACCCGATTGAGAATTCAAGGCTTTTGTAGATGATTTTTAAAAATCCCTCTCTAATATAACTTCAACGAAGCTGAGATATTTGCAAAACTCTGGACCGCAGGTGCCTATGGTGGGGAACGAACGCGCTATTGTCCTTTCCGGGGAGTAACGCGTTCACCACCACACCATGCGGGTCCCTTCGTTTCGCCTGTCCCTCAGCTAGTTCTATCGATCTTTTTGCTATCAGCAATCACCCGTCAACGGGATTGATCTGGCGAGCTCAGACCATAGACACTGCGGTCCAGAGTTTTGCAAATATCTCAGCTTCGTTGAAGTTATATTTCGCGATATACCCTGCCATCAAAAAGAGTAGGCAGTAAGTAAAAAGGTTAAAATTTTGATTATAACTATAACCTTCTCCAATAGTTCCCATTTTTTCCTTCCACAACCTTTTTTTGAAAAAGAAAGCCGTAGAGACCTAGAACAAAGAGACAGAATACTCGCTGCTTCTATTCCAAGATATTGGGACGAGAACAAAAAAATTGGAGCTGCATTGCTTCTACACAAAGTAAAAAAACCGAGTTCAATCGCAGTCCCACATCACTGTTAAATGGCTGAGCGAGCAATGATGGTGTGAAGAATACAGCATTCGAAAGAGTGGTCCAGAGCGCCAGCTATGGGAATGATGCAAAGTCTATAGAGCATGCGTAAAATTTTTTTCAAACGACAGTGACTTAGGCATTACAGAAAGAAGACTACAATGCATAGAAAGACGATGCTGAACGAGAAATTGGCAGCTGTAGCATTACTGTAGTTACTGTGGTGTTCTGTACTGTGGCATATTCTGGGAAACGGTAGCGATTATCGGCTACGAGGAAACAAGTGAAAACTGCAAATCGACGTTTCGATGGTACTGTGCAATCGGCCGCATTGTCGTCGGCCCCATCCACAACGGCCGATGTGAGTGAAAAAACCCGAAAACATGACAGAAACAGAAAATTGTGTACCCAACATAATATTCTTCTCATCCGAACTAAATGTTGCTGAAGTTAGTGTGTGACTTCGTAAAATTGACTGACTGAAGCGTACATCACTGAACTTCGCCGTCAACGTAGTAATTCCGCACCTTTAGAAAATTCATTACGGACAATTTTCAATAGGTAATGTTGCCGGCAAACAAATGGGATCGGTAGCACTAAGCCAAAAGCCGGAGCATTGTTGAAATTGCTTACGACACTGGAGCATAGGACCTTTATGGATAAGCTGAAGTAACGGAGCAAGGTTGACACATTATGGGAACCCATATGGTGTTAACCAATGGTAGTAAAGGGTCAGCCTGTAAGACATCGATAGAGCTGAGTGAATATGAATACGGGCGCTTTGCCAAAAGATTAATATGCCACTATCTCGTAATAAGCAAAAAAACATCGCCAATTTTTTTCGTCGTATTGGAGAAAAAATACCTCATTTATTTTCATATTTGCACTTCATCTGATTGGAGGAACCAAAGTGGACCGTACAGGATCTCTCCCGCCATGTGGTCAGTTTATTATTACCAACAGCGGCCACCGATCTCTCTCATAGAGGAATCTCCTACCCGTTAGTAGCTAGGCAACGTGGTCCGTCCTCAAGTGGCGGACAGGGGGTTTAATCGCGGACCGGGAGCGACGTTATACTTCCATGAGACGTAGGTAGACCAGGGGATGGACTCACTGTTTCCGCTGCGCCGAGTTGACACATACCTTCTGTGTTTACGAATACATATTCATGTTTGCGTGAGTGAGTGTGTTATCATTTATGCGGATTGTATTCTACGAGTCAGTTCGGCTAAAAGCCTGCAATCAAGTGACAAGGAAGTAAGTACATGGGAGGCGATTGGGAGTCGCCCCCAATAAACAAACTACACTAGAAAGAGACTGGCATGCTAACCATGAGCAGTCCCAATGTTCACAGTTCAGAAAGCTATACTTGGATATCAAACTCTAAAGACAGTAAAACAAGTGGGCCTCATTCCGCTGATCCTGAAAGAGCCTCCAGTACGGCAGCGTTGGATAAGACGAGTACGGAGAGGCTGCTAAAATCCGCTGCCCATTCTAGCCTACGTAATTCTCGGAAGACTAAGATGACTATCCCTAGTTCCAATACACGCTCACTTGCAGTTGAGTAGTTGATAGAGGAATTGGTCATGCTGGCAAGAAGGAGAGGTACGACATCACCGGATTGGCCAAGATGGGAAGACGCCACTCATTCAACGCCGTCTATGACACCGGAGAAGGACTTATCCCTCGGAACATGCTACATTAGAGGGGTCGGTGGATTCGGCGTTCTCGTAAACATTGGCCACGAACATCGAATCACTCGAACAAATAACAACCTGAATCGAAGTTGGTGGAAGAGATGTGGATCAATGCCGGATTTGACAATCTTCGTCATCTACGCACCGAAATAAAACTGTGACGAAGACGAAGTTGAAGCGTTCTACAGTGACATGGAGAAGCTCTACATAAAGGACAATACATTCTTCAAGGTCATCATTGGAGATTTCAACACCAAGATTCGACCAAGAGGAACGTCTGAAAAAACGTCACATTGGGACCCACGAATTGGAATGGAACGAACAGGGTGAGCGGCTGTCTGAGTTTATCACGGCGACCAAAACCATTTGTGGTAGCTCACAATTCCAGAAGCCGCACTCTCAACGCTGGACGTGGGAGTCTTCCAGTGGAGAGTACCATAACGAAATAAACCACATCATGGTAAATAGAAGGTTTTCTCTAACCGATCCCGTTGTTGTTCTAAAATCTTGATGTCTCCGTCGGGAGACAGCATAAATAAAGTTTAGCGGTCCAGTTTTGATTTATTGGTGATTAACGGGATGAAACAAGTGCAAAACTCATGGAAAGATGCTCTTCAGTGAATAATGGCGATTTTTAGTGTTTCAAATCACAAGAATCATAGGATTCTTTCCAATGAATTCCCGCGCGAGACAGATCAGGTAAGACCATGCTGTTTCGAACTAAGCCCAAAAACCAAGGTTTGTCTTCAGATTTTGAAGTAAACGGCCTTAGTTTGAAAACTGTTTCCATATTGAATGCAGAAACTTCAGTTTTCTCTTTCAATCATCTGCTTATGGTGTGGTCTGGAGTACGATGGTGTGAGAAATAACACGCATCGCTACTAAAAGGATGCGTTAGCCAAACAGTGTGGTCCCCAAAGAACCCCCAACCTGAGCCGGAATCGGCCTGATAAGCACTACGCCTCCATCCAAAGAGAGATAGGGTCGAAGAACTACTTATGTTTCTCAGTATCAGCGACGATCTCCGAGAAAAAAGACAATAATTCGATGAATGCGTTGCGAGCCCGATAACAAAAGCTAAAATCAGGAAGAAAAAATGACGAATCTAAATGAACAGGTGAAGGCGGTTACAAACAGTTACAAGTGGTAGTCAAAACGTTTCGTAGAAGGATAGAACGATACCATAAAATGCCAAAAAAGTCGGAAACCGATCGATAGACATTGTTGGGCTTGTGCGTGGCACTTAAAAGCGCCACGAGCCAGTAAGCAAAGTACTCGAAATGAAAAGCAGACATCTATCTAATCATGACTGAGCACTTCTACCTAACTAAATGTCGGCGATGAGCCAACCAGCTGCTCAGCGCGGCTGTTGTTTTCTCCACTATAACAACAACTCCTCACGTGGGACGACCCCTAAAGAGTAGATGAATTCAGTAACACATTCATTTTCCACGATAGTTGAGGTAATCAAGGGAAGTAATGACGACTATTCCGCCTACTGCCTCCTATCTTGTACTAGATTTGCTCATGTGAGCTCGCGAAACAGGTAAGGTGAGTGTATGCAGTATTGAACACACTTTTCGTGTCGATGATATCCAATCTCTTAAATTACAGAGTTATCAAATATCATAAAAGTTTAAAGTATTCCCTTAAGGTGATAAACTCCCTAAGAAAGCATACGAAGTGTTTAGAAAAAACTGCGCTCTGAAAATTAAGAAAAATCGTCGTCTTACTAAGGTAATAGGGTAAGAACTGGACAAAACAACGTAATATGAACACCATGAGTAGCAAAATACGTCTGTGAATATTATAATGGTATAAAATACCATACGAATATTACCTTCTACAATTCGTCTAATCATCGAGTTCGGCATCAGTAACCCAGCCGCTCGTTCATGCCTCTCACCAAAATAACCACTGTAGATCGCTTAGTAAGCAGAAATGGACAGCATCACACTCCTTGTAAGAAGCCCCTCTATTTCTATAGTTTTTCACCAAGTAGACGTCATGCTCTGTCAAAGTATAGATTCGTTCCTAGTTGGGTTCCCAAATGAATGTTTTGAACTCTTCACGTAAGTGAATGAATGAATTGTTCTTGTTCATGTGTACAACGGTGGTGCTGAATTTAAAGCGATGCTCAACCTCACGAGGGAGGCAGGTCGACGGTTCCAAGTATCTAGTGTGTCGAGTACCGATCCTGCTTTATTGCTTGTTGAGGTGTCTGTTTGCTTTCCCCGGCGTCCAAAGGCAGCTTTGATAGGTTGTTTCCTGGTCGTTCTCACAGATACTCGTCAGCCACTGTGATCAGAGAGAGCATGCCACACTGCGATAACACAACTACCGTAAAGGCATGATTCTTAACATTGCTGGACTCCTTACTTCGCTTCCGAAATTGGTGTAGCGAACTCAGCCTAGTTTAGGCAACTGTGACGGGACGAACGTAAAGCTGAACATCGTATTTGCAGTATTTGCACATCTAGGTACAGCGCCCAACTACAATGAGGCCTGCGGTAAATCATTTGGAGAACGCTTCATACTCAGGTAGATATAATCAGCTGTGACCATTCTTATTACATTGTCCTTTAGCGGCGTTCAGCTCTTCGCAGAATTTACCGTCCTCACTAGCTGGAATGGAAAATCGCTGGAAGGATCCGAGTCAAAAAAGCAGCAAACTTCCTTTAGATCCCACAAAAGGATGACATCTATCTATGGTGATGACCTGAGGGCGTCTAGTTCGGCTATTTCAGATTCCCAAAAAATCCGCGCTCAAAGAGGAGAAAAGCTCACGGATTATCAAGTTGCAACTGAGGTACACACTCGTAAACGACCACCTCTATTTGTGATTCTACAAAGCAAGCATACTCATGGAAGAAGTGTTAAAATTCGCTAGACATGTAACGCCGGGTCATTTAAGCATCTAAGTGTCGATAAACGCATGGCATGAATGTGTGTGTTTGTGTGTAATAAAATCGCGTAGAACACGTCAATTCAGACAGAAACTTGGAGTCAAATGATTGGAAACTTCATAGAAGAAGTGAAAGTCGTCCTATAGAAGAAGACAACATCTACGTTGGATAAGCCCAGTGAAATACATATGTCTCCCATGACCGAATTCCTATTAACCTCGGCATTGATCGACCAGTGATTTACATTCTTTATACTCTTGTTGAGCAAACGTGAGGTGTTTTCAAACGAAAACGTTGTTTTGATGTGAGAAGCACATTACGCTTCCACGTAAACTCTGCGCAGTTGATCTTCACGTGACATATTCAGTGGAAGACTCATAGAAAGTGGTGAGTGTGCGTTGAAGCTATTCTGTGTTCAATATGATTGGAATCTTGGTTTAGCATTTTCTCTGTTTGGTTATGGAGGTGTTTGGCTGAGTAGATTGCAGTCAACTTGACCTTTCGAAGCTCTGAGGAAGGCGAAATCCGCCGAAACGTCAGCTTGTTGTTGAACAAAGGATAAAATAATAAGTCCCGTTTGCTCAGTAAGAATATAAAGAATTATTTGATCAATGCTGTGCTTAATAGAAAGTTGGTGGTGGGAGTGTTTTACATTCTTGTTTAGCACATCTGTGTCTGTCCAACTTTCCACGACACAACTCGGCCAGCTTCTTTTAATTACGTTTCTGCCAAAAAAGAGTTAAACCAAACGGACTCAGTCAAAACGATGTGATGCTTCTTGTGTCACTTGAGTGAATGGAAGTCCAGTGAGCAGCTTTCAAGTGCGATAAGGATTATCGAACACTTTACCCGTGTTCGTTATAGTCACTCGATGATTGAGGTGTTGTTATTAAACGTTCTCGATTCGGTTGTAATGAAATAAATTACGGCACCAATAGCACCTATGTGAGTTGGTCCCACTGGGCTAACAATAGATTGGTTCTCGAAGGCAACTAAAATTGAAGAACGCTGTAGAACCATGAGCGAACAGCTGTTTTCGATACAGTGCAAAATAACAGCCCTAGTTTAATTTCGTTATTTCAGCCAGCAGGGGCGCGCGATGCGCAGTGCTCGGAGGCGCCCTGCCACACGAATACATGGGACCGATTCCTGCGTCCATAGCCCACCAAGCCTTCCATCCACCCGGGGTCGGCAAATGGTACCACAAGACTTGTCTGAGAGGATAGCAGCACTGGTTCGATACATCGGTAGGCCACCGCGACCCAGATATGCGTTTAATCACCCTAAATGATGCTTAATGAAGTCGATGGCATGTATCCCTTTACCCTTTGTTTCAGTAAGCGTTTTCAAGCTTAGCCTTTAAGCCAGCCATAAAACTCCGACTCTCGATGAGTAATTTCGCTGACACGTAGTTTTTTTGTTATAAAGAAGAGTAGTTTCTGTCGTAGTATTTTCGCTTTCGATGCAGACAAGCAGAGAGCTTGACATATCCATTGCCAAATGAAAAAAAAATTGAAAAAAAAAGAACTGAAAGAACGTCAGTTGGTCAGATAATGTGCTATTTTCCGCTCATTTCTAAGAGAGCGGAACCATGAAGGAGATCATCGTTTATACAAGGACAAAGAAGCTGAATATCGACGTTGGACCGAACAAAACATGTGGAAGGTGTCACCCGATGACTATCAACATGATAAAAAAGTAGGGCGTTCGACTTTGTGGCTGAATGGTGTGCTATGCATTCGACTTCATTCGCAGCATCAGAGAGGTGATACGTATTTGGTCTATCTAATAACTGGTGGGGCTCACCATGTATGACGTCAGTCTTTTTATCTTTCCAGGTAAGTATTGTATCATCTTGCCGATTGGAGAAGACTGGGGATGTCTGCGTGTTCGGTCATCTCAACGATCGTGTATCTATTGAAGGGTACTCCTAATCACTGCGCTACACGCCCCCTCAACATCAATAGAGTAAAGGAAGGATTTTGTACAATATAATATTAAAAAGTAAAAGAGTTTTTAAAGTAACAGAGTTCACTAGAGAGAATTCCGGAACACATGTTCGCGAAGTGTTTTCTAGAAAATATTGTAAACCCATCAAAATGTCAAGATAAAAAAGGAAAAAAGGGACCTTTCCCACTATTACAAAAGACCTTTAAGTGTCGATCACCGAGTAATGAGCATCGTAAGCGACGATGGAGAACTAATGAAAGACGAGAGTGCAAAAAAGGGCAGTTCCTTCATGTTCATTCGGTTAGATGAAATGTCTATTCGCGCAGATTTTTTGCTTACAGACTTTTTACTACACACCTCCATACAAGTATGAATAACAAAGTAGATTAGTTTTACAAATATCGTACTTCGGGGATTTGAAATTGGATCTGCCGATGGGAACGACCAGCGTTCGGCGTTGAGCGCGGTGTTGTACGTGGTGCAACTGGGCTGAAACATGAGAAGTAAAAAATTTGTTCACTGATTCTATTTGCCATCTTCTTCACTTCAATTTTCGTCTCGAAAAACATCAATGATCATCATTCATATCACCCTGATGATATCCGTTTTTTCTAAAGAGAAATTTTTTTTCACAAAGTTCGTTCCTATACGGCACCGTCCGTATCTTTTCCTCTTAGCGTATGTAACCGAGTGGAGCTAATGAAGCTGAAGCTTTGAGTCTTATCATGTCTTTCTATGTCATAAGGCATCTGTCGCAATTTTTGTTCTTCCTTGCACAATTTCAGGTATGATACTAGATGATGAATGAACGAGGATGAACGCACCTTACATACAAATATTAAAACCAGTTTGCGCAACCCTGGTAAGTAGTGGCAATTACACTACTTTACAGAAAGTTTTAGCGTGGAATCACGGTTTACTCTCTTATGAGGTGATTAATGCAGAGATGAACGTTCGAGAGTTACTTTCTGTCCATTTTTCGAGGAATTTCGAGTTTAAAAAAGGCGTCATAGCAAAAGCTTCATCTTGAATTGTTTTAGAATCGCAATCTACGATTTCCAAGAGCTAACGCGTTCACCACCACGCCACGCGGGTCCTTCAAAAATCTCCCTCTGATCTACAACGGCGGCTACTGCCTTTGGTGGTGACGGTCTGAGAGACGCTAAAGTCCGGCTGGCTGAGCTCGGGAGTCCAGGTAACCACAATGGCCAAACAAGCAAAACTCCGAAAAATGGAGACTATGGTGGGGCCCGTACAACCAGTGAGGACGGGTCGTCCAAGTGTCCAAGTGTGTCCAAGTGATATCACCACAACTAGTGGAAGTAAAATGCACACACATTGGTCGTTTCATTACCTAATGAATACCAGTATGGCAATACTCGATTCCTTTGTACTTAACTACACTCTTCTATCACGACGATTAATTTTTCGCATTTCGACTGCTCAAATAATCGTAAGTGTAGAAAAAAAGATTTGGTAATAAAATCATTTCAGTAGCAAAACAGAGTTTCGAAGAAAAGTTTCTGCAGTAACTCGAAACGAAGAGCTTCAGCGTTCAACTCTCATAAAAAAGGACAAAGGATAAAGCTCTCGGCGTTGATCAAACCCTGAGAGAAGCGCCATGCATTCGACTTTATTAAGCAACGTTTGGAGGTTGAATGCATATTTCGCCTTTACTCGCGGTGGGCTACCATGTATCGAACCAGTGCTCCTATCCTCCCAGACAAGTTTGGTACCAATCTGCCGACCCCCGGAGAGATGGAAGGTTTGGTAGGCCATGGGCGCGGGGGATCGATTCCACGTGTTTGTTGTAGGGCGCCTCCGACTACTGCGCAACACGCGGTCCTTCAACTCTCATACACATAAGCAATTACGAGAAATCCGCCGAATTAAAAGAATATACGAAAAAATTTTGTTGTTGAAGGTCATATATTGAGTAGGATGAAGCAGCATGTGTAAAAGTCCTTATGGAAACATCAAGATCATTTGAAGATCACCGAGTAGTTGAGAGGAAGTAATGGCTTCTCCATGGAATACTAAACATCCGTCCGAGTATAAATACTTTATTACAGCTAATTTTAAAATCTCAAAGACCAATGTCGCCTATATATGTGACATCGTCGTTGTTGTAACGAAAAGGATGCGGAAATTTGGAAACTGATTAAACAAGTAGTAGACTTAGTTGATTAGAAAGCTATGAAGAGGCAAGGTCAATTACATAATCGCTGATTTCTATTTAGAAGTCACTCAGTGCACAGTAAACTGCATCCAAACGACACATTAGGCAGAGACAGGAGCTGAACTGAATGCTTCCAATGAAGCTTTCTCTTTACGGCTTTGGCTCGCTGGTTCGCAGTCGTTTTGTGTAACGGTATTGTAGGAAAAAATACGACGTCACTTCTTTCATGCCATCAAAAAACAAACTGGAGCTCGATCAGCAGCCGTGGAGTTATGTCATCGGAGGAACTCAGCAGTACAATTTAAATATCCAGTCCAAAGTTCCATATTTATGCCTCCGACTCTCACCATGCGCCAGTATTCTTTCGCTTCAAAATATGTTGTTAACAACCACTGCAATGTACTTAATTTCTTAACTGAATGACATTTTGTTTAAAAATCCACATCAAATTGTTGCTTCACTTGAGAGAGTTCGCCTAGTCACTCTGGATACTGTAAAACATGACGCAACTTTGTGACTCAGTCCAAAAAGCCCGCCGAACTGCCATGAATCGTTGTGGTGCCCCGTAAATTTATCCCAAGCAACAAAACTAAAGTCTTTTTTCTTCTTTGTTCTAAGAGCGTCGTTCTCATATTTCAAGTCAGAACGGTTTCTAACTGCAGAAAGTTGCCTTACATCACAATTTTCCTCATTTTCAAATGAAAGCACAAGAATTCTAGGTGTGAAGACTCTTACCATGTTCTCAGTAAAATCCCTGTCAATAGAAAAACGACTACACTAGTTGGAGAAAAAATTGGCCCTGTCAGATCAAGAATGCTCACTCTTTGTGAAATGTTACGGATGTCCGCTGAACGTCAGAAAACTGTTTAATTTTTTCAAAATTTCAAATCAAACCTTTCAATCCAATCGTCGTCCAGATCTGGCGGAATAACCGGAAATCGGCCAACTTTGCGAGTTCTTAGCGATTGTTTTCGCTTCTGAAACCGATGTGTTTGTGGTTAACTCTCCCCTAGCTTATCTATTAAGAACTCAAATTTCCGAGAAGGAAATGGAATCGGGGATAACCTTTAAGAACGCAAAAAGTGAACAGAAAGCGAGAGCTATGAAACATAAAATGGATAGGTTTCAGAGGTTTCAAGGATAGCCGTCTTCAAACATCAAACCCTTCCAGATAGTAGAAATGTGTTTGGTTAGCTAAATAAGTCCCTAATATCGATCTTCATCAGCATCTTTTTGTACGGCAGCAATCTCATATCAGCTAGTTAAATTGTCTGATAACAAATATAAACGATTTGTGAATAAAGCGTTGCCCAAAAAATATGGGACCAATTTGTTAGCAGATAGCTATTTTTTTCCTACCTACGCGAGTTATTCTGACAAACCTTAAAGTATAACCCATTTTTTGAACAATTTCCTTGGTTCTCTTGGTGATCGTTGAGTAATGGGAGCGACTGTTATTAGACTCATTTGTTTCAAACGTCTTCCACCATAGTTCCTATAGATCTTCCTTGTTTAAGTGATATGAAGAGCATCACAGTGTTCACATTTACAGCAGTCGTAAAGATTTTCCAACAGAGAAAAGGAAGTGGTGTCTCTGTTGTGCATTTCACTTCCACATCATGCCAGTAAATGTCATTGTCTAGCAGTTGTTGTAGCGTTCATTAGACATTCGACACTATGGCCTATGAGGTTACGACCCTGACCGATGATCAATCTGGACTTCGCGTTCCTCTCCAACCCGCAAGAAATAGAATATTCTCCGATTTGCCCTTGTAGTAGAAGCGTTCGAAAATTAAGGTTGTACTTTCAAAACTCCATTGTGACAGATAATATGTGAAAAGCAACGCTTGTTCGAGTCTGGTCCTACGGAGGTCGACTGCTGCTTCTGTTGAACGCCAACGAGTTAAGTGTCGGACTTCGAAAAGTAGAACCACTAGTACAGCATGTCTATCACTTGAAAAATTCATGGGAACATGGTAAGTGTGGTTTCTGGAAATCGCAGTAGGAGTGATAGATGGCTGACCTTGGTTGGCGTCCCTATCTTCACAGTCGGTCTTATGGTGTCGCACTTGACCTTCCTAGTCGTCCTTATGAGATCTTCAGTAGAAGTTTCTGATTCTGACGTACATGTGTTGTAAGCAAAGTGCAACCACAATTCTTCAATCTCTTTCAGTGTAGGGTTAAAATCTAGCAAACAACTTTTTGGTTAGCATTAGCGCATTGGGAGTTCTCAAAGGTCAAATAAATGAAGTCCTTTGTTTCAATCGCTTAGGACAAAGAAATCGGATGCAATAGCTGCTGGTCCTTGCTCTGTATACTGGTCAAATCATGGGTGACGAACTGACTGGATCATCGTGGGTGCCCATAGTATCAAAGACGTTGAATTACTTCGTTGGAGGAGATTTCGAACTTTTGCCTATGAATTTCGTATTGGCTCAATTGCAGGTTTCTCATCTCACTGACATTTACAATACATCCCATACATAAGCAAGCACATCTCCGGATATGTGGGTAATTGTTTGCATAGCAAAAAATATTCTGGTGAGCTAAACATACTTACCTACTTAGATACTCAATGACCTATCTTTGTATTTATGGCGAGTTTCAGAACTTCTTTGATTCACTTTGCTGCTAACCATAATTCGTGGATGTGGTCGGGTTCGAACATGGATTCCGCAGCGAATTCAAAGTCCATAATTTTCTTTATTTATTAAGATGTAGAATGCTGGTCCATCCTATCTTCCCATGGAATCCCGAAACAGCCGTGCCTTGCAAGTTTGCCACCGCTAGTGGTGGTTTTTGTTGATCGGAGAGACGCTTGCCGCTCCACGATTCTAATTCTTTTAGGAGAGCAGCTATTTCTGCTAGGGCACAAGGTCTTACGACTAGTTAACAAACCGCACGAGGATTATGTAACAAAGCGAATCCATCTAAGCTCGCGGAACACATAAGTCGATCTGCCACAACAGGAATATTGAACTTCTGTTTTCACAACGGTTCAGTAATATCATGTACATTTAGGACCACTAGAACAATCTTTGCAGAAACAAGAAGAAGCAAAATAGGCAAATAGGCGAAAGGCTCTCGGAGGAACGAACAAAGGAGAGTGGCGAACAACAGTTTCCGGTGGCGAAAAGAAGGCGGTTTTTCATTCTCTACAATACTTTAGCGCTTTTGGCTTGTAAAGGAAAATTACACAACATAGTGAACTGGAGACTATGTTGATTTCAGATAAAGGAAATCTAAAGCGCAGACGAACATTCTATGATGCTTTAGAAGCTGTCCGTTATGACAGAAGGAAAAATTTTTCAAAAATATCAATAAGAATGGGAAGTACACAGGGCTCATGTGACTGAGGGAAGCAAAACGTCACAGTTCTCGTCATTAAGTTCTACCTTAGCCTTAAAATCATCTTGAAAATGAATCGGTCGTCCTCCAAAAGAATGTTCTGCAGGTGACCGATCTATTTAAATTGTAGAAAATCCTTTGAAGCAGTGAATCCGTTTGCTTCTCCCTACATTCTCTGAGCTCTCAGTCGTTTTCCTCAAATGAAAAACAGTTGAGAGAACAAGAAGAACTTCACTCGATGGATTTATCCAACGATATTAAGTGTTAGGCTTCTTAGATCCTCTTCAAAGTGATATCTTCATGATTACTGGTCTTAGGGAAAAACGTCGCAGTGCCTGCGAAATGAAAGTGAAATGTCAAATCATCCGGTGCTTAGAAAAGAAATTAATGGAAGAGAGAGTGGTCGGAAAACAAAAACATTAATCACTAAAGTGAGATATGAGGTGATTGACACAAAAAAATGCGCTCAGGTAAACAATCCTTTGTCAATAGATAAACTGAATGAAGAGGGAGCGTGAAGTAATCACGTGCTTTTCGAATGATCGACACTCAACAACTACTGAATAATTGAGTACCTCGTAGAAATTTCCATTCAATTAAACATATTTAATTAATTTCATTTCACTTTAAATGACTCGACTTCAAAGAACACCCAGATTTTAGTACTTCTTTCATACGATTCGTTTCATCACATCCGTTATCCACGAAGGACATCGGACTTGTATGTGGATTTGGCTACTGTTTGAGGCTTTTTTTCATGACTGCTGTTGAACGTTGATCGAGTAGTTTTTTTCCTTAAATTCTGGAAGAACCGTTCTAGAGCGTTCTCAGTTCTCCATCACAGGTACTCGCCATCTTTTGTGGATCGTAAGAAGCATGTCTAATACCGATCTCCCAACCGCAGAGGAATGGTTGGCCCGATGCAGCGGTCATGAACGGTATCTGTAGCACTCCGGTACCTGCCACACAATCTCAAATATGGGCGCGGGAATTAAAAACACGGTTAAGAATAAAATGCGAAGGCTGAAAAGTGGCAGTAGAGAGCAAATACAGAAATGACCAGGTACCATTGACCAGGAAAGATGGAAAGGAAGAGAAAATGGATATCGTATGCAGAATTTGAGGCATTTGTTCAATTTCAATGAATAAACTACATAACAGACAACTAAAGAATATACAGATAACGATAAGAGACAGAACTGAGCATGAGCAATAAGAGATGGGTGAAATACAAGGGTGAAAAAAAAGTAACAAGACTATGAAATACTGGCAGAATCAAAAGCACTAAAACTCCTCATCAGATGGTAATAATGAGTTTACTTTAAAAAAGAATCTCCATTTAAGCCACTAAAATGGGAACTATCTGAGATTATTGTGCAAAACACTGGTTGATCCTTACTGCTTGCGCCTTGCATTTGACTCCATCAAGAATCATAGAGATGGATGAGTGCATAACTGGCTTATGACATGACTTATGGTGCCCTACCGATATATTAAATGAGTGTTCCTATTCTATCGGACAGACCCGGTACCAATTACCTGAACCCGGAAGGACGAAAGGCTTAGTGAGCACGGAGCGAAGGATCGTACTTCCCTACTGATTCTGGGTGTATTTCAGGGCGCTTTTATAATGTGTCATCTGCGCCGTGATTTGAGATTAAAGGATTTATTTCACACCATTCCTCGAAATTCTGCCACCCCTGAAAACGTCATGTGGACACTGGAATGTGAAAATATGGGAGTGGAAATCGATGGTCGGCAATTACACCATCTTCGCTTTTTCTGATGCCATCGTTCTTATAACACCAAACACTAGTGAAGCCGAACGAATGCTTGCCTATTTTGATAAAGCCTGTGGAAAGATTGGTCTTCGACTAAATCTCACAAAAACGATGTTCATGAGGAACGGATTGGTTTCGTATGGCCCCATTCACACTCAACGGAACGAATATCTCCGAGTGCTCCAGTTACGTCTATCTAGATTGGGAAATCAACATGATGAACGACTTAGTTTAAGAGTTCGGCAGAAGGAAATGAGCAGCTTGGGAAGCTTTCAAGAGCATCGAGGACGTAGTGAAAAGAACAAAGAACACCCGATTTCGTGCCCACTTTTTCGACTCAACGATTCTTCCTGCCACAAGGCATGTGTCAGAAACACGGTCGCCACGTAAGCAGCATGAAGAGCCACTCAGCATTATTGAACGTGTAGTCGGAAGGACGATGGTAGGAGTATCCCGTTCAATAGAAATGAAGGGAAGGATCCGGAGCTCCGACCACGTTCAACGATCAAAAAATCGAAAACACCATTCTGTGCGCCAAGCTGTCGAAGATAAGGTGGGCGGGACATGTAATGGATATAAACGACAATCGATGGACAAGATCCTTTAGTGAATGGATTCCTAGAGATGTCAAACGTGCTGCAGAAACACCACCAACTTGATTATCATTGTTCTTCACGAAAACCCTAAAAGAAAGGTATGATGCTCAACGAGCCTCTAGAGCGAGCAGAACACGCTGGTTTACTGTTGCACGCGATAGGAAGAAATGGCAGATTTACTGGCGTTTAGTCAAGTCACTTGGCGATCAACGGGACCGCAGGTGATACAGGTGATTTCACGTCATATGTAGAAATTTGACTTATTCCCGTGATCACTGATAAGTTCAAGAGGCATCACGATTTATTGTGAACTGTTGGTGCATCTTTGTGCGCCTGCAGCTCTTTTATAACTGGTGCTGATTCTCGCTCACCAATGAATTGGTAGAACAACCTACATTAAATCAAAAAAATCCTTTAATGATGTGGTGAGTGCATTGTTTTCAAACGGTAGAGCATTGTTTCACAACGCCTCACGGTGACGCTTTAGCTACGTGGCTTTCATTAGAGCTTGGAAATTTTCGAACAGTGGTAAGAACTTTCTCTGGAACACTATTCTCTGCAGGAATACCTCAGCAGGCAGTAGCACAGTCCTATGAAATTAGGCAAAATGATATTATTATAACTACTTTTACTATTATTTAGCAAACATATTAAGTGGTTTTACTATTCCGCCACAGTTCAAGAGATCATCATCTAGGCAAAAAACCCTAAAGGTAATATGAGCTTCTTGGCACCACGAACTGGGTCAAGATCACATCAATTCGTTGGATTATAATTCCATCATCTGACAGTTGAGTGTCCACCACTCATAAAGAATGGTGTGCGAGCCCCAATATGAGGTAAAGCGCTCTCAGATTAGGGAATACATGCAGTTGTTGGTCCCCGGAGGTCACAGAGAGACCTACCATCACGGAATTGGCTTCTTTCAAGCACAGAATCGGTTTTTGAGCTTTGAATTAAACAAGGATATGCTACAGATGTAATTTTCAGTTTCGTTCTCAGTTCAAGTTGCCGAGCTGGATAATTGAACCACCCCATGTAGAGTGCGGTTCGATAGCAAGGAATGTCCTACTGTGATGACGTAAGAAGACCTTACTAAACCTGCCTTAGGGCTAGTCAGATTCAGTGTTTGATTTGCAGGGTCATCCATATATAAGGCTGTGTGGTGAGACAACCGGACAGTAAAGGACAAATTACTGAAAGCGAAATTTTACGACAACTTATAAAGTATGTTGGATATTTCAGAGCTACAACGCCTGAACTTTCTCTTCAATCACCGTTCTTCCTACTCTCCTAAAAACCACAAAACACAAGAATTCCAAAATAATCGCCCTGCATCACAGCCAAATCAGGGTGGCCAACAAACATCAATTGAACAATAGGGCCCTTGTCGTACACATGAATAATATTTTCCCATTAAATTAACGTAGGCGCAATCGCACATCCATCCTGCATTCACGTCGACTCAGACGGAATTCCATTACGCCACTTGAGCACTTTTAGCTCTCATCGGCGTAAAAAGCTACAGTTACTACACGTTTTCTATTTATTTTATTTTACACGAGTCGTCTTGATCCCACCACTTATCACAATCGATTCGTTTCCCTGCATCCACCATCCACAAAGGTCTTCCAAGTTTTACGTGTAGCTTCGGCTGTTAGCTGAGGATTTTCATTTCATCTTGAATGTCGTAGAATGCTGGTCGAGTCGATTTTTCCTGCAGTGATGAGATAACCGGGCTGGAGCATCCCCAGTTGGACTGCAGAGAGCGATCTTTTTCCCTGACAAGTCCGGCACCAGTTTCTCGACCTTGGAGGGATAAAAGGTTTGGTTAGCCCGTAGCTGGATCGAACCAGCACCGTTCTTGTGATGGATGGCATTACTACCACTGTGCTATCCGACCCCTGTTAGTACACGATGGTCTTGAAAAATTTAGAACAGAAGACCGAAATGAGAGTAAAAAACCGTAAATCCGTGATATTGTGTGCAACATGCTTCCTCAATGAGAATTCGTTCGCCGCGAAGAAGAAGAATCGTCGCCGAATATGAGAATAGCCTAGCAGCACAGGTCATGCATTGGTGAAAATGGATATTTACATAAAGAAAGAAATGCGTAGAAGAAACACAGAAACACGTGCTGCCTTTGAAGCGGAAAAGCAACCACTTAACTGGCAGGCTTAGAACTTCGCATTCAGCTTGTTGACTTTGCAGTCTTTGAGCGATCTATTTATTCATCGGAGACCCATGCTTACATCTCAGTCACGTTAAGAATTTTGTCCATCTCATCCACAAAGCATAAGATTGGGTTGGAAAACGCAATTTTTACTGAGGCCTTCGAAAAGATCTCATCTTCGAGAGATGGGAAAACACATTGGAAAGTAGCTTGGCCGACAATGTAATTAGAATACACAGTGATATGTGGATTAGAAGTGAATCAACTTTTTAAAGGAAAGCCATGCACGATTTATGGACCATAGAAATGCCATGTCATATCGTGTGAACCCGTAGAAGTCATTATCTCTAAGCCAATAGAGAAATATTCTGGAGACTGCATCAATCGTGAACACGCGCCGTAGAAGTATCCAGCGAGCACTATTGTTTTTATTGCGTTATTAATATTATTGTTCTTATTAGTACCACTACCTCAGTAATACGGTAAATGGAAATGTGGTAAAAGCAACTACAAGAGATCAGAACTTCGAAGCATATCTGTCGCGATATGCCAGCGACTTTCTGACCAAATACAACAAAGTTTACTAAGTGCTTAAAAGATTTCCAGCATTCAGTCCGAAGAATAGGAGCTTAAAGATCATCATCACATCCCACATGTTCTTAGCAAAAGCACGACATGTTCTCGCCATCTTATTCCGAAAAATTTGGCTTCAGTTTAAAAAAATGGTACTCTCAGGGTGTAGCAATTTGTGCAAGTAAACTAACCAAAAGAAAGAGAATGCAAAAAGAGGTTGCGAATAAGAAGGACGAGTAAGCTAATACTCGAAGAATCATTTCAGCTAGCTTAACAGCTGAGCGACATCGCTGAGGATGCATCTATGAATAGGACAAATCATGCATGCAACCAAAATCAACATCATCTACGCTTCGAGGGAAGCAATGCACACACACATGTCCTGAAAACATTATCGTGCACACGCTGCTATTTAGCACTTTTTTTCTATGGGAGTAGACGTGGGCGGAATTAGAATAAGATAACGCAATTTTTCCATGCTGCGAAGGCGTCAGAATGAGAGCGGTGCTTCCGAGCTGACGGACGAGCTGACGATGAATAAACTTGAGGCAATCGCAATGATTGAGAACAGGTTGACGATTGCGAGCCGAACGAGAGAGCGAGAAAATCAGAGCTCTATGGCAATGAAGAAATAACTTATGCAAGCGATGAGCGATAAATTTCGTTGGATTCAATCGCTATTCATTTAAAGTTGCCCTCAGAGGTATGTGTAGTGCAAAACGAAGAACATAAGACTTCAAATAGACAAGCTACTGATCGACATTGAACGAATATGGTTTGTTTGGTGAGTCAGTCGGAATCGAATCACTGCTCATGGCTCCAGCTGTATTGACGTACTGCAATGAGGTCAGTAAATTGCAACCCATTGCAATTTAGGTGAAAAAAAAATGGCGCATGTATTATAATGGTTAGGGTTATCCTGTAACTGAAGGTACTGGTGGATCCGATCCAGATTAAGAGGCAGAAGATTCTCTGAGGAATGATAAAGCAGAGAACTTTCTTCAAATATATACCCTTTTTCACTTCTATGGTCCGTCCAGCTGACGACGGTAGTGCGCCGTATTCTTTGAATATGTAGGGATTCCTTTATTTCCTGTAGTGGAACTCAGCTATAATTTAGCAATTTGTTCTTCGCTATTCAAAAACGAAGATACTGGTGTTTGATGAGTGGTGCTCAGTCAGAAGTGTCGAATTTCTCTCGATGAACTGCGGACGAGTTGGCGACAATCCGCCGAGCTCGTTGCATCGGAAACAAGATGAGGCCTTAATAGGGCCTGAATGTGCTCGATGCGATTTACTGGCAAAAAATGGTTGATGATATGCCACGATAGATTCGACCTCTATCAGCTATGAATGGTAGTACTACTACTGTTAATGTTATTAATGTCTATTACTGCTAAAATTTTCAACAAAACGATTCGGAGAAAGTCTTGGATAAATATAATTGCAAAGGTATAATAAGGTCATCGACGACTTGACCATCCATTGGTTTCGTTTTGTTTTGTTTCCTTTCTTAATCTAATGAGTGCCATTCACATTATTTACATTTCTTCTCTTCTGCTAATAGAACTTTTTACTTTTTTGTTGTTGGTACTTACTTCTTTCCAGCACTACTAATCGTAATGGAAGTTTGAAATAGTAGTAATCGTAGTGGACTAGTAATCTGCGCAAGACCGATAGTATGCTCTACTCTGCTATGAAGATAAGCTATACTTAGTCGGTAATATGCCGTGCTCTTCCAGAGTGGATATTGACTACTCCGGAAACCGAACCCGGATCAGACGGGCGACCATTCAAACAGAGAAGTAGAAGACGTGAAAACAAAGCATGCATGAGAAATAACCAAACTTTGACAAGTCCAAGAGAACTTTTCAAGTATTCGAATTGAAATCTTTTTCGAAAGAAAACATCATAAGGTGTCTTTTGTAAATTGGCAATTCGTAAATCGAATAGAGAGGAACAGCACTGGTTAGAAACAACATTTGACAAAGCCTCATAAGCAGATAATTGCCGGTTTCCGAAATGTCTCTAATTCACTGACGTCTGGGTTTCGGCTGCACTTCAAACACTACTTTTTCGACATATCGACATACATTCATCTGTTTCGGCAGTTTCCGTGGACTGATTCAATTCCCCTACCGTAGAAGATCTCATTCGAGACAACGAAAATCTCTTAGGTTCAGCTCAAAACACGTAAACTGAGTATTTTGCCTGAGGCAGCGCTTGCGTTAGCACAACATCTCCGATTTAATAAAATTAGTAGCGCCCCCAGGGATGATCGTCGTCAGTGACGGATCGGTTTGGGCTGAAGGGTTTTTGAGTTCCAAGCAGCGACAAAACCCACTTTGAAATGTAAGTCTTCTAGTGACCTAGGTTTTCTAATCTTCAGAAACAAAGTCGTTTTTCTCTTAACATGATCTCTTATAGTTGAAATTTCTAGCAGAATCAAGAAGAATATCAACGATTTCCAATAGTTCAAACGTTGTTCTTAGTGAGTTACGGCAAACGATTGGAAGGCAAAGGCAACATTTGAAAAAAAAAGAACTAACGCCCTTATGACTTTAACACATAAAAAACCTCAGACCACTTTCTTCTCCCGTATTTATGACCAGCGGCACTCAATTTTCGAAACAGATGAAATGTGCCATTAATCGTAAGAAAAAGCTGCTTTACAACGATGTGTGTTTTCGGGTTAGAGCAGGTTTTCTGATGAACTACATGAGAAAGCTGTTCTAAATAGTTCATAACAGACAAAGTTTTGTGTCTTCACGCCCATTACTTTCTATTTACATCTCATTTGTTGGAGCACTTTTTAGAAGTACTTAGTCACAATGACGACGATAATGCTCATGCTAAGCCACGCCTATGTTTTTCATTACAACCTCACCATGTGAGCAGCTGAAATAACAAGGAAGAACTTTGTGTTTACGTAGTACCAATAGATTTTGGAAGTCAGAAATAGACGAATGACGAAAATCATTGCTAGTCTGGGTGAGAGGGCTCTAATCTATTCAAGTTATGTTATTCCTTTATTAGAGTGTTCAAAAAAGTTTCCGAAGGTCGTCAAGTTCAAGTGAATACCATGTTTTGGATATTAAAATCGAATCATGGGATTAGATTGATCCCATGCCATTGTTTTCACCAGTGATTTTTTGTAGCTTCTTAAAAGAAACTGTTTCAAATAAAGGAAAAGTCCACAATGTTTTAATTTTCATTTATTGGCTACTCTTTTTCACGGCAGAATACGATGTGAGTTGCAACCACAAGGATGCTCAGACATGAGCAGAACTCGGAACCGCAATTGGGCTTCAAAGCTATTTTTTGAAAGGAGAGTCGCGGGTTGGAAGCCATTTGAGGCTTCTAGTTTGGCTCTTATCTTGGCACCCAGAAAGCGGACAACTTTCGTAGTAAAAGAATGAGTGACAACTGCTATCACCACCACGTGCTAGCGATCCTAATAGGGAATAGTATTTAAAGGGAACGTATGAAGTTGCGACCGCTGTAGTAGTTTAATTCTCATTTACTTCACTAAAAAGAGCCATGCGTGCAGTGCGGTGGTTAGAGCATTCCTGGTAACTCATTCGGCAGTAGGTTGGACACTATGCTGTGAGCAAACTAAGCCCTCAATCCTTTTGGGATAGGGATATCAGTATCAAGCCCGTCTCAGAGGATAAAAACACTAAACTGATGCATCGATGGATCAATGTATGTCGTTCGAAATGTCAGAATCGCCACTCAGTCCAAATATGCATTCAAACTGGTCTAGGAAGGTTGATAATGTCAAAAGCACGGTGCATCGCTAAGGGATTCATCAAAGCCGGACGCTCTATCTTTCACCATTCATCAGAAGTAAGAGACTCGCAGTCAGTAAATCAATCATTGGAAATTTAGAGTTTCACATTAGTTCGACGGGGATTATAAATAATTGTATAGCTCACGCATGTAAAAACGGTTCCTCTGTGAAGCTAATCCATCATCGGTGACTTGCGGGCGCAGTGTGGTCGAGTCGTTAGGCCGATCATTGCGTTGCGCCGCTATTTCGCAAGGGCTATTTTATGAATGCAACTGTTAGATCTCTACACTCTCCACCTGTATCACCTATTCCCCGCTAGTCAACAAATAACCCGAGTTACTACCAGAAAACTTCGTTTGACCCAATCGCTCACCAGAGTGGCATGAGGGGACATGAAGAGCGCCACACTCCTTTAGTTTAATTTATTCTCTATTTTTTTTTGAAGAGGAATAACCACCGGTGGTTCATGTAGGTACTTCCCTATAATTTGATCATATTAAGTGGCATTTGGCTTGTAGTCTTCATCCACAGAGAATTAAAATAGAAAAGGACACTCTTATTTGTCACAATATCTTAAATCTTATTTGCTGCTTATTCTTTTTTTCACTATAGAGTGCTATTTGAAATGCGATGCTGAGACGTGAGTAAAACTCGAGACTACAGTTGGGTTTCGAACAATCGTTTATCCTTACCTGGGAATTTGAGTGATACCCACTACACCAACTATTACACGGATACCATTCCCCTTGACGGGTAATTGCTGATAGCATCAATAGAGGGAAAAACATGGCTGAGAGCAAGGAAAATCAGCTGCCATTTGTATTACATGGATTGAATAGTAAATATTAGAAAGACATCGACTGAGAACCAAGTAGGCGTCTGTTACACTCCATGCTTGTATAACAAATTCACGTATTACCAAGATTAAATTTGTCTACGTTTAGTTCGAAATTCATTTCAATACTACGACTACGTTGGGAGCGGACAACCAAATTGTTAGTGATGCCGTGTTATACACGCAAACTCCCTGGTTCGAGTTCACAATGAACGACATTACGGAGAAAAAGCGAAACATCATTAGCAACTGGCACAAATCGGTAGACTTTCGACGATGGCGAAAGCAAAACATTGAACTGAATGAAAAAAAAAGAATGTGAGTATAGAAGGATCTGAGCGGTACGCGGTCATATAAGAAAAATAAGAAAAAAAGTGTCTGCATGTCATCACCGAAAACGAATGAAACTAATATTAGTCTACTCCTCAACTTTACATTCAACTTTTAAACAGAGATCATCGATCAGGTGTTGGTTATCTACGCACTAGTCTATTGTGTTCTAGTTTACCACTTAACAACAATAAAGGATGGGGGTAAGGATAAAGCTCTCGGCGTTGATCAATCTCTAAGGGGAGTGTGCCATGCATTCGACTTCATCAAACATCATTCAAGGTTATCAAATGCATATCTGGCCTTTGTGATGACTTGCAGTGACCTACCAATGTGTCGAGCCAGTGCTTCCATCCTCCCATACAAGAGTGGTACCAATTTATCGAGCTTGTAGGGATGGAATGCTTGCTAAGCCGGTGCGCGGGGAACAATCATTGCATCATTTGCATATTGCAATCATTTCAATCATTGGGCTGCATTGCAGGGCGCCCTAACCATAACACTACACGCAACATCAACAACAATACGGAAGCCAAAAAGTAGGAGCATTTCGTCGACAGGTGTGGGTTTTCCACTTGTCTGCCGGCCTCTGGCGAAGATCGGTCGGTCGGTCGGGTGGTCGCGGCAGGTGCTCAACGTCGCCGAGTCAGAACGGCCGGCCGGCGGCTGTTCACCCCGAGGAACAACACGTCGGCCGACCTCAATACGTCGGATACGACGTGTTTTTATAGTATTAGTGCTTTGGAAAACATTAAGTACAGTCGCAAATTGAATGAGCAGAATAGAATGATTGACGAATAAACGATGAACAAAGCTGCTTCCATTTGTTTTCCTTAAAGGGTTTTCATCATAGCCATTAAAACCTCGTGTTGTAGAAAAAAAACCGTAGAATCTCAAGCCTTCCAGTTCTCACTACCATATGGAGAACAGAAAGATATTATTAGTTATTGACCGCATTAATACTACTTTATGAGAACAGTGATTTATTGCATTCTACTATAAGAAATATGGTTTGGGGGGGAGCAGTAATAGAACTGCAGTGCAATGAACAGACTATAACAACTCCACTGGTTCAACCCCTGCCTCATAAAAACTAAACTTCCTATCTCATCGAGGTTTGTAAATTGATATTACACTGATCTGGATGAATCTGTCTTTGGTTCACAATGGCCTATGACTCATTTCACAGTGGTCTCTGCGGTGGAGGCCTGGCAGCGTATTTCAGGATAACAAGGAGAATTACTCGACTACCATTCAACGGCATGCATGAAGAAGGCCAAAAATCTTTAAGTTCAAGGATCCGTTGGACTTACATTCAAATTCGAAGTGCTTCATGGATAATGGATGTATGACTACGAACTGAATGAAAAAAAATCGCTGGAATCTAGACAATGCGTGACGTCGGCTCAAAGGAAAAAAATCAGAAAAGCATAATTCTTTGTGGTAAATTTATAGTGATGGACAGAACGATTGAGCAGAATTGACAGCATAAGTGACAACATCTTGATAATTGCATGACCGAGGAGAATCGGGGCTTACTACAAAGTCTTAACATTTAGAAGCTGTCATAAGCAATAATCTGAGGAAACCATCGGTGAACCGCCCAGGTCAGTGGGTTTTTTTTATAAGGATTTCGTGTTAGCCTGCTAGTGGAAAAAATACTTTTTGATAGCAATTATCTCGTCAATATTCATAGGTTTTGTTGACATAAGGCGTCATTGTTGTAAACTAGCTAGAAAGCAGGGAAAATACCGATGTGCAAGCACTAGGTTGCCCAGATACGAGTAGAATTCCGTTGTTGGGGTGGATGGCACGTAGTGAGCCCCTAGTAGGGAAAATCGCGACTTAGAAGCACAGCTAAGGTTCTAATTTTTGCTCATACCTTAGCATCCTTATGGTTGTATTTCAAGCCGTGCCCTGCCACGAAAAAAGTATGAGGCAGAAAGGGAAAGTTAGTACAATGCTGATGCAGATTACGCAATGACATGTCGACTAATTGGTAGTCAACAGTAATTTGTCAACTCTAGACAGGTCTACCAAGAACACACAATCAGTAGTGATGGTCGGATATTCTTAAAATACAATCGCTGCCGTTTAAATTGACTGGCCAGGCTTCTGAATATTCTTTCTTCATCTGCCTTCAATTGCAGTAAGAAATTCTTGTTGTTGAAAACACGTTATTGGTGTAGGTTTAGTGTTTCCCCAAACCACGATAGACAGATTTCTACGGCGTCACTCAAAACACTAGAAAGAACGAAGAACCAAAACTACATAAACGTCTTGGTGGATTTTTTTCAGGAATGTTTCATTTGAGGGCTCCATACTGCTTTGAAAAATATAGTGTTAGTCTTAGGAATTTTATGAAGTCAGAGTTTTGTTTAGTTTCTTCTTTTGAGCAAAAATAGCGTGGTAAGGAAATCATGGAATTTCTCCATCTTTTCTCGACTTAAAACTAATCGTGAAAGCTTTACGCTCCTAAATTGTTTCTGGAAACACATGAAAATCTAATTATTCGAAATTGGCAAGGTTTGATGAGTACACCAGGAACCTAGGGATTTCTCATCAAAACGCACCAAAAAGCCTTCTTCATCAGTCAACCTGTGAAGTCCATATCTCGGAGTTATACAGGGGAACACGACAAGGCCTTCTTGCCATCATTCTCATGTCGGTCATTAGTCCCGTACTTGGCAGGCTTTGATTATCGAGAGCTAGCGTTTACCCTGCGTGATTCACATCTATTGCCAAGGCCTCTTCTTGAGTTACATTCTAGAATTTGCTTGTGAGGTCTGGGGAGAATAAAGTTAAGAAAACAAGAATTTCTTTGTGGAGTCGCTTAAAAGAACCAGTATTCAATTCTCTTCGTAGATGACCTTGCGAGATGCCACATTGTAGAGGAATGACTGTTGACTACGGTTGCTGACATTTCGACAGAAGTGAAGTAGCGTTAAAATTAGAAAAGGCTTCGCATTTCGTCGTAGTTCAGTTTCCGACCATAGTTCATTTTCGAGCGAGTTTTTAGTTGACCAAGAGTGATTGAGCTATCAGGGAACATCGGCGTGATGAATAGCACATGTTTTAGAAGAGCTGCATGTTTTTGGAAGCAGTAGAGAGGACCACTTAACAAATGTTACAAGTCAAGTCTGACATGTGGTTAATTCCGTTCTATCTACTAGGAATATTCTAGAATACGCAGCCTTTTTTTTGATAAGCTTACACGAGGTTGATAAATATGCCTATTTTCGGCTAACGTCTCGACGTCTTCGTCTTCATCAGAGCTAATGATCCGAGCCGATGGTCCACACTTGTTGTTCGTCTCGATGCGGCTTCTTCGCCTTCGTGTCGAATTAGGTCTTCCTCAGCGGACCATCTCCTCAAATGAGGCATACTCCCTCGGTGATGCCCTTTTGTGCAAGACGCTGATGGTGGATAGTTGTGATTGTCTGGTGATAGCAGCTTTTTTATTCCAGTCAATCTTTCCTGCAGAAGTCGGTATCATTATGAATATGGGTATGCCTCATTCGAGGAGATGGCCCGCTGAGGAAGACCTAACTCGAAAAGAAAGCGAAGATGTCGCATCGAGACGAACAACAAGCGTGGACCATCGACTCGGATCATCGGCTCTGATGAAGACGAAGTCGTCGAAACGTTAGTCGGATTTAAGCATATTTGTCAACCTCGTGTAAGCCTATCAAGGAAAAAAAATACATATTGATTAGTCATGCTGAGGTTGAAGGAAAGTCGCTTTTGAAATATTCCAGAATACGTTCGTCATTTCTTAAGTTTCGGTAAAAAAAAGTAAATCAACATTTAAGTTCTTATAGGTATTTCGAAACAACCTAGTCATCAAAACTACATATCCGATTATTCCAGTCCTTTACAACCGTCACGCATAGTTCTCTAAACAATTTAAAAACTTTTTAACCGAAAATATGCGTTTATTCGAAGAACGTTGGGGTGTATGGTAGCAGAGTACGGCGCTGCCGTGGCGTACACGATCCCTGGCTAAAGTGTCTTTAAGTTTGCTTTCAGCCAGCTTATCTCTTAAGTGCCAAACTCTTTCAAATTTAGTCTGAAAGGAGGAGAACACTTTTTTCCGGTGACGAGTTCCCGTGTTACCATAGGAGATTGTAATCATGTTCAGCACTTCGCGCAGTTTACGAATTGAAGGGAGCTGTTATGTGATTGTTCAATGACAAAATTTCCTGATCTCAACAAAACGACTAGTTGCAACTGCACTGGAATCGCCATCATTTACTCATCAACTGTTGCGAGAATTCAATAGCATCGATTACTAGCACTAACATAAGTAGTAAAAGATGAGAATAAAAAAACGGCTGAAAAGCCTATCGTTGTTTAGAGTCCATTTCCTAAAATACAGAAAGCAGTCACATGACTGGCTAAAGAGGAAGATGCAATATGCACTAGTAAGCTTATGGAGTTCATTTCTTCTCCTTATACTTATTTGGATACTTGGATGGTTCGTCCTCACTGGTTGTGCGGGTCCCAGCGAAATTTTCACTTTTCAGGAGTGTCGCTGGTTTAACAAGTGTGGTTCCTTGGAGACCGGAGGTTAGCCTAGCCAAAGTCTATCCCAGGTCGTCGCCACCACAGGCAGTTTCGGCCTTTGGGGACTAGAGGGAGATTTGCCACCATGCAAGTAGTCTGATACTAGGACGGTGGTGGATCAGGATGTTCGTTTACTCTTACCTAGGCTTCCTTATGGAAACCCCGGACCCCTTCTCAGCTTGGGAGACTCTGCTGGGGGGAATGAATTCCCTAACTTTACATCGCAGGCCAACACCCAGGAACACCTCCCAGCCCCGATGAGGCGGTAAGCCGCTTGGAGGCGCCTTCACTTTATTATAAGAGAATTTTCACATCATGAATTACATTACTGAAGGACTATGAGAAATAGGGTTTATGAGTTTCGTCTGAAGAATGGCAGTTTATCAAGAATGAAGCGAACAGTTAATCAAATATCATTCAAGATGAAATTACTTTCATATTGGACGAGAAGGTCATAACTGATGGCAAGCAATTAGTTGCTTGGTCCTACAACGGAATTAAAAAATTTTGTGCAGGATGAATACATAATGCCGTATGACGTGGAGTCTAGAAGTAGTGTGGGAGCGATGGAAAAAAAACAGATGTGTGGCAAGAATGAAAGGTGAGTCGTAGCGAAAAAAGAAAAAAAGAAGCAAAGAAAAAACGGATGGAAGGGCTTAGAAGAAAGAAAAACTTACGTCAAGAATAGTTTTCGTTTGCGGTTCCTCGAAGAATTCCTCGTACTCGAGTTCATGATCTTTCGAGGTGGACGGTAGACTGAGATCCGATGCACTAAGGCCTGAACAACAGTATTCAACGCTACGAGGAACTGTTTAACGGATTCTTGGTAGTTGTAAGTGTTGTTCACACACAGCACTGAAATCCCATCAAAAACAGAACAAACAAAATTTTGAGTTAAGCAGCCATTCTTCAATGCACTGATCAACTAGCGTTCAAATGTCACTGATCATTCCACAACCAATATTCGCATCTTGTGTGAGGAAAAAACTATCAAGACGTCGATAATGCAATGTTTATCTTTATTCCCTCAAGGATGAGAACGCGGGTGTAGCGCAGTGGCAAGAGGTACACTACAGCACATATTTCGTCGTTGGTTCGACGTTGCCCGCGCAGTCAACGAGGCGTTTCATCCTTGCCAGGTCGGAAAACAGGTATCAGACTCGTCTAAGGAGATAAAAAAAAACCGAGCTGGTACCTCGGTATTTCACCGCAATTCATTGTACTGGCCAGATTTACAATCAGTAAGCTAAACGAATGGTGCATATAGCGCAGTGATTACAGACGCCTCGCAATACACATAGGATCGACTCCACGCCCCAGGCCCACCAAGCCTTTCCTCCTTCCGGGGTCGGCAAATCGGTGCCCGACCGGTCTAGGAGGATATCAGAACTGAGTCATCGTACACACCAGATTCAATTACCTCTAACGATGTTTAATGATGTCGAATGCATGGCGCATCTTTCAGGGGATTGATCAACGATGACATCTTCTTTCAGCTTTAACCTTCACAATGTTATGAATGGAAAGCAAGACGGATTCCTTGGATATGCCGAATGCATTGTCCTTTTATTCTTCTAAATCCCAATAACTAACGCTTCGTTTGATTTCAAACCTTCTTCAAAGAGACAGTTTTTGTGTGTCTTATTCATTTCCTCATTCTATGTAACCTATTTGCTGCTGCTACAGTATTTCTAAAACCGAATTTCATTTTTACACCAGTACAAGCAGTCGATACTTTCTTATATTATAAAGTTAACGCGAGATTGTTGAAGAAAATTTTTTCTCCTGGTGCGCCGCTCTAGTCTTCTTCAAGACCCTAACTGATTCAAGTCGATGTTCCACAGGTGGTCGAATTCGCAATGTGAGACCATCGTTATCGAGTGGAGTCGAATTCATACTGGATGCCATCAGGTCAACCGTACCCCACAGAAGAACACCCCCCCCCCGATATGATTTCTTCATTCGAGCGGTATTTAACCGGTCGGATTCAAGTCGATGCCGCAACGAAGATCCAACAACGCTAGGACGACCCGACTGTGGACAATCGACTCCCATCAATCTGGCTTTAAAGAATAAAGAGACTTCGGAACGCTAGCCGAATAAAACTGCGCACCAACCAACCTCGTTTTAGTTTAGTAATCCCAGAAACTATCTGTGCAGCTGGTTTCTTTCACCAAGTGGAAAAAACATGAAAGTTTCTAAAGGAGGCTAAATCTGTAGAAACGTTAGATCCATTGAGAACAAAAATATTCCATCAATAGTCTCTTATCTGCTTTCCAAAAACCCTCAAATTATTGATGTTATTGATTGATAGTGTATTTTGTTGATCAAGGTTAATATATCGCATCTACTAGGAAGTTGATCATCAGAAGTATTAATAAGCTTACTGTACTGCTTTGAATCTGGTATTTGCAATCATATTTAGGAATCTTAGTGCCTCGTTCCTTATTTTCTTGTACTATTATTTTCTTGAATTATTGATTGGTTCTCGAAAAGTGACGTCATTACTTTTGGAATGTAGAGTTAAGCAACTTTACGTCCGATATTTAGCTTCACCAAGAAACAGAAAGATTGCACGTCTTAACAAGAAATTCAGTAGGTTTGTGAAATAAGTGGATCTAAAAATACTGAGGAAGTTAAAACAAGATGAGTACTGCGTCAAGTACTTATTAAAAGATAACTGGCCGATTTGTAGTACATGATGGAAGACAAAAGATGAAGCTGTCGGCGGTGATCACTACCTAAAGATGTGACATGCATTCGAACTCAACAACTATTGTTTGAAATGGCTGATTTTAGATACTCAATGCATTAGGGGTTTCATTCGAATATGACCTACGTGAATAAATGAAACTCTTATAAGTTCATCCTCGTTGTTCGTCTCACGACAACAGCTGTCTCGTAGCTGTCAAATTTTCTTATATAGCAAGAAATGTTCGTATTTCTTCAGCTAACATAACCTCGAGCAGCCTTCACTTCTTTCAAAGGATGATTTTTTTCCCTTTCGGCATGCATCTTGAGCGCCGTCATTGCATTCCAGTTTGCAATAAGCGAACGAAAGGGGGGGCGGAGCTACAAGGTATGATGGTACACTGTACGAGGAATTGAACTTGAGAACTCAAAAGACCGACTTCCCTACAATCCTCGGCATAGATAGTTGTTATATTTATCTGCATGATCTTATAAACTGGCCTTCTTAATGTATATACTAGTCGGAAAGTGTTAGAGCTCTTTATATCAAAATAATCGGCTTAATTCCAATAGGTTTGAGAGTTGCTATTTTGATACGGACGAATAGAGTTAAACCTGTGGTGTTTTCCTTTCTCAAAATTATGTCTAAGTCAAACTGAGGTTTCACTTCCATGTTCTTACATCAAGCAAGGTTTCCAAACACAAATTCTCTTTAAAGTCGACAGTTGGCTAGAAAACGAATCCCAGTTTCAAAGGTTCCGCAGTTTTGAGCGTCAGGAGGCACTGGCTATGGTTTTGTGCTGTCGTCATCAAATAGTAACAAAAAACTGAATTCTTGTTTTATTCACTTCATGAAAAAATTACGGCTTCTAGACATGTATGTATAATTTATCTGTGCTATATACATATAAACGGTTTACCGACTCATCGTGGATGAGAGGTGTTCCTGGGTGTCGAGCTGTGACGTACAGGAGGATTCATCCCCCCCATAGTGTCTCCCAAGCTGACAAGGAGTCCGGCGTTTCCATCAGGAAGCCTAGCTAAGGATAAGCCAATGCCAGGATCCGCTACCGTCTTGACATCAAACTAGTCGCATGATGGCAGGTCAACCTCTGATTCACAAGTGTGGAGGCTGCTTGTGATGGCGACGACCTGACGCAGACTTTAGCCAGGCCATCCTTGGGACTCGAGAGAACCACAATGGCTTAACCAGCAAGTTTTTGGAGAATAGAAATTATGCTAGGGATCGCACAACCAGTGAAGACGGGCCATGCAACTGTCCAAGTAGGTAAGATTTGATGAAGTACCTGACGGAATTCGAAGAATTAGCGCAAAGAAAAGTAATGCCTAATGCTCGGTGATTTCATTTCACTGCTCGTCCATTGTTTCTTTATACCAGTTATTTTTTAAGGGATTTTTTCAATCAGCACGAGTTGCTGTCGTAATAGATTTGGAAACAGGTAACAAATCACATTACTGTAACATTTAGTCGTAAGTTTCAAAATTTTCAGGCTCTCTGCTCTTAAGCGATGAGCTGAGAATAAATCTATCAAACTCCTGAACATAGTAGATGTTCATTTATTGATTACCACACTGTGGCCATCAATATGTTTTACCACGATGCAACTGGGCACAAATCATGCGTTTTGATTACATAGCGGTAAGGTTGTGCTCAAGCCACAAATATTTGCTGAACTAAAGTTTGGCCATGATGATTGTAAGCAGGTAAGTATAGAGTGACAATAGCCGCTACATATGCCACTATCACATTTGCATGCAGCCATAATCTGCTTGCATAAACTGTATATTTGGTCAATATTTTTTAGCAAGTATTTTTCCTCAAAAAAATCGATTTCGATTCAATATCGGCCCGAACAATCGTCATGGTATCTTAATGATAAGCTAAGATAAGCTCACACAAGCTTAGCAGGAAACGGGTCTCCATTCAGTGACGTGCACCTCAGAACGGTCCAGAATTTTCTGCATATCCCACAAAATGACAGTGATGTAGACATCTTTCTCGAGTCATTTTTATGACCTTTAAGACGTCGACATGACTGGAACACTGGAACACTAGCGACACTAAGCATTTCGTTGTCAAAATCGTGTAAGCTTCTCAATAAGTTGACACATTGGTCTCTTATATCTTCGCAACAATCAGGAACTCTAACTAGGCTGTGAAAAACATGTCTGACCAAAATGACAACAGTCAATACATAACATGACATAATATTAGGATTGGATGGACCACAAAAAGCTCAATGAGCATTATCACCTTACCGACTCGTGTTCCATTTTTTAGATAGCACATATCTGCTTCGTCGGGTGGTCGACGCACCAACGTACTTCTCCACTTACGGATTGTGTTCGTCTTACGATCACAAATCCAACCCCAGATTTTCTGCATGTTTTCCCTGAAGACGCAACTTAAATGTCTAAACTCGCGAAATGGGGACAGCGGACTCACTTCATTTTCCTGGCTAGCCGTCGGTGAGGGTATGGAGGGATGGCTAACCGATAGCGGTAAGCGCACTGTTGTCAAAGAACAAGTTTAGCGATGACAATGGTGAATGATGTGGATCAGCTTCGGATCATAATAGGTGTTTATGAGGCAATTATCTTGTTCTCAAATAACGTTGAACACATCCAGACACAAACACACTGAGCCACCAGCCAGACAGAACAGCCAGCCAGCCAGCCAGCCAGCCAGCCACTGAGATCCCGACTACAGCACACGCTCAGCCAGTAGTGTCTTATCACTAATCGATAATCGCCTCCGGCAGCTTTTTCGTCACATGTACACACACGCACATACACTTCACAACTTCGTCGACGAGTCGACCGAGTGCTGCAGGTGATCGAGTGATGACAAACGACGCAACTGCTTAATCAGATTATTATTTGTGACTTTGCTTTCAGTCTTGATGACGGCATAGTAATAATATAATCAGTTGGGGTTGGGAAAGTCACGATAGGGTTGAGGATCGTTGCATTCTGCCTAGAGATGTTAGATTTCATTTTTGTATTGTCTCAGCTAATGTGGTTCATTCTCTAGCATCGCCGTGGATGTCGTTAAAAATTATATGCCATAATATAATGATTAAGATCCTTGTAGAAACTCTTAACGATACGCGAGCCCCTGGAAAGGGGGTAATCGTGGTTCGATCTGCTCGAGGTCCAAGTTGTACGAATATCTCAGCATCGTTGCAGTTGTATTTCACATCATACCGTGTCTTGAAAAAATTATGGCAGGCAGCATTTGAAAGGTTAATATTGTGATTTCGACCACAGCGTTAGCTTAACTGCGTTCAATAACGATTTGTGTTACCCAGATCAATCTCGCTGACCGGTGATTGCTGATGGCAGCGTGAAGTAGAAAACTAGCTAAGAGAAACTTTTCAAAATTTTACAAAAAATGGGATGCAAGGTATAATTGGTGTGCTAAGAAACCTGTACGATTACAGTATCACGAGTAAATACAGCTCAAGTTGAAAAGCCAGCTTTTTGAGATACTGAGAATTGTTGTAGGCATTCTCTACAAGTAGATGCGTGTAGCACAGTGGTTAGAGGTGCCCTGCAATACACATGAGTTCTATCCTGTGCCCCAGGCTCACCAAGCCGTCCATCTCTCCGGAGTCGGCAAATTCTCGCTAGACTTGTCTGGGAGGATAGCAGCACGGACGTGATACATCGGCAAGCCAACGCAAGTCAATGTGTGAGCCAGATACGCGTTCTTTCACGCTTAACGATGCGCAATAAAGCAGAATTTATGGCGGGTCCTTCAGGAATTGAGCAGCGACGGCAGCTTTGTTCTTTTTTTATTTTATACTCTACAAGTACAGCTACGATTATCTAAGAGTACGTATCGCGTGCAAGAGCAACATCTACCATATTGATGGCTTAGCCGCTTCGTGTTGGACGTCACAATCTACCATGAGCGAACGCACACAGTGTTCATTCATTGTTTCAAGTCTTACAGAATGACCTCAACCGAATCCGAACGCCACCCCCTGGCAAATTAGTGAATACACCTATGTTGACCTCTGGCAGCTATCTGGACAACCACGAAACTTCTTGTCGATATAAACAGCAGAGTAACTGTCCTCTGACAAAGTGTGACAAAGCACTACCTGAGTCGTTATTTCATCTCTTTATTTACGTACAAGCAGATGTTTCGGCGGATTTCGCCTTCTTCAGAGATTGGAAAGGTCAAGATGATCGCAATCTACTCAGCCAACCGCCTCAATATCCGAACAGAGAAAAAAGCTAAACCGAGATTTCAGTCACACTGAACACAGAATACTTTCTTTTCACACTCATCGCTTTCTATGAGTCTTCCACTGAATATGCCACGTGGAGACTAACCGCACAGCATAAAAGCGTGATGTACTCCTCACATCAGAGCAACAACTTGACCTTCCCAGGCTCTGGGGAGGACGAAATCCGCCGAAACGTCAGCTTGAGCGTAAATAAAGAAATGAAATAGCACCTCGTGTTTGTTAAACAAGATTATAAAAAAATGTTCGGTCAATGCCGAGGTTAATAGAAGTGGGCATTAGCTAAGTGTTTCAGCAGGTCGCTGAATAATTGTTTATCTAAAATTTCCCTCTGAAATAAAATCTTATTGAAAAAATAAGCTCTTTTTTTACTGTTGTTATAAACTGGAACCATTGTTTCAGTGAGATTTCCCATATTAGTCACCGTCGTTATGTACTGGTAATCAATCCCAGAAGCTGATCAATCCTGAAAAGCAGAATCCCAGGCGCAACAAAGTTTTCGAGATTTGACTGTGATGCTGCGCTTTCAGCACATTCTATTTGCTCGTTCGTAGTATTCCTAGTGTTGGAAATGAAGAATCACCTGTTCGATTAGGTCACTGAGCACAACGCGGAAATGACATTGGCCGTTTTTCGCTTCGCAGTTGTCAGAGCTCTGGACAAAAGGTATTGAGCAGTTCTCTTAGGAGAGTGGGATAAACAGCTACACCATTTCCACTATAGAAAAGGGGTTTTTTTTAGAAAACAGTTATCAAATTTGGGCAGAATTTGCCCATGGTATAGCAAAGTTTCCTTGAGAAGCTAATATTTCTTGAAATCTTATTGGCAAGAGTGAGCACAAAAGTGCTTGGAGACAAGCTATTGTGGAGTGAATCCTACAGCTTCGCTTTATGCTCCCTCTACTTTCACTGGGCTTCAAATTAATGGGACCACGCCAAACACGTCCAACCTCTGCTTCTACGGATGTGTTCCAGTGTAACGAAAGATCTCCTGAAATTACGATATGATGGAACAGCCAGGAAATTTGATAAATTACAGCAGTCTATGCCCACAGATTGAAGCTATCCAATACGGAAAGACATAGGTTAGATATTTGATATAGTAAGTTTTTTAAAAGAAGGCAAATCGAGAATATTTTTGCTTCAAACGAAATTTTACCACCTACTAGTCTGTTGTTCGATGTTCTGTAGATGACACAGAAATTATATGGGCTTCAAGCTTCAAACTGCTAAAGCTTCAAAAAGTGTCTGGAAATGTAATGAGTGATGTACTTTATTGAAGTCTATCAAAACACTATACGTCCAGTTATGTATGGTACACACCAGGGTAGAATTACAAAAGAATAAAGCAGTCGTCAATCCCCGAGAGATTTTCCATGCATTTGACTTTATCAAACATCGTTATAGGTGATTGAGTAAATATCTATAAAGTGTTTTGCAGTAGATTATCGATGCGACGAATCAGTGCTGCTATCCTCCGAGATCAGCTTAGCACCAGTTTGCTGACGCTGGATGGAGAATACGTTTGGTGAGCTCGAGAAGAGGGATTGAATCAGGCACCGATCACGTACGTACTGCAGGACACATTTAATCACTGCTCTACAATTCCCCCTACATTTAGTTATGTGATCTTAAACGCATTGTCAACAGAATAGATTTACACGGTGAGTTTGAACAACGCATACCTAATTGCCTTCTAAGGTGAATGTCACCGAATACTGGTCGAGTCGATCGTCCCTGGAGTGCTAAGATGGTCGAGCTAGAGCGCTCCCACTTGGATTACAGAAGGTGAACTTTTTCCGGACAAATCCAGTTCTAATTTCATTATACCAGAGGGCTGAGAGGCGAGCCCGGAGCGGGGGTCAAACTGCTATCGTGCACGTGTCGCTTTTTTTTGTTTTCATGACGACTTTATTCAAAGAGATAGAGCAACAAGTAACCGCCAAATAACTTCAAAAAATAGATGACATCAAAAATATGACACAGAAATGCACTTGCGATGTAGCCGTACATAGTTCATGAAACGCATGAAGTGAGAGCAGGAATGTTCTTCGGTTGAGTGGTAAGCTAACACGAGGTTGTTACAAAACTATGAAAACACCAGTGGGCATCAAATACAAAGATGATTAAAATGAAAGAAAAAAGATGAAGAGGAATGGATGGGTATCGGTGGGTCCTCTATTCTTTTCTTTAAAAAGGATAACAAAAAGATATACTTGCAGTATGAGACATCTAGAAAGACATAAAGATCATGGGATGGAAAAGATTCTGAAGGTAAATTACTGGCTAACTTGTTTAGTGTGAAATCCAGCGATTTTCACAATTATGTTAAGGGTTTTCTCAATAGATTTCATCATTAAATAACGAGCTTCTGACCACTCGGTGGCACATCTACACAAATGCACTTCTCACTGATGCATTACTGCGCTAATCCTTTTTCCTAGCGCTTCATTGACATCAGTGACACATTCGAAAAAATTTTTGCATTGTGTTCCATTACCCTTGTTGCATTCCATTGGAAATGCCGGACATTCTATGTCAGCCGAAGGCACTATTGCAGCATTTGTGTGCAAAGATGAATCCTCATGGACTCACTTACATGCGTCACATTTCTTTGACCACGCAGGTGAGATTGAGAGGAACCACCTTACACTAAGGGCTGATGCCTTCATTAGACAAAATTATACAAATTGTATAGTTTTGTGCTCTTAAAGGGATTTCTGCTAATTCTTTAGACGAAGTTCGTTGTGCTCTCAAAGACGACAGTTCCGGTCTAGAATTGATTGTTTGAGATTTAAGTGCTAGCAAAATATAGTACGCTTCAATCATCTTCTTACCTTCATTACCACGATGCATTTTGAACTCTTTCCTCTTGTAAGCATCCTTGAATGCTTCTAGGTAATGAATATGTTTGTCTTCTTGGTCTCATCCTTCAAATGGTCTGAAAACATAAATGGAGCACAACGGAAGTCGTACAAATTAATAACATAGACGTTGCCGCCACCACTCAGTTCAATATCCTCATCGGAAAAGCAGAAGATTCTGCTATACAAGTCGCAGGTCTCATCAACAAGGCCACGATTTATTACTATGTCACATACTGTTAAATTTATGCCATATTCAAGTTTTAATGCAGAGATTCTTTTTCTATTAGGAAGCCTAACAACTCAGTTACTACCATGCTTCTCGTTTTGGTTCTTTCATCCTACTGATGGGAAAGACTAAACAACTGTTATGATTGTTTTTAAAAGACCTTCCGATCGCAGCCGTAGTATCGAACGCATTCAGCCATGGTTTGCAACCAATGGTTCTTTTCTCATCGGCACGAAACACATTATGCGGTGTTTCATCATCGTGAATCACGTTCAAAAATGCTAAGTTCTTTCGCCAAATTTAACAGTGTACCAAGTATTTAAGGTGCACATTAGAGCACGTAAAACCAGAAAAACTGACAGCAGGCCCCGATTTTGTTATTGTCATCAGGTTCGCTATTGCCTTATGAATTCCCAGGTCTCTCATCTTTTACTCAACTCCAGGAATTGTTCATCGTGTTCGTTTCTTAACCCTGATATACATAAATAAGCCATTCGATAAAATCGAAAGAAATGCGTCTCTCTGGTCGTCAACTGTCACATCCTTTTACCGGTCTACTTTTTTCCTAATGTTGTCAACAGTGGTGTCAAATAATAATAGCAGGGTGGTATCACCTTGTCGAAACCAATCTTTCACACCGATCATGAAGATAATTCCAGAATGGCGAAATTGTGGATATAGGTTTAGATTTTTCCCCTAGTTCATAGAAGAAATATGTTGACATGGGAGAGTCCGGAGGCCACATACATCATTGATGATATCCTTTCGAAAGATCAGTCAGTCATCCATAAGTGAGCTTGCGTAGAGTTTGAATTCATAAGTTGGGAAAACATTTTTAGATACTGGTCATAGTAATTCATAATCAAACAGTTTTCTCCACGCTGAGTGCTCGAACTTTTGCATGTTTCATGAGGTATTTCATAATATTTGAGCGTGTCTTTTCTGCTTACCTGACTGTCTGTGGATCCGTGGCAGAATGCTCGCCTGCCTTGTGGCAGGTCCAGGTTAGATTCACTGTTGAGGCAGCGAGTAATATCAGGTAGTCCCTAATTGAATGAATATATTAGCTACCGCCACCGTAGCGAATACATCATCTAGTGTCGATGCAGCCAATATTGGGTCAGCAAGTTCAATGTAGAGTATTTGGCTTCTTAAAACCTGAGACGAGGAAATCACATTTGTGCCACGGTACAGTTATCTAACTTGGGTACTTAGAATTTTTCACGTGCATACAAATAAACAATAAGCCAATAGCGAGATCAACACGAATTGGTCGGATTGGTCAAGTGAGATTAAGAGCAAAAAAAATCGTTGCAATTACAGCGGAACTAAGAAGAGTAAAGGTGGAAGGAATTGGTTAGCACCTAATTGACAATGTAGTAGAGTGAGAGTTATCAGCCACGTGACGTGATGAACACGTTCCGCATTAGCAATATCAGTTTGGCAGTTGATCATAAGTGTTTATCGTTATCGTGTATTTTACAGAAGCAGAGTCGCAATACTTCGTTTAGTGGTAGAGACATGCATAAATGATGTGGCACACGCGAATTCATTATGTATTAGATGACAAAGTTACTTGGCTAGAATGGTCTCGCAATCAAAAAATATGGGGCTGTCATCAAAGCTGAACCTGTGGGCCACCTTTTTAACGTATAGTGGTTATAGGTGCTCTGCGACACACACTGGGTCTGCTCGTTTGTCTGATCCATTGCTCCAGGTTCACGAAGTCATCCAACCCTACGCGGACAGTGAATAGGTATGGAAGTTTCGACAAGACAAATTATTTCTGGACTTTACGATGAACTTTTCGACTAGTACATTAAGGAAGGCTGTAATCTGAACCTCACCAAAATCTCGTCAGTATCTTAAGAAAAGCTTATCTGTCGCACCTCACCGAGTACTTCTTGCCGGGTCTCTAAAGACAACTTTCTTCTGAACCTTGCGGAAAACTTGTGAACCCCAACTTAGAAATATTTTTGCATTTGGAAGATATAGAAAACCTCAAGAATCCAGATAGATTTTAGATGGATCTTCGATTTTCAAACTTTTTTCCTTGCACGGATTTTTCGGCTTTTGAAGACATCTTTTAAAGTTTGTAAAAAATCATGAGGATTCTGTATTTTTAACAAATACTCTGAGTGGACTACAAAGAAAAGTATTTTAATACCATTTAAAAACTTTAGTCTAAGCGAAAAAAATCAGCTTTCAACCGCTCAGCATTTAGTAATTAACTGGTAAGCAATCGATTTACTTCTTAACTGCCTATCTCTGTAGGGCCATAGCTGGCATTTATGGCAACCTTAGAACTAAAAAATTTGAAGACACTGAATGAAACTGCGCCTGAAAGCTACATAGATTTCTACGCGTTAGATCCTTTTAAGAGCTAAAAACTGTTTTCACCTGTTAATTGAAGTTCACAGCTTCATTTACTTGTTTGGACCCAATTAATGGCCGCTCATTAAAAGGAATCTTGTGTCTGAGCAACCTGATGCTCGGTAACGAAGAATGCGGTGCCTATTAAAATGTTTTGCCTAGGCACGCCCATGTGAGAAAAAATAGATTAAAATAAAAGATAAGAGATGAATTAGCATCTGCACGGAAATAACTTAGTCTAAAAGTGGTGAATATCCATGCACAAGGGCAGGAAATTACTAGTAGAATAAACTCAAAATCTTTGTGGATTCCCGAATTCAGCCGCAGACCATGACAGCACAAGTGAAAGTGATTTTCTCACAACCTTCAGCCAGCTATCAAGAATGTAGCACACGCTTAAGTCAAGCGGTTTCACGCCCACTCAACAAGTACCGTAGTACGTCAACGCTCAACCCATCCCGTTTTTACCTCCTGGACGTCGTAGTGCCGTAAATTGAATGTGTTGCAAAACAAAAACGTTCAATGGTGAATTTTGTGGAAAAAAACCAGACCAACGTAATCATTAACCCAATGCTTTATTTGTACAAATCAGGGTTTGCCTTTGCCTAAGTTTTCTTAAGTCGTATTCTTTGTTGTATAAACGTGTCAAATTTGAAAGTTGAATACGTATCAATGTCTAGCGTTCAAAAAAATTATGGTCCCTGTTAGATAGGGTCGAATTCCGCATTTTATTTTTTTAATTAAGAAGCAATTCAAATTTACTTCACAGCCAATGTATCAGTGCTTCTTACAAGAAAGAATACTAGGTTTTCAAAATTATGCCGATAATGTTAGGTCAGTCAGCATGGTTTCATGGACACGCATAGCGCACCGGTTAGAGGTGCCATGCAGTACACACGCGGTCATAGGTTCAATATTATGCTTCGGGATGCCCGGACCCTCGACCCTTAGAGAGTCAGAAAACTAGTACAAAATTTTTTCTGGAAGAATAATAACTGAATCCATAGTTCGCTAGGTCACGCCAAGTCATTGCCCACATGTAAATGAGGTCACCTCACCAACGGACTAGAATGCATGGCGCATCGTTCCGAGAGTGATTTATGCAGAATGCTTTATACTTTTATCCATTACCCCCCCATGGTTTCACTGTATAATCGATGAATTTGTTAACACGCAATGTTGCCTTCAGATGAGAAATGGGAAATTAAAAACTCACTCACTCTCTCCGGTGTTTTTCTCCGAGGCCGCAGCACACACCGCTGGCAGCACTATGAAATGACTCTACGATAGCTTCCTATGACAATTGATTTCGGTTAAATAAATGAAGCATGTAAAACCACCTGTAGCCACTCCCACTTAACCTGTACCATAACACTTTAAGAGATGTTTGTGAGCGGCACGTGGCTCTGGCGGCTACACAGGTTTTGTTCGGTTCAGACTCAAGCATCTCTTTCATGTTCGAGCCCGAGTGGCAGTCACAAAGCTACAGCACATAATTGGGAACTACAGCAAGTGACTCATAAACTGAACTGAGTGGTCAAGAACGTTTACTCGAGCTCATCATCAAGAAGTGATGGTGAAAAAAATGATTGGAAAAGTGAAAATAAAGTGAAAGAGTGAGAGTGAAAGAAAGTGAAAAGTGGATCGCGGTAAATTTGCCCAGTAGGTTTTTCGACAGTTTGTTAGAGTTGTATGGAAAAAGTCAAGATACTAAGTACACATATTACTCATCTCTAAGGAGGTCATGAAAGACGTAAAATGTTTGAACACATAGACTTAACAGCTATGCAAGGCTAGGCTACGTTTTCATTAAGACTCATGTCCATCGCTGTGGCAGTAAAGGACACATACGCGCTCATCAACGATTTATGTCGACTCCTCATCCCGGACATCAAAATCACCCAGTACGAGTCCTATTAATAGCTTTAATATTGTTCCTAAATTCCTGCTATCAGCTATCACATGTAGTCTTTCAATCAACAAGTAACTTTACAGAGGATCATTAAAATTTCTATTCGTCCATGTCCTACTCCATCACCCTCCCCCCAACGGTCTGCCGCCTCATCGTGGCTGGCGGTGTTTCTGAGTATCAAATTCCCGATGTGGAACGGCAGATTCATTCCGGCCATCCTTCGCATGGTCTCCCAAGTTGAACAGAACTTCGACGTTCGCATCTGGTAGCCCAGCTAAGAGTTGACTCTAAGCAACGGCAGAAATTGACAAGGTATTCGTGATTATCTTTTGGTGACAAACACTGTAAAAGAGCATAAGGCTCAAAGTGTAGTGCATTCCTTTTCACTTAACGAGCGGAGACCAGTGAGTGGCTTTAGTGCACAGCTTGGACGAATGGGAGTTCTATACATCACTACAGATTTTTCTGTATAAAATAAACAAGATGAGAAACAGAATAGGAATAAAATAAGGAAGACGTCCTTTGCGTTAGATTCACCGATAGTGTTCGCTTCCAATAGTTCGTTACGAAGCCCTTCCACTATCACTGAAGAAACTTTGATGCCAGCACGAGATGTTTGGCGGCCTTATTGGGTGCCATAAAATTTTTCATCTACTACTGTAACCATCTACTGTTGGTCTACTGTAGATATTTTCTGTGTGGTATTGACGGAAAGAAAGAAAACATGAATTACAACAGACACAAAAGGTTCATTGGCAAAAGCTCAATAGCTATCACGTTATTCATTTTTCTGTTATCACTGATTGGCTAGACCAGAAATGTAGCCCGTGTCCAATATTTATACTAAAACATGAAATTTCTTGCAATACCCTACAACTGGCTGTAAATTTTATTGTTATTTTGAAAGCGTTAAGTATAAGCACTACATCGCCAAGTGCACAAGTTCAAGGTCGTGAACAAAAGGAGGAGCGAGGATCTATCCAGTACAGAGTCGTCAATGAGAAATCATTTAATCGTGGCGGTTAAAAGCAATTTTCACTCAAAAAATTATTTATGACTTATTTATGCCAAAAGCAAGTCATATCTCATCCACGCGCATCCAGGCAAACTGGATGAGTCATGTAATGATTTCCTTTTCGGCCACTTATTTTTTCCACACGGGGACGGCTATCAAAGTGGTATTGATAATACCGGAGTGACCCTATCCCGGAGTCACCAGACCTGTCACCCTTCCGGAATCAGGGAAACGGCACTAGGCTTGTCGAGGATCTCAGTTCACTCTCCTAGATTGAGGCTTCGAGGAAGAATCGAATTGACCAGAATTCAACGAAATTCCTAGGAGGAAAATCCTCAACCACTAGCCGAACACATATTCAAAAAGTTCGGACACCTTCGTAAATGATGGGAGGGGGGAAATGAATCGAATTCAGGAAGTGCTGGATCCGTACAGTGTGACATGTGATGTCGGGTCATACAGTAAATAAAGAAAATGTGTGGCACGTTAGTGGACATTTGACAGCCGACAGAGGACAGTTAGTTGAAAATACTTCCATACCAGACGTATGTTGCATTTCTGACACATCCTTACTTGTTACTTGGATGGCTCGTCCTCATTGGTTGCGCCCCTCTCCAGCATAGTCTCCATTTTGAGGAAATTTCCTGGTTAAGGCACTATGGTTCTCTGGAATCACGTGGTCAGTCTGGCCAAAGCCTGCCCCCAGGTCTTCACCACCACAGGCAGTCGCAGCCCTTGTGGATGCTAGGGAAGTTTGCCACCATGCGACTAGTTTGATACCAGGACGATGATGGATCCTGGTGCTGGGTTACTCTTAACTAGGCTTCCGGACTCCTTCTCAGCTTGGGGACCCTGCTGAGAGGACGAATTCCCCCGCTGTAAACCACAGCCCTACACTCAGGAACACCTCCAAGACACGATGAGGCGATAAACTGTTGCGAGGTAATGCATAATACTAGGAAAGGAACCTAAGCCCTAAAACGCATGCATTTTATTACCGCAATGATTAAACCGGAGACTCACGGAGGTATTCGATGAGTGTGTGAATGGTGCACTATGGTTGGTTTCATCTATTCTATTGCTACTAAAAACATTATTTCTGGTGTACTGGGTGGCCGGAAAGGAGATCCCAAACGTCCCATTGAGCGTACCTTGTATCCCCTCCACTAAAGTGAGATAACAATAATTTCCCCGAGAAAAAAGAATTAGAACTCTCTGTAAATCTGTAGAATAGTGGTTTAACTAACATGGCTCATTATATATTGCTTAGACAGATGGGGCGAGTTTATAGATAGTCTCTTAATGAGATCAGGAAACGAAAACGTTTGGAAAGAACGAAACAGGCTGAGGATAGCGAGAATCGGGAGCGGAGCAGATGAGGGTAGCACACGGCGTCGGCTCGTCGACGAATAGCCGCGCGCTCGACGGGCCATTGTAGAAATTCGCAGGCACAGTGGCTGAGTTTAAACTGACAGGTTAACGCGTGAAATTCAAATATGTCGGCGGAGCCTGACACGCTCCGATCCTCGCTCCTGAGAAAGGCGGATATCGATCGACTCGATGGATGCCCGCGCCTAATCTCCACGACCCTTCGGGGGATGAGGTCGTACCTGGACGGGAGCCCACTACATCGGGCACAATGTGAACGAGTGCTGGGAGCGATTCCTCATAAATTTATCACTGTTATCCACCTGCACGTGGGAGTAAAATTGATCAGGAGATCTTCCCAATTGATATGCTATGTGTACTCGACGACTTTGTCTTTGCTGTAAAAAGACTGTTTAAAATGGAGTTGTAATTAGGGCAACCATTTTCCTTCGTGTCTTGAAATGGGGAAACGTTTTTGTTATGTGTGTAGGGGATTTCGGCTTGCCACATGATTGTCAGCTGTAGAAGGCGACGAAGTTCCCTTCAGCAGTTTACATAACCTGCTAATTTTTCACTGACACACGAAGAAGAAAACAGTTATTTCACGTCTACCAATAACTCTGAGCAAACTTAGTTGAACAGTCAGTCGAATCGATTAAGAATATGTTAATTTATAGGATATGCTGTGTTTTATCGACTTTAAATCGGGTCACCATCTTGATGTGCAAGGAATTCCTGAAATTTCCAACGCAGTCGCAGCTACCGCAGACAGCAACGTCGACCAGGGACACCACTGGGGTATCGCAGGTGAATACTCGTCACCTCCGCAGTAGTTTCAAGAATCGGATCCGATTCTTCGGGAGCTCTGTCGTTTGCCAGTTAGTAAATAACTGACCTACTCCTAGTGACGATTTTGAGTAATACAGAAAAAACAGAGTTTCTTTCTGCTGTAAGCAGTCTTTGGTGGTCAGCCCTTAGGCCCGACGACTTGTCGTACCAGTGGAATTTTTTCATCGATGAATTTGCTGGATTTCATTTTGATAAGAAAACCGCCGTGGCGAAAGAAACTCGAAGCAACGATCGCTTAAGCAAATATCCCTTTTTGTGCCATTAAATCCTTCGTGTTGAATGTATAGAAAAGGCCCATACTAGAAGTGCTTCGATGCTAGGATTCACTAGCACAGCAGCATCATCAACGTCTCAGTAATGGGCAAATTCGTTAAAGAGATTTTCACTGAATTGGCGTAAACGGGTGCGATTAGGATCTCTAAAGTTCTCCCTTGCTGGTGTAAAACTTGCCAGTGTGGAACAGATCTCACCTTAACTGTTCGTTTCAACAAAAACCGGTGACGAACACTTCATATGAGGTCAGGTTATACTGAAAATGAAATTGCCCTAGCGGTGCCTGGATCGAAGCGTGTAGAACAACTGACTGAGACTTTCTTAATGTTTCCATACTGCTGCTATTAAGGTTTAATAGAAAATATCGGAAAGGAAGGAAGGGTATGAACAATGAATTCACAAGAAAACGAGGCCCAGTCGCATTGTTTAATCAGCTAAGTGGTGCATGATCATAAGGCCCATCGTCCACATTCAACGAGAGTGTTCACTTTAGGCTACCTCAATTCTGCTTAAGGTAAGTCTCCTTCCGATTATATCCTTTGCCGAGTGTAAGTGCTGCAGATAGATATTCGCGTAGCACTGGCTCGAAGTCCTGCTGAACGACAATATCACTAAGCAATGTCGAATATTATCGAGTTGGTTAGTCAAGAGGTTATGTGGCCCATCGGCTGAAGACAGTAAAACGAGGGTTAAACGCGTAGCAAAGGGCGTAAGAAATTGGTTGGGATATTTCTGATATTTCGTGTTCCGTGATATTCGTTCTAAGCCTTAAACTAGTTGTAGTTGAGTGTGCTTCATTGCTTATGGTCCGAGGTCACAATTATGAAGAAAGTGGAAATGCAATCCATCTTAGGTGCATCTACGGGCAACGAAAGAAGAGCCTGACCAGTTTCAGCCACAATCTGGTTGTCAACAGTGAACACATCAAAGTTCAAATAACTATAGAGGAATTAAAGTTGAAGAGCTCATGAGTAAGAAACCCATATGTGGATGTTTGGTGTTCTAAGTGATGGTTGGTTAGTAATCATTGATGGCTTTTATTAATAGCATTCGAACAGAACACACTGCGTTTGATGTTGATTACGTCATGATCTCTTCATACTTCAGTTTTGTTGTTACTGGTGCTATCGTTGTTCAATTTCTCGACTGTTTCATGTTAATAACAAGGTAGACGAATTTTTTAACTAAGTAGTGATATAAGAAATGACAAATATCGCTACTGACAACTGAGAAATCACATTAGAAGCTAAGAAACAATGTTTAATTTTACCGCAGCATAGGGGGATCAGTACTACGTTTTGTTGGTAAGCAGAGGCTGGCACCAAATCAGTACTTTGGCAGACCCTTCATTACAAACTGAGTCCCACTACAGTGAACTATTTTCCTCGATTCCAGTCGACTAAGCAGTGAAATTGTGACTGACTGCATATTTACTCTACAGAGTGGTTTGCAAGCGCGTCATCCAACGATCTTGGATTTTCTCGTTTTGAAGGCAGGATACCATATAGTTTGCGAGAAGTGCATGTCTGTTGTGGTTTCCAGCTCTAAGAAAGCCTGCGGTGACATTATGGGGTCCTGGAGCTGTGCCTTTTTTCCATGCCACTCAAATGCCAGAAGGAAGAAATGCAAGCAGTTTTTTCCCAGAGGGAATTTTCGGGTCCGAGACGAGGATTGTGGAACGGAAAAGGTTAGAACTTTTCTGTTAATAATTCCATATTATAGACAGAATTTTTTAGTAATCCCATCTTCGTTCATTAAGGGCACACAGCCGAACATTATATTCGCAGATAGTGCGACAACACTTTTTCAAACTCGTTTTTTTTCTCTTCTTCTTCTAGTAGTTTCTTCTACCTGTACCGATGTAGATCTTTCTGCGAAGCTCTTCTGGAACTGGCATTTATCACTAGCCGTTTTAAACGTGTTCCGCTAGGATCAAGGTTCAGTTTCCTTCTTTTCTAAAACAACTCCTAGTGGCCGTAGAAATGCTATCTGGCCTTCTTGCTTCAAGAACTGAGACGAATTTGGCACAAATTCAAGGTCCTGCGAGAAGCAGCTCGTAGTATCCGAGCGGGTCTTCTTTAATCTGCAAACCCGTTTGTATAGGATTTCGTTCAAAGTACTCTGACCATACACACATGGATATTTCCTTCTTGGTCGATGAAATGAACTATTTTCCAGCCTACTGCTGAATTCAATCATTGCGCGAACAAGAGAACGGACGCAGTACACACTGATGAGGCTACCGACGTGTTAAGTATGCACTGTCGTTTGTTCGTGGGAATATGGTCGTTCTTCGCATGAATCGTGCCGTTACGAGATTTCCATGTCCAACGTCCTGATTTTTTTCTAGAAAAACGGGTTTCCATTGAAGACGTGAGCTGCAGCTAACAACTCGGTAAGACGACTTCCGTTCTCATTCCTTTCTCCTAATCCAAAGTCATGAAATCGTATGTGGGGCTTGATTATTTATTATTGGTTGATCGAACTGCAAGGTAGCAAACGTGGGGAGATGTGGAAAGTCAATGCCACATTAAAGAATTGTTAGAACACCTTGTATTAATGAGGAGCTAACGAAGATTATTATAGAAGTTTGCTGCCCACAAAATATTGATACTATCGCCTTTTTAGAGGTGCAACTTTTCCAGTCGAATGCTGACAGCAGTCATACGTTATGGTGTGGATCTTCGTAACCACATCAAGTCCAATAGGATGGAATCAACCACCATGCAGGTGATGTGACCTAATCCATCGGCACTCTTTAACACATGGCAGCTCTTACAGCTGGCAATGAATGAAGATACAGCACTCTTATAGCAATGAAGTGACCGTGCCTACATATTTTGGAGTATGCTGATGGGGATCGCGCCCAGACATTAGCCACAATAAAGATTTGTGCGAGCTTCATATGAGCTTAGCCATATAACAAGGGATTGATTGTCCAAGCCGAGATTGAATAAACGTCGATACTGTGATTAGAATTTTTCCTAACGTTGTAGTTTTTTATGCTCTTTCTATAGTATTCTTAAGTACTACACGTTTTCGGAAAACCTTTGTTGTCCTTATACTGGCGAAACCATATTCTATCTTCTGCTTTGTGGACCCACCCATTCTTATTCCACTTTCGCCAGCTTGAACTGTCATCATGAAAACAGATAGTATTTCATCAGCAGTCAACCGGAAACCGTTCGTTATAGAAGGACTGGTTCCCGACTTCACTAGCTACCCAGCCGTCGTAAAAGCACTCGCTAGTGCATGCGCTGATGACTTTCATCTGAGTATGTTCAAAGTGCTAAAGGCTAAGAATGTCCTAATTAGCAAAACGATTCCATTTCCCTTTATTAGTTATGAACGACACATTTGAAAACTATAAGCGCCATTCACGTTTGCCTGCATAAACTATGTCCAAAATACTTTTTTAGTAATAAAGAACTCAGCCAAAAAAAATTATTCAAGCAGGCCAAGTCTAAGGATTTCCTTCGAGAAATGATATTCGTTGTAGACGTTTGCACAGCCATTGTTCCGTCCTTCAAGGCAATTGAAATTAAACATATCGATTAAGGTCAAGTGAGTACAATGGTTAATTTGTTATGTTTTACAAAACTATTCATTTATACAGGAGTGGAGGAGGGAGGAGAGATAACGCCGTTATTAGTAATGTAGTCCATCAGCAAGCAAGGGCGCCAGTTCTACCATTTCTCCAACCTCTCCTTAAATCCACATGGGAACGCCTTAGTGCAGCTAGCAGCTACCACCGAGATTGCAAAGAGAGTAGACTCGACCAGCATTCTACAACATTTATAAAAAGAAAATGACAATCTTCATGCAACAGTCGAACCCACAGACGAAAAGCTTGGAATTCCTCGTGGGCAATGAAAGCGAGAAGAAATTTAGGAAGTTCTGAGATCCTCGTAGTAGATGTGGTAACGAGTGATGTAAAACGAAATGAAAAATAAGTTATTAAAATAAGATGTATGGAGATATATTCGGTGCAGAGTGATGACATGGTACCAGATGTTATAATGGAAGTGTAACCCATAGAAAAAAAGTTCCCTAAAAGGAAATGTTCCTGTTCCGTCTGGAGGAAGAGCAGTCGTGTCATGATACACGAATCGATTCGAAGAATTCAACAAACTCTTTCTGAATCAATGGGATAACGAAGTTTGGTCTTCCTCGTGCTTCGAACGGTCATTCTGTTTCATATGGTCACCTTGGCGTATTCTTCTGAATTCACATCATACACTGGTATTATGTAGCACTCTGCTAACTATAATACCATTGAAACAAAGAATACCTTTAATTCAATCAAATTATCTAAATAAAAGCTAAGGACAATGGACAGTCAGTGATTCCAGTACTACTGGCAGTGTCACTAGGACACGTCCTGGTAAGGAGAATTCCAAGGACTTCTGCCTTTGTATGGTGAACAGTTCAAGGTAATTGGTCAACGACAACTCGCTGCCCATTCATTGTTGGCCGCCGCCACTTCTTCAGGTCTTGTTTGGCCGATTTGTCCTTCCTATATCCTTTCTTCATTCAATTATTATTTTGATTATTCAGTCTTTTCCATTTACAATAAATAGTTTTTCCTTATTGGCTTATTTTTACAATAATAACTACAATGACACTCTGTGACCATGAAGTTCTTTAAACAGTTTATATCTACGAGTTCTTTGATCAAATACCACTTCCTTTCCTTTCCTTCCACCCTTCAGTTGACTATCATTCAATTGCGCCAATTCGTTCTTCCTTCTTTGGACAACGATCTAACGTGTTACCTGGCTTTTTTGGTATTATTATTCAATTCAGTGTTATTCAAGATGATACTGAAAAAAATTGTCAGCTGGAATAGCTCCGTAAGAATGAAATAGCCACGCACGAAGTATCAGTGGTCCTAACCTGATTCCTCAGTGTTAGTCTGGAACTAATCCAAGTAATGTTTGTTTGAAAGAAAAGTCATAATAAGAGAAATATTGTTCTATTGTTTGCGGAAAAAAATCTGTGTTTAGAAGTACACTGGTGGCAAATTTTGAGTCCTGGAATGGGATAGAATGCTCATGGAATGCTCTTTCTTTCACGAAGGCAATTTTTCGCACCTGGCAATCAGTCGACATGTTCGAGTTCCCCTCCATTATGGTAGTTTACACAAGCATCCACTTCACTCTCCATGAAAAAAAATCTTATAACAGTACACGTATAACAAGAAAAAAGGACGAGCGAATCAATCGAGCACCTTTTGTCGTATCCTGTTCTGGAGAACTTCAACGGTAATCATGACTACCTCATATTCTTACATCTCGTCTATTCGGATATTTCAGCCCAATGGAGCTCTTCACTGAGGAGAGGAAAAAATTTTTTGCTCAGAAATTATGAACACGAATTCCGTTCTTATAGACGATCAAGCCCATTATTCTCAGCTGTGTTGTCAACCACTAACCACGAGAAGTGGAATCCTCCCGTTGTTTACGGCACACTTGACCTCTAACACTCTGGCCCTATTCCCACACAGGCACTAAGCATTTACACCACCGAATGTTTTTTTCAGAGTTTAGCATCCTTACAGTTCCAGAAATTACCGTTACTATTGAGAATATAAAGCATGAAATGTACTTCTTGAGTGCACCTGCATGAGAACGATCAATGATAAGGATTTACTTACTCGGACACTTGGATGTCCTTTCTTCACTGGTTGTACGGGCCCCAGCATAATTTCCATTGTTTCGGAGTTTTGCTAATTTAGCCACTGTGATTTCCAGAAGTCTCGAGGCCAACCAGACGAATGTCTGCCCCAGGTCGCCACCACCACAAACAGTCCCAGCCCTTGTGGATCAGAGGGACATTTGCCATCATGCAACTAGTTTGACACGAGGACGGTAGTTGTTTCTGGTAGTGGTTTACTCTTAGCTGGGAATTCCCGATGGAAATGGTGAACTCCTTCTCAGGTTGGGAGACACTGCTGGGGGATGAATCCCCCGCTGTACATCGCAGCCCGACATCCAGAAACACCTCCTAGCCACGATGAAGCGGTAAACTGTTGGAAGTATAGGAATTTAAATTAGAAAATATTGTACAGTGCAATTAACGACGGTAACCAGTGCTAGTAGTAGTAGTAGTCTTTCTTTTTCATTACGACATTTTTTGAACTACTAAGATATAAACTACCCCACCTGATTTTTTCATCGAAAGCCTTTCGAGAAGTGCAGAACGATTTAAATACGATATATTTACAAGCTGCTATTTTGCAAGGAAATGAAGGTCTAGACATAGATTCAGAAACATACCGTCATTAAAATAGAATGAAATGCTCAGGGATGAGAAAAACATAAGCCGTAAAAGAACGTAAAAAACGTAAAACGTAAAAAAATATTAGAAGAGAAGCGTGTTGATAAAGAGTTCGTATCACCACCTCGCCAGGATTTCATCTGCGTCCTGGAAAATGTCGAGTGCATGTTGTGTTTACTGCGTACACCTCTATCTTCATAGTAAGAGGACAAAGTATTTGGCGTTGATCAAACCCCAAGGGATGCATTTGGCTCCACTCCTGCATTGTACCATCACAGGTATCGCTGGACGGTTATTTAGCCCATACAATAAATTCCGTAGACCTGGCAATGTACTGAGTCAGTGTAATAATCCTAACAGACGAGTCCTGAACTAACTGACCCAACGCGGATGGAATGATAGATGGCCCGCTAAGTCTAGGCTTTCGCAGGTTCGCACCCACTATCACGTGAGTATCGCAGGGCGCCACTAGGCATTCCGCTACACGCGCTCCTGACTGCGTAGAGGATGCGTAATTGTTCTGAACACGATGGTACTTCTGTCTCATTGTGCTAACTGAGTTGTGTTCAATTGTCGTCGCTGCTCAATAGCTGTCCATTCATTTGCATCCCCATCCATAATCACTCCCAGTCCAACACCTCCCGCCCTCGCGTGCGCCATTGATGGCGAGATCCCTCCCAGTTCGCACACGCATCCCGTCGTGCTTCCTTCTACAGTATTCCCACAAATTCTTTAGCTATAATACGGTATTACGTTAATATAAAATGATAATTATTGGTAATGCAAAGCCCTGAAAACTCCTGTATTTCGCAATCAGATTAGGAGGTAATGTTACGATACTTTTCAAGGTTGTTCACGTGGTTGCTGGTGGATGTCTGGGGTTCCCAAGTGTCCTCATCAATTCCCTGCTTATTTCGTTCGGTTCAGCGTAGACGACATTCTACGCGGTATGTCGATGACTGTGGGTGAGCATGCTGAAGGAACTACCGAAAGTTGTGTTGCCAGATGTGAACTGGGTGAACAATTCAACTGGACTACAGAAACTCTTGCATGGTGCCTTCATAAGACTTCATAGTGGATATGAGTGGTGGAACACTGACCATTCAGTTTAAGTGCAGGAGAAAACTAAGAAGACCTAGGTAGATCTTAGCTTAATTTATTGCTGATAGCTTTCGCGCAGCCATCTCTTCTTCACAAATTTTTCGGAAAATCTTCGAAAAAAAATTGCTTTGTAACTCAATAATTCGGCTAAACTCACTGTATTTGGACGTCTTAGAGGTAGAGAACCTTTCAAAGGTTTTTTCTTTATGAACTTTGCTTAATGCAGAGAATATCTGTGACGATGCAAAAACCGTAGAACGACGACTGAAGCACGTTGTGATCCCCTTGATTTACAAGGACCATATAGGGAAACGTCTTACTAAGAAGCAAAGTTTTGTGGAATATGATGGATCACTTAAAAGACAACATTATTAGAACTCATTTACTGTCATCACAAACGTGAACATTTTCACCAGTCGTGGCAAGAACGCTACACCAGTGACGAATAGTGCCGTCGCATGTAGCTTCTTCTCGACGATTAGCGAGAATCTGAATGCCACAACAGAGCTAAGTGACCCATTTCCAGCCTCACAGCAACCACACCCACTCCTTGGAAAAGTTGTCCGTATTTGGACGACTCTCCCAGAATACGCATTCCCTCTGTTATTTCACAATTGAGGGAAACAGTTTTCTCCCCCAAAAATGCCAGCACACTGTCATCATTTCTTCTGCACAGACGGCCTCCGTAGTGCAAAAATCTAGTGGCCCGGCTCTTTAGAACCGTTGGATTCCTGAGAATAGAAGAATCGTCTGTAAAATTCATCCATTTTTTGAGTCAACTCATCACAATCATCTGTCAGTTTTTCTTAACTCACTACCACTGCAGCTTCAGTCTGCTACTTTTCCTATTTTGTTTCCTCTATCCAGTCCTTCTAAGAACTATTTCACCATTCTATTCATCGAAACACTTCTCTTTTAAGGATCTGGTCGCACACAGTCTTTTTTCCATGTTATATGGAGTATAATACTTTCCCTTCGAAATTGTTTTGATCCTCTGCAATTATCAGTTACCTTTATCTTTTTCTATTACTTTGCCAGAATTACCAGTTAATCAGGTCAGAACGGGTCAGACCGATGCTTCAATGTGGTATCGAAGTTTCAGGAACAATCCATGCCTAATTAACTTCATCACACCTATGCGTAACTTAAAATAAATCAAATATGCAATAGGATTGTGTTCTGATATTCTTTAACGAGCCTCAGGAATTATGTCCTTGCTATAATATTTACAAGCAAATGCATCTCAATATCTACAGCAGTTCTGAGTATTCGATAGAATCTACAAAATCGCTCTCTATCTCCTTCCAAGAATATTTCCGCCGGTCAACCACTCTTCGCTCTACGCCGATCTGCTCGCTCGGCAGCATTTCCGCGTCTTTGTTAGTGCTATTCATCGGAAAGCGCCGCCATCTTTGAAAGCCGAATAGTAACCAGTCGGACAGCCGCCCAGCTGATGAGTGACGTATCCACTTTGGAAATGTAGTTATGCAACTGTCATACTTGTAGTAAAACATCATCATGAACCCTTAGAAAGTCATAGTGTCAGGCCTTTGGAACAGCAACAAGGAACCTGTAATGTGGATTACGCCGTTGTTTTTATGGAACCAATCAACTTGGTTGGTCCATATTTATTTTGTATTTCTTTGACGAGGACAGTTGAAGAAGTTTCGAGCGCGGCCAAAAACATTCTGCCAAATATGTACCGTATACAAGTCTGCAATTTTTAATACCTGTAACGATAACGCAGCGTGCTGATGGTCTGCTCTGAACCACCCAGTACTTGGGTAGAAAACGATTGTTGAATAAATCATAGTACACGCCAGAGTTGTTGATTGGAAGTCTGGTATTTCTTTACAATGAACATTCACGTCTGTAACTTTAAAGCTGAAAGAAAACTTCACTACGGTTTTTTTCTACGCAACAACTCAAATAGTATGAAACCACATAGAGTTGAACAGAAGGAGGTCACAATCTTTTCATTGTAATCCCTATGACAAACCTAAACCTGAAATGAGTATCTTCTCCTGGAAACATACGCGTAATAATTTTTAAAAAAACACATCCATTTACCATACATGTAGTTTATTTTTGTTCTTAATGCATAGATTTGTACAACTATTTTCTACATGTGTACGAGAAGCTCAGAGAATGTAGTGAAGCCTGAGGAGGCACCACCTTTCCCACACCCACACACACACACACACACACACACACACACACACACACACACACACACACACACACACACACACACACACACGCACACACACACACACACACACACACACACACACACACACACACACACACACACACACATCGTCATTCGACGACGTCATGAATGTTCCTCATTTTTCAACCGTAACCCTTCGTCGTATCCCTAGAGCGATCGTCCGCCTCACGAATATGATTATGGTACGAAGGAAGTTCGGAGTGAGTTGCTACCGTCGTGCCGTCTGTCGGTCATCGGTCATCGGCCACGTCTAATCCTCACATGCGTCTCGTGAGGAGCGATGGCACAGCTGGGCGCTATTGGAACACCGAGGAGACCTTCCCTCGTATCAAACATTACTACTCAGGTGCTTCAACAACGACGGGGCTCTTTTGAATTTGTCGAAAAGTTTTTTTTCGCATAGTTTAGAAAAAGTCTTCAGCCTTCTTCAAAATAATGTATTTCATGTGGATATTCCTTAAATCCTTGGTTTCTTCAGTACTTTTCTTGCGGCTGATAGCGTAATTTGTCGTGTGCGTTCCAGCAACATTTAAGAGCCAGTCGCCAAAACTTTGCTGCATCAATGTTTCCTTGTTTTTCCTCGTAGACTGAAATTCCTGTTTTCCTAAATTATTCGAATTGTTAGCGCTGAGTAGACGTTTCCTTTCCATTTTTGTTGTTTAGTTCATAATGAATGGCGTAGCACACCAAGAACTCTTTTTGATTCAACATCCACTTGCCCTCTCATACCCCCAAAAGTCGTCGTTTTTTCTTCTTACTACCTTTTGTTTGTAGTCGTTTGAGCAATCGCTGCAATCTTTTATTTCCAGGAATCAGTAATTGCAACAAAGACCACTCATAACAATCGCTCTCGATGATACCCCGTCCTTAAATTCCAATTCTACCTGCTTTTGCTCTTTTTTTGGTCAATAGTACTTTATGCTCCTCACTCTTCTCCATCACGTAAATTCATTCCGAGTCTATGTTCAGGCTTATTACTCGACTCATCCTCTCCTCTCACCTGTGCTGATTGTCGCCATCAATATTCATTCCCATCTAATGCGTCTCGGATTACTCCACCGACCTGCAGCAGATCATCAATGAGCCTCGGCGAACCGCAGAGACTTGTAATAGAATTATTTCCTTTAAATCTCATTGTGAACTCACTGCTAGCTATCGACATACTCGACGATGCTTCACACAGGTGTGGATTCACGTTATCTCGACAGCTTAGCAAAATATGATCTTTTAATCAATTTAGACTTAATTTTAATTCAGCATGTTTTCTTGTCAATGTTATATTATTTATTGTATAATACATACCTCATTGGTGATCACTTGGATCCTCAATATGGAAGCCTTTCGACGATCAGCATGCACCGAGCGATTATGTCTAAGTGTTCCTTCATTGCTATTTTCCCTTTTTTTTTCTCGTTCCCATTGCAGTGCATCCTCGAATCCTTACCTTCCATTCATAGCATTAGTTTGGCATCAACTATATTATAATGTGCTGTGTTAAATTCGATTTCTTTTGGAGGAAGTAATATGACTCAACCTGTCCGTTTATGTCGTTAATGTAGAGCCAGTTTTTGTTTAAGCTTGGTTTTTGATGGAATTGTAAGTTTTACGCAGTTTGAGAGAAGGTCAGTGTAGAAACATGAACATTGTGGTGTATACGATGCCTATCGATCAAGCAGATTTCTCGCTATTGATCAGAATCCTCCGATGATGAACTTGAGCGATCTTTTGTGCTTACAGACTTCGATCAGTGTTAACGTGTAGCACACTGGAATGACATGAAACGATCCAAGCAGAAGTCGAGACGTCGACAGAATGGCGTCGGTGGGTTGATGAGTAACCAAGCGATGATTCTTGGGTTACTAAGTTCGCTATAACCATAAAATTTAATTGCTTCTATTGCAGTGGAGGTCATGTAGTGGATGAGAGTTCCATGATAGCCAATGCTGTTCGAATTGAGGGTGGATGTAGGCTACTTAAATTAGTACTGAATACGTTCGACTTGTGTCATTTCTAACCTAGGCCAACCGCGTCATGCAGATCCCATAATTTATTCTCTTTTTATGTCTATCGAAAATTTGCTAAAATCGGATGCTAAGAAAACAAATGTACAATGCTTCTACAAAAGCATCTAGCAAATGACACCTCCTTCCCTAATTATTCCAGAGATTCCACTTCGTGTTGACAAAATGTAATCTCTACCGTGTTGTTTGCTTATTACTTACAAGGATGTGACTTCTCTTCACTGAATGACATGGATTTGCTTAGTTGAGCCGACTGTTTTCTTAAAGACAAATTTCCAGCATCTTCCGTCAAGAGTGGCTGTCCATGTTGGAATTCCACAATTCTACAATTGCTGATCATCGTGTTGATGGCCACCATCCCTTATTTTCCTTCTATCGATGGTGATTTCGTATTTGATGACTCAGCAACCATTGTCAACAATCCTGTGGTGAATGGAAAAGCCAGTATAGAACAGGTCTGACGAGGAATTATTGCCACTTTATATTATTGAGTTCATAGTAACGTTCCATTTATGCGTATGGGCAGATATAATCATTGGAATCCATAGCTTTCTATTTATATTAGGTACATCAGAACTACCGGAACTATTGGGGGCGGATAGCACATTGCTGGTGACGTCGGGTATCACGAACATGATGCTTGTAGTTTGATTCCGCTCCGGCCCAACAAAGACTCTCATCACTCCGGAGTCGGTAAATTGGTACGTGACTTGTCCGGGAAAAAAACATTCACTGCAATCCAAGTGGGAACGCTCCAGCCTGGCTATCTCAGTACTCCAAGGGCAATTGCTCGACCAACATTCTACGACATTCGAGTTGAAATGGAAATCCCCAAACAGCAACCAAACCACACGTAAAAACTTGGAAGACCTTCGTGGATGATGGATGCGAGGGAACGAATCGAATGTGAGAAGTGCTGGGATCCGCAAAGTAAACGTGAAGACGGGTCATATGAAATGAAATAATATTTAAAAAAGAACACCAGAACTAGAAATTATTGCAGTCATAATCGCTTGTATACTTAGATGATCCATCTTTCAAATTGCTGGCCGGGTAAGATTTCTTTCTGGGGGACTCGCAGTGGCCGTGATCAGAATTCATCAGAGTTTTGTCACGAAAATTTGCCCTGCAGTTTTGAAATAGAGGAAGACTTGCCACCACCCAACTAGTTGAGGACAGGACAGCGGTGATTCTGGGCATAGATTTACGCAAAGCTGTAATTCCGCGTCCCTCTGGGCATGAGCGAACTTATGGAGATGGAGATTCTGTTGTGCATCCCAGTTCTAAAGTCAGGAACGATCATCAGTTTATAATTGCAATAACGAGGTAAGCCATCAATGGAAGTATTATAATCAACAATCGAATATTTGCTCTCCATGATTAGTACTGTCTTTCAAAACCTCCAATCAACAAAAAGACAGAGGGAATTGGCAAAAATGCAACATATTGATGTGCGACCGGCACGTAGAAACCACTATTTTTTTAAAAAATAGCTCGAGAAGATAGAAATGTTTTTGAAACAATGAGTAGCATCTTCTATGCGTTACAGGTATTGTACACCGATTACTGGGGTCAACCGATTCGCTCACCGCAAAGTCATAAAAGCTACCGACCACTGACAACGCTGACATTCTGGTGAGTGCTTAGAAAGAAGACTTTCTGCTTTCAAGTTCATTCATGCCTATTTTCATTTATTCTTATCAGGAAGATTTTCAATTATTTCTTGTATTTGCAACTTTTGCCTAATTCTTAGTGATGTGGACCACTTACATAGCATACACGAACCAACAGTCCTCGGATCCTAAATTTGGCTGAATTAAGTGTGAAGTGTGAACAGAATGAGGTGACGCGAAAGCTTTTTTTCTGGATTTTGTACAGTCGATAGTAATTTTCATGTCTGCTTGAGGAAAACCCGGTCAGAACAAAACTTTTGACGAATTTCAAGAGCCTGCATCTACCAAATTCCTGGTTTTATGGACTATTTGAGCAGATCAGTTTTCTATCGAAAGGAATGAATGATGGATGGACCCATTTGCAGTGTTTCATCATCTACGTCTTAAGATAATCGCCGGATCTAAGATAGTATGCGAAAAAATCCAGGAGCGTCATTTCCGCGGAAAACTGTTTCCGTGTCTTCTCTACACTATAGGGCTTGAACTAGTAGTATGAATGAGATAAGATATAGTTTGATCTGTCTTATTTGAGGAAGGTTGCTATGATGTGACGTGGTTAAAGTACCACACCGTAGCATGTATAACCACAACGAAGGCGATACATGAGCAAAACTGCGAAAACCTTGTGGATTTTGAACCCGCAATTACCTCTTGACATTTTTGGAAAACTCCGGCAGCTCTTGTCATGGCTTCCGATCAACAAGACACCAAAAGTTTTTCCGCAGTCAGACAGAAGGTCATTCTTTCCTTGCCATCCGGAAGGCAATCGTTTTCCGGTCAACTTTTTCCTTCCACTCGGCCTTCATTACGTCGACTGCTTAATTCATGGTGTCTACTACCACCACTCATCATTGATCAAAGTTCACGCCATGGAGGACCTGAGTTTGAAACGAGAAACAACATTATGTCCTTATGGACTTCATAGAATGAAAGCGTCTCACTGAAGGATGCAGGGACAGGCGATGATTTGATTCGTATCCTTTTCTTGGAGCAAAACACAACTTCTGGGATAGGAAGATATACACTGCTACATGATATGGATGAAAATAGGAAGTTGTTCAAAATTCTGCGAGAAAGTGAGAACAGTGTGAAAATAGTGGAAAATTAGAGCGCCTATTCGCCAACCTTCCATTGATGGTGTCAATTCTTAACATCTTTAAAGTCCCATAATCATTTATCTATCGGCTATATGTAGCTGAAATACAAATCCACATCTTGTTGTTTACATTGCAATGGTCTTCGATGCTCCAATTTTCTTTGGTCATTCATTCCTTTACAATTGACGACAACATCTGGAAAATATTCCTCAGTGCGAAACCTCGGCTAGCGATGTGAGATCTCATCAGTCACAGCCTTGACTTTTTTCTGTGCCATTCACAGCACTCGCACTCTTCAGAGAGACGGCTGTGGTTTCTACTGGGTGAGCGATGAGTTCAATTTAGGCGAAATCGGCTTCCTATTTTGCCTTCCCGTCTTATGGTCTCAAGGAAGGCCTCACTTTATGAACCACGCACATCGAGATTTCTACACAGCATTGTTTTTTACTGAAGTGCGTCTCTTACGTGAATCCGACGTTTGAATGACGCTGAAGACTGGAGTTTGCATAAATGTGAAACTCTATCACGCAGAAACTTGTCCGTACTCTATGGTTGATTTGCTGATTACATCTAGGGCATCTCTAATTTTCTACTTATAGATGCGAATATAAGTGAGCGTGAATAATTGACTCTATAGTGCAACAACTGTTAGATTCACTCATATATAACAATGCATTGTGTCAAATGGTGTGCCGTAGCACATATTATCCAGCGACTACTCCTTAGTCGCTCTGTTACAACCTGAGTCGGGACCTTTTGCAGCACAACATCCTGCATACTGCTAAGTAGAAACGGAAAGATTTCACTGAAGAGTCAGTATTTCTGGAAAAGTATAAGTAATAGGTGCTCCGTTTCCTTTTCTCATCGTCTTCGAGCAAAACTTTTGCAAATGGGATGAGGGGTAGAGCCAATAATGCTGGCAATTATCAGTCATCTCATCGGTCATTTGTCATTCATAACGTGCGATGTGCGTTCATTCGCCAAATCCCATAAATGATACCAAATCACGTGGCATAAAGTAAAGACTGAATCGAGAGCACATCGACGGCTGTTCGCTACTGGTTCGGATCTGCGTTACGGTCGCCGCTGGCCTCATCGATGCATTGGGTTCATTTCCATTCAATTAGACGACAACCTTCAACTAATGACGATCACACGGATTACGATGCCAATTACATATATTGCATTCCTAGCGTCCATCCAATAACGTCGCTGTAGTCGCCTCGGTAGCCAATAACAAACACTCGGAAAGTAAGCAGTGATGACTCCACTAAGCGCCCCCTTCGGATGTAAGCATTCAGATTTGATCTCATCTTTTTTCCCTTGTAGTTGAAAGAAGATCGTAGAGAATGACAAGAGTGGCTGCAAATGACTGCAGACAGTTAGTGTTCAGCAAGTAAATCATATGACGGCTCGATTAATACAAATCTCGACTCGCACAACTAAAAAATAATGCAGTTAGGTCGGCTCACAAGAAATATTCCGTTCTTCTGAAGTGGTGCACTTAACCAAAGGTCTCTTCCTCCGAGATGAAAACCACTACAGTACTACAACTCCCACAGAACTGTAAGGAAACGCCCGTTGATCTACGCCAATCCCATGTCAGTTCTGTATCACGAGATCACCTTCCTATTATAATTTCCCTTTATTCCGTTTTTGTTCATTTCACCAGAAAAAATACCAAATTTATTAGCCTTCTACATCAACATATTTTCAATATTTAAAGGATAAATTAAGCAATTTTTTTCGTCACGCTACTACCGTGCATCACTTGCAATATCGATCGACGACAATCAGTGCGTGGATTCGAATTTCGTGCTACTGCTGACGTGCTTAATGGGCATTTAGCGCCCTTTGAGCACTATTTGCACAGATGATGAATGATCCATCTCGTCTCTGGGAGAACGTCATCGTAGCAAAAGCATATGGAAATGAGACCGTCACTTAGTAGGCCGGCTGTAACCTATCATGCTCCCATGCTGCACTGAGGATCGACGAGTAGCCCACATCTAGCCATGGAAGATTGCATAGCATTGTGCCGAAAAAAAGAAGTGAATAAAGTCACATCGGCCAATCTGACAAATACTTCCTACGTGAAGAATTGCCTTACTATAGGAAGAGTTATTTGAAATAAAACGAAAAACAACACATTGTAGGAGGAGTGAATTCAAGTTCTCCTAAAAGAGAGGTTCAGTGGTACCTGAACTGACTTGCAGGCGTTTTTTTGTCTGAAAATGAAAACAGTATAGCAGGCACGTTCCATCTGTCGTAAGTCTATTTTTGTTGCGGAAATTCCTTTCGGGAATAGCAGCATGATGTGTTCGTCACGTAGGTAGTGGAGAGACAATGCCGTTTTCAAACTTTACGCGCTTCTCTTACCGAGATATCCATTGCGTTCTTTTCTAGCAAAGCCGATTTTCGTTCAACTTATCCAACAAAGATGTTCGGTCCACAATTTTCGATTGCTCTGCTAACGAAGAGCTATGTGCCCGGTCATTGCAGGAGTGACAAATGGCTATTGGGATAGCCTTGGCGCTGGCGCCGACGCCGTATGTGGTGCCGATTGCGCGCAGATGTCATTTGCATCATAAATCATCCTTGTTTTTCTGATCGACTCCATAAATATTCATGTTTATTGCGTTCTGTGCACACTTGGATGGTGTTCGTCAACAAAATTGCTTCCAATTTCGTTCCATCATTACACTCATTTAAGGGTAAAACCTTTACATACATTATGGAGAAGCTTCTCTTCTGAAGCAACCCTTATTATGTAAGGAACTAAGTAGTCGTGGTAAATCGAAACACCGCGTTCTTTACTGACCAAGCATACGCGGAGAATTTAAACGCTAAAGAACCGAGAGGAAGAATAATCAAGCGTAATCGCTCCAGGTATTTTTGCTGCCGTGGTTAGCTTTCTATGATTACTTTCACAAGAAGAAACTCTACCAACCTCAAATCTTCTCAAACCTACTTCCTCTCTGTTTTGCCCTGGTTTCCTTCAAGGAAATCGCTTGGATTCAAGACTGAAAATGCCTTCCGTTTGTGTTCTTTCCGGTTATTCCTAAATGTGAACGATTTCATTCTCAGAGGTCATCCCAGTCCTAGTAGTTTCCTTGAAACCTCCATGAGATGGAGACGTAAGGATGTGTTTCCTAGAAATTGATGAGACCATACTAATTGCTTCGGGCGTAATTCGATTCGCACATATGTACACTCGAAAGGAACCGCTCCCTAAGGGAAATTGCCTAATAGACTGTGTGAGCACCCCAGGCCAAAATGAGATCAGCGCCAGTTGTCTCGGACCATCGATGCGGGAGCGTGGTCTGTATGATCATTTCAGGACCCCAGGAAACGAAAATCTTGTGGAACCAAAAAAATCACTAGTTAAATGAAGATTTTTATGCTATTCGCCTGATTCCTCATGAAGATTGCTCATTCTACTGTTGAAGAATAGCAATTAGACGGATCTTTAGAAGTTCTTGTCAAATGTCATTTTGAAACTTTTCTGTAATCAACCACAAGAAAGATGAAGTAAAACAGCTGACAGCAGGAAATGGTAAAGAAATTTAGAAGCACCAGCTATACAAGCGATTATTTGCAACATAAGACCTATTAGGGAACGTTCTTATTAAAGTGAAGAATGTGTAGCGCAGTGGTTAGAGGCGCCCCCTAAAATAACATGTGTTTTCGGTCGCGCACCCTAGACTCACCAAGCCTTCCATCCCTGTATTATCGACAAATTGGTACCAGACCTGTCTGGGAGGATAGGAGCACTGACTCGATACATCCGTAGGCCAGCGCGAGTCATTGCATGAGCCATATATGCATTCAGTCACCTCAAGCGATTCCTAATGAAGTCGAATGCATGACACATCCCTCAGGGATTTATCAAGGCCGAGAGCTTTGTCTTTTCTTTATCCTTATTAAGATCACAACTTTTTTCTACAATTTTTTAAGTCGCTCATTTCATAAAATACCAACCACACACTTTGTTTTAAGCCTCTTCAATTTATATTTTCACTGCTTTTGACTAATTTACAATCCGTATTGCGATTTGTTGGCAATTGGCTCGACATTTTAACCATAATTTTTTCATGCTAATTTAAAAAGAACACTTCTTCACAGCTAACCTTTGAATATTGCCCATGTCAGATCTCACTCTCGTTGGTTGGTTATGTCTGGACTGCATTCCTTCTACTGTGAAGTCCCATGAAATTGGATACGGAACGCGCAATGCGGCGCACATTCTGTGTGGAAAGCGTTGAGCAATTAGGGCTTACCACTTCTTCACTCGATTCGCTTTAATAAGACATATTGCTTACCGTTACGTAACCCTACCCCAGTGAGACTCGTTTCGCACTCGAGACGTAGCGAAGCGACTGGCGGAGGTCTGTTGAGTGCAGCTGCTGAGGTCACCACCAAGCTGAGCATCCCCGTCTAAAGACAGTCGAACCTTGCAATTAGCACCTCGGTCATTAATTGACCATCTCCTAATCCAATGTAATCCGCTGGCGGAGCTACCGACCCCGTTAGCTTCGGCCTCAACGATCACTTTGGGGGAAATATTTGCAGAAGAAACCAGTAAATGTTTTCTAAATTCGCACGTAATACAAAAAACCCACTATCTGGTGAAGATTTAATATAAAATGAAGAGTAAAGCACCATGCATCCAACTGAATTCGTAGCATCGTAGAGGTGACTGAATGCATATTTAGCCTCTGCAATGCAATATGGGAGAGCACAGTGGTGTGCCAAGCTGCAGTCCTCCCAGAGAAATCTGCTACCAATTTTTTCGTCACTAAAGGGATGGAGAGCATTTTTCTTTTCACGCATGAGATAGAACTAATAAAGCTATACATATTTCTGTGCAGTTCTAACCGGTTTGCTCATACACGCTCATAATTTAAAACAAGACACAAAAAAATTCAGTGTAAAGGTAGTTACAGGATTGAGCGGAAGCAATAGAAAATTAAGAAGAATGAAGAGACTTTAATTTACAGGGCAATGTGTGAAAACACTTTTAAAAGTTAACAGTTTGTTTATCCACGTCCTACTAGTTCCTTAAAGATTTCTTCCATTACAGGCTCCACTACCGGTTTCACGACATCTGGACTCCACCGTTTCACCTGGTTAACATCATTTTGCACGTTCTGTCGTCAGTTATGTTATTTTTCCTTGTGAAAAAGCATACGAGGCTTGTCATGTGAGCATTCGATCTCTCAATTCGCCTGGGATGAAGCTTCAGTGGCAGCTGTGGCGTTCGCTGTTCATCCAGTGCATACGGAAGCGGTGAGCTTCGTAAATCTCGATTGTAAATCGAATATTGAACATTCAATAGTCGATCGGTTAAAATAAACTTATGTAATCACTTTACGTGACTTATCGGGCAATTGGATTAGACACCCAGCGGTTTGAGCAGGTAGGGCTAAATTCTCCGTTCGTCGCTGTCGTGCTTCAAAAAAGGCCCAATGGTTTGACCGAGCATCCATCCTTTGGTGGAAGTGTGAATTATTCGGTTGAGCGACATCGACTCACTTTTCATGTAAACGTTTGCACGTTAACAATTTTAAAAATTACAAAGTGCACTTAGGAAAAAGACTCTACTGCTTCCGCTTCCACTTGATGACTGATGAAATTGCGAGTGGCGCAAGTGATGGAGTACAAATCTTCTGTTGAAAGGGATCTTTTATTGTATCACCCAAAGAAAATATCGGCTTTATTTAAAGTTTCCCTCTTAATCCTAGCCATAGCTTTCCAGCTCTACACGTTACAATCCTCACTAGATCAGACTATGAATTAAATCAATTATCAACGGTAAAAACGATCTAAGCGAATTGTTTTATGTGGCGAATATCTCCGGTCGAGCTGAGCTATTGATGAGCGTCTTTGCACTCTCATCTCTTCTCTACTACAACCACTGCCTGCGAAATCGTGTATTCAACTTCGTCAACATGACGGTCATTTTTTTACTGGTGCTAGCGTCGGTGACCAGTAAGGAACAGGGTGTTACCGTACTGGTAAGTTATTCCAAATAACCGTCCTGAATTACTGTCACAGGAAAACTAATCCAAAAGGGCTAATGAAACGAAAAAATATAAGAGGCTCCTCCCCTGGCTCCTTTTGCTTTAACCGTACTATTTCCGGCAATTTTAAAGTTCACAGGCATTTCTTAACTTTCTATACCATATTTCTATTTCAAAGACCTACACGACGTTAACACTGCGAAGAGTGGTTCGAAAACCGACTTTCCTTTAACCCTGCATGACTAATCAAAATGAACTTTTTCGTTGATAAGCTGGCCGGAGGTTGATAAAAAAAACTTTGTTCGGCTAACGTTTTGGCGCCTTCGCTTTATTCATAACAGGATTGACCCGTGTCGATTGTCCACAGCATTTTCTCCCTTCAACCTGGGCATTCATGATCGCATCGAGTCACCAGGAAGTTATTACAAGCCTCGTTTTAGTCTACTAAAAAAGAATACATATTGATTGATTAGAGTGTACCGCAGCTTTTTAGAACACGTTCACTATTATCATTGAAGAATATGTCACTGCCACTGCGATGGATATTTCTGTTGACCGAGAGAAGACTCAGCTAATTTTTTACATTCCATATTTTTTTACTTGGACACTTGGACGGCCCGACCTTACTGGTTGTGCGGACCCGTAGCATAATCTCCATTTTCTCGGAGTTTTGCTGGTTTGGTTACTGTGGTTCTTTGTAGCCCGAGGTCAGCCTAGCCAAAGTTCGCCCCCTGGTCGTCACCACCACAGGCAGTCGTCACCCTCGTGGATGAGAACGAGATTTACCACCAAGCGTTAGTTTGATAGCAGTAACGGTGGTGGATCCTGGTATTGGTCTACACTTAGCTGGGCCTCCTGATGGAAACGCCCTGACTCCTTCTCTGCTTGAGAGACCCTGCCAGCGGATGAATCCCCACGCTGTATATCGCAGCTCAACACCTAAGAACACCTCCCATTCATGATGAGGGCTGTAAACCGTTGGGAGGTTTCGATGTTCTACGATTTATTGTTATGATACCAACGTATGTCATATAACAGGATGCTCACACTTGGGCTCATCAATCGAAAAAAAAAGGTTCCATCTGTCCGTTCCATGTTTCACATTTTTAGGCGCCTTATCAAAGCAAAAACTGATCAGACACTGATAAAATGAGCTTTACTCCCAATAAGACCTAGTTTTCAGTTCTTCGTTTCGATTGCTTTAGGTTCGCAAACATCACGGGTTTCTTCACCATAAAAGTTAAAAAATCGGATAAGGAACAAGAGTCGTTCAACGTCAACCTTTTCTCAGATTATTCTATTTCAAGTTCCTTTTTTTTATTGCACACGTCTTTTACGAGTACTCCCAGATCAGACACAATTTTCAGCCTATTTTCCTGCTTCTTGAGATTTTCCACTACCCGTCCCACCGGAGAGGGAGCGGTGGTGCTTCGATGCGCTCTTGTCGTTGTTTTTCACCGCCGCCGTCGTCGTCTTCCGATTGAGCATCAACGGCTTCAGAGCACCGAAATTCACTGAACTCGACAACGCCGCCGCATTCATTGGCGATCGCTGGCTTCGAGTAGGTTGATTCCATGGTATTAAAAAAGAAAACTACGCAGGCACTTTTGGATCCAAATGAGATCGATTCAAACATCTGATCTTTCTAGCTCCTTCCTGAGGTGATCAAACATGAAAGTGCATTAGATGGTTTATTAAGGCAATAATGAAAATGGACGATTTAAGTGCTCTTGTAGAAAATTCGTATCACTACGTGTAGTCAGTTCATGGTGGCACATCCATTAAATGAGCAACTACGATGTATTTACAACTATATGAAAGCTTAAATTAAAGGCTTTAACGTTAATCTATCCATGAAAACGTCAATGTCGGAATACATTAGGCCATGCGTCCGAATACACTAGGTCTCGTGGAAGTGAATGAATACATGTTTGGCGTTGGGTTACCGACATGTTTAGTCTTCCTAAACAAGCTTCGTAGAAATTTACCGAAGGTGGACTTAATCACTCCAGACATCTACTGGAACTAACAACTGGGTATGCACTGCGGGGCATCTCCAACTACGGTAATACTTGCGCGTAATAACATATAGTAATAATGAACATTTACTCCAAAACAAGGGTGAAAACAAGATGAATAAAAAATCAGTGATTCGATTTGTATTCCACTACAAAAAACACCACGTTTTCTGCGGACTGCGCCACCGTAAACCGGCCACGCCACCGTAGCTACCTCGTCCCGCGAGCATTGCCGCGAGCTTAATACTGCGTTTGCGTGCTGAAATTCGCGTTTTCCGCGTTTTTTGGCGGAGAACTTGTCCGCTTAATGTTATACAATATTTAACATTGCGTTTGTGCTGTTAAATCCGCCTTCTCCTGGAGTCATGGGGGGATTGGGCGCAACCCCACCCGTGGCCTCTCGTCGGGTGCTGCGACGCCACTGCTCTCGCTCCCAGAGATTCGTCTGTTTTTTTCGATTTTTCCCGCTTAAACAGGGTTTTTGAGCGATTCCGTTACGCGACCACCAATGTGTCTAAATCGAAATATAAGCTGAGTATGTTGTTAAAAAATCCCTCGAAAATTTTGGCTTTCGATCACAGCGTTATTCTATTGCGAACAACTTTGCCTTCTTCCACTGGAATAGATTTTCACTAATGATCCTTTAAAATGCCACTTCTGAATGGCGGCACACTGCTCTTGCTGTTTTTAACTCAGGAAAGCAGCTAAAATAAGGACGAGATTGTCCCTGTTTGAGATAAAATGGTACAAACCGCTTCCAAATAGTTCTTTTTTCCTATACAGCAATCGAAAGATACTGTGTTTTCCCTACAAAAGACATTTTTGACTACGCCTTCTTTTGTCTGGCGGTCTTTTTCAGACCACGCATGGTTCTTCACACCTCTTATCTTTTTTTCAAAAAGTTCTTTGAGAAAATATTTGCAATTCATGTTATTGACAATATCTGGCACTAACACCCTATTGGATGGGCTTGAAATTAGAGGTTGAATATCCATTGCATTTGAAAAAGCAACAAAATAAACTCGGAATAATAGCATACCTCGAAATCAATACATGCGATCCATTTTGCCTGCAAACTTAGCAAACTTATGCATTGATATCGATGCATGTTGTTACTTTAAGTTCTTAGGTCCAGTCCAAAGTGTTAAGAGATTAATCAAATGTTCCACGTAAAACGAACAACGTGGCAGTTTTTTCTTTTCTTACGATGGCAGCGGAAGGATATTAGGTGTCGCCGAGTTTTTCAGTTAGCCTCCTACTGCTATCAGTGGCTGGTAAATGTTCGTCTACTCGTGTTCCCACACTCGCTCTGCTTCGACTACTCCATGGGCTGTGTGCCGGTCGTGGAAAAGCTGGACGGACTACCGAGCGCTATCTTTGCCTCTTATTTTATTGATGTCCGTCTGCGTCATCGTTTTCCTTTATGAGTTAAACGATAGGTAACCTACTGAAAAATTCTCTTTGAAATGCTTGTCAAACTTTTTCATTATAATGTGGCACTGTTAAAAATTTCTATAAATTTGCATTTGCAGATTACTATACTTTGGCGTTGTCCTCGGAGTTGTTACATTTCTGCCGGCCAGTAATCTAATCGTTACGGTAGGGTTTACTGTTGCCGAAAGAGTTCTGTATCTACCATCTGCCGGAGTATGCATCTGTGGTGCACTACTATTCGAACGTTCACAACGGCTATTCAGAAACACTGACAAAGTTTTCGTAGCTTTACTGATCATTGCTGTGACAAAAACTTACCAGGTAAATACATCTATATACTTCTATAGTATGGGCGCATGTAACCCAGGAGTTATACAAGCAATGATATAGGCACTTGGTCCACCACTGCTACACAAAGCAAACAAAGTCCACTTAGAGCTTTGCTAAATTAGCACTAGACTTTACTGAGAGCATAAAAAATTCACTTTATCTGCTTTAAGGGAATAAAGAGTGAAGCAGCATCGCGTGTTTGCTCAACAAGAATATCGAGAACATCACTTTGTATTCTTCATAATCATGAGATTCTTGCAAATTACTGTACAAGCCCAATAATCTTTCCCATAATCTGTACGATGCTTCCTGTAATCGAATGCATGGGGGCATCGATGTGGGATTGATTAGTGACGAACGCTTTATTCCGTCGTTCTTGATCCTTTGTTTCTATAGCCAACTTTCCTACATAGAGGAATTTTTTTTTCAAATGACACGTCATGACATCTACTGTGCAGTTCTTAGCACTTTTTTTCATTCGATTTGTTGTCCCTTGCATCCATCATCCACCGAGCTCTCCGAACACTTCGCGCATTGTTTCGACTGCGTCTTCTTCATGAATGCCCTAGAATGCTGGTCGAGTCGTTTCTCCTTACAATCTTGGGGATAGCCGGACAGAGCGGTTCCCCCATTGGATTGGAAGAGACCGTTGTGGAAGGAATCGAACTAGCGTCTTACCTTCCTAATCGACCGCATCATTAACCACTTCACTATCTCTGCACCATCGGCAAAACCTTGTGTAATTCTGAAGCTGTGAGCGAAACACAAGGGTGTTACTTAATTCTTCATGCAGGTAAGCCTGACGTTTCGGCAGCATCGCCTTCTACAGTTATGTTCATACATTTCTGTTGTCTTTAAATAGTGTAGCACAAAGAGTTCTTCTTGTAACAAATCCATACATGAGCCAAACAGTTACAAACCGGTGTTTTCACCACCATGAGATTAATTTTTCTGAGAATCAACCGTGTTCGTATGAAAGATTTGGAGAGCACCAGTTGGCTTTTATAGAAGTCGAATTTGTATTGCTTTGGTGGTTGCGAAGACTGGTAGTATTTCGCTGATCAGGAGTGATTCACTCTTTAATAGTTTAATGCTTAAGGTTGGACCAATAACCACAACCACATGTTTGTTGTAAGACACCTCTAACCACTGCGCTTCACCTTCTTCTTCGTTTCACTTACTTTCTTTAGATTCTAATTAAGCAATCTTTATCTTCAAGTTTGAATTCTGAGAACTTTCTGAGCGGTGGTTGCTCTCCAGTTTTTTTCATTAAAATGTTAAAATTTCAGCGCTCGGAAGAATGGCGTACCGAGTTGGATCTTTACACCAGTGGTCTAAGGGTTTGTGCAAAAAATGCTAAAGTTCACTATAATCTTGGAAAGGTGCTTAGCGAGATCGGAGACGTTGACGGTGCCGAACAGAACTACTGGGATGCTATTCGGTTAGTGACTGGATATGTCATAGTCGACTCCAACGGAAAATATTACCTTGCACGAATTCCAGACTAAATCCTCAATACGAACATGCTATGAACAATCTCGCAAATATTCTTGAAGCGAAAGGTCGAAGAAAAGAAGCAGAGCTTCTTCTGAGAAAGGCTGTTCGGAATAAACCGACTTTTGCAACTGCATGGATGAACCTGGGCATCACTCTTATGAATCAAAACAAGTATGAGGTGGGTGTTAAGAAATGCGTGACTACGCCTAATTTGGGGTGGCGGCCATTTGGAATAACCTAGAGACGCACTGTAGTCAATGCATGCGGTGAACTCAATCTATTCACTTATGCATTTATAACACCGCAAGCGGTCACTTATGTGTTACTATTCATCGTGAATATTAGAACATTGAAAATCTTCGGGGGCCACACCTTTCTAAGGGGCAACGTTTTATCCGCTACACCAACCTAGGCCCTTGCTTCCCCGTTAACATGTAGAGCACTGCTGGAGCAAAAAAAACTGGTTGAGAAGAAGGCAAGGCAAGGCCCTCGGTCTGTGCGGTGGATGATACGTGAGCCCTCGGAAAGGGTAATTTCGGGTTCGATACGCACCTGAGTCTTCGAGTTTTCCTCATATCTCAGCACCATTGTTGTTGTATTTCACATAACACCTTGTTGTTAAAAAAGAATAGGCAGTAAACAGAAGTTAAAACATCTGCGTTTTATCCCATAATGTCAAGACGTAAAGTTCAACATGCATTAGCGAGTGAAGAATTTGTTTAAGTGGATCTTCATATCCGAAAGCTTCATATGTGAAGAAAATTAAGTGAGTAAGAAAAAAAAGTTGTACTGCAGCTGAAAATCGGGCTGTGTTATCACTGGAAACGATTGAAGCTTATAGATCGCACTTAAGATAGTTTTTTAAACAGAACTATTTAAGGAGGCGCTTCAATCGTTCCATCAATCCTTGCGGCTACGACCGCTTAGCGCCGACTGTCTCTTCAACATCGGAAATCTTTATCAGAGAATGGGCCAACCGCAAAAAGCTCTCGAAGCGTGGATGAACGCTACTCGGTTCGATTAATAGACATTTTAGTGGAAATGGTGGTGTTCACATCTCTGTGAACATTTGCTGCGACGAAAAATGAAATCGATTTTGACAACATATTTTAGAAAAAATAATAGTTTAGGAACGGTTCTGCCTAAAAGTATAAAGCAAGCATGTCATATCCCAGATATCCTCTGTACATATTTTTCCCATGCTCTTATCATTCATTTAAACCCGTAAAAAGGAAACACCATTTGGCAGTTACGAGAGACGACCATGTGGTGGAATGAGATCGACGTACGAACGATTCAAGAGTACCAAAAAGTGAGCTGGGATCCACTGTTTATCTGGCAGTCAACCACCTACTGCGCATTTGTTCCCCTGAATGACTGAATTCCGTTATTTTTCAATCAAAGCGTGCAACCAAAAAAGAGACTACTCCTACAGATGTGACTCTTCTGTGTGACTTTGGTTGGCGATACCTCACGATTCGATTGTACTGCTTCAGTGGAGTATGAGTTCTACAGAAAAGTGGCTCGAAGTAGCAAAAAATTGTCGTAGTAATATGGTTTGCTGAAAACATCGTATAGAAAAAAGAAACGATTGCGATGTAACAATAATCGTCTCAAGACTTTACTAGAAATTGAAATTTCTGTTCTGGACAGCCCACAAAAGAAAATTCTGTGGATGCGCTGGTAACTACTTTGATTTGACATCGATTGAATGAATATGCTGGCAAAAGGTCTATTTGAATAACTGCATCTGCATCTACATAATGGACAAGAAGTCAGGACATGTTTAATTTATGGTGTGCTTCTGGATTCAGTATGTCACGTTATCGTCGGGCGTCGGTCTTCTACAAAATCTATCACGGCTAAGCACTGCTTTCTTGGAAGAACCAGAATCAAACAGTGGCAAACCTTAAACAGTTCGGAAACTCCGGCGACTCTGTGTGGTGAATCTCTGAGAGCGCTTTAGAATGTCTACGTAAGGTTTCCAGGAAAATTCACACTTAATCAGCATTCGACATGTCGGTGAGGAGAAAAGATGAAGATCTTTAGCTAGCAGTCAACTGCATACAGGAACAAGACAACTTCTGCGAATAATACTTGCAAGAAAGGCGAAACAAATAGTAGAAGTGAAGATGATCGGCAGGACAGGGTTCACACGGGTCGTCTGTGCAAGATGCACTTCTAAATTTATCGTGAATGAGCCTTGAGAACCGACGAAAACCGTTTCATCTTCAGTACCTTGGTTAAAAGCGTTGTTCGTTAGTTCCCACATTGGCGACAGTGATACCTATGCGAACCGAAAATATAAATCGTTTAATAGTTCAAAAAATAACAAGTATTGCTAAATGTCAATTCTAGCGACAGGTATGAAGACCGTTCCTCTTAAGTGTTTTCTAATTAATTAACTACATTTTAGAATCAATCCAAACCATATCCGTGCACTAACCAACGTTTTCGTGCTGTTGGACGAACTCGAACAATGCAGTTTGGTAGTGGAGATATCTAGGAAGCTCCCGGACACTACTATCAACCAAGAAGCAGCTTTGGCATTCCAAATCGGCGTCTGTCTTGGGAAGATGAAGAGATTTCGTGAGGCAGAAGATCGACTGAAGATCGCAGTTCGGCTCAACCCGCATAATTCCATGTATTATGCAAATTTAGGTAAGTTTTCTGGAATGCTGAATTTGTTACCTCTATGAATGGCTAAAACTTCAACGTACGCTCCTTCAATTGCTTAGCTGCAGATGTCCATATAGCTCAAAATTATTCGCTATACCTCCTACCCAAGCGAGCGCTCTAACGAAGGTTATAGGCTTAGAATGCAATATTGATTTTGATAAATTCCACCCACTAAGTTAACTGTCCAATGAGACTGCCACTTTACCTATTCATTTACTTTACAGGTGTTCTCTATCAACGATGGACTCGTTACGAACTAGCCGAGGACATGTACCTACAAGCACTTTCGTTCAACTCACATACGAACTCAGTTAGAGGGAATCTACGAGCTGTTCAGGAGAAACTCAACAGATCCAAAACATTTATGAAACAAGACCCTTTATCTTAAGAAGGAAACCGGGAATGGAGTGTACGGCATTCCTCTCTAGCGCATAGGCGATTCGTTCTTATAACTACTTCAAATGATTCAGGATTACATTTTGCAGAATTGCGAAGTTTTTCCCCTAGTTGTAAAGATCTCTTTCAAAGAGACCATTGCAGTTTCGCAATAATAAGGAACAGATCAGCACAGTAAAGCAGTTTATGAAATCCTATGGCCGGAGAATGACCACGTTCCGTTTTCTTCGAAACGAAATGACAGCGATGGAGCCAACATATTGGTTTACGCTCAAGATCCTTTCTGTGATTCCATCCAGCTTCATAGTTTTCTGAAGAGATTCTAACTAACTCATTGTTCTAAAAGTAGCAGAAAAAACCAGAAGTCAAACTAGTGTGAGTTTGTTTGCTAAACAACAAGTCTCAGAGGAAAAAGTGAGCTGCGAGATGCTCTCTCGAAATTGTTTCCAACGAGTACAAACGCTTCTACGTACTCTGAGAATCTCCTCCTGATTTTTGATATTTGGGTTCTCAATAAGGCATGGCTATAAAAACATTCGTGAAACTTGTAGGGTCATATCTATGGCGAGTATTTCATGTATTTCTAAGTGCTCTTACAGCCCTCTTTCTCTCCAGAATTCACTTGTTGTTGACAGATCCGCTCTTTCTACCATTGTGTGTATGAAGGAAGGTGGTTAAGAAACAGCTATATCGCTTCTGCAAGGTTGTGAGCAATGGATATTCTGTTTGCAGCAAACCATCGACGATGATGAACATTACAGATACTATCTTCGTACTGACTTTTTGTTTAGCCTCGGCAAGGGTAATCAATGTCTTGGTTGACTAGTAATCCGACACGAGGCTGTTACAAAGCGTTGTTGTGACTGACATTTCGGTAGCATCGGCTTTTTTCGAAGCGGTAATGGCTCGAATTGAATGTCCATAGCGGTTCATGCTATGTGCGCCTTCGTCCTCCAGGTTCAAGATGTTCGACTCCGCAGCATTCAGATCGGTATAACATGCCGCGACGATGTGTTCGTCATACCTTAACCACAGCAAGGTTTTCTAAACATCTCGCCTTTGCTTACAAATATACTTGCTCCCTAAAGTCATCATTGGACAAGGGAAGTCACATTCACTGGCTCAAAAATGATATATCGATCACGAATTTTATCCTCCTCCTCGAAAATATTGATTAATGTCAGGCTACACATTATGCCTGAACAGAAAAAATTTACTATAGAGGATGTCTCCCAAAATAAGCAAGAACCCATTGTCGTTCATTTGTAAGCATTCAAGCTTAACACGAGTCGTTAACATGTATGCCAGCGCCAACTGATTTCGTGGTAGCTAAACGACGGTTGATCTCGTCCGCAATCTCAACATCCCTATGTTGATTTTTTTCGACAATAAACAATACATTTCCATCTACGGCTAAAATTCTAATCTCTGTGAGAACTCCGACGACAAAGTCTGTGGAAAGATTTGTCTTCGTCTGAATCTCGAAAAGGGAATGTTCATGAGGAACGGATTCGTTTCTGATGCTCCATTGACAATGAAACGAAGAAAATCCCCTACGAAGAAAATCCCCTAAAGCTGCAGTATTGTGCGTCTGTGCTGAGAGGCCGTCATTATGAACGACCTTACTCCCGAGTTGTACAGTGGGAAACAAGCGACTTGAAAAGCTTACAAAGCATCGAGAATGCGAAGAAGGGAACAAAAAACATTGAGCTCCACACGTGATTTTCTTCACGAGAACTGCTGGAAAGCGAGTACAAGCGCGTGGATGTCACGAATAATCAGCTGAACAGGAACGAGACTACTGACCAGGAAGTCATGATCCTTAGCGAAGATCATGGAAAGCAAGTATTGCACTCTTCTATCTTCTGGGGTGGGTAGAAGCCATTCGAAAACCCAGACACATGAGAAAAAATGAAACTTTGGCGCGCTTTCTTGAGACTGTACACAACTAGGAATTGCATACATGCCCTACCCATTCTACCTGTTGATTCTTCTTCTTCATACAGCATATTTGTAGAAGTCTTCTATACAGACCACATACCTGCATCATACTCAAACACTTCCTCTCCAGATACACAAATTCCGCAGAACAGCGACTAGCACTTGTTGCCACCGCCCTTCTTCACATGCAAAGGTTGCGTGGAAAGAATAGTCACACCAGGTAAAAAGATTCCATGTGAGAAGACAAGATAAATAGTTCATGGCGCTTTATAAACCAACACTTCATTGTGGGTTTCCTTAGCGATAACAAGGTGTCGTTAGTAAATCGACGAGGCGTGTGTAGCGCACTAGCTAAAGGCGCCCTGAAATAAGCATAGGATCAAACCCTTGCCCCAGGCTCACCAAGCCTTCCATCCCTTTGGGGTCGGCAAACGCTGACTTGATACATGGGGGGCCATCGCGAGTCATTATATAGGACAGATACACATTCAGTAACCTCTAACGATCGTTAACGAAGTCGAATGCACGACGGATCGCTCAGGGGATTAATCAGCGCTGTCAGAACGTCAGCTACCGTTGTGTTGTATATGTTATATTTGTAAGGAAGTAAAGGTGTGCTGAATAACAACCTCGCGATCACTGTAAAAAAGAGAACAACGGATTTATAATCCAACGCTGTAAGCTTTATGCTTTATCTTTTTACCAAGTTGGCACATGTCGAGCTCCTACACTTGCTGCCCAGCAGTTTGACCATAGTGAACATTATATCCTGTCCAATCAATCAGGAATGAGATGGCAAGGGCTATCTTTCTCAACAGACAGGTGATTGATAACAAAGTTGAATAGTAACTCAATGGCATACCTAGCACATTCGTTACGATATGCACTGAATTCTATGAATCGATTCCCGAAAACTAGGCATTTCAACTGCTGATGAACATATCTCAGCTCATAGTGAGCCTTATCAATTGAAACCAAAAGTATTGGGGCTTGTAGATCCTCACTAGCAAAATGCAATCTCTTCGGTGTATAAAGATGAAACCATAATTATGCGCAATCCATGAATCTTACTTCACCCTCTCTGTTGTCAAAGAAGTCATCTTCAAATTTTCAAGTACAAGTTGTAGAAAAAATAATCAGCAGTTGTCCAAACGCCATCTTCGACACAAATATGTTAAGTGTCAACGAAGCTGAGATATTTGCAAAACTCTGGACCGCAGGTGCCTATGGTGGGGAACGAACGCGCTATTGTCCTCTCCTAGGTAGAACTGGCTGAGAGACAGGCGAAACGAAGGACCCAAATGGTGTGGTGGTGAACGCGTTACTCCCCGGCAAGGACAATAGCGCATTCGTTCCCCACAGTAGACACCTGCGGTCCGGAGTTTTGCAAATATCTCAGCTCCATCGAAGTTATATTTCGCAATATACCCTGCCGTTAAAAAGAGTAGGCAGTAAGTAAAACGGTTAAGATTGGAATTTTTATTCAATAACTAACAAAAACAAAACAGACAACAGAAAAAAATAACAATGTTGAGAACATAAAAAGCTGTTAATCTGGACAAAACGTGCTAAGGATTTCATCCACACTTAATTCACCATCCAACAACGTTGTCACCTAAATAACAGAAAAATATGCAATTCCAAGCACTCTGTATAACTCTGGATCCACTGCAAACATCCTCACTATCAGATCACACTAGCTTTTAGCATTAGGACCTGTCTCATATTTTAAGAGAAATATTCAAGAAGAACAACCGTCAGAAATCCGTCGACACCAACATATGATTTTTTTGCCTCCAACACATCACTTCGAATCTCTTACGATGCTAGGAAATCAACATTCGACTTGTAATTTCATTTGTTGTGTAGTTTGCAGCAACAGAATTTTTCTGCGGACGGTGTACTAATGTATATCATTGCAAAGCTCAGCTCATGCAAATCAGCTACATATGATTTGATCGTAATACAAATCGTATTTCGAAATAAAACAAAATAGAAATAAGAATACGTTAAAAAGCGAGTTTTCTTTAACCTCGGCATGGTCGGGTTCTTTTTATGACTAATCTGCATCTATTTTTCTCATTGATGAGCCAGTAGCTACCTAAGACGGTTTTTCAAATATTGTTATGCTCTGTCCCAGATGATAATTGCTGCGGGATGGATTCTCGGGAGTAGAACAAACGATTATCAACGGACAATCAGTATCAACAACCGCCTTGTATAAAATAGCACCACCGAGTGAGGTTACTTTGTCTCGCCGGTGCTCCACTGGAATCACTACAAACTGGTTTTTAACAACTTTTAAAAATTCGAATGCCAAATGTCAAAGCAGCAATCTCGATAGTTCTATTCCATGGAATCCAAACTCGGACGAATGCAGTGCAAGCGGCTTCCAAACAATAGCGATATATGGGACGAAAAAATGCTAACAAACACGGTGCAACCTTGGTTCGGAAAATTGCGTCGCGACGAATTCGACTTTGAAAATGAAGAAGTAGTGGACGAGAATAACGATGAATTGAATGCTTTGGTGGGAGCAAGTAGATGTACAACTATTCAAGAACTTGCAGAAGAACTAACCGTAAGTATCTTAACTGTTTTCGAACACATTAACGATTGGGAAGTCGGAAAAGCTCGATACATGATAGAAAACGAAAGAAAACGAAGCAGCAAAAAATGGAGTGACAATCAAAGAATCGCCGTTGTAAGGTAACCTGGGGCTTCTTCGCAACAAAACCAACCGATTCAAAGTTGAAATTCCACCAAAACAACGTTACGTTGGCCGTTTGGTGGTTTCTGGCGGCATAACCCATCACAGTTTTATGAATCTGGATGAAACTAATAAGGTAAAGAAATAAAAGGATAAAAAGGATAGAGTTCTCAGCATTGATCAACTCCTAAGGGATGCACTATGTATTAGACTTTATTAAGTATCGTTAGAGGTGCGTGAATGCATATGTGGTCTACAGAACGACTCACGGTGGCCTATCCAGTCAGAGCTGCTTTCCTCCCAGACATGTCCAGTACCAATTTGCAGACCCCGGAGGACTGGAAAGCTTGGTCAGCCTGAGGCCCCGAATCGATTCGACGCCTACTGCACGCAGCCTCAAACCACTGCGCTACATGCGGTAAAGAAATACGTCTAGCATACCAATGAAATGCACCGGAAACTTCAACGACTGGGAGTCCCAGTAGGTCAGCAGAAGGGCATGGATCCTTCTACACTATAAATGGCTATAACGCGTCGTACAATTGACGCTGCAAAGGATGAACGAACTGAACTACAAAACTCTGCCCCAACCACCATACATGCAAGACTTTCATCTATCAAGTATCCTTTCTTCAAGTATCACGACAAGTTCCCATGTGAGAAATGCTTCAGGAAATTAATTTGAGGCCGAACCTGCTTCCAGCAACTTCATCGCTTCTAGAATTTCAGAAATTTAAGCAACTGATAAAAAATAAAGGTGTTCCTCACTGGAAAAATGTGCGGATTCCAGTGTTTTAAATTTCGTTCAATAAAGTTCATTTTCAGCCGAGATATGCCACTTTGAAAATACAGAAGAACCTAGTGAAGAATTGAAATGTTCAGTTTCGTAAGATTTTGACAAGTTCATATAAACATGTCTTCAACAGAGTTGAAGTGTTGCCTTAGCCTCAAAAAGGTTCCATATACTATATCGAAATAGTGTTATGTATGTACTATGTAACGATAAGATGTCTAATGTTAAATATGAACATATATTCATTAGTAAAAACCGCATTTACGGAGAAAAAAAATAGTTTAAAAAAAGCCCCCTTGAATTGTTTTCTCTCTGCCTACAAAGCCATAGGCGATCCCATCATAACAACTGCTTCATAACATCGCTCAAACGCGCACTTTGAAGTTAGCGTGGTTTGTATCCATCCAACAAAACATGTTAAATTATGTAAGCCTGCAAACCTGCATTCTCATCTTGAAGTCGCAGTATAAAATTTCCACTACACTTTCATATACACAAATATCCTCACCTCCAAAGGCTTTTGAAGTTGCGCATCCGACTTTTTTGTTTTCTTCACACTTGGCTCCTTGACACTCTTCAAAACAACTGGGACGAATTCAATCTGCTCTTCGAGGTTTCTCTTTGATACAGCAGGCACTGCTTCAATCTGAAAAATATTCGACTGCTTCTTAAGGAGCATATAATAGCAACAATGAAAACTAGTGATATACATTGAAACAAGAAAGCAAATTCAATTTGAATGCAGGTACAGTCAAATACTGATAGCGCTGAACAAAAGAGAATCCTACCATAATTTCGTCATCCATATTACAACCGTTAGAAGATGTCGATGTGGACGCAACAACTTCCTGACTCGTTGATGGCTTTTCTACTTCGGCAGTTTGCTCAAAAGACGTAGCTACTTGGTTTCCTGATGGCTTCTCTACCGAGGACTCCTGGCGAACAGTTCCTTCCAAGGCATTACAAATTTTGTTTTCGAATTCCTCGAAAGCCTCAACTCCAGATGAGTTAGTAGTTGCAAAAGGTTCCTTGCCATTCGCAGCGTCCATATCGGCGTCCCGTTCCAACTTCACAAGAGATCGACAAACAATTTCATGACTGGCCAAGTTCTGCATTCGCGGCCTAGTTATGATATCACAAAGGCAGTTAAGCGTCTGCACGTAACTCGCGTTAGAACACCGACTAATTACTGTTCTTGCTATTTGTACTGGAGGCGGTACGAGTTCATGAGTGCAACTCAGAAATGAAGTTAATAAGTCACGATAGACTGAAGAATTAGGATTCAGCACCACTTGTTCACTGACCTTTCGTTGAACAGACATTAATATCTGAATAAATGTAAACTGTAAACTGTAAAACAGATCTTACACTGAGAAACGTCCAGTATAAAATACCCTAGAAATGCAGACTGCAGATTCCCCATGCTAACTGAAACACGTAGGATCTGCCACTAACAACAATAAATAACCAAAATAGTAGATAGCAATAGTAACAACGTCATTAATAGTACTAACAAAAATAAAAACTACAATGACGAAAATGGTAGTAACGACATTGATCGCTACGACGGCGAATAATAATTTAGGAAATAATAATAATAATTTTCAGGATCGACTTTCTATTAACCTCGGCATTGGGTTATAAATTCGTCGTCTTTTTTCTCAGAAATCGCGAGGTTGTTAAACAGCATACGTTTACTTCCATACAATAACACACATACAACACAACCATAGCTGACGTTTCGGCAGAATCGCCTTCTTCAGAGCCGCTTTTTACGTGCCTTCCACTCAGGAAGAGCCGCTGATCTGAGTCGTATATGGTTGACGACTCACGACTGACGAATATTAATAATAATAGTAATAACAGTAATAATAAATAATAATAGTAATAATAATAAAAGTAGTGCTGCCAACAATAATATTAACAGTAGTTATGATAGTAATTAATAATAAACAATATAGCGATAATGAATAGCCCGACTGTATCACATTTCCCCACAACGTAACTGTGTAGCGGCTCAACTATGAGCTAAGTAACTCCCACGCCCGACTTTCTATTAACCTCGGCATTGATTGAATAATTCTTTCTACTTCTGTTTAGCAAACATGAGGTGTTACTCTATTTCTTTACTTACGTACAAGCTGACGTTTCGGAGGATTTCGCCTTCCTCAGAGCCTGGAAATGTCAAGTTGACTGCAATCTACACGGTCAAACACCTCCATAACCAAACAGAGAAAATGTTGAACCAAAATTTCAGTCACATTGAACACAGAGTTTTTGCACACTCACCGCTCTCTATGTTGGTAGTACTACTTTTATTATTATTACTACTGACTCACAGAAAGCGGTGAGTGTGCAAGAACTCTGTGTTCAATGTGACTGAAATTTCGGTTCAACATTTTCTCTGTTTGGTTATGGAGGTGCTTGGCCGAATAGATTGCTGTCAACTTGACCTTGCCATGCACTGAGGAAGGCGAAATCCGCCGAAACGTCAGCCTGTACGTAACTAAAGAAATAAAATAACACCTCGTGTTTGTTAAATAGAAGTAAAAAGAACTATGAGCTAACTCTTCTCTTGTTCTTGGACTTGGCCAGTTTTCCAGCTAGTTCTACTCCCTCGACGGACTCGAAAACATCATTTTTTTTCAGAATAGTGCAGAAAATGTGCGTTGCTGTGCAATAACCTGATCGCTCTTGCTTTTCATTGGTTTTCAACTTTGCATCCTGACAGGTAATGGGTTAGAAATCAAGTCAGCCATGGATTGACTAGTCGCGAATGAAATAAAACGCGATGAAAATCGACTATTCGCTTACTATGAGAGGCAGACATGTTCCTAGATTCACTGTCCATCCCTTGTTAGATTGGCTCATATCTTCTTACACATATCATTATGTTCATTCATAACATGAGCACGTTCTTGCTAATGCAGATTTCACTCCGCACGTTTATTTGGTCAATACATCACAATCAAATGATTGGAAAGTACATGAGAGGCACTTTGAAGTTACATCCCATAAATAAATCCTATTCTAGAAAGGGAGAACTTGCGAAATACCCAGCTCTACTGGAAAAGTCCAGAGAACCACCTGTGGACACTATTTCGCTAAGAAACCAGGAAGAAAAGAATCCCAACTATGTGATCGTTCCTCAAGCTAGTGGATCTCACCGGGCAGCTCGTGGATTTTATGGACGAATTAGAAATATTAATGACGGTAGCCCAAACCGCAAATGGTAGTAATAAACAACGATGACCAAAATAAAAGTCATGATCACAATTATAATGCACTTACCTCTGGTTTAATTAAAAATGAAGAAGTTTGAATAACAGTCGACAGGAGACCACCAGCAGATGGTCCATAATCCGGAAATAGTAACAAAAAACTATGTTAGAAACAGCAGGGTAATACGATGGATCGAATGGTAATAGTTGACACATTAATACCTGTTCATCCAAAGGATGTCTCAAAGCGCTACATATTGCATAAAAATGTCGAAACAACGTTGAACCAGGGCCATAAACATGGCAGATATGAGTTAACGCGTCAAATAATGCTTCGCTCGGAGCATCCAATTTCGAGATCAGAATCGTAACTACCTGAGGTATCTGAAGCGAATAATGTTGTAATATAGACACAAAGAGAGTTCGTAAAACAACTCTTGCTCATGTTTTTGTGAAATAAAACGGGAACATGTATAAGCCAGCCAAGAAAGTCCACACCTCGATATACTTGACACGCTTTCTATAAGTTTATCTAACCCTCCCAGCGGTTGACCGCCCCTTCGTGGCTGGTAAGTGTTTCTGTGGTCGGGTTGCGATGTACGGCGGGGGATTCATTCCCCCTAGCAGGGTCTCCCAACCTGAGAAGGAGTCCGGCGTTTCCATCGGGAAGCCTAGGTAAGAGTAAACCAATACCAGGATCGACCACCGTCCTGGTATCAAAGTCGCATGGTGACAATCCCTCTGATGCACAAAAGTGGCGACTGCCTGTGCTGAGTGACGACCTGGGGCAAACTTTGGCCTGTTGACATCCGGACTCCAGAGAATCACAATGGCTAAACCACCAAACTCCGAAAAAGTGGAAATTATGTAGGGGGCCCGTAAAACCAGTGAGAAGGGGCCATTCAAAAACCATACATGACTTACCACTGACAAGAACGCAGTCTCTCCATTGGTGCAAAGTGAGCGAACTGTGCCCAGAGCGCCCTCACGTAGTTGTAAATCATTCAAGCCCGCCTCCAAGATGCTCATGATATCATCGCGCAGAACAAACTGGCCTGCAAAACTGAATATGGTAGAAAATCCGACAAAATTACAAAGAAGAGCACTTGGAACACAAAATGTACTACCTGCTTTTGCAAAACAAAGCGAAGACGAATACAACTCAAAAAGGAGAATGCAAAGATCATCACGTGAGGAAGACACTCCGAATGATTTCAGATGGAGCACTGCTAGGAAACAACTACATTTATCGGACAGAAACAGGCATGAGTGGCCAACATCAAAAATCAGAATGAAGAGGTAACAAACCGCCTCACGGAAAGAAGTCCTAATATCTCGCCAAAATATCTTATATACAACTTTTAAAACTTCACCAAAATCCCGTTTAGAACGTATTTTCATCGAAAATTTATCTGTTGGCAATTTTACAAGCATGCGCGAAAAACTATCTCAAATACAGGGGCTACTTAAATTCACTTTGAAAGACACTCCTTACAATAAGCCGGAAATCTCATATAACATGGAAATTCTATTATGTACCTGCTTGCTCTTCTTGGGATAGCAACCGCTTAGCCATTGCAGCTGATAGAGTGTTAAGCAGTACTTCCGACATCTGTGCATCACAACCATAGCGTATTGAGTACAACTCTATGCTCAACCTCCTAGACATGCATATTATATACACATGTACATGTGTATGTATATACACGTATAGATGTAAATGTGTATATACACATTTACATACATGTGTATGTAAGAATATGAATCCCAAATGGTTTACAGAGTGACCAAAACTGATAGGTGCAATGCGTTGAAATAAGATATGGAGACAGAGTTCTTCCTTAGAACGGACACGAAAGCAAAGCAACATTTTCATGTGGAAACGCCTCTTATGTGTAACAGCCGTAGAAACTTTGTGGTCATGAATTGAGATGCTCATAATATGTCAATCCTGAGGAAGAAATTAAAGAAAATATTCTCCGACAAGTAAATCACCTATGAAATGCATACTTTGTTTGCACGATTCATTGCAAATAGTGAACGTGTGCCATCGAACTATAAAGTGTAAAATTATCGGACTTTGCCTAAAAGATACCTTAACATCTGGTCACCGGAACTGATTGTTAAATCAATAAAACGCGTTATAATGCTGTGGACAACATCAGCGTGGAGGTGCCCAACCTAAAAGCAGGTTCAACAACATTATTCAGATCTACTCAAAGGAATTTCAGACACTGTCAGCTAAAACATGAATTAAGAGTTAAAACATTAACTCTAGTCATTAATTTAATAAAATGTCCAAGAAATGTAGCGCACTTACGACAGACCAATAGTGAGTTCCTGTACCTGGTCGCCAGTTACACTTAAACTACCAAGACAAACGAACCCTGCCTCCATCGGCACAAATTTGTTCTACTGACAATGCTTTTTAAAAAGTAAAGCCATTCATGAGCCCCGAACAAGCCATACACGTTACTCGACAAATTTTAAAAAGGGAACACGAAGGCAGCAAAGGAACTCTGGCAGATTAATCCATTCTGTGAACTTCATACTCCAGATGTCCTACTTACACGCATGGAAACATAAATTTAGAGGAATATTAGGAAATAAGTAAGTACCTGTGGATTTCGGATAAGCAGCTGTCTAAGGAATATTCCGCCATATATGGTAGGCTCGTTCTTAATAAGAACCAACTTCTTAGCTAGCCGAGATTGTGCTGCCCTCAGACACTGTGGGCTACACCTGCGGATGATAAACATAATATCTCACTACAGCTTCAGAAACTAGAAACTATTGCCGCCCAAATCATTTTTCTGTACAGCATTTTTTAAGCTCATTTAATTCGGTGTATGACGCCCAATTTTCCAATGGTTGCTGGTTCTCCCAAACTCAAACAGAGTACTGAATTCGATGAGCATTGTTCCCCCCAAAAGGACATCTTCCTCGTTATCAGTAGTTTCACCAATACCAGAAATCACCACCGTCCTAGTATCATGTCAGTCACACTTTACCAAATCCCACTCTGATTCACAAAGGCCGCGACTACCTATGGTGGTGACGATTTGAGCAGACTTTGCCCAGGCTAACCTCGGGACTCCGGGGAACCACAATGGCTAAACTAGCAACACATCGAAAAAAGTGGAAACTATGATGGAGCCCGCACAACCAGTGAAGATGGGCCATCCATGTATCCGAGCATCAATAGATTTTGTAGCACTAACGTAGGTAGTAAATTCAAAAACGTTCTTAAAAACATATTACCTACAAAGAACACTAGCAGTTTTGAAACGGAATTTAACAGAACCTTTCTAATATCCTTGCCAACAGTAGCCAACCCATGGATCTACTCTGAATATCGCGATCTGTCCCAACAAATGGTAGGCATTTCTCCAGGACCTAAAGTAGAAATCCACAAACCAAGACATTCAGAAATGCATCTGAAGTGAACACATTTCTGCAACTTTCCCAAGTATTTCGCGATACAAGTTTATTATTAAGCACAATCAACTTTCCGTTAGAGCATCTGAACAGATAGGAGCCTCATACCTGAATCTGTTTCTCTTCAGGACAGTCCAGTTTGCACTCTTCAATGAGCTTCTCCATAGGCACTTAACTACTCGTAATAAGAATGCCTATTTAGATAGAAGAAAGATATATTATAAGTTACCCACATAGACTTCTCGAAACATCACCGATCAAAGGTTTATTCTTGCTAGACTTGCGAACAAAAATAAAGAAACAGAATGGAAAGCACTTCTACATCTAACTTCTCAATTCTCATTCTAAGCAGCTGCCATGGCTTCCTTGCGCTTCTTTCGCATTAATAGGCGTCGCTCACGTTCGAACTCCTAAATAAGACACTTATAAATTTTACGAAAGCCTTTGTATTACCGTAGAACAACTAGTAAGACAGTGTGTCATTGTCCAGAAATATCACTTGAGCTGGGCGCTTTCTCCCTTAAGATGTGTGCATTCCGAGTGATGAAACAAATTAGTAAGGAGTAACTTCGATAAACATAAACCTTAATACGCATAATATAGTCCTCGTACTCGCATTTATCCCATGCAGCTCGCTTATCGTCACAAAAATATCCTGCGAACGGGGCGTGCGCTCTCTGAAACAACCTGCTGACCACTAGCAAGAAGCGTATCAAAACCGGGAATGAAACGTGACAGCTTCAAAAAAGAAGTAAAACGGTTAGAAGACGAATACAGCATACGGCCAATACCTGACATTTGATATATGGAATCAGCAGATGGGCACAGTAGTCTCGTTGGCCAGGTTTCAACTTGAACTGATCCATCTCCTCCCATGACACTTTCATTTCCCGAACCTAACAAAGATGGCTATGGTGCTAACAAACTTTCATGCTAACGGACTTATTATTCAGGAGACATAAAAACTCTTAAGTGGAATGGTGACGGCATGAGTAAAGATTATATAGAAATCACTCCATCCTGCATCTCTAAACGTTAAATGAGTGGGAAACGCGCCCACTTACTTTACTATTCTTGAGAATTTAGCATAACAACGCTAAATAACTCAAACGGTACCTTTCTTGGTTTCTTGAAGCCATACTGAGGATCGAAAGTGGGTGGACGATCCGTACGGGGAGCGATTTCGGGGTGCAAGGTGTTCTCTATCGACACGGACAATTTCGTCCCCATCGTTCACCTATGCACGAAAGCACTCGAATACACTGCGATCTAAGAATAATGAGACATTAGCTTCATCAGTTTCATCAGAAAAACAAAGAGTACGAACAACTGGAAACGTGAAGAACTACGGCACATTGCCCTATTATCACTACCAAGTACCTGTCTCCTCAAACGACAAAGCTAATGACAGTTATTCGAAAGGCGAAGCGATTTGTGATTGAAGGGACGTAGTATGAAATTCGAGTAGGACGTCGTTGTACAACCATCAGTTGGACCTCTCTTAGGTTTTTTTGATTCTAACATGCACGGTTGGTCTCCCATTTCGCAGTAGATTTCCCTCTGAGCACAAAAATGTGAAGTTCCCGTTCTCTGTGCTAATGGTATTTCGAGGCTTGCGAACAAACAGGATTTCTGTCCAACTCTAGAATGAGAATAGTCCGGCAGGAAATTTGTAAAAGTCTTTAGAATGACAATGCAAAACCTCTTCTATTGATCTCTCAAATCTTCAAGTCTTCATGTGCTCCAGTTATCGAGAAACTCGTGAATGCGTCAACGAACGACTTAGGAACATCCCATGTGAGAAGGCATTCTAATGACTTTTAAAGAGGTCTCCATGATGGTGCATTCCCTGTAGCCTTCCTTTAGGTCTTCATTTTCATTGGTTTTTGAAATAAGGGTAGATTCTATTGTTTCCATTTTTGATTTGACCGTGGATAGCAGTTTTAGAAGAATGACGATAAGACCACGGAGGAATTCCGCCCTATAGGACGATATATTACATGGACAGAGTTGAAGGAAATGTTCCTGGATAGGCACTGAGGTCCAGAAGAACCGAAACCGCGATTATTTTTTTGCCAGCTTATGGGAATATCATGCCAAACTCGGGAAAATTGGCCCAGTGTCAATGCATTTATTCAATTTAGCGTCGTTCTTCAGTATTGTTTGAGTAATTGCAACGATACGTAGAAGAGAGGAATCCTTTAGTTTGTTAACCTACATCACTGCATTACCTCGCAACGGTTTATCGCCTCATCGTGTCTTGGAGATGTTCCTGGGTGTAGGGCTGTGGTTTACAGCAGGGAATTCGTCCTCTCAGCAGGGTCTGCCAAGCTGAGAAGAAGTCCGGAAGCCTAGTTAAGAGTAACCCACCACCAGGATCCATCATTGTCCTGGTATTAAACTAGTCGCATGGTGGCAAACTTCCCTATCATCCACAAGGGCGACGACTGCCTGTGGTGGTGAATACCTGGGGCAGACTTTGGCCAAGCTGACCGCGGGAATCCAGGTAACCACAATGGCTAAGTCGGCAAAATTCTGAAAAATAGAGATTGTACTGGGACCTGCGCAATCAATGAGGACGGGCTATCCAAGTATCCAAGTAGCAGTGAGTTACATCCAGTGTTTTTTTTTTCTTCTTTCTTTTAATAAGGTAAACCAGGCAGAACGTTCAGTTCAGTTCTCAACATAGTATTGCTAGTACTAATTAGCAAATTGAGTTGTAGCAGTTGTTTGTCCACACGACTTTCGTAATACAGTTCTTTAACTCTGCAGAACAACCATAAAAGAAAATAGGCTTTTCCTATCGTGGAAATTCCACCATAGTCTCTCTGTTGTTCTTCATTTTCGTCCATGTTATAAGCTTAATTTGCAAGTTTGTTCGAAGTTCTTTATCTCTGTACTTGCTAGAGATGAAGAAGCTGAGTGTTACTCCAAATGCTTCTGTGAACCAAGCCATCTTTTCAGCTTAAACCAATGCTTGCTCTTTTTTTGGAGGATCACCAGTCAATGGATAGGATGAGATTTCATAGGTGTACAACCTGATGTTTAGATCAGTTCATTTCTGACTAAACACGGTTGTGTTGTGACGTTGAATATTCATCAGGATAAGTCGATTTCGTCAGTTCCTTTGGCAGGACTTTTTGCCGGCCTTCTCCGACTACTGTAGTGTAAAGAATCCCGGTGACTACTTGGTGCAGACGGCACATGCGAAGAGAGCAAGTGGCGTTGATTTGACAGGTTCGTACTCATCGTGTGTTTTCCAGACTTCATCGTGTTTTTCTGCTTAGCCCACCATCCTACTACAATCAATATAATCAATGCTGTTTTCATGGGATCCGTCGTTTTGTTTAGTTTACTGATAACTTGGTAGCATGTACGAGCATGGTATTGATTGATCTGTTATACATAGTTTCAATGCCTTTTTTTTCCAACTAGAATCATTTTCCAGTTTAGCTTTTTATCTTACTTGTTACACTGTGAGAAAAAAAAGAATGTCAAGGGCGTTTTCATTGTTTTCCGATGTTAGGACGCTGGAACGACACAAGTTCTCCATATTGCTCAAGAGGAGCTAAACCTGAATGGTGCGAGATTTCGACTTAGGAGGAGGTTTCTTAAGGAGTTGTTAGGATCTAAAGCTCACTTGTATTCGTTTGCCCATAGTAGCTCCTAATACTTTTCACGTGCTTAAGAACTTATTTAAAAGTTTATTTTTTTAAAAGTTACACAATTTTTCGGGGGCTCTAATATTGTTGTATTCCCATATGAGGTGTTTGGTGAAGCGGCAAATCTGTCAACAACTGAACGGCTGCTGTTAATTAAAGCGTTAAGTCTAATGGAGACAAATGTGCTCTTGTAAGGCTATGATTTATAAACGTTAACCCCACCGTTCTTGTATCCCTTGGGGAAATCGTAGTGTTTGATACAGCTTTCTTTCGAAGTGCTTTTATTCACTTATATTCTTTAAAATATAGGGGAGGGGAACCGTAAATTTCTCATGCCAGTTCTTAATTTGAAATAGTAAACCCCTAGGCTAATTTTCCAGTGAAGACTTTCGAATGCTACAATCTGGAGTATTTCGTGTTACCTCTACTAGTACCTGTGAATTCTTATGAGCTTATAACCTCATTCAGCAGCCTATGGTTCGAGTGCTCGCTGAGATAGACTCTTATTATTATCTTTGTGGTGGTATTGTTATTGTTTTTGTTATTGATGTTGTTTAAAAGAGGGTGCGAACATTACCTTTTGCTATCCAAGGTCAGAGCTGGTTGTAGCGGCACTGCTAGTTGCACGCACGGAAGCGAGTGGAGAGTCACTGAAGTGTCTATTTACCTACTGCTCCAATCCCTGTTTTTAAAATCGCTTCTCTTCTTTGTGCAATGTCTCTTCAATTTCGTGGGATCTTCATTTTTTTCCCCAAAATCTTCTAACATTTCAGCAATTAATCGTAAAATTGGCGATGAACTACGCAAGAATCCACTTGTTTTCTTTGTAATCTTGTTAGTTGTCGAGTACCTCAAGCGATCGCCAGCACACTGTCGATTTGCCTCCATCAAGCATCAGAGCGCCACAGCGCGTTCCACTCATTCAAGTGGAAGTCAAGGCTACGTACTGTTAGTATTAGGTCCTTCATGCCAGTGCTTAATGGTTTTTGCGCAGGATGTGACGCTGGTAGCTCGCTTGCCTCTGCCCTGATACCAGTTTGTGTTTAGCTGGTTTCCGAACAAGAACGTTGAACGTTGTCGGCTTGGGCTACCTTTTTGTGGGACTAGCACCTCGCGTTGCCTCAGAGGTACTTCTGGGAGCGCAGGCCAGCTACGATGAGTAGGCATACCGTTAGAGCGTCGGTGGTTTAATTACCAAACCAGGTGGCTATATTGGTTTTTTATAGAGGCTTTTTTAGCTAGCAGTGGGAAAAATTTTGGATTGAATCAGAGATTTTTCAGTTGTATCACTCGTTGAATGTTGCGACATTTGCGGGGGTGTGTTAGGATTGTGTGAATACATTTTCGTGGAATCCAAATTATTTGGACCACTAATGATTATCAGTTATGATTTTATGCATTATGTATTTGTTAAGCTTGCAGCAGCATCGAGGCAAGACTTCTACATGAAAAACTTGGTGGTGATCTAGTTAAATAACTACTTATCTAAGCTTTCTTCTAACTGAGTGCATTACTTTTCAACAAAACCACTTCTCTCTTCCACGACTGATACACTTACTAGAACTATTCCTTCGTTTCTGTTAAGGACATCAGTGGGAATTATTTCGCTGCTTTCTAGTGCTGAGCTGTAATAAAGCGACATTTTATGTATAATTCCTCTAAAGTAAGGAAAGCTGCTTCATATGTTCTGGGATTGACGGCTTCACATTGCTTGGTAACCTTGCCGAGAAGCTATGCATTTGGAGAGTTCAAACGGAATAACCCAAATCGATGAAAATGCGAAAGAAAAACTAAATATCAAGCGTGCATCGCTGGATTCTTCCCGTATCATGATGGGTCAAGGTTCACTTAGAACGGTAGTGAATTCTTCATAAGCTCAATATTTAGCTGTACATTTGACACTCACCATGTTCAAATGCTACCTGCCCTCGAGTTACTATTTAAATTATTCAGTAGAAACATGGGCTTCGTAGATTGTCTAATTTATATATGAGCTTATTAGGTTGATAAACGTGGTTGGCACTGAGTAGAAAAGCTTTTTTATTATGCGTGCTACTTCCTCAGGATTTCGGAGTAAATTCATCGAAAACAATGGAACTGAAATGGTGATATGCTAAGGTTTAAAGCGAGGTGATGCTCTCCATACAGCAATTAACTTCTTTAAGAAAAAGTCTAGGCTAGTGTTTGACTAGGAAGAAGGAAATATACGATAGCTTCCATTTCCATCTGTTCGCTGATAAACTCTTCCGACCTACTATGAGCAATTCTAGTTTAGATGCAGTCCCTGAAATTGGTCGGTGCCACCAATGCCATTTGCACTGTGATGACGTCAAGGGTATGATGTTATTTCTTATTATATTTTTCATTACTATTTGCACCGAGCGCCACCAGAAAAATAGTGATCCGGTTTTTTTATTTAAGGGTAAGAAACAAGCGTCGGGCGTTGATCAATAATTCCTTAGATCCTCTAGGGATATACCATGTATTCGAAACCACTAAGCATTGTAGCAATGGTTAAATACATATTTACCCTATATAATGCTATTGGTGCGGCCTAAACGCTAGTATTGTAATCCTCCCAGAGAATTCCGGTGACGACCTTCTGACCCTTGCGTTTGAGTCATAGTAAAGGTATAAACGTTCTAAGCAACCCAAGATTCAAAACCATAGGTTTCCTAGACTATGAAGTCTCTATGTAAATATTGCCTTCAAATAGTCGGAAAATACGAAATGAATTCTGTTGCGTTTGAGTTCATCGTGAAATTTCTATTGTTTAATTGTTACGATTTTTAAGTCGCTTTGCTCTCATCCTATCACTGATTTGCTGGGGCGACTGAACCACGTTGCAATCGCCACACCAGATTTGACGAAAGCTTCGCAATTCTATAAGAACCTCGGTGCGAAAGTTAGCGAACCAGTGGTGAGCATTCCATTTTTTCTACAAACGCTGAAAAGATGGCCAATTTTTCTTCTTCTAATGACGTTTATGAGATAATTTTTGTCATTCTGGTACTTCGTTATGTTTGCTTTTTAGCTAAATTTTGGGATAAATGTGGATGAACCTCGGAGATATAAACTAATTTCTGGAGAGCTAAGCAACTACACTATTCAATGGAGCAAATAATTCATACATAGCTCAGTCACTGCAGTCTTTTATGCACTGCTTAGCCCATTCGCGACATCATGAACACTGCAGTGTCCATAAAGATGCCGAGATATTTGCCAAACTCTGGACCGCTGATGTCTGCGGTGGGGACCGAACGCGCTACTACCTTTTCCGGCGGCTGACCCGTTCACCACCACACCATGCGAGTTCTTCGTTTCGCCTTTCTCTAGGCCGTGTAATTGACATAAAGTTTAACAAATTACGCTGGATGTAGGACATAATCCCCTTCTATTAAAAAAGAATAGGCAGAAAATGAAAAGTGACGACTACAGTGTTCATTTTCACTTCGCAGGCTTCCAGAACTTGTATGTTCACTATATCCACACTATGCACATTCTTTCGATAGATAATGGAAAGCAGATCGAAATAGGAAGGGTAAGGCCTGTTCTTTCCACTTAATGATTTCTAGGAAAATTTGGATGTCAATGAACTGTTATTTCGTTTTTATCGCCATGATTTTTTACGGAATACAAGGGTGTGAAAATACCGAACTAAACTCAAAACGAACTTCGAAATACTTCCAGTTACTTAAAACAATGTGTTCCTATGATGGGTCATAGTAAACATATTAAATAGTAGCATGTTTACCACCAATGCCCGTGAAACGGTACAGTAAGCTCTGTTCTATAATTCTGTCATGTTCTCAACCGCTCATGTCCTCAAGCTAACGAAAAATTATTGTTTTTTTTTTGTGACAGAATCAACAAGCCATTAACCAACATGAAGTTAACCGTTGTCGCGAGTGGGTTAGTAAGATTGGGCGAATGATGAGGTTACAGATGTGAGGTTTCGCTAAATGATAGCCTTGAAATTGAAAGTTGAAATTTTATTCGTTTGTTTTGTTGCTTCAGTGTTATAACTAATACTTTCATGTCAGAATAAATTGGTAATGTGAGTAAAGTGGAAGTGATATTGTCTCGTTCTAGTATTTTCCTTCGCTGTAGAAATTGTTGATATCTTTGCAGCCACAACCCGAGCACGGTGTCTACACGGTGTTTGTCGAGTTACCCAACTCGAAACTGGAGCTTCTTCATCCTCACGGAGACAACTCGCCCATTAAAGTCCGTTAGAACCCATTGTTCTTCACATACTGCTTTCGTTGATATGTGTTGAAATTGCTCTGAACGTCTCTTTATCTTATTTATTCACTCCTTTTTTTTTCGCAGTGTTAAATAATATTTGGTATCGACAAGATTTATCTAAAGCAGTAGTATGCGCAGAAGAAAATTAACCTTAGAACGGTATCTTAAAGTCAAGGTGGGTATCTTGAAGTAGTACTATTTACATTGCTGCTGTTAAGGGCTTCCTTGACAAAAACAAGGCCGGTGGTATGCATCATATCTGCATTGAGGTCAACAATATTACGAAGGTGATCCATTCTGTAATCTCTTTTTTTTCTTTTTCTAAGAAGAAATGTTCAGTGTACTGTCCGCCTAGTCTAACCCGTTTTCTGCGAAATTTATTGGACATATGCTTACTGACTCTGGTTGTTTTTTCTTACTAAGCAGTTGCGCTGGGACGACGTCCTGTCGCATCCGAATGCGCTGAACTTTTCTTCGACTTCCCTTTAACATAAGCTGTGAGGTTTTCCCTGATCAACGGAAAACTTGGACACAGTGGGTTCGAACTAGTGTAGGAAAAAGGTGAAGAAAAGAGCGCAATACGTAGATCGGAGACAAAGATTTCTGAATAGAGTCAGATTTTGCTGCATACTTTTTTTAAATTAATTGTCAACACTTTACGTTGTATTCTATTCACTAAATATCAGGCAATGGAAACTTGTAAATCGAAAGGAATCAGAACTCTTGGAGATAAGCCGAAAATTGGCGCTCACGGAAAGGATGTGATTTTCCTACATCCTAAGGACTGCGGTGGTGTTCTGATTGAACTGGAACAAGAATGAGACGACTACGAAATTTCTCTTTATAGCAAACTTATTTAGAGTTTCTTTTGTACAGTCATTTAAGATTTTACAACCGTCGATCTTCTTTGCTACAAAGCTGTAGACAAATTTCCATCATTGTTTCGTCATTAAAGTAGCAATCTGTGATGTAAATATTCGGTAAAGCGTGTACGATCTTACAAAAGCCATCGTTGACAAGGGTTATTAGGTTAATTTCTGGAAATTTTCCATCTGATAATTTCCGACTTAGCTAACTTAACGAGCTCTCTATTGAGTGCGCTGCTCCATTACCCCTAACTTGCTCAGTGAATAATTTAGTCCACTAATTGTTGTACGCGTATATTTTTGTAAACATCACCAGAGAGTAGCTATGTGAAGTGTCCTATTCTACTTGTTTTTCAAGTAGTGGTCGTGGATTGTCAAAAATATGTAACCAAGGAGTGAAAGTGAAACGAGATGGGAATTACGATTTTGAGAATGAGAGGACATAAAAGCGAGAAACTGCACTCCTTTTAACAATTAATCATGAATGGTCAGCTTATTGAAACGGTTCTTATTAAGGGTGGGCACTTTTTGGAAGCAAATTGCTGTGTTCTTCTTGAGATACTCCTTCTATCAGTAGCTTTTAGCACTTACGTATAACGCATAATCCGATGATAATCAGTTTTGGGAAGAGGAATAGAACTGGTGTTTGATTTATCGTTTTGTGAATGTGGACATTTTCGTTTTCTTGTTCAGCAATCGCGAGGTTGTTATACAGCATACATTTACTTCCATAGAAAAAACAATATAGTGCAACAATAGCTGACGTTTCGGCACTATCGCCTTCTTCAGAGCCTGGAAGGATGTACTAATATACAGTTTACCAGGCCAAACGCCGCAACAACACAGAAAGAAGGAAAGCTCTGTGGTAATTACATGATCAACAGCTTCTCGAAAAACTTACTGCTTTTTTTAAAGATAAGTTTAGAAGGAGAGCGACGCGCCTAAAACGAAACAGTTGGCCAAAAGAAAGTCCCCATTTGTGTTGCCCTTTATTAGCGATGAAGTAAGCGTAGCCATAAAACGATGCTTAGAAAGGGCAGGTCTAGAGGGATCGGTTGCGATAGTTGAAATACCACCGGCTACTCTACGTCGTCAGTTAGTTCGTAACCGTCTGTATGACCGTCTATGTGAAACAACAAATTGCGTAATTTGCCTTTACGGCAGGGACAGTGATTGCATGAGTTCAGGCACGACATACCTGATAAAGAACACCTAGATGGCAAACGAAAATCGGGACAAAGTACCCCACTGGGCACGCATAGGATACAAAAGCATAGCGGAGACGATTTTGAAGTTAAAGTCAATATCCTCGCACAGGATGCCAAAACACCAACGCGTAAACTTCTAGAGGCTTTTTGGATAAATACCAGGAACTTTATAATGAACAGCAGGGAGGAATGCCGAGTGGTCACACGCGACCTGCCCCCTTATCATCGCATCAATTTCTGATGGGGGGGTGGTGCAGTCATCAACCATATACGACTATAATCAGCTGTTCTAACGTTCCTCATTGGAAGTCACAAAAAAGAGCGGTGAGTGTTTCGAGAAGGTGTTGAACATGTAATTGCCATAGAGTTTTTCGTCTTTTTTTGTGTTATTGAAGCGTTTCGCCTAGTAAATTGTATGTCAGTATACCCTTCCAGGCTCTGAAGAAGGCGATACTGTCGAAACGTCAGCTACTGTTGTATTGTACTGTGTTTTTTCCTATGGAAGTAAATGTATGCTGTATAACATCCTCGCGAGTGCTGAACAAAAAACGACGCATTCATATTCCCATGCCGAGGTTAATAGAAAGTCGGTCCAGTGAACTTTTTCTGTTCAATGAGTGGCCGAGCAGCAGTTGATATAGGTTGTCTTGCTATCGTTCCCTTATGGGTTTGCTACCAGTCGTTGCTAAGATGTGCGATTTTGCTTTAGATGTGGTCCGTAGCGGAGATTGCGTGATATCCATTGTTCTACAATAGTTCTTTTACACCCTCATACTTATTACCATTCTGCGAATGTGTTGTATCATTTTAATGCTCCACTGGAATAGGATTGAGATTAAAATCTGTTGTTCTCGGAGAACAATCAGAACTTTTAGTTCCTATCACTAGTTTCTATGGTTCTCGATGAGAAGTGATGAAACCAAAAGAATCTAGATAGGAAGAAGATGGGTGTGTGTTTTTGTGTTGGAATAAGAACAATGGTCTGGAATTGATACCAACCTATGAACATTATATGATAGATTACGAAGTTTCCGTATATTATACCCTAGCCATAACGCTATAAAGCCTTCTGGTAATATAAAGCATAAAAAGGAAAACGCTATTAGCGTTGATCAATTCCTGACGGGTGTGCCATGAATTGGACTTCATTAAGCATCGTTGGGGGTGATTCAATGCATATCTGCCTTTTATAATGACTTGTAGCAGCCTACCAATGCATCGGCTTAGTGCCGCTACCTCCCAATCATATCTGGCACAAGTTTTGCGACCTTGGAGAGATGGAAGGCTTGGTGAGCCTGAGGTGCAGGGATCCCATGTGTATTGCAGGGTGCCTCTAAGCACTGTGCTACGACGCACGCCCTGTAGTAATATATAAAGGAGAAGGATGCTGCAAAGCATTCGTGATCTTGGTATATCGGTAAGATAAACGATAAGGTTAGAAAACTTTGCTGTAGCTTAGGAATGACGAACAATTGTCGAGGCATTTCATGTCGAATTGAATGCAGAGGAGTGGAACACCTGGAACTCAGAAGACGAAGGCCCACATCACAAGAACCGCTGTGGACATTCGATTTGAACCAGCACGGCTTTGAAGAAGCCGATGCTGCCAAAATATGAGTCACAATAAAGCTTCGTAACAGTCTCGTGTTGGTTTATCAATAAGCCAGGACGTTGATTATCCTTGTCGAGACTAAAATAAGGTCAGTATGAAGATAATATCTGTAGTGTTCATCGTGTTCGATAGTTTGCTGCAAACCGAACATTCATTGCTTAATCATCTTCCTTTATGCACACAGTGGTAGAGAGAGTGGATCTGTCAACAACAAGTGAATTCTGGAGAGAAATGGGGCTGTAAGAGCACTTAGAAATACATGAAATACTCGCCATAGATATGACCCTACAAGTTTCACGAATGTTTTTAGCCATGAGATAGAGCCATGCCTTATTGAGAACCCAAATATCAAAAACCAGGAGGAGATTCTCAGAGTACGTAGAAGCGTTGTACTCGTTGGAAACAATTTCGAGAGAGCATCTCGCAGCTCACTTTTTCCTCTAGACTTGTTGTTTAGCAAACAAACTCACACTAGTTTGACTTCTGGTTTTTCTGCTACTTTTAGAACAATGAGTTAGTTAGAATCTCTTCAGAAAACTATGAAGCTGGATGGAATCACAGAAAGGATCTTGAGCGTAAACCAATATGTTGGCTCCATCGCTGTCATTTCGTTTCGAAGAAAACGGAACGTGGTAATTCTCCGGCCTTAGGATTTCAAAAACTGCTTTACTGTGCTGATCTGTTCCTTATTATTGCGAAACTGCAATGGTCTCTTTGAAAGAGATCTTTACAACTAGGGAAAACTTCGCAATTCTGCAAAATGTAATCCTGAATCATTTGAAGTAGTTATAAGAACGAATCGCCTATGCGCTAGAGAGGAATGCCGTACACTCCATTCCCGGCTTTCCTTCTTAAGATAAAGGGTCTTGTTTCATAAATGTTTTGGATCTGTTGAGTTTCTCCTGAACAGCTCGTAGATTCCCTCTAACTGAGTTCGTATGTGAGTTGAACGAAAGTGCTTGTAGGTACATGTCCTCGGCTAGTTCGTAACGAGTCCATCGTTGATAGAGAACACCTGTAAAGTAAATGAATAGGTAAAGTGGCAGTCTCATTGGACAGTTAACTTAGTGGGTGGAATTTATCAAAATCAATATTGCATTCTAAGCCTATAACCTTCGTTAGAGCGCTCGCTTGGTAGGAGGTATAGCGAATAATTTTGAGCTATATGGACATCTGCAGCTAAGCAATTGAAGGAGCGTACGTTGAAGTTTTAGCCATTCATAGAGGTAACAAATTCAGCATTCCAGAAAACTTACCTAAATTTGCATAATACATGGAATTATGCGGGTTGAGCCGAACTGCGATCTTCAGTCGATCTTCTGCCTCACGAAATCTCTTCATCTTCCCAAGACAGACGCCGATTTGGAATGCCAAAGCTGCTTCTTGGTTGATAGTAGTGTCCGGGAGCTTCCTAGATATCTCCACTACCAAACTGCATTGTTCGAGTTCGTCCAACAGCACGAAAACGTTGGTTAGTGCACGGATATGGTTTGGATTGATTCTAAAATGTAGTTAATTAATTAGAAAACACTTAAGAGGAACGGTCTTCATACCTGTCGCTAGAATTGACATTTAGCAATACTTGTTATTTTTTGAACTATTAAACGATTTATATTTTCGGTTCGCATAGGTGTCACTGTCGCCAATGTGGGAACTAACGAACAACGCTTTTAACCAAGGTACTGAAGATGAAACGGTTTTCGTCGGTTCTCAAGGCTCATTCACGATAAATTTAGAAGTGCATCTTGCACAGACGACCCGTGTGAACCTGTCCTGCCGATCACTTCACTTCTACTATTTGTTTCGCCTTCTTGCAAGTGTTGTTCGTACAAGTTGTCTTGTTCCTGTATGCAGTTGACTGCTAGCTAAAGATCTTCATCTTTTTCTCCTCACCGACATGTCGAATGCTGATTAAGTGTGAATTTTCCTGGAAACCTTACGTAGACATTCTAAAGCGCTCTCAGAGATTCACAACACAGAGTCGCCGGAGTTTCCGAACTGTTTAAGGTTTGCCACTGTTTGATTCTGGTTCTTCCAAGAAAGCAGTGCTTAGCCGTGATAGATTTTGTAGAAGACCGACGCCCGACGATAACGTGACATACTGAATCCAGAAGCAGACCATAAATTAAGCATGTCCTGAATTCTTGTCCATTATGTAGATGCAGATGCAGTTATTCAAATAGACCTTTTGCCAGCATATTCATTCAATCGATGTCAAAGTAGTTACCAGCGCATCCACAGAATTTTCTTTTGTGGGCTGTCCAGAACAGAAATTTCAATTTCTAGTAAAGTCTTGAGACGATTATTGTTACATCGCAATCGTTTCTTTTTTCTATACGATGTTTTCAGCAAACCATATTACTACGACAATTTTTTGCTACTTCGAGCCACTTTTCTGTAGAACTCATACTCCACTGAAGCAGTACAATCGAATCGTGAGGTATCGCCAACCAAAGTCACACAGAAGAGTCACATCTGTAGGAGTAGTCTCTTTTTGGTTGCACGCTTTGATTGAAAAATAACGGAATTCAGTCATTCAGGGGAACAAATGCGCAGTAGGTGGTTGACTGCCAGATAAACAGTGGATCCCAGCTCACTTTTTGGTACTCTTGAATCGTTCGTACGTCGATCTCATTCCACCACATGGTCGTCTCTCGTAACTGCCAAATGGTGTTTCCCTTTTTACGGGTTTAAATGAATGATAGGAGCATGGGAAAAATATGTACAGAGGATATCTGGGATATGACATGCTTGCTTTATACTTTTAGGCAGAACCGTTCCTAAACTATTATTTTTCTAAAATATGTTGTCAAAATCGATTTCATTTTTCGTCGCAGCAAATGTTCACAGAGATGTGAACACCACCATTTCCACTAAAATGTCTATTAATCGAACCGAGTAGCGTTCATCCACGCTTCGAGAGCTTTTTGCGGTTGGCCCATTCTCTGATAAAGATTTCCGATGTTGAAGAGACAGTCGGCGCTAAGCGGTCGTAGCCGCAAGGATTGATGGAACGATTGAAGCGCCTCCTTAAATAGTTCTGTTTAAAAAACTATCTTAAGTGCGATCTATAAGCTTCAATCGTTTCCAGTGATAACACAGCCCGATTTTCAGCTGCAGTACAACTTTTTTTCTTACTCACTTAATTTTCTTCACATATGAAGCTTTCGGATATGAAGATCCACTTAAACAAATTCTTCACTCGCTAATGCATGTTGAACTTTACGTCTTGACATTATGGGATAAAACGCAGATGTTTTAACTTCTGTTTACTGCCTATTCTTTTTTAACAACAAGGTGTTATGTGAAATACAACAACAATGGTGCTGAGATATGAGGAAAACTCGAAGACTCAGTTGCGTATCGAACCCGAAATTACCCTTTCCGAGGGCTCACGTATCATCCACCGCACAGACCGAGGGCCTTGCCTTGCCTTCTTCTCAACCAGTTTTTTTTGCTCCAGCAGTGCTCTACATGTTAACGGGGAAGCAAGGGCCTAGGTTGGTGTAGCGGATAAAACGTTGCCCCTAGAAAGGTGTGGCCCCGAAGATTTTCAATGTTCTAATATTCACGATGAATAGTAACACATAAGTGACCGCTTGCGGTGTTATAAATGCATAAGTGAATAGATTGAGTTCACCGCATGCATTGACTACAGTGCGTCTCTAGGTTATTCCAAATGGCCGCCACCCCAAATTAGGCGTAGTCACGCATTTCTTAACACCCACCTCATACTTGTTTTGATTCATAAGAGTGATGCCCAGGTTCATCCATGCAGTTGCAAAAGTCGGTTTATTCCGAACAGCCTTTCTCAGAAGAAGCTCTGCTTCTTTTCTTCGACCTTTCGCTTCAAGAATATTTGCGAGATTGTTCATAGCATGTTCGTATTGAGGATTTAGTCTGGAATTCGTGCAAGGTAATATTTTCCGTTGGAGTCGACTATGACATATCCAGTCACTAACCGAATAGCATCCCAGTAGTTCTGTTCGGCACCGTCAACGTCTCCGATCTCGCTAAGCACTTTTCCAAGATTATAGTGAACTTTAGCATTTTTTTGCACAAACCCTTAGACCACTAGTGTAAAGATCCAACTCGGTACGCCATTCTTCCGAGCGCTGAAATTTTAACATTTTAATGAAAAAAACTGGAGAGCAACCACCGCTCAGAAAGTTCTCAGAATTCAAACTTGAAGATAAAGATTGCTTAATTAGAATCTAAAGAAAGTAAGTGAAACGAAGAAGAAGGTGAAGCGCAGTGGTTAGAGGTGTCTTACAACAAACATGTGGTTGTGGTTATTGGTCCAACCTTAAGCATTAAACTATTAAAGAGTGAATCACTCCTGATCAGCGAAATACTACCAGTCTTCGCAACCACCAAAGCAATACAAATTCGACTTCTATAAAAGCCAACTGGTGCTCTCCAAATCTTTCATACGAACACGGTTGATTCTCAGAAAAATAATCTCATGGTGGTGAAAACACCGGTTTGTAACTGTTTGGCTCATGTATGGATTTGTTACAAGAAGAACTCTTTGTGCTACACTATTTAAAGACAACAGAAATGTATGAACATAACTGTAGAAGGCGATGCTGCCGAAACGTCAGGCTTACCTGCATGAAGAATTAAGTAACACCTTGTGTTCGCTCACAGCTTCAGAATTACACAAGGTTTTGCCGATGGTGCAGAGATAGTGAAGTGGTTAATGATGCGGTCGATTAGGAAGGTAAGACGCTAGTTCGATTCCTTCCACAACGGTCTCTTCCAATCCAATGGGGAACCGCTCTGTCCGGCTATCCCCAAGATTGTAAGGAGAAACGACTCGACCAGCATTCTAGGGCATTCATGAAGAAGACGCAGTCGAAACAATGCGCGAAGTGTTCGGAGAGCTCGGTGGATGATGGATGCAAGGACAACAAATCGAATGAAAAAAAGTGCTAAGAACTGCACAGTAGATGTCATGACGTGTCATTTGAAAAAAAAACTCCTCTATGTAGGAAAGTTGGCTATAGAAACAAAGGATCAAGAACGACGGAATAAAGCGTTTCGTCACTAATCAATCCCACATCGATGCCCCCATGCATTCGATTACAGGAAGCATCGTACAGATTATGGGAAGATTATTGGGCTTGTACAGTAATTTGCAAGAATCTCATGATTATGAAGAATACAAAGTGATGTTCTCGATATTCTTGTTGAGCAAACACGCGATGCTGCTTCACTCTTTATTCCCTTAAAGCAGATAAAGTGAAATTTTTTATGCTCTCAGTAAAGTCTAGTGCTAATTTAGCAAGCTCTAAGTGGACTTTGTTTGCTTTGTGTAGCAGTGGTGGACCAAGTGCCTATATCATTGCTTGTATAACTCCTGGGTTACATGCGCCCATACTATAGAAGTATATAGATGTATTTACCTGGTAAGTTTTTTGTCACAGCAATGATCAGTAAAGCTACGAAAACTTTGTCAGTGTTTCTGAATAGCCGTTGTGAACGTTCGAATAGTAGTGCACCACAGATGCATACTCCGGCAGATGGTAGATACAGAACTCTTTCGGCAACAGTAAACCCTACCGTAACGATTAGATTACTGGCCGGTAGAAATGTAACAACTCCGAGGACAACGCCAAAGTATAGTAATCTGCAAATGCAAATTTATAGAAATTTTTAACAGTGCCACATTATAATGAAAAAGTTTGACAAGCTTTCAAAGAGAATTTTTCAGTAAGTTACCTATCGTTTAACTCATAAAGGAAAACGATGACGCAGACGGACATCAATAAAATAAGAGGCAAAGATAGCGCTCGGTAGTCCGTCCAGCTTTCCACGACCGGCACACAGCCCATGGAGTAGTCGAAGCAGAGCGAGTGTGGGAACACGAGTAGACGAACATTTACCAGCCACTGATAGCAGTAGGAGGCTAACTGAAAAACTCGGCGACACCTAATATCCTTCCGCTGCCATCGTAAGAAAAGAAAAAACTGCCACGTTGTTCGTTTTACGTGGAACATTTGATTAATCTCTTAACACTTTGGACTGGACCTAAGAACTTAAGTAACAACATGCATCGATATCAATGCATAAGTTTGCTAAGTTTGCAGGCAAAATGGATCGCATGTATTGGTTTCGAGGTATGCTATTATTCCGAGTTTATTTTGTTGCTTTTCAAATGCAATGGATATTCAACCTCTAATTTCAAGCCCATCCAATAGGGTGTTAGGCCAGATATTGTCAATAACATGAATTGCAAATATTTTCTCAAAGAACTTTTTGAAAAAAAGATAAGAGGTGTGAAGAACCATGCGTGGTCTGAAAAGACCGCCAGACAAAAGAAGGCGTAGTCAAAAATGTCTTTTTAGGGAAACACAGTATCTTTCGATTGCTGTATAGGAAAAAAGAACTATTTGGAAGCGGTTTGTACCATTTCATCTCAAACAGGGACAATCTCGTCCTTATTTTAGCTGCTTTCCTGAGTTAAAAACAGCAAGAGCAGTGTGCCGCCATTCAGAAGTGGCATTTTAAAGGATCATTAGTGAAAATCTATTCCAGTGGAAGAAGGCAAAGTTGTTCGCAATAGAATAACGCTGTGATCGAAGCCAAAATTTTCGAGGGATTTTTTAACAACATACTCAGCTTATATTTCGATTTAGACACATTGGTGGTCGCGTAACGGAATCGCTCAAAAACCCTGTTTAAGCGGGAAAAATCGAAAAAACAGACGAATCTCTGGGAGCGAGAGCAGTGGCGTCGCAGCACCCGACGAGAGGCCACGGGTGGGGGTTGCGCCCAATCCCCCTATGACTTCCGGAGAAGGCGAATTTAACAGCACAAACGCAATGTTAAATATTGTATAACATTAAGCGGACAAGTTCTCCGCCAAAAAATGCGGAAAACGCGAATTTCAGCACGCAAACGCAATATTAAGCTCGCGGCAATGCTCGCGGAAGAGGTAGCTACGGTGGCGCGACCGGTTTACGGTGGCGCAGTCCGCAGAAAATACGGTGTTTTTGTAGTGGAATACAAATCGAATCACTGATTTTTTTATTCATCTTGTTTTCACCCTTGCTTTGGAGTAAATGTTCCCTATTATTCTATGTTATTACGCGCAAGTATTACCGTAGTTGGAGATGCCCCCGCAGTGCATACCCAGTTGTTAGTTCCAGTAGATGTCTGGAGTGATTAAGTCCACCTTCGGTAAATTTCTACAAAGCTTGTTTAGGAAGACTAAACATGTCGGTAGCCCAACGCCAAACATGTATTCATTCACTTCCACGAGACCTAGTGTATTCGGACGCATGGCCTAATGTATTCCGACATTGACGTTTTCATGGATAGATTAACGTTAAAGCCTTTAATTTAAGCTTTCATATAGTTGTAAATACATCGTAGTTGCTCATTTAATGGATGTGCCACCATGAACTGACTACACGTAGTGATACGAATTTTCTACAAGAGCACTTAAATCGTCCATTTCATTACTGCCTTAATAAACCATCTAATGCACTTTCAGATCACCTCAGGAAGTAGCTAGAAAGATCAGATGTTTGATTCGATCTCATTTGGATCCAAAAGTGCCTACGTAGTTTTCTTTTTTTGATACCAAGGAATCAACCTACTCGAAGCCAGCGATCGCCAATGAATGCGGCGGCGTTGTCGAGTTCAGTGAATTTCGGTGCTCTGAAGCCGTTGATGCTCAATCGGAAGACGACGACGGCGGCGGTGAAAAACAACGACAAGAGCGCATCGAAGCACCACCGCTCCCTTCCGGTGGGACGGGTAGTGGAAAATCTCAAGAAGCAGGAAAATAGGCTGAAAATTGTGTCTGATCTGGGAGTACTCGTAAAAGACGTGTGCAATAAAAAAAAGGAACTTGAAATAGAATAATCTGAGAAAAGGTTAACGTTGAACGACTCTTGTTCCTTATCCGACTTTTTAACTTTTATGGTGAAGAAATGCGTGATGTTTGCGAACCTAAAGCAATCGCAACGAAGAACTGAAAACTAGGTCCTATTGGAGTAAAGCTCATTTTATCAGCAGTTTTTGCTTTGATAAGGCTCCTAAAAATGTGAAATATGGAACGGACAGATGGAACCTTTTTTTTCGATTGATGAGCCCAAGTGTGAGCATCCTGTTATATGACATACGTTGGTATCATAACAATAAATCGTAGAACATCGAAACCTCCCAACGGTTTACAGCCTCATCATGAATGGGAGGTGTTCTTAGGTGTTGAGCTGCGATATACAGCGTGGGGATTCATCCGCTGGCAGGGTCTCTCAAGCAGAGAAGGAGTCAGGCGTTTCCATCAGGAAGCCCAGCTAAGTGTAGACCACTACCAGGATCCACCAACGTTACTGCTATCAAACTATCGCTTGCGGTAAATCTCGTTCTCATCCACGATGGTGGCGACTGCCTGTGGTGGTGACGACCAGGGGCGAACTTTGGCTTGGCTGACCTCGGGCTACAAAGAACCACAGTAACTAAACCAGCAAAACTCCGAGAAAATGGAGATTATGCCACGGTCCGCACAACCAGTAAGGTCGGGCCGTCCAAGTGTCCAAGTAAAAATATGGAATGTAAAAAATTAGCTGAGTCTTCTCTCGGTCAACAGAAATATCCATCGCAGTGGCAGTGACATATTCTTCAATGATAATAGTGAACGTGTTCTAAAAAGCTGCGGAACACTCTGATCAATCAATATGTATTTTTTTTAGTAGACTAAAACGAGGCTTGTAATAACTTCCTGGTGACTCGATGCGATCATGAATGCCCAAGTTGAAGGGAGAAAGTGCTGTGAACAATCGACTCGGATCAATCCTGTTATGAATAAAGCGAAGGCGCCAAAACGTTAACCGAATAAAGTTTTTTTTTATCAACCTCCGGCCAGCTTATCAACGAAAGAGTACATATTGATTAGTCATGCAGGGTTAAAGGAAAGTCGGTTTTCGAACCACTCTTCCCAGTGTTAACGTCGTGTAGATCTTTGAAATAGAAATATGGTATAGAAAGTTAAGAAATGACTGTGAACTTTAAAATTGCCCGAAATAGTACGGTTAAAGCAAAAGGAGCCAGGGGAGGAGCCTCTTATATTTTTTCGTTTCATTAGCCCTTTTGGATTAGTTTTCCTGTGACAGTAATTCAGGACGGTTATTTGGAATAACTTACCAGTACGGTTACACCCTGCTCCTTACTGGTCACCGACGCTAGCACCAGTAAAAAAATGACCGTCATGTTGACGAAGCTGAATACACGATTTCGCAGGCAGTGGTTGTAGTAGAGAAGAGATGAGAGTGCAAAGACGCTCATCAGTAGTTCAGCTCGACCGGAGATATTCGCCACATAAAACAATTCGCTTAGATCGTTTTTACCGTTGATAATTGATTAATTCATAGTCTGATCTAGTGAGGATTGTAACGTGTAGAGCTGGAAAGCTATGGCTAGGATTATGAGGGAAACTTTAAATAAAGCCGATATTTTCTTTGGGTGATACAATAAAAGATCCATTTGAACAGAAGATTTGTACCCCGTCACCTGTACCACCTGCAATTCCATCAGTAACCAAGTGACAGCGGGAGCTGAAGAGTCTTTATTCTCATCTGAAGTTGTCCAAGTTTACCGTTGTATTTGTAATGGACTACGCGACGCCCAGAAACACAAGGACAATCAGTCATATTTCATTTGTTATTTCCTTTTTATATTTACCGCGTTTGGCCCGTTAGCGTTACCTTGCCTATGCAGTGGATACCGACAACAACAGCGAGTTTTGCCGGAGTAGGTCCGGGCTCCATCTGTCGGAGGCCATCTTGAGTCGCCTCAACAATTTTCAACGTTCACGACTAGTTTTTTCTCGCTAACTGGCTTCTCGCAGCCTATTTCATGTAGGGATCTCGAGCTGCTTATTGGCGATACGAGACAACATAACAAAGTAAGACGTGGACCAATGGAAGCAGTGTAGATAGGTTGAAACACAAGTAGCTTAAGAAGACGAGATTAGTGACTGTATGCGCTCGACATTTTCTATCACATACTTCGTACTCTGAAAATATGACCATGTAAAAATGTTTACACTAAAATTAGCTCCATGTCATTCGAAGGGCAAGTTGCACTTCTACTCTGGAACAGACGATTGCTCAAACCATCGGGCCTTTGTGAGGCATGACAGCGACGAATAGAGACTTTACCGTTGTCTGCTCAAGTCTTTGAGTATTTAATGTAATTCCAGACTGTGACATCAGTTTACTGTAACCCATCGAATACTACATTATACAATATTCGATTTACATTCGAAATTTACGATGCTTACCGCCTCAGTGTGCACTGGATGGAGGGCGAACGCCACAGCTGCCACTGAAGCTTCATCCCAGGAGAATTGAGAGATCAAGTGCTCATATGACAAGGCTCGTATGCTTTTCACAAGGAAAAATACCAGAATTGATGAAAAAGCGTGTAGGAGGAGGTTAACAATATGGTACGGTGGAGTAGAGAATTTGTGAAATCGGTACTGGAGCCTGAAACGGAAAGAATCTTTAGAGGAATAGTAAAACTTGAGAAACCAAACTGCTCATTTCCAAAACTGTTTCTACATTGTGCTGTATAAACTTCACTTTCTATTTCTTCTCTATTTTCTACTCCTCCTCTCTATCCTCAAGTTACATCTATAATGAAAATTTTGTGTTTCATCTTAAATCATGGGCATGAGTGGTAAAATGAGCAGAAGTGCTTAGGAATGCAAATGGGTTTATTAGTTCTATCCCACTTCTGTAAAAAAAAGCACTCCATCCCTTGGGTGACGAAAAATTGGTAGCAGAATTCTCTGGGATGAGTGCAGCACCTGGTACACCATTATGCTCTCGCATTTTGCATCGCAGAAGCTAAATATGCATTCGAACATCTCTACGATGCTACGAATGCAGTTGAATACATAATGCCTTATATTGAATTTTATACTAACCCTACATCAGGTAATGGTTTTTTTGTACTACTTGTGAATTTAGAGCAAACATTTACTGATTTCTTCTGCAAAATGTCCCCCAAAGTAGTCGTCAAGGTCTAAGCTATTCAGTTCGGTAATCTCGCCTGCAGATAACATTGGATTAGGAGATGTACAATTAGTGACCGAGTGCTAATGGCACGGTTCGACATTTCTCGAGGGTGCTCAGCGTGGTGGAGGACCTCGGCAGCTGCACTTGCCAACAGACCTCTGCCAATCACTTCGTTACGTCTCGAGTGTCAAACGAGTCTCAGTGGGCTGGGGTTACGTAACGCTAAGCAGTCTGTCTTATTAAAGGCAATCGAGTGACGAAGTGGTAAGCCCTAACTGCACAACCCTTTCCACACTGTATGTCTTTCGGACTGCGCATTCCATGTCTAGTTTCATGGGAATTGACAAGGAGACAGATAACTTTCTTTCACATCACTGTGAAATTTCGCAGCAAGAGGCATACCGCTCAGACACACCCAGACAACGAAGCCGAGACACGGAACGGGCCGTATTCAAACAAAGCGAAACTGGTTAACTGTGAAAAGCTGTTTTTTTAAAATTAGCTTGAAAATTCATGTTTAAAATGCCGAGCACAAAGGCTAGCATATTGCAATGCAGACTGCAAATCAGTCAAAGGGAATGAAAATAAAAACTTGAAAAGATTCCAACGAAAAGCGTCGTCGGTATTCTAGAAAACGAATAAGCTGAAAAAGTGCAAAAGAGATTCTCATCTTAATAAGGATAAAGAAGGATAAAGCTCTTGGCGTTGATGAATCCCTGAGGGGTGCGGTATGCATTCGACTTCATCAGGCATCGTTTGAGGTGATTGAATGCATATATGGCCCATGCAATGACTTGCGCTGGCCTACGGATCTATCGAATCAGTCTTGTTATCCTTCCAGACAGGTCTGGTAGCAACTAGTCGATCCCAGAGCGATGGAAGTGTTAGTGGGTCTGGGTGAGAAATCGAACCCTCATGTTACTACAGGATGCCTCTAACCATTCCACTGCACGCACTCCATCTTGATAATAACCTTCCCTAATAGGTTTTATGGTGCAAATAATCGGTTGTATACATGACGCTTCCACGTTTTACTTCACCTTTCTTGTGATTGACTACAGAAGAGTTGCAAAATGACATTTAATCAGAACTTCTAAATATCCGTTTAAAATACCAATCTCCAACTGTCGAATGAGAAATATTCATGAGGAATCGAGTCAGTAGCAAAATAATATTCATTTAACTGGGGATTTCTTGTTTGGCCAAAATCATCTTCCTCTGGAATCCTGAAATGATCATGTAGACTACGCTCCCGCATTGTTGGTTCGAGACAACTGGCGCTGATCTCATTTTGGCCTGGGGTGCTCACACAGTCTATTAGGCAATTACCCTTAGGGAGCGGTTCCTTTCGAGTGTACATATGTGCGAATCTAATTACACCTGAAGCAATTAGCATGGTCTCATTAATTCCTGCGAGACACATCCTCACGTCTTCATCTCATGGAGATTTCAAGGAAACTAGTAGAACTAGGATGATCCCTGAGAACGAAATCGTTCACATTTTTTGAATAACCGGAAAGAGCACAAACGAAAGTCATTTTCAATGTTGAATTTAAGCGATTTCCTTGAACAAAACTAGGTGACAATGACAAGAAGTAGGTTTGGAAAGATTTGAGATTGATAGAATTTCTTCTCATGAACGTAATCTTAGAAGGCTAACCAAGGAACTAAAAAATGCCTTGAGCGATAACGATTTTTTTGTCAGCAAACAATGCGGTGTTTGGATTTACCTTGACTACTTATTTTCTTACATAATAAGGGTTGCTTCAGAAGAAAAACGTCTCGATAATATTTGTAAAGGTTTACCCCTCAAATGGAGGTAATGATGGGACGAAATTGGAAGCAATTTTGTTAACGAACACCATCTAAGTGTGCACAGAACGCAATAAACATGAATATTTATGGAGTCGATCAGAAAACAAGAATGATTTATGATGCAAATGACATCTGTAAGCAATCGGCGCCACATACGGCTTCGGAGCCAGCGCCAAGCCTATCCCAACAGCCATTTGTCACCCCTGCACTGACCGGACACACAGCTCTCCGATAGCAGAGCGATCCAAAACTATGGATCGAGCATTTTAGGCAGATAAGTTGGAAGAAGTTCGGTTTTTGTAGAAAAGAACACAATGAACCTCTCGGCTATAGATCCGTGTGAAGGTAGGAAACGACACTGACGTTTCACTACTACGTGCAGAGTCCAGTATATCCGTATTGTGAAAATCTGCCTACAGACCTAAGATAGCGCAAAAGACGCCTGTCAAAATATGGTAAGACTAATGAGGGGTAGGTACACGCATTTGCGCAACAAAAAATAAAATGACGACAGATAAAAAACCAGACTTTTATACTACTTTCGATTGGTGAAGAAAACCCTTATAAATGGCCGCAGGATGACTGATAAAGTCCTTTATCCTTGTGTTTTAGAACAATTCGATTTCATTCATTCTTCTTCGGGTTGTTCCTTTAAATTTCACGTATTTCTTCCTATAGCGAAGCAGTTCTTTGTGTACAAAGTACATGTCGGATTGATCGATGTGAGTTCATTCACTGCTTTTTCTTTTTCGTGAGTGCTATACAATCTCCCCATGGTTAGATGTGAGCTACTTGTCGATCCCCAGTTGAGATATGGGAGGCATGATAGGTTACAGCCGGCCTACTAAGTGACGGTCTCATTTCCATATGCTTTTTGCTACGATGACGTTCTCCCAGAGACGAGATGGATCATTCATCATCTGTGCAAATAGTGCTCAAAGGCGCTAAATGCCCATTAAGCACGTCAGCAGTGGCAGGAAATTCGAATCCACGCACTGATTGTCGTCGATCGATATTGCAAGTGATGCACGGTAGTAGCGTGACGAAAAAATTGCTCAATTTATCCTTTAAATATTGAAAATATGTTGATACAGAAGGCTAATAAATTTGGTATTTTTTCTGGTGAAATGAACAAAAACGGAATAAAGGGAAATTATAATAGGAAGGTGATCTCGTGATACAGAACTGACATGGGATTGGCGTAGATCAACGGGCGTTTCCTTACAGTTCTGTGGGAGTTTTAGTACTGTAGTGGTTTTTCATCTCGGAGGAAGACACCTTTGGTTAAGTGCACCACTTCAGAAGAACGGAATATTTTTTGTGAGCCGACCTAACTGCATTATTTTTTAGTTGTGCGAGTCGAGATTTGTATTAATCGAGCCGTCATATGATTTACTTGCTGAACACTAACTGTCTGCAGTCATTTGCAGCCACTCTTGTCATTCTCTACGATCTTCTTTCAACTACAAGGAAAAAGACGAGATCAAATCTGAATGCTTACATCCGAAGGGGGCGCTTAGTGGAGTCATCACTGCTTAGTTTCCGAGTGTTTGTTATTGGCAACCGAGGCGACTACAGCGGCGTTATTGGATGGACGTTTATGAATGCAATATATGTAGTTGGCATCGTAATCCGTGTGATCGTCATTAGTTGAAGGTTGTCGTCTAATTGAATGGAAGTGAACCCAATGCATCGATGAGGCCAGCGGCGACCGTAACGCAGATCCGAACCAGTAGCGAACAGCCGTCGATGTGCTCTCGATTCAGTCTTTACTTTATGCCACGTGATTTGGTATCATTTATGGGACTTGAAGAATGAATGCACGTTGCCGGTCATGAGCGATAAATGATCGACGAGATGACTGATAGTTGCCAGCATTATTGGCTCTTCCCCTCTTCCCATTTGCAAAAGTTTTACTCGAAGACGATGAGAGAAGGAAACGAAGCACCTGCTACTTTTACTTTTACAGAAATACTTCTCTTCAGTAAAATCTTTTCGTTTCTATTTAGTATTGAGCAGAAAGCTACGCTGCATAAGGTCCCGAGTCTGAAGTAGTAGCAAAGCTACTAAAAGGTAGTCGTTGTGCAGCAACACACCATTTAAAACCGTTAAACAGTATGCATTGCTATAGCTGAGCGAGTCTAACAGTTGTTGCATTACAGAGTTAATTATCCATGTTCACTTATATTCGTATCTACAAGTAAAAAAAACCAAATCATGCTAGTTACATCTAAAGCTTCCTTCATAAAGACAGACTTTTCTTAAGATTACGAGACGGGATGGCAGAATAGGAAGTCGATTCTGCCCAAATTAAAGCTATCGCTCCTCCAGTTGAAACCACAGCCGTCTCCCTGAACATTGCAAGAGCGGTGAATGGCACAGAAAAAGTCAAGGCTATGACTGATGAGACCTCATATTGGTGGCCGTGGTTCTGCACTAGGAATGTTTTCCAGATGTTGTCGTCAATTGTAAAGGAATGAATGGCCAGAGAATGCTGGAGCACCGGAGACAGTTGTAATACCAACAACAAGATGTCGATCTGCACTTTTAGATATAATCGATAGATAAAGAACGATAAAGAAAGATTATGGAACTACATAGCTCTTAAGAACTGACACCACCAATGGAAGGTTGATGAATTGGCAGTCTGGCTTTCCAGCTATTTTCGCTATTTTTAAGCACACTGCTCTCACTTCCTTGCAAAATTTTGACCAACTTCCTATTTTCATCTTCAGGCAACACAGGTAGGAAGGAGTATCTCGTTATCTCTTAAGTTATTTTTTACTCCCAAAAAAAAGATGGGGAATCAAACCATCGCTTTTACTTGCGCCCTTCAGAGAAACGTTTATTTTTCATGAGATCCTTAAGAACATAATCTTGTTCCCATTTTAAACTCATGTCCTACCATGGCGTGAATTTCGGTCAGTGATGGTGGCACTATGAGTTACGCAATCAACGTAGTAAAGACCCTAGTGGAATATAAGAGATGGCCAAAAACGATTGTCTGCCGGAACGACCTGCCTGACAGCGAAAAAACGTTTGCTATCTGGTTACTCGAAAGCCATGACAGACACTGCCAAAATTGTCCAAAAATCTCAAAAAGCATCCTGCACCCTAACGAAAATATACCAGTGAATGATGGACTGGGAACAGTGGTCTCTCACTATGTCGACAAACAAATAAATACGAACTACCGCACAAAAGTTTACGCGGGTTACAATCTATTGGCTAATGTCACATTCAGATGTGCACTATATTCATAATCGGATATAATGTATAATACAGTAGGGTAAAGCAAGTGCCTTGGTTAATGTAATGGATAGTATGTGATTCTGCGGTAAGGGTAATCGCAGTTTCGAAGTCCACATGGTTTTCTCAGCTTTACTCATGTCTCTCCCTCCTTGTGATTATACATAATACAGTATGCTACCTTAACGACGTCACGCCATGGCAACCTTCCTCAAATAAGGCGAGCAAGATCAAACTATATCTTAACTCATTCATACTAATAGTTCAAGCCCTATACTGTTGGCAAGAGAGGAGAGGAATTTGTCGGGAAGAGGACCCTTCTGGATTTTTTTCTGTGCTCGCTTAGATCCGGCGAATATATTAAGGCTGTGAAGCATTGCGTAATTATTTCTTTAAGTAGAGAACTATTCTGCTTTATCCTTTAGTCGTTTTTACTTAGGTACTTCGTAAGCGCATCGAGAAATGAATGATTTAATAAAAACAACAGTTTGATGCTTGAACGCTCATGTGAATCATCCAGAGTTTTATTTCCCAAGTGTAGCCACTTCAGAAGATGCGAAAAATCATCGTCGACAGCAAAGGATCAAGAAAAGTTCTTGCCGTTTTATTCCGTTCTGTTCACAGTTAATTCAGTCAAATTTGGAATCTGAAGATTGGTTCAGGTCTATTATGAAGGTGGCCCACATATAAAGAAGTTAAAAGGTGTAAATATAAAACTGAACTTAAAAAACATTCCTGATTCGAATAAATGAAAATAGGCGGGAATGGAGTTACAAGCAGAAAGTCTTCTTTGTAGCACTCACCAGAATGTCAGCGTTGTCAGTGGCCGATAGCTTTTATGACTTTGTGGTGAGCGAATCGGTTGACCCCCAGTAATCGGTGTGCAACACCTGCAACGCATAGAAGATGTTACTCATTGTTTTAAAAACATTTCTATCTTTTTTAAGTTAATTTTTAAAAAATAGTGGTTTCTACGTGGCGCTCGCGCATCAATATGTTGCATTTTTTGCCAATTCCCCCTGTCTTTTTGTTGATTGGAAGTTTTGAAAGACAGTACTAATCATGGAGAGCAAATATTCCACTGTTGATTTTAGCAGTTCCATCGATAGTTTACCACCTCAGTGCACCTATAAACTGATGACCGTTCCTGACTTTAGAACTGGGATACGCAACAGATGTTCAACCTCATAAGAGTCACCCAAGCCATGAAGGAGTTAGAGTCTTAAATTTGGAATCAGTGCCAATCGATGCCTAAAATCGTGGCTGCCCTGGTCTCCAACTAATCGGATGGTGGTAAGTCTCCGGAATTTTAGAAACATAGGGCAGCTTTTCGTGGCAACCTCACGAAGCTATCCGGGCGCGGCCACTTCGGTTCTCCGGAAAATTCTTTTTCAAGCAGCGATTTAAGAAGATGGGCCTTTCAAGTACAGAATTTATTATGATTGTGATTAGTTCCGAAAGATTGCACCATCACTGCGCATAAATGGAACGCTAGGACAGTGTTAATAAAGTAAAGAAGCTGCAATTCCTCATCTGACCTGTTCTATGCTGACTTTTCCATTCACTACAGGATTGCTGACAATGGTCGCTGAGTCGTCAAATACGAAATCACCATTGATAGAAGGGAAATATGGGATGGTGGCCATCATTGCGATGATTAGTAGTTTTATACTTGAATTGTTCCAGTATGAACAACCATTTTTTTACAGGAAACACTGAAAACTTGTTTTTAAGAAAATATTTAGCTCAACTAAATCCATGTCATTCAACGCGGGAAAGTCATTCTGAGAATGACATTTTAACAACCTGGTCTACGTCATATTTTCTAAACATGGGATTGATTCCCTAGAATATTAAGGGGAAGGAAAAGGTCTCTTCTGCTAAATATCTTACTTTACGAAGTAGTTGTACATTTGTTTTCTTGGCATTACACGATAGCAAATGATTCGCTTATCCAAGGCAACATGACAAAAAGTGGGAACTGCATGAAAAGCGTTGAGGTTAGCCTAGTTTGGAAATGTCTGCAGCCTATCGTTTTTAGCATAAGTCGTCTACATTTACCTTCATCTCGAGTAGAAGTGACTACCATGGAATTTTCCTCTACTCAGTCGCCTAGCAGCTATAGAAGCTGTTAACCTTTACCGTTTAGAGTGAACGTAGTACCCCGAGAATCGTCGCGTGGCTACTTGTTAAACCCACCGACACCATCACGTCGACGCCTCGACTTCTGCTTAGATCGTTTCATACCATTCCAGCGTGCTTCACGTCAATACTGATAGCAGTCTACAAAAGTTCGTCATCGAACGATCCAGATTACAAACGAAATATCTGCTCGGTCGATAGACATCGAATACACTATAATGTTCATATTTCTACATTGACCTTCTCTGACACTACGTGAAACCCAGAATTCCACCAAAAAACCTGGCTTAAATAGAGATAGGCTCTACATTAACTTTATGAGGAAACAAGGCTCCAATGAGGGAACACCTTGAATTATACTGCTTCTTTCAAAAGAAATCGGATTTAATATAGCGCATCATAATATATCGACACCAAATTGGTGAATAGAAGATAGAAATCCCAGAACCAAAGGCAGTATAAGAGAAGAGAGCATAAAGTTAGCAATAAAGGAATAGTTGGAGATGCTTGGCCGTTGCACGCTGATCACGGAAAGGATCACCGAAATATTGACATAAACAATCACAATACAGTTTCCAGGATCGACTTTCTATTAACCTCGGCATTGGAATATGAATGCGTCGTTTTCTTGTTCAGCAATCGTGAGCTTTGTTTCAAACAGCATACATTTACTTCCATAGAAAAACACAATACAATACAACAGTAGCTGACGTTTCGGCAGTATCGCCTTCTTCAGAGCCTGGAAGGGTATACTGACATACAATTTACTAGGCCAAACGCTTCAATGACACTTACAAAAAGACGAAAAACTCTATGGTAATTACATGGTCAACAGCTTCTCGAAAAAACTCACCGCTTTTTACGTGCCTTCCCATGAGGAAGATTAGAACAGCTGATTATGGTCGCATAAGGTTGATGACTGCACCATCCCACATCAGAAATTGATGCGAACATACGGGGTCAGGTCGCGTATGACCTCTGGGCATTCATCCCTGCTATTCATTGCAGGGGTTTTGGCATTTATCCAAAAAAGCCTCAAGAAGTTTTCGCGCTGGTGTTCTAGTCTCCTGCGCAAGGATATTGACTTTTACTTCAAAATCGTCCCCGCTGTGCTTTTGTATCCTATGTGTGCCTAGTGGGGGTACTTTGTCTTAGTTTTCGTTTGCCATCTAGGTGTTCTTTTATACGGATACACAAAGGCCTGCCCGTTTTCGCCAATATATTCATCTCCGCAATTATTACAAGAGATCAGGTATATCGTACCTGAACTCATGCAATCACCGTCCCCTGCCGTAAGGGCAGATTACGCAATTTGTTGTTTCGCATAGACGGTCATACAGGCGGTTACGAAACTAACTGACGACGTAGAGTAGCCGGTGGTATTTCAAGTATCGCTACCGATTCCTCTAGACCTGCCCTTCTTAAGCATCGTTTAACCGCTACGCTTACTTCATCGCTAATAAAGGGCAGCATAAACGGGACTTTCTTTTGGCCAAGTGTTTCGCTTGGGCGCGTCGCTCTCCTTCTAAACTTATCTCGTGGGGTTACTATTTCGTAGCCATTGGAGATGGCTATTTGCCGAGCCAAGTCGCGCGATTCTTCCTTTAGTTCCCTGGTTGTGCACACAGAGGTGGCTGTTCGAAACATGTTTCTCACAAGCGCCCTCTTTGTGTGTGAAGGGTGGGAAGAAAGGAAAGTGAACGAGGGATATTCTTGTTACTTGGCTTTCCGGCACCACTTTGTCAGGTAACCGCTACTTGATAGGCTTATTTGGACGTTTAAAAAACGGAAGCCAGTTATTTCTCGGCTTCTCCCGGGATGAACTTAATGTACTCAGACTGCTCGTTCAATAATTCAAAGCATTTGTCCATCTCCTCCTGCGTAGAGAAGATGACAAAACAATCATCTACATGTCTGCAGTAGAGTAGTGGCCGGAGATCGAGAGCAGGGGCATCTATCTTAGACATAATCACAATGGCAAGGCTTGGTTCCAGTCGCTGTCCCATTGCCAACCCCCTTATTTGCGCAAAATATTTCCCAGACCATCTGAAAATCGAGCAGTTTAGGCACTCCTTTAAGAGAGCCATTAGCTGCTGGATAGACAAGCCATGCATATTTATTCTTCCTTCATGTTCAACAAGAAGTTCGAAGATGGCTTGCATTGCGGAGTCATTCGATACGTTGGTGTACAGCGCAGTAACGTCGAAGGACTCCATCACGTGCGCGTTATTAGGAGACGCGTTACGTAGACGTTCTAGGAACATTTGGGTGTTTGTGAGGTGAGCTGGAATATGGTTAAGCAACTGGGTAAGTATTAGGCTTAAAAACCAGGTTATTCTATTCGTTGGCTCGTCTACACAGGTGATGATGGGTCTAATCTTAAATGATGACGGATTGGTTGACGCAAGATCATCAGGTGATACCAACTTATGTGTTTTAATAAGTAGGTATAGGACGGGACATGTTGGTGTATCGATTTTAAAGTGCGGAATAAGCGATGGTTTTTAAACCTGCAGCCTTTGCCACACTGACTCATTGATTGTTTAGCTTTCGGTATTGACTTTTGTATTCCTTTTCAGAGGATTGGCGATAGAGGGTAGCATCACTAAGATTTTCCTCTGTTATCTCAACATCCAGTTGGCGAGGAATAACTACGAACTCTCCCCCTTATCACTAACAGACAATCTTGTTGTTTTTCGAGTTTATTAATTCTCTAATTTCTCGCATGACACATTTTTTGCGGCTGTAAGGTTAGAGATAAACTTTCTATCGCGGTAGTGATTAAAGGGTGTTGAGAACGCCGTCCGAAAACATTCGGAATTTTACGTCAACTCCATCGTTAGGGGTCCTGCTGTCTAAAAAAACGTCTTTAGGGAAAGGAGATGGTGGTAGTGTCGCCGCCTCTTGATTTTTATCTCCATTTGATGTTTCGTGTTTGGCCTGATAGCGGAGTCGATCTTGAAGCTCATAAAGGTTGCATGCTATCCTACGCAGGGTCGTTTTAGAAATTGACTGTGATGGTGCAATGCTTGGACCCAATTCTAATAGCTGAACACGCACTCTCAGGTATTGTTATGCCCCCAATCACGGTGACCTTAGATTTTCTTGGTGCATTATTAAACAAATTCTTCACGCTTCTAATAATAGTCAAAATAGGGTTGATAATGCACCAAGAAAATCTAAGATCACAAAAAATGTGGCATGCGAGAAATTAGAGAATTAATAAACTCGAAAACAACAAGATTGTCTGTTAGTGATAAGGGGGAGAGTTCGTAGTTATTCCTCGCCAACTGGATGTTGAGATAACAGAGGAACATCTTAGTGATGCTACCCTCTATCGTCAATCCTCTGAAAAGGAATACAAAAGTCAATACCGAAAGCTAAACAATCAATGGGTCAGTGTGGCAAAGGCTGCAGTTTAAAGACCATCGGTTATTTCGCACTTTAAAAATCGATACAGCATATGTCCCGTCCTATACCTGCTTATTAAAACACATAAGTTGGTATCACCTGATGATCTTGCGTAAGCAATCCGTCATCATTTAAGGTTAGACCCATCATCAGCTGTGTAGACGGGCCAACGGATAGAATAACCTGGTTTTTAAGCCTAATACTTACCCAGTTGCTTAACCATATTCCAGCTCACCTCACAAACACCCAAATGTTCCGAGAACGTCTACGTAACGCGTCTCCTAATAACGCGCACGTGATGGAGTCCTTCGACGTTACTGCGTTGTACACCAACGTATCGAATGACTCCGCAATGCAAGCCATCTTCGAACTTCTTGTTGAACATGAAGGAAGAATAAATATGCATGGCTTATCCATCCAGCAGCTTATGGCTCTCTTAAAGGAGTGCCTAAACTGTTCGATTTTCAGATGGTCTGGGAAATATTTCGCGCAAATAAGGGGGTTGGCAATGCGACAGCGACTGGAACCAAGCCTTGCCATTGTGATTATGTCTAAGATAGATGCCCCTGCTCTCGATCTCCGGCCACTACTCTACTGCAGACATGTAGATGATTGTTTTGTCATCTTCTCTACTGCAGGAGGAGATAAACAAATGCTTTGAATTATTGAACGAGCAGTCTGAGTACATTAAGTTCATCCGGGAGAAGCCGAGAAATAACTGGCTTCCGTTTTTAAACGTCCAAATAAACCTATCAAGTAGCGGTTACCTGACAAAGTGGTACCGAAAGTCAAGTAACAAGAATACCCTCGTTCATTTCCTTTCTTCCCACCCTTCACACACAAAGAGGGCGCTTGTGAGAAACATGTTTCGAACAGCCACCTCTGTGTGCACAACCACGGAACTAAAGGAAGAATCGCGCGACTTGGCTCGGCAAATAGCCATCTCCAATGGCTACGAAATTAGTAACCCCACGAGATAAGTTTAGAAGGAGAGCGACGCGCCTAAGCGAAACAGTTGGCCAAAAGAAAGTCCCGTTTATGCTGCCCTTTATTAGCGATGAAGTAAGCGTAGCGATTAAACGATGCTTAAGAAGGGCAGGTCTAGAGGAATCGGTAGCGATAGTTGAAATACCACCGGCTACTCTACGTCGTCAGTTAGTTCGTAACCGCCTGTATGATCGTCTATGCGAAACAACAAATTGCGTAATCTGCCCTTACGGCAGGGGACGGTGATTGCATGAGTTCAGGTACGATATACCTGATCTCGTGTAATAATTGCGGAGATGAATATATTGGCAAAACGGGCAGGGCCTTTGTGTATCCGTACAAAGGAACACCTAGATGGCAAACGAAAACTAAGACAAAGTACCCCACTAGGCACGCAGAGGATACAAAAGCACAGCGGGGACGATTTTGAAATAACGATTTTGAAATAAAAAGTCAATATCCTTGCGCAAGAGACTAGAACACCAGCGCGAAAACTTCTTGAGGCTTTTTGGATAAATGCCCAAAAACCCTACAATGAATAGCAGGGATGAATGCCCAGAGGTCATACGCGACCTGACCCCGTATGTTCGCATCAATTTCTGATATGGGATGGTGCAGTCATCAACCTTATGCGACCATAATCAGCTGTTCTAATCTTCCTCATTGGAAGGCACGTAAAAAAGCGGTGAATTTTTTCGAGAAGCTGTTGACCGTGTAATTACCATAGAGTTTTTCGTCTTTTTGTAAGTGTTATTGAAGCGTTTGGCCTAGTAAATTGTATATCAGTACACCCTTCCAGGCTCTGAAGAAGGCGATACTGCCGAAACCTCAGCTACTGTTGTATTGTATTGTGTTTTTTCTATGGAAGTAAATGTATGCTGTTTAACAACCTCGCGATTGCTGAACAAAGAAAACGACACAATCACAATATAGTGCGTTAAAGACTATATTTTATTAAACCTTCAAACAGTGGGAATCCACACCTGTCTGGAGTGCTGTCCAGCATCTCCATAATTAGAAATGAACTCACAATGAGATTTAAAGAGAGCACTTCTTTACAAGTCGCTGCGGTTCAGCAGAGGCTCAGTGGTGTGATCTGCTGCAGGGTTGGTGGGGTAACATTAGTTAGGAATGAATATTTATGGCCGCAGTCAGTACGAGAGGACGAGATCGAGTAATGAGCTTAAACAGAGATTTGGAATGAATTGAGGAGATGAGGAGCAGTGATGAAGCATGAAGTACTTCTAACAAGAAGGAACAATAGCAGACAGAATTTGAACATAAGGAAGGAACCATTAGAGAAGAACGATTTGCGTGAGTATAAAATCGGTGTGTTCTAATAATCTTTTCCTATAATCAACGACTGTTAATAATAAAAAGAATTATAGCAACTGCTCAGACCGCAACATAGAAAAAGTAGTAAAAAAGGAAATGACGATTTGTGGAGCAGAAGAGTAGCGAGTCGATATTAACACAGAGAGGAGCACTTAGTCAACTGCGCCATTTATTATGGAATAAAAAAGAGGGAATAGAAGGGAGAAATCTACTCAGCACTAACGCATCGAGTTCTTTAGCAACCAACAATTCCACATTAAGAAGGAAAATAAGCAAAGATTGCGTTGCTAACGTTCTAGTGATTGTGTCTTTTAAACGTTGCTAGAATCCAGGTGAATAAATACGAGGTCAGCTAAAGGAAAACTACTGAAGAAACCAAGGTTTCATATTTAAGGAATATCCACATAAAACCAACCACTTTTAAGAAGACTGAAATCTTGTCCTAAAGCCTGTCTAAAGCAGCTAGCCGGCAAGTTCACAAGAGCATTGTCGTTGTTGGAGAACCTGCGTAGTTACGTTCGATACGAGGGAACATCTCCCCAGTGTTCCATTCGGGCCCAGCTGTGCCATCGCTCCTCACGAGACGCATGTGAGAAGGAGGATTAGACGCGGCCTATGACCGATGACTGACAGACGGCACGACGGTAGCAGCTCACTGCTCACATCCTCACTACTATAATCATAGTTGTGAGGCGGACGATCGCCCTCAGGGGATACGACGAAGGGTTATGGTTGGAAAATGAAGAACACTTATGGCGTCACACACTGACGGAGTGTGCGTGACGGTGGTATCTCCTCAGGATTCACTGAATTTTCTGAGGTTCCCGTGCACATGTAGAGATAAAATAAAGGATAAAGCTTTCGGCGTTGATCAATCCTTGAGAGATGGGCCATGCATTCGACTTCAATAAGTATCGTTTGAGGTGATTGAATGCATATCTGGCCCTTTACAATGACTCGTGGTGGCCTACCGATGTACCGAACCAGTGCTGCTATCCTCCCACACAAGTACGGTACCAATTTGCCGACCCCGGAGGGATAGAAGGCTTCGTGGGCCATGGGAGCTGGGATCGATTCCACGTGTATGTTGCAGCGGCGTCTCCAACCACTGCACGCGCCCTTACATCTAGAGAATAGATCTATGCATTAAAAACAAAAATAGATCGTATGCATGGCAAATGGACGTTTTATTGGAATTGTTATGTATGTGCTTTTAAGATAAGTGTTTCTATGTTATTTAAATTGTTGTTGTATAAAAAGCCCTGGTGAAGTCTTCTTTCCGATCTAAAGTTAAAGACGTTAATATTCATTGTAAATAAGTGCAAGACTTTCAGTCAAGAACTCTGGTGTACGCTATGATTTATTCAGTGATCGCTTTCTATCTTAGAAGTTACCAGATGGTTCTGAAGACCACAGCTAGACTGCCTTTTCTTTACTAGTACTAAAAATTGCATATTGATGTACTTTACACACTTTGCGAAAGGTTTTGATCCCTTTCGAAAACTTTCCAATCTGCATTTATCGAATAAACACAATGCAAGTTTGGGCTAACCAAGTTGATTGGTTCCATAAAAAGAACGTCGTACTCCATATTACCGGTTCTTCAATGCTGTTCCAAAGTCCTGACACTGTGACTTCCTAAGGGTTGACGCTGACTTTTCCTATGAGTCTGACATTTGCGTAGCCACGATTTCAGAGGTGTTACGTCACCCGTCATTTGCCTGGAAGACGGCGTCTTCTGATGAATAACACTAACAAAGACGCGGAAATGCGGCCGAGAGAGCAGAAGATCGACCGTAGAGGATGATGATCCGACGGAAGTGCTCTCGAAAGAGATCTACAGCGATTTCATAGATTCGACTGAATATTAACGACTGATGTGGATAATGAGATGTATTAGCTGCTAAATATTAATGCATTTATATAATTCCTGAGACTCGTAGAAGAATATCCAGACACAATCCTAGATTTATTTCGAGTTACGCATAGGTTTGATAAAATTAATTAGGCATGGATTGTTCCTGAAACTTCGGTACCACATTGAAGCAACGGTTTGACCAGACAATATCTATCTATTCTGGCCTAGATAACTGTAAATCTGATAAAGCAATAGAAAATGAGGTAGGTAACTGCTAATTTTCGAGTGTATACAGAGACTAGAAAAAGACCAACAGACACAATCAACAGATTTCCAAAAAAGTATTATGTAGCTTAATAAAAAAGGGCGAAGCTATCGGCGTTGATCGTTCCCTGCGGGATGCGCCATGCATTCGACTTCATTAAGCATCGTTTGGAGGTGACTTAATGCATGTTTGGCCTTAACAACGACTCGGGTGGCCTTTCGATGTATTGCTGCTACCCTCTCAGAGAAGTTTGGTACAAATTTTCCAACCCCGGAGGGATGGGAGGCTTGATGGACTATGGGTGCGGAGATCGATTCCACGTCGTATGTGTTGCAGGGCACCTCCGACCACTGCGCCACACGCGCCTCTTGTGTTATCATGATAAAATGTTGACCATTCGAGAACTTACGGCATATATTTCGTTAGCGAGAGACGATGGTGTTCCCCCTTTATCTTCATGTTTGCAGCTGCCGCTCATGAGTGAAAGTCATCAGCAGGGGAAGAAATGATGGTAATCCTTGGGAGGATTTATGAAGAAAAAATCGTTTCCTTCAATTGTCGAATCTCAAAGGGAATGCGTGTTCTGGAGTAGTCGTGCACACATGGACAACTGTTGTGGATGTGGGTGATGTTTGGCCGGAAATGGGTCATTTGGCGCTGTTCTGGCATTCAGGTTTACGCTAATCGTCAAGGAGAGGCTCTATACGACAACACCATTCGACACTGGTGTAGCATTCGTGCCATGGCAGATCAAAGTGTTCACGTTCTAAATTGCGATGAGTGAGCTCTAATAATGTTGTCTTTTAAGCGATTAATAAAGGTGGTCCACAAAAATTGCCTGCTGGTAAGACGACTTGCCACATGGGTCCCTGTTTTGTCTCGAAAGCATGGAGATCACAAATTGCCTCAATCGTCTTTTTTTGGATTTCAAATCGTCGTAGATATTCTTCATTAAGCAAACGTCATGAAGAAAAAAGTGACTTAGACATTCTCATCCTCTAAAACTAAGAAATGCTGTGAGTCTAACCAAGTTATTTGGTTGCAATGGAACTCTTTCCAGGACTTCCTGAAAAAATTTCCGACGAAGTCATGCACAAAGTCATCAGCAAAAAGACTGGTTTAGATCCACCTGGGTCTTTTATTTGAGTTTTCTCCTTGACTTACTCGATGGTCCGTTTTCCATCAATCATCTCTACTTCGAAATCCCATGAAGGCACCATGTAGGGGTTTCTGTGGTCCAGTGGCAGCCAAATGGTTCACCCAGTTCAAATTTGCCAATACAACCTTCGGTAGTTCTTCGAGCATGCTCATCCACACTCATTGGCATACCGTTCAGAACGTCGTCTACGCGGAACTGAACGCAATAAGTCGGGAATTGATGACGACACTTTGGATTCCCAGATAGCCACCACCCAACTACGTGAACAACCTTGGCGCGTATCAACATTACATCCTAATCTGATTCCAATATCTAAGCGTTTTCGTGCCTTAACTTACCACTAATTTTGATTTAATATTAACATAATACGGTGTTACAGCTAAAGAAATTGTGGGAAAACTGTAGAAGAAAGTACGACGGGATGCGTGTGCGAACTGCGAGGGATCTCGCCATCAATGGCGCACGCGAGGGCGGAGGTGTTGGACTGAAAGTGACTATGGATCGGGATGCAAATGAACGGCCACCTATTGGGCAGCGACAAAAAATTGGACACAACTCAGTTAGCACAATGAGACAGAAGTACCATCGTGTTCAGAACAATTACGCATCCTCTACGCAGTCAGGAGCGCGTGTAGCGGAATGCCTAGTGGCGCCCTGCGATACTCACGTGATAGTGGGTGCGAACCTGCGAAAAGCCTAGACTTAGCGGGCCATCTATCATTCCATCCGCGTTGGGTCAGTTAGTTCAGGACTCGTCTGTAAGGACTAGTACACTGACTCAGTACATTACCAGGTTTAAGGAATTTATTGTATGGGCTAAATAACCGTTCGATCACACTTACAATAGTATGAGTGGATCCCAGTGCATCCCTTGCTGTTTGATCAACGCCAAATATTGCATTTACTTTGTCTTTTTACAACGAGGATAGAGATGTGAGTCGTCAATATAACCACGCACTCGGTATTTTCCTGGATGCAGACGAAACGCTAGCGAGATTGCGATGCGAATTCCCTATTACCACTCTTCTCCACAAATACTTTTTACGTTTCATGTTCCTTCGTTTTTTTTCTTGTGTCCTGCGTCTTTCTCATCCTTGAGGAATTCATTTTATTTTAATAGCAGCATCCTTTTGAATTTATGCTTAGGCCTTCGATTTTTGCAAAACAACAGCTTATAAATACATCGTGTTTAAATCGTTTTTCAGTTCTCACCAGGCTTCACGTGAAAAACCAAGTGGCCTATATCGCAGTGGGACAAACGTTGTCATAAAAAGAATGAACTAGTAGCGTTTCTCTAATGCAACGGCTTTTTAACTTTGGACACTGTCGTTAACCAGATTGTAATCGTTGGTCGCTTTCACGCAGTGCAGGTACACTGAAGGATTTGATTTTATGCTTTATATTCTCAATAGTAATGATGGTTTCTGGAGCTGCAAGGATGTTAAAGTGCGAGAAAACATTCATTGGTGGAAATGCTTACTGCTTCTACGAGAACAGGAGAGTGCTAGAGGTCAAGAGTGCATGAATAATGAGAGGATTCCACTTCTCGTGGTTAGTGGTCGACAACATAGCTGAGAATAATGGGCTTGATCGTCTATAAGAATGGACCGTCATACTTCATTCTCACTGAGTTGTTCCAATAAACTGCAGTTAGATATTGCCTTCAATGACACTGTTTGAAGGGCGTGTGTGGCGCAGAGGTTGGAGGCGCCACCGCGACACATACGTGGAATCGATCCCGGCGCCCATGGCCCACCAAGCCTTCCATCCCTCCGGTGTTGGCAAATTGGTACCAGACTTGTCTGGGAAGATAGCAGCACTGGCTCGATAGATCGGTAGGCCGCCGCGAGGCATTGTAAAGAGCCAGTTTTTCATTCAATCACCTTCAACAGTAGTTAATAAAGTCGAATGCATGGCGTATCCCTCAAGGATTGATCAACGCCGAGAGCTTCATCCCTTTTTTATCCTTTTAACACTGTTGAGAGCAATAACAGCAAAAGAAGCGTCGTAACACATTAAAAATGAATCGAAGGCTTAGGACAATATAACCATGGTCACAACGTGTCGGCTAAGTTTTTTAACGCAGGACAAGCCAGTAGGCAATGCTATTCATTGTGAACGACAAAAACTGAGTAACCAAATTACAATTGAGTGAGGAAAGGCCATAGGAGGGGGCAAATCGGCGGAACAAGACCTGAAGAAGTGGCGGCGGCTGACAGTGAGTGTGTAGCGAGTTGTCATTGACCAACTAAGTACCTTGAACGGTTCACCATACAAAGGCAGAAGTCTTTGGAATTCTCTTTACCAGGACGTCTCCTAGTGAAATTACCAACGGTGGTGAAATCACTGACGGTCCCCTCATCCTAAGTCCTTATTTAAAGAATTCAGATAGAATTAGAGATATTCTGTTGTTTGATATCATCTATAAAGTAAATTCAGAAGAGTGCGGAACGGTGATCACATGTAGAATGACAGCATGAAGCACGAAAAAGAGCAAAGTTTGTTGCCCCGTTTACTCTCTACTCACTACGAAGATTTGAGATTTCCGGATCGATCCGTTTATCCTAACACTACTAGTCATCCTGCAGATGGTACGAGAACGTTTCGCTTTCGCAAACTTTTTCTCTGGATTACACCTCCATTACCACCTCTGGTTCCATATCATTCTTTATATTATAAACAAAAATATGTCACCATACACCTTAATTTCATAATTTCTTTTATTTCGTTTTCATGATCCGGCGTCACATCTATGGTGCGGATCCCAGCACTTCTTTCATTCGACTCGTTTTCTCCACATTTCTCGTTAACGAAGGTTTCGAGCTTTTCGTGTGTGGTTCAACTGGTGCTTGAACATTGTCGTTTTTTTTATGTATGTCGCAGAATAATGTTCGAGTCACAATTTTAACTTATTATTTACTGCCTACTCTTTTTAACGGCAGGGGTATATTGCGAAATATAACTTCAATGATGCTGAGATATTTGCAAAACTCCGGACCGCAGGTGTCTACGGTGGGGAACAAACGCACTATTGTCCTTACCGGAGAGTAACGCATTCACCACCACACCATGTGCGTCCTTCGTTTCGCCTGTCTCTCAGCTAGTTATATCGGTCTTTGCCATCAGCCGGAGTTTTGCAAAATATCTCAGTATCACTGAAGTTATATTTCGCAATATACCCTGCCGCTAAAAAGAGTAGGCGGTAAATAATAAGTTAAAATTGGGATTATAAAGTGCAGCCTCAGCTTAGCTGGGTTCGTTGCCGATTTGGGCTCCCCAGATCAAACCTGCTGACGAGTGATTGCTGATGGCGCTGATCGATAGAACTAGCTGAGAGACAGGGAAACGAAGGACCCGCATGGTGTGGTGGTGAACGCTTTACTCCCCGGAAAAGACAATAGCGCGTTCGTTCCCCCACCGCAGACACCTGCGGTCCGCAGTTTTGCAAATATCTCAGCATCATTGAAATGTTCGAGTCTATTCTCTGTGCAATCTTCGAGATACCTAGGCTAAGGCGCTCACACATGGGCCAGGTGGATCAGAGGAGAGCGTTGGGGAGGTGTTCGAACTAGGGTCATTGTTTCCTGATCAGCGGCATCGCTAACCACTGCGCTACCCCCTCATCTTCTATATTAATGAGTAGTTTTGTAAAATTTAATTAAAGGTATGCTTGGACATGTTTTTTGGTCGGAGTTTTTCATGGCTCAAAAAAATATTTTGGACATAATTTTCGTTCACGGAAATGAGAGGAGCTCATAATTCTCTACAATGCATAATTTTTTATCTGCTGTCCTGTATTCTTCTCGCGCCATGCTATTTTATAAAATGCAGTCGCCATAATGCTGAGATGTTTGTCCGTCTTTAAACCACAACTTCGTCAAAATCTCACCCACCACGTTATCACCTTTTAAAAAAAATTAGAACATAAACAACGATGTCGCCATTAACAACAAATCTGAACACCTAACGATCCGAGAATATGTGAAGCATGGCAAGCTCATCACGAAAATACCATCAAATACAATGTGTGCTATTCGAATCTCATCAGTGAAAACCTTGAGTGCTTCGTACGCAACCAGCGCTTAGAACAACAAACATCTACAAGCGAGTTCCTTACTCATGAGTCTACCAACTGAATCTGTAGCAATGTGAACTTTGCTGTATTCGTTGCTGAAAATCAGATCGTGGCTGGAACTGGTAACGCTCTTTTTCCATCTAAGATGGATCGCATTTATCACTTCTTCCTAAATTTTAAATTCAATCAAAAAAAATAATTGAAACACAGTTGTTCAAAATTTGTTTGTCGATTAAACGAGCGTCATAAAAACCGAAATGCTAGTGAACTCTCGATTAGCTTCGTACGTCTTTTGTCACGCGTTTAACTTTCCATTTACTCCACGACCGACTTTCTATTAACCTCGGCATTGATCAAATAATTCTCGATATTCTTGCTGAGCAAACACGAGGTGTTACTTTATTCTTTATTCCGTTAAAGCTGACGTTTCGGCGGATTTCGCCTTCTTACATGAAAGAACACCTAGATGGCAAACGAAAATCAAAACAAGGCACGCCACTAGGCACGCATAGGATACAAAAAGCATAGCGGAGACGATTTTGATATTAAAGATAATATCCTCGTACAGGATGCCAAAACACCAGAGCGCAAACTTCTAGAGGCTTTTTGAATAAATGCGAGGAACCCTAGAATGAATAGCAGGAAAGAATGCCCCGATACCACACGTGGATGTGGGGTGGTGCATTTACCCACGCAGGTAATTTCTATTAAACCTTAACAACAGTAGTATGGGCACAATGGAGAAGTTTCAGTCCATTATCCTACATAGATAGATCTAGAAGTCGACGAGGACCGAAGGACTTGCCAGGCACTAGCATTTGAATTGTTTGGGAGCAAGGCCTAGCTTGACCGATGATGGAGTGAAAAATCTCATCATTGGTCGTTATTGTAAAAACGATAATAGCCGAGTCGAGCTACGGCTCCGATTTGTACGTCGCTGTCAAATTTATATTTTCGATGAACAGCTTGATTGCGTCACCTAGTACAAAGTTTCCATTCTACCGCAAATGAAGCACTAATGAGATGGCACGTGGTATGCTTGAGCTGATGGAAGACATGTATATCAAAACCCGTTCGCTAAGATACGGTGGTACAGTTTGAGGTAGAGTCCTACAAAACAGATAGACAGATAAAAAACAGTGAACTTCTCGGACCTCAAGTTACTGGAAAGGTAGATGAATTTGTCTATTTACTTGGATACTTGGATGGCCCATCCTGACTGGTTGTCTAAACGCCAGCATAATTTCCATTTTTTTCCGAGTTTTTCTGGTTCAGCCATTGTGGTTTCCTGGAGTAACAAAGTCGAGCGAAACAGGGTATGCCCCAGGTCACAGCAAGCATAGGCAATCGCCGTCTTTGTGGATAAAGGGGGAGGTTTGCAACCATGCGACTAGTTTAACCCCCAGGACGGTGATTTTCCCTGGTATGGATTTACTCTTAGCAGAGCTCCCTGATGGAAACAGCGGACTACTTCTGAGTTTAAGAGACCCTGCTGGGTGAAGAATCCTCCCGTTGTACATTCCAGCCCGACGCCGAGGAACATCTCTCAGCTGCGATGAGGCGCAGTAAACAGTTAAAAGGAGACGGATTTGGACAATGAATAATCCACAACTTTGTGTAGCAGACTTTTGGCTGTTATCCCACTCCCTCAATTTTCTTGCCTTAGTGCAGCGCCTTTCTGTAGACGACAATGTGTTCATTTCCTTCGAATACTCCGTGAATGTGGAGTAAACATAAGCCTGCCAAACACTTCAAAACGCTAGTCGTTAAAGTAATGAGCTTATACAAGATGGTTATACAATATCTGTTCTGCTGACGTTTCGATGTCTTCGTCTTCCTCAGTGCCAGGCTTATCCTTGTCGATTGTTCACAGTTATTCATTCTTCCTCTCTCGTCAACGACTGCCATTCACTCGAATCCATTGAACAACGCTTTATAAAGCAACATTGCTAGTGGTCCTTTTATTGAGAAAAAACAATGAGTGTTTCACTATGGAATAATAGATGAATGTTAAAAAATGTACTTGGATGAACTCCTATTTAGTTTTAAAGAAGAAGAAAACGTAGAAACATCAGGCGAAAAAAAGTTGTACAGCAACCTCGTCTAAGCCCGTGATTCGTAGAAAATATTACTGATTATTCACGTCGACGTCATGTGAAAGTCCTGCAGGATAGATTCTGCCAGATCGAGTGGGATGGAGAGTAGGGAGTTCACTTAGGTAATCTCGAGAGATTCTTTATATATAAGTAATAATGCAAGCTGTCCCTAAGCGAAAATGGGATGGCGAGAGAAATTCCCTATCACCGTGGAATCGCATAATAAACGCCTATGAGCAATTAGGGTTCAGTTCAGCTATTTCTCTCGTAGAAAATATAAGAAAACTAAAAGAAGAAGGAAGCGGCACGTCCATCAATCTGTGTGCAACAGAAATCTGAAAAGACCAATCACTTAAGCAAGCTGTAAACTCTATAAAAAGCACTTTTAGGCATACAGAAATCTCTATCGTAATAACGAGTTTGCCTTCATGCAAGCCTGGGTTACGTAAGGGCAAAGAATAACGAAAGAGTGTAAAGCATTGGGCGTCAATTTATTCCTAACGGTTGCGCGATGAACTCGACTTCTCAACCATTTTTAGAAGTGAATGAATGCATACAAATAGTGCCCGTGCAATAACGTTAGATTGCGCTGGCAAACCGATGTATCTTGTCAGAGCTGCTTTCCTCCAGAACACTTCTAGCACGGGAAATAGTAGCTTGCAGCCATCTTCAGCTACACTGCAATCGTCTGAAAAACTGAAATTCAGTAGTAATGAGTGTAGAATTCACCTCAATAGCAGTATTAACTATTTCAAAAATTAATGCCCAATTCTAACCCGTATTTTCAACACTTCTCGGAAAAACATTATCAACGGGAACAAGAACCATTCCCGTTCACGCATGTTTGAGGATGGCACCGTTATGGTAAAAGCCTGGCTGAGAGAAAGGCAAAATAAGGGGTTTCGGTGAAGCAGTGGGTAACACGTGAGGGGAAGCAAAAGAAGACCGCAGGTTAGAATCTGGACTGAGGTTCGAGTTTTTGCAAATACTCAGAATCATTGTGGTAGCTTCTCACACAATACTCTTGCAGTGAAAAAAAATAATGGGCAGTAGATAAAGTAATACATTTCGAACCACTAGAATTTGCATGTTTTTGCCAACGGACAATGAGATTATTTATAAGAACTCCATATAATTCTGGACTTCTTAAGACGACAAAGTACGCTTGAGAAAGTGGTATTCGATTGGCGGACGGATTGGCGAGTGTGTTGGATAAAAATGTGCTTCGTATCCTAGCTCGTTTAGCGTCTGAAGATCGCTAGAGGAACGGGTGGCCGCATGTTATCATTAAGAAAGTTCGGTCCTTCTCCGTTAAGCCGCTGAAGTTTCTGGTGCATGTAAACACATTGCTGGGCGTAGTTCTCTCGCCGCCACCGTTCTATCCGAACTCAGGAGGTTGTGATGGAGCAAGCTTGCTGCAGACCATCAAATGTCCACTATGATTTCTTCAGAGCAATTTCGACTTTAGGAAGTACTCTGAGGCTTCATTGCTATCCAACCACTGCGCCCATCATCGCCACTTGTCACAGCAAAGCCATTTCTCGTTGCACATACCACTAGTTAGAACATCAAACGTCCACAAGCGGGTTCTCACTCATTAGTTCACTAACTCTAACTTCCCTGCATTTATGTGTACATTGCTAGGTTTGTTGCTGACAATCATATTGTGTTTGAAACTGCTAAAGCTTTTATTCCGTTATACAATGGCACATCTAAGCTGGATCGCATTTCTCAATTCTTCTTGACTGTGAATTTTCACCAAAGGCGATGAGATGCAACAGTTATCTATACCTTGTTTAGCTCTTAGAACGAATATCATGAAAGAGAAAACGTTGGAAAACTCCCGACCAACTTCTTACGTCTTTTTTGCACGTGTATAACCTTCCATGTATCGTCTTCTGGTAACGGACGACGTAACCTCTCGACTAAAGAGCTCCATAGCTCTTAATGAGTAAGACTGAAATTCATCGTGCTGTGGCTTGACACCACGTAGTGATCCTGTTGTTGACCGGCATATTGAGGCATTGTTAGTATCGTTCTTCTTCAGTATCTATACTCCACGACAGACATAAACGGAAGAAGAACTATGTTATGCAGAATGGAGGTGCTGTCGTATCAACTCCTCTTTGAGTGTGAACGGTGAGATGACAAGCATTACGATTCTGCAGGAATTACCTGACTCATTAGGCCAGTCTAGCGTTATTCTGAAGTGGATTCACTGTTTACGCTCTTTCACCCGCGTCAATAAATTCTGTTAAACCTCAATAGCAGTAGTATGGGAATATCGGGGAGGTTTCAACCAGTCATCCTACACAGATCGATTAAGATGCCGCCAAGACAATTCCGCTTTCAGCATTTCCTGATTTCTTGTGAAGTGTTCGTCTTCAGGCTTCGTTGAAACGACTAGAAAAGGTAGGATCTGGTCCGTATTGGCTTCTTTTTGATATTTGACACCAGCGGCGGTGTGCTTCAGGGATCTGTGATCGCTGCCGTGTGCGCCACCTAGAACAACATCTTTCCAGTGAATTTGCCCGTTACTGACGTGACTGCAGTTGCTGTGCAAGAGAAGCCCAACGTCAAACAGCAGCGCTAGTAATGGCCATTTCTACACATTCAACACTAACGACATAACACCATAAAAAAGGATATATCTTGAACGATTCTTTCGCCGAGTCCATGTCGCCGTAGCTGTTCTTTTTCAATCATGCTGTGGGAAGAGTTAAATGAATTCAAGTAAAACTATCGATAAACAACTTCGCAAAGCCTACGACAAGTCGCCGGTCACAAGTGCTCAGTATTAATGATTTCCGCCTTAATTAAAATCGTCATTAATAGGAGGTTAGTTGCTCTCAAACTGCAAACGACAGAGATTCTGAAGAATTGAATTCGGTTCGTGAAACGATGTGGAGCCGACGTTTAAGAGCTTTCACGAGCGACACCCCACTGGTGTCCGTAGCCCAGCGTTGGTGCCTGCGGCTGCTGCGAACGCGTTGGAAAAACTTAGGAATACAAATTTTCTTGCCAATTTTCTTTTACAGTGTGATGTCAGTCCGTTTTAAAATCGTTAAAGGAAAGCATGTACTACACGTTTATCTCTTTGTAGCCTCAATAACTGTTTCGCTTGGTTTTCTCAGAGTCGTCGGTAGTTGCAAAACAACCGTATTCTTCGTAACGTTTCAATGAAAAATTAGCAGGTTATGTAAACTGCTGAAGGAGTCCTCCTCACCTTCTCACTTGGATACTTCGATACTTGGACGGTCCCCCCTTCACGAGCTGAGCGGACCCCAGCACATATGCCATTCTTTCCTTTCTCTCCAGTCGTAGTCCATGGTGGTGGTCATGTTCGAGCATGGAAGCGCTTGCGATCCTCGTACCGTGATCTGTAAAGAGCTACAGCTGCGGGTACAGCTGATTAACTTTGTTTACGAATACGTCCACCCAACGTGTAGGTGGTCGTCCCGGGGGACGTTTGCATTCTCTTTGAGTCCACTCTACTGTTCTTTTCATCCATCTGTCGTCCGTTCTTCACATTACGTGACCGGCCCATCTATGTTTCGCTATCGATGTATAATCTCATGGATCTCGAAGATGTGACAGATTTCGAAGGTCAGAGCTTTGCATTCCTGCTATATATTGAGAGTGCCGGTTATATTTCAGAAGACATCGCTCAAGCGCTCTATGAGCAGTGCGAAGCATTCTTGACGTAGTTAAAGTATCAACTCACCTCTCCGCAGCATAACAGACCGGGGAGGACAGTAGAATCGAAGATATGAGCGCGGATTTTCGGGGCCTTCAGTTGGTCGATGGCTCCTTTGAGAGGCCCGAATGCGGCCCAAGCTGCTCTCCTTCTTCCATCTAGTTCTTCCTTCATGTTGTTTTCCATGTTCATTGATCGCCCAAGATATACGTACGAAGTGGTTTCTTCAATAAGGGAGCCATCCAATTCAATTTTTTTCGCCTTCGCACCATGGGTTTTTCATGAACTGGGTCTTCTTTCGATTTATGCGAAGTCCCATCTTTTTCCCTCGCTTCGTTGAGCTCGTTGATCATCATCTCTGCTTCGCTAGTACTTCTTGACAAGATGACAATGTTGTCGCCAAAACAAAGGTTTGACAGGAATTTTCCACCAGTACGTATGCCTTTCTCATCCTAGTCGAGTGACTTCATTAGCCACTGCAGTGCGGCACTGAAAAGCTTTGGCGATATTGTGTCGCCCTGTCGAATCCCTTTTCCTACGGGTATGGTAAGAGGTCGATGGAAAAGCTGTATTTTTGTAGTGCAGTTCCGATAACAGTCGCACAGAGTTCTTATGTAGGACGGATCTACTCCTTGGTCGATGAGCAATGATTGCATTCGTTTCGACACTGTCAAACGCTTTTTTCATGGTCGATAAAGGTTAGGACTAGAGGCAAGTGGTATTCCCGACAAACTTCGATGACCCTGGACATGGTTTGGAACGTGATCCGTTTCTGAAATTAGCGAACGTATTTGCAACAATACACTGCATTCTCTTGAGTGTGTGTAGCGCAATGTATTGAAGTATTCTGCAGTGCACACGCAGATCGCTACTTGATTCAATTTTGCGCCTCGAGCTTGTCAAAACCTACATTCCCGTGCGGTCGCCAAATTGGTACAGCGCAGGTGTTGGTGGTATAGCAGCACCGATGTGATTCATCAGTAGACTACCACAACCCATTGTATGGGCTAGAGGTGCATTGACTTCTACGATACTTGATCAAATCGGATGCATTGTACAGCGCTAAGGGCTTTATCAAATCTGAACATTCTCTATCCTTTATCCTTTAAAATTGCACTCTCACATAATTCACAACAATTCCCGCTTTGTGGTTATTAAGATCCTTAGATTGTAGTATGCTGATAAGTGTTAAGGATTTACCACAGTGCTTAAATTCGAAGATTGTCGAATTAGCTACATAATTTCAGGAAGACACGGCCAGCCGACAATGTTCGTAGCAAATTTTCTGCCACTCCTAAAGAAACAAACTGATCTAGCGGTATATGAGTATCGTGTAGAATTTGATCACCCTGTCGAATCCAAGACTCTTCGTCATCGGCTACTGGAGCAACGCCACATTCAGGAAGATCTGGGCAGGGCATTTGTCTTTAATGGTTCAGCTCTGTACGCAGCCACTGGCACGGAGCTCGAGATTTGTTCATAGTGTAGAATTTGTAACTCCACCCTTATCTTATCAATTTCATTATCCAGGGGATGTACAGGGCTCGTCATCCGAACACTAATGAGGAAATCAGCATTCGCCTTCATTCATCGACTCGACTCAGTCATAATCATCCACAGGCAATCATTTGCTATAACATCGTTATAAAAAGGCATTCAAGTGCTTGCTAGAATGGATGAGATATTTCTACATGTTCAGTAGTGTATGTGTTTGCGTTGATATGTCTGTTATATCTACACTGAAATAGGGACAGGTTCATATAACCTTCTCCGATATCATTAACAACTTCAGTGTTTTAAAGATCGGCGTAGAACGAAAAGACTACTTATAGTTGCATGGATATGATTGACTGAAACGAGTAGGTAAAAGCCACCATGATGACCAGGAGAAGATAGAACTCAGAGAATGCCATGCTGAACTCTGGCCCGGATTCGAAACCGCAATAAAGCAGTGTGAAAATCGCCTTATGTTGTGCATCGAAAAATCGCTTCAGGGGTTATTCGTACGCAGTCCGTGTGGAATGTAGTCAGTTTTTAAAGATCTTCTTCTTAATATGAAATACACTGGCATTACGCGAACTATGAATGCACTATCATTCAGATGAGTTACGAATGCGAGCGTGTGAGACGAAATACTAAAAGGTTTCATGTCAAAATGGATGAAGTGCTTGTTGGAGCGACCGTTTGCACGCGGTGAGTCCTGCTGCCTTTGTGTGAGCGTGGATGTTGAGTCAGCATTTGTTGCACTTATTTTCAGCTACAATAATAAGCTGTACAGAGTTACGTCTATTAACTATGAGATGTCACCAGCATCCACTTTCACACTTTCGGATGGCTCAGTCACCACCCTCAAAGGATATTTCGAGAAGAATTACAACCTCACAGTTACACAGTCGGAACAACCAGTTGTTGTAAGTTGCATTATTCTAATTTTGAGCACAGAGCTTTACGAAAGGACTGGAGTATAATGAGGGTGAATGTATTACTTTGTTTATTTTTTGGCTTATCTGTGTTACAATCATAGGTATGGAAAAAGCCTTGCACTTCATATACGTACTGCTCGCAGTGTTGAGTGTTCTCTTAAATGAGAGAGTTACCTGCTTCATGTTGTTTCCAATAAAAGTTGCCACAATGAACAGAACTAATCATGTCTGATCTTTCGATGTAACTTCTCTCAGCATCTTCGTTATGTTATGCGAATTTTGGAATATTTAGAATATTTAATCCGACGTTGTTAATATGGTATGATTAGAGTGAATATAAGTGTAAAATTGACTTCCACGCATGTATATTCGCAAATGCTTTGAATCTTAGCGTATACACTCCTTCGTTCACTCTAGCATAATGAGTTTTCTTGTACTACGATATGCCCATCTTAATAGTTGTGGCATTATAAGTGGAGATCACCCATTTAGATGTAAGCTGCATCATTCTAATTTAGATTTGCGAATGGAGGACGAAACAGACAGATAGTTTGTCATGCGTCGTGTATCTGCTTCCGGAGCTATGTTTCCCTACTGGCCTTACTGATGCGATGAGGCAAAATTTCCGTTTTATGAAAGAATTTTCACACCACACCGTTATGGGTCCAGAAAAGCGACACAAGGAAACTGAGAACCTCTTGAGGAGAATTCGTAACAACGATAAATGTCGGATATTACTGCTGAAGTGGGGTATTGAATTGACAGACCGGCTTGTCAGTTTCCATTCGTGGCAATTAGAGCCCGAAAAGGTACGCCAGTTAACGCGTTCCTTAGTACAGAAATGTTGACGTATACGATTTCAGCTCATAGGAATTCATCCGCAAGGGTCCTTTGGCAAAAGGGCCGATATGGCAAGGGTTATGCACTATAATGGATGCTTCCGAGGAATGCATCTCGAAAACTGGGTGCTAGTCTTCTGTAATACGGCTATGGCTCAAGATATGGCTTGCCAGTTTATAGGTATGTATGTTTGCATTCCTCACGTCATCTTTCAACTTCTTTTGCGTTCCAGAAGCAGTAAAGGTTTTTGGGAATTCCATGCACATCGCAGTAAATCATCCATTGCTTCAAACTTGTGCCGACCCAACGAATATAGAATAGAATAGAATAGAATAGAATTATATGAAGTTCTTATAAATAATCTCGTTTTCGTTGGCAAAAACACGCAAATTCTAGTGGTTCGAAATGTATCACTTTTATCTACTGCCCATTATTTTTTTTCACTGCAGAGGATTGTGTGAAAAGCAACCACAATGATGCTGAGATATTTGCAAAGCTCGAACCCCCAGCGCAGATTCTAACCCTGCGGTTTTCTTTTGCTTGCCCTCACATGTTACCCACTGCTTCACCGAAACCCTTATTTTGCCTTTCTCTCAGCCAGGCTTTTACCATAACGGTGCCATCCTCAATCATGCGTGAACGGGAATGGTTCCTGTTCCCATTGATAATGTTTTTTCCCGAGAAGTGTTGAAAATACGGGTTAAAAATTGGGCATTAATCTTTGAAATAGTTAATACTGCTATTGAGGTGAATTCTACACTCATTACTACTGAATTTCAGTTTTTCAGACGATTGCAGTGTAGCTGAAGATGACTGCAAGCTACTATTTTCCGTGCTAGAAGTGTTCTGGAGGAAAGCAGCTCTGACAAGATACATCGGTTTGCCAGCGCAATCTAACGTTATTGCACGGGCACTATTTGTATGCATTCATTCACTTCTAAAAATGGTTGAGAAGTCGAGTTCATCGCGCAACCGTTAGGAATAAATTGACGCCCAATGCTTTACACTCTTTCGTTATTCTTTGCCCTTACGTAACCCAGGGCTTGCATGAAGGCAAACTCGTTATTACGATAGAGATTTCTGTATGCCTAAAAGTGCTTTTTATAGAGTTTACAGCTTGCTTAAGTGATTGGTCTTTTTCAGATTTCTGTTGCACACAGATTGATGGACGTGCCGCTTCCTTCTTCTTTTAGTTTTCTTTATATTTTCTACGAGAGAAATTGCTGAACTGAACCCCTAATTGCTCATAGGCGTTTATTATGCGATTCCACGGTGATAGGGAATTTCTCCCTCTGTCCCATTTTCGCTTAGGACAGCTTGCATTATTACTCATATATAAAAAAATCTCTCGAGATTACCTAAATGAACTCCCCAGTCCTCATCCCACTCGATCTGGCAAAATTTTTTTCTGCACAACTTTCACATGACGTCGACGTGAATAATCTGTAGTATTTTCAACTAGTCACGTGCTTATGCGAGGTTACTGTACAACTTTTTCTTCGTCTGATGTTTCTACGTTTTCTTCTTCTTTAAAGCTGGATAGGAGTTCATCCAAGTACATTTCTAACATTCATTTATTATTCCGTAGTGAAACACTACGTTCGTTACTTTATTATTGTTCTTTCTCAATAAAAGGACCACTACCTGGCTTGAACGAACTAGCGTTCCGAAATGTTTGACAGCTTTATGTTTACTCCACATTTACGGGGTATCCGAAGGAAATGAACACATCGTCGTCTACAGAAAGGCGCTGCATTAAGGCAAGAAAATTGAGGGATCGGATAACAGCCAAAAGTCTGCTACACAAGGTTGTGGATTATTCATTGCCCAAATCCATCTTCTTCTAACGGTTGACCACCTCATCGTGGCTGTTAGGTGTTCTACGATATCCGGCAGCGATATGCTGCGTGGAGATTCACACTTCCGGCAAGGTCTCCAAAGCTGCGATGGAGTTCGGCGTTTCCATCGCGAAGGCCAGCTAATAGTAAACCAGTGGAAATCGGCACCTTATCACCAATGCGGATCCAGCTTTTTACTTCATGGCCGTGACGCCAGTCTTGGTGCAAAAATAACTATTACAATGGAAGTGCGCCTTGTACCGTCGCAATGGACAGACAGCAAGAAGCTCTCAAGAATATCACGGCTTTTATCGTGGACATGCTGCTGGGAAACATGTCGCTTCGTTAATCATAGAATGTTTTGCTGTTCGCAAGATGACCGGGTATATAGTTCAGCAAAGAGATAAGAATTAGCTTTATAAACCACGTTATTCTGCTTAGAGCGTGTTACTGTAGGAGCGTTTGACAATGAAGATCAACTGCGATTCTTTTTTTTACTGTAGCCGCATTTGCGTCATTTTTTTCAGCACAGTGGGATTCATATGTGTTCTTGACGAGGAGGATTAGCATTCGGAACTTGGTTGGTAGAGGCAGAAAGACAAGATGAATGTGCATCTCAGACTTCTGGACTGCAGCGATATACATCTTTTTGCAAAGACTCACTAGTCGACTCAGAGATTGACTTTATTATGGAAACGTTAGAGCAAATGGAATCGCGCAATCCAGTGCTTAGAAACACTTTGAATACACAGGTTGATTCGTCGTTGATTCGACCACTACTCACTCCTCCAGGTCAGGCCTACCGCACTATTCCCTTCGGGTCGGATAGACGATATAGCAGTCTGGTCCTTGGAGAATAATAACACTGACTCCATGCATCAGTAAGGCACCACTCCATAAACCAGATATGCAGTGTTTCTCCATTAAAAAGGAATAAAGGATGAAGCTCTAGGGGGGAGGGGGGAAGGAGGTGTTACTCCCTTAGGGATACGCTATGAATTCGGCTTCATCTAACATTGTTTTAGGTAGCTGAATGCTAAGCTGCCCTATAAAGTGACCCTCAGTGTGCAACCGATATATGAATTCAGTGTATTTGCCACTTTCAGAGCGATGGAAGACTAGGTGAGTCAAGGGCGCTGGGCTGAGCCAATGAGTGTCGACTTGAGTGTCGCAAGGCACCTCTGACCACTGCGCTCTGCGCCACCTTAGCACTATCGACGCTGAGCGTTTTTTCCTTCAGCACAATCACTTTCCTTAGAATCACAATAGTGTGGCGTCAGTTTGATATCGGAGTTACATCGCCCGGAACCGAATAGAGTAGTATGCGTCAGATTCACATTGCGTCGGCCAAAGTGAAAACTTGGCGCCACCGTCGTATAAGCTTATCAATAAAACTTGACATTGATCATCCACGATGGAACTAAGTCAAGTTCAGTTTTTTTAGCTTCAAAAATCACTGCTGAGTTGCCATTGGTGATAGTTACCATTGATCAGATTTTTTATTTACCTCGTTATCGACTTGAAACAATTGGGACAGTAAACAATGGAAACGTCAGTGGCAACAGCGACATACACTTCAGGATATGAGAATATGTAAAGTTGGAAGATGGTATCCAAAGTGAGTATCCAAACTGTGTCCAGGGAGTGATTCAAGTCGATTACCCTCAGCCTTCAGTTTTTTGCGATGTGGGTCTTCGTAGTCGCATTGAGTCGAATCAGCTAGAGCAGGGTAAGTCTCGTATGAGTTAATTCCACTTTGCAGAGCCCTTTTATAAAAAACAGTTGTTTGTCCACTACCTTATAAAGGGACGGTTGTTTATCCATTACCATCTATTTTGACTTGTTTTCATGATGCAGTGCGATCGGCATAACGTGTGATGTGATGTTGTGCAAAATAAAGTATATAAACTACTGTTTGTTTAGTTATATTCGCCTAAATTCGGGAGGCTACATTGTTTTCAGCGATGATTGTGCGATTATTGGCTCAGTTACTTTTGTTAACGACTGTAGTAATCTCTAGGCAACTAAAATGAGTATTGCAAGCGCCCAAGCCGTAAATCTCCATCTTAATTAGGTATTACTTCCCAACCCCGACTTTGTTTCAACCTCGGAATTGATCACTGCCTTTGTAGTGAGCAACAATATTGCTTTGTATATAGGACTTAGCGGCTTTGCTTCTTGATCTGTTCATCGCTAACCACTGCGCCATTTCATTGTTGATACAGCTCTTGAGTAAGGCAAAGAGAAACCAAATTGCCGAGGCTTCAGTGCTTCTTAAATTGATCAATGAAGAGTAGTTTCCCACTTGTGATTTTAAGTGGAGAGAACTCGTGCTGATGATGGTGATTCGGAAATGATTTCGAAACTTTGATAAGCTAATGTATAGAAGGGCACCCATAACTTCTTCGAAATGCGAATTCGAAAAGTTCCTTGAAAGAAGGAAGCAGTATATGCTTACTTGGATGCTCGAATGACCCATATCCACGAGTTATGGGTGTCTTTGCACATTTTCCCTTTACTTTTTTTCTCGCGCTATCGTCGTTTATGGTGGTGATATGGTTCGAACATGGTGACGTACGCGGGCATATTTTATGGTGTTGAAATCGCTTCCGTGTGCATTTAATACCAGCCATGTAAACGTCCGCCTTTCGTTTGGGAAGTTTTCCAAGAGGCCGCTTGCATCGCCTTTTAGTCCGTTTCAATAAAGCGTTAGTTTGTTAATAAACGAACGAATTTGTGATTGTGTGATTATAATGGCATAATAATCCCTCCTGAATTTTCTGGACGAATGCAGCGCCCGATATGCATCGACTGCCAGTGCAAGGTCTGACCCACAAAATTATTGTCGGGTGACGACCTCAGTCGGATCCTATTACGATGGGAATGACCGATCCTCGTTGGAAATACGCGGCCTTATGTGCGGCACACATTTAGTGCACACAGCTTCTTCTCATTATCATATAGCGAGTAATTATTGTAAAGCCAGCGACTAAGGATACTTTTCACAAGAAGCCAGCAGTCTTATAAACAAGATGGATTTAATCCAAGTTTCGTTGGCGCCTATTAGAAGAGACCATTCGATGAACCGTGGTAAGGGAATTGAAATTTGATCTTCATCCTAGGTTTCTGTCAAAAAAGCATTTGGCTGAAATGGAGGGAAAGATGGAAGGAGGACACAGTGGCACATCCGCCTTAGTAGCGATGATTAAATCTTGCAGGAGGCAAGTAGCTCAACTGTAGTGATGCAATTCATTACACGGAGGGGCAACCTTCCCAGATGTTGGATCGATCTCGCCGCAGGCGGTCTAGGCCTCCACCGGAGTTGTCCGGGAGAGGATTACTCTCTCTAATCCACCTGAGAAGGAGGTAGAATAGCTACCACGGGATTCCAGGGAGAATCGATTGGACCAACGTTAAACGACATTCATGACAAAGACGAAGAGTCAATAGCAGCTGAACCCATAGGATGAAGGATTGAAGACCCTCGTGGATGACGGCTGTTGCGAGGAAACGGATCGAATGTAAGAAGTGATTGGCTGTGCACAATATGTGTGAATACATGTCATATAAAGCAAAACTGGGCCATGTGTCCAATTCAACATATTTTTTCATGTCATCATGCTTAATAAATTAATAGACTACCGTTGACAAACAATGAGTTCATCAATGCAAATCCAATAGTAAAGGAAACACGAGCGATCTCCCTCTCTCTTTCTTGCTTGTGCATATTATCTGCAGATGCTCCTCCCTTATTGTTAGTACAATTTCTTGCCTATATTGGTTCTGCTATTGATCGCGTTATTATCTATCTTGAGGTATTCACTCTGTTTATGTCTTTTTGTTTTGTTATCACTTGTCAATGTTATTGGTATGGAAGTTTATTACTCAAGTCAGAGGCTCCAACTGGCATAACAATAGAAGCTCTACATGATATGTGAGAAGAAAAGAAGCTCGTATCACAGGAATAACCTATTCGGGAAGGGAATACCAAGTTAATCTTTTGCTTTCATCGTTTCTGTTTATTTCACAGTAAGTGGAGTTCCTCATTAAATGAGTTAATATTCTATTGCCACTCTAATACCTCTAACACAATAGTCACTGATGATGCTGATGGCACTGGTAGATAGAAAACTAACTGAGAGAAATGCAGAGCAAGGGCCTCCGTGGAGCAGTGTGTAGTGCGCAAGCCTAGGAAAGGGAAGTCATGGTTCGATCTGGCCCTGGGTCCATTGTTTGCGATCATCGCAGCATAGTTGTGGTTGATTTCACATAATACCCTGCCATGAAAATTGTAGGAGGCGGCAAATAAAAAATAAACAAAATGGTCATTTTTCTTTGTATTATTTCTACAAACTGTAGCTGGAGCATTAACTGTTTTCTTCCTTCTAGCGTTAGGAATCGCTTAAAAGCAAAACTTTTATTGAAGCATTTGTCTACCTTCTTGACCTGCTAAATTTACCTTTTAGCGTTCTTTACAGGCTCCTCACTAGTCTTCACGCCACCAATTCTTTCTAAATTCTTCCCTAACTTGTAATTACGCATCACCCATTGGTGCCGCCTTCATCAGACCAAACCATCACCAAGAGTAATCAATACAACCACAACTGTTTGATTTCATTGTGGCTATATTTCACATCATTTCACATCATACCATGCCATGAAGAAAGAATAAGCAGTAAATAAAAAAGTGACTACACAGTAATCAATATCTTTGCTCCAAATATATCGTATTCTCCTATATATTAGTTCATCGGCTTTTGTAAAGGCTTAGTTACCCACGTTACCCTATGGCATGATTGTTCTTTGGTATTCTTGAACGCCTATCTACGAAGTGCAGTGGATATTAATAAGGGATAAAGGATAACGGATAAAGCTCTTGGCGTTGATCAATCCCTGAGGGATGCGCCATGCATTCGACTTCATTAAGTATCGTTGGAGGTGAATGAATGCATATCTGGCCTTTACAATGACTCGCGGTGGCCTATCAATGTATCGAGCCAGTGCTGCTATCTTCTCAGACAAGTCTGGTACCAATTTGTCCACCCCAGAAAGATGGAGGGCTTGGTGGGCCATGGGCGCGGCGATCGATTCCACGTGTGTGTCGCGGCGGCGCCTCCAACCACTGCTCCACACGTACCCTTGTGGAAGGGCGCATGGAAACTAATAAACTAAAAAATCCAACAGTTCCTCCCAGAAGCTTGGAGGAAGCAATTATATGCAAATATGAAGTCTATCCCCTCCAACGGTTTACCGCCTCATCGTAGCTGGTAGTGTCTCTGGGAGTCGGGCTGCGATGTACAGCGGGAAGATTCATCGGCGGGAACCGTTTCCCAAGCTGAGAAGGAGTGCGGCGTTTCTATCTCAGGAAGCCCAGCTATGGGTAAACCAATATCAGGATCCACCACCATCCTGGTATCAAACTAGTCGCACGGTGGCAAACTTCTCTCTGATCCACTTGACGGCCACTGCCTGTGGTAGTGATGATCTGCTGCAGACTTTGGCCAGGCTGACCACGGGATTCCAGGGAACCACAATGGTTAAACCAGCAAATATCCGAAAAAGTGGAGGTTATGCCATGGCCCCCACAATCAGTGAAGACGGGCGATCCGAATATCCAAGTATAATGCTTACCGATAAACTTGCGGCTATTTTATCGTGAAGTACAATAGGAACAATGTGCTTTGTACCAAAAATACGAGGCTAGTCGTTTCCGTCAGCGATCGGTGCCAAATGAGCAGACCCGGCGCAGTGGTGCAAGGAAGGATTACAGTGGTTCTTAAACGCGTTGCTCGGTGGTTAACCGAATTATAGAAGAGAGAAGAAAGCACTCTTTTTTAAATTCTGGTTATTATTTCAACGATGAAATGCGTTGTAAATTTGACGATATTCATTGATGCAGCATACAGTAAAAGCACAGAATGAAGTAAAGGAAAATAAGGATTTATTCAGATAAAACAGATCATAGTGAGCAGTATGGTTGGTTTAGTGACGGCAGTAGCTAAGTGCCCGTTGTGATGCATGATAGTTTCAAAGAGAATGAAATAGAAATTCAAAAAGTGGAAATGTAATGGCCAAAATTGGCGACTGATGAATCGACGGATAACCTAAGAAACAACGAATAAACATGGTTACATATGTAGCATGGTCGTCACCTTGATGAGCGGCGCGAAGAGAAGAGGGAGACACCTGTGTGAGTAACGTTTTTGTCAAGGCGTATACTAGAAAGAATCCTCGTAAGAACCTTGATGCCTAACGGAACGGACAGCCGTCAACGGCGACTTTATTGTTCTTCAGTGCATTCTCAAAGTATTTCGGATGTCCCGCCCAGCTTCAATTCACGAAAACATCCGACCAGTGATGTCATCGAAAGCTTTTCGGCCACTGGCGCAGCTACTCCGGCAATATTGACGGGAAGATTGAGCAGCAGTTCCCGGGCTTCAGATGGCATGTGATCGACAGGAAGCTCATTCCGCTCATCGTCGATGGTAATCTCCATGACTTTTTCGCCAACACTTAAATGTAGCGAATGCCATTCACCGTCACACAACACTCGAAGGAATGGAATCGCGTCACGAATCTCCAAGCGGCTCGCTCCATGGATTATGGTAACAAACACCTGTAGGCATAAAAGTTTCCTAATATCATAATACGTCAAAAAGCACGAGTACTGATACTCAAAGGTGTTTTTGCTTTCTTTCGGAAGCATTAAAATTTGTTCCAGTTTCAAGTGCATCGTTGAAAAGTCTAAAAGGTATTTGCGAACTGATGAGAATCACCGACATTAACTTCCACGCAGCAAAAAGTTCAAGCTAGCTAGAGCAGAAGGTAAGAAGTCATCAATTTCAGAAACGCACTCACTCTGACACTGAAGAATACATCAACATTTTTCGGTCATCAAGTTGTTAGAACACAGATGAAACGAAATAATAACCAGAACAGGAGCCATTACTCCTTGTCAGAACCGACCTTATCTTGCTTTATCTCGATAGTTAGCCGTGCTGCTTCAGGATTGCTGTTGGTTAGGAGGGCGAGCACAGTACCTTCATCGACGATTGGTCGAAAACTCAAGGAGATGTCTATATTGCGAGAGCCGTTCTTGATCGATTTTTGAAGAGCGTCTGAAAATACATTTAAACACATACACTCCTAACGGTCTAACAGCACAGAAGTGTTAAGTAGGGTACTAAGTACAACACTTTATGTTAATTCCCCAAGGGTTTAAAGACATAGAGCGGAGTGTTCTTTCCAACAGCAAGGTCACCAAAGATGAGAAAGAATTCGACATTTCCTTCCAGACCATTACCGTTTACCGAGCAATGCCAGGCAATAGCAGAGCTTTACGAGATACTCGCAGCCAACATTTCAAATACCGCAAAAATAAGCGCCATGAGAGTGATGATACTAACATCGCACTAAGCGTGTGGGGCATTTAGTGCTCTACAAACTAGCACGACCCACTTTAGAGACCTGATTTGCGAAAGGATAAATGAACAGTTCAGTTCATTCAGCACTATTTACTCGACAACTGACGGGATTACGTGCAATATAGACAATACATTAATTCATCACCAGGACTATGCGATTGATTTACTCACTACACGTTAAGAAGTACAGCAAGTATAACAATCTGTTGCCGTAAATATCTTACTAAAAAAGACCTATTAAAACTTAGCCATTAAATTTACTAAGTGACACTGGAGAAAGATCTACTCCGACTAACGCACCAAAGACCTAAGACAAAACTTATAAACTGGTGACTGTTTAGAGAAATAGAGCACTGAAACAAACCGAACACCGCGAATCCGCCTTCATGAACATACATTCCTTTCGCTGGTCTGGCACATGGAATGACATCACGTGCCGATCCTCCTTCAAGGCTCTGCGCCACGTTGTTCACCTAAAGCCACTCAAGACTTTATCACAATCCTCTAGATAACAACTCGAAGTTGTAGATGCACCTTCAACTCCCTGATGCAACCATCGAAACCAGGTGTTTTTAGCCCGAAACTGTAACGATGCTTAGATATCACGCCACCAAAATATATACGTCGGCGCATCACCTTCGGGGTTGGACAGTCGGAAATCGATACTGGCGACAAGTTGTCCACCTATGACACAATGTCCTTTAGTCTCCTCAGTTTATGTCATACAGTAAGCTTACAGAACTTCGACATCAATTCGTGCTCAAATAAACACTGAATAATTTCACCTAACAGAATTCTTGGGCCCTTTAAAAGAGACAACATGTTGTAAAACCTGTTCTACTTCCTATTTATTCTACTTTCACTTGTTTAAAAGTATTTGAGCAAAGCATAGAAATTTCTCGAAAATTAGTCGGCGAAGGATAGATGATTTCGAAATGACAATGTTAGCAGTTCCCAGGATCGACTTTCTTTTAGCTTCGGCACTGGATTAAAAATCTGTCGTTCTCCTACAGCAATCGCGAGGTTGTTTTTAAGCACACTTTACTTCCATACACATAGAACACATACAACATAGCGATAGCTGACGTTTCGGCAGTATCGTCTTCTTCAGAGCCTGGAAGGTACACTGATAAGCAATTTACTAGGTCAAACCCTTCAACAGCACAAACAGAAAGATGAAAATCTGAACGATAGTTACAAGATCAACGGCTTCTCGAAAAAAGCCACCGTTAATTACGTGTCTTCCAATGAGGAAGAACAGCTGATCAGAGTCGCACGTGACCGATAAATGCACCACCCACATCAGAAATTGATGCGAAGATACAGGGCCTAGTCGCGTGTGACCTCTAGGCATTCCTCTCTGCTATTCATTCTAGGGTTCTTGGTGTTTATCCAAAAAGCCTCTAGAAGTTTGCGCATTGGTGTTTTTTGTTTTTTTGTGTATCGATCGTTGATGAGGGGAGGTGCAGTCATCAACCATATGGGGGACTCTAAGCGGCTCTTCTTCCTCGGTGGAAAACAACGAAAAAAAGCGCTGGGTTTTTTCGAGAAGCCGTAGGTCTTGTAATTACCGTCCAGATTTTAATCTTTTTGTTTGTGCTGTTGAAGCGTTTGACCTAGTAAGTTACGTTTTAGTGTACCCTTCCTGGTTCTGAAGAAGGCGATACTGCCGAAACGTCAGCTACCGTTGTGTTGTATGTGTTATATGCGTAAGGAAGTAAACATGTGCTGAATAACAATCTCGTGATTGCTGTAAAAAAGAGAAGGACAGATAACGTTAACCTTTTCATTTTCTGCCCACTAGGATTTTTCACGGCAGAGTGTGGTGTGAAATACAACCACAACGATGCTGAGATATTCGCAAAACTTGGACCTCAGGCCAGATTCGAACCTGAGATTACCCTTTCCGGCGGCTCACGTGTTACCCACTGCACCACTGAGGCGCTTGCTTCGCATTCATTTCAGCACGTTTTCCGAAATAACGGCGCCATCAGCAATCACCCGTCAGCGGGGTTGATCTGGGAAGCACAAATCGGCACTGAACCCAGTGAAGATGAGGCTGTAGTCGAAATTACAATGTTGACCTTTTATTTTCTTTTATTTTACAATTTTTTATTTTATTTTCTTTTTATTTTTTCATTTATATTTTTGTTTTCTTTTGTTTTATAAAAAGTTGACACTATGATTTCGACTACAGCCTCCTCTTAAATGGGTTCAGTGCCAATTTGTGCTTCCCAGATTAACCCCGCTGACGGGTGATTGCTGATGGCAGCGTTAGGTAGAAAATTAGTTGAGAGGAACGCAGATCAAAGGCCTCCGTGAAGTAGTGTGTGATGCGCGAGCCCCAGAACGCGAAATCATGGTTGGATTTAGCCCCGGGTCCAAATATTGCGTATATCTCGGCATCGCTGTGGTTCCGAAATGTTTGAATATTCTGACTAATTTCCGAAATCGGATGGAAAATAAAAAGAAATATGCGTTTTAGGGACGCATCGACGACTAACCGCTAAGCTGAGTTCGCGCTCCTTCTTGTTGATGACAATGTCGTGCCAATGACCGTCATTGAGGCGACGCTCCTCGTTCTTAAGAATTTTAGGCTCTGGGTGTCTGCCTTTCACCTAAGCAGTGGTGTTTGAAAACCTAGCATTAAAAAATGACGATTATTATCATTTATTTCACCGTGAACCTAAAAAAACATAAACTGAAGAAGGTAATATGTGCCTGACAGATATCCGTTTTTTTGAGAAGTAGACGTCATTCCCAAGAAAAAATTTTAGAGAACTAGCAATCCTTTCATTTACAATTCTAATGAATTAGCCAAGCGACATAGCTGGATCCTTAATTTTTAACATTTTGTAGTTCAAAATTGCCTCCTCACCTCGATGTTCGGATATCCATCGATAAGATTCATGTAGAAGTAGCGTGTAAAGTTCTTGTAGTTTGCCCAAATCCATATCATTCCGTTTGGCTGTTCGGTACGCATTGAAAATGAGATTTGAAAGCTGGAAACCATAATAAAAGGATAAAGGATAAGGCGTTCGGTGTCGATCAGTCCCTGAGGGATACGCCTTACGTTCAGAACTTAGGAACAATTCAGTGCATATTCGGTCCGTAAAATGATAGCCTTTGCAATATTATCACATACAGAGCATAGAAACTAATGTAAATTCAGAAACGTACTAATTTATATAGATGTCTGAATCACAAAAAAGCTTTATTATTGGAATAACATTGGAATTTTTACTAGTTATGCTGCTTCTGAAGACGCGTGTAGCGTAGTGGTCGGAGGCGTACTGGGATACACAATACACATGGGATAGATCCCTACACCTCTAGGTCATCAAGCCCTCCATATTTCCGGGGTCGGAAAGGTGGTACCAGACTTATCTGGGAAGATAGCAGCGCTGGCTCGATACATCGGTAGGCCACCGCAAATCATTCTAAGGGCCAGGTATGTAATCAGTCACCTTCAACGATACTTAGTGAAGTCAAATGCACGGCGTATCACTCAGGAATTGGTCAAAGCCGACAGCTTTATCCTTTTATCCTTTATGCTGTTTCTGTATGACATTTTTCAACATTCATTTTGATTGGAATCTCCACAGTGATTAGCGCAATTCTTTATACTTTTTGCGACATAAAGCACTCAAACTTAAAACGACCCATCAATTGCATTGTGCTCCACCGAAAGAAAAGGGTTGAACTTTATATGGTAGCTTAGTTAATACCCTAAATCGCAAGAAAAAACTTACTCCGAGATGTTCGGATAATCTTTTCCCTCGAAATTCACTCTGCTATGTGAATTCTTCGAAATTCCGAAGCGTACTGCATTGCTGCCATCACGTACTGCCGACTCAAGTCCACCCCCCGCACTGGAAACTATGACTTTTCTTCAACGCAAACGATGCTTAGGGAGTTAGGACAAGTCACTCGACTAGTGAACATATAAGTCTCTTTTAGTTTTAGTGTTTTTTCTCACTAGACGTTTTCGAAGAAGTAAAAACCTTGCACACAAATCATTCAAACGACGGTTTGATGACCTTCAGCTACCACTACACACTATGAAAAAATAAAATTACAAGCTTAGACGTATGAAGAATCCTTTTGGTAGAATTCTACCTGTATCGGATCACTTTTAACACAAACCATTTTCATGATTTCCCTGACTGGCATTGCGTCCGCCGGACTGGTTGCCTTCTCCATATCTAAATAGGCAATTAAAATATTTTTTAAAAAGAATTATTGAAACAATCAAGCCATATGCAACAAAAACACATGCTAGAGACAACAATAGAACATTGACTTTTTTTAGGAGCACTTACGGCTAGTGGAGTTAGAATCTTAGTTGGAGCTGAGTCCAGGAGATATTAGTGATCGAAAGAAGCACAACATTCAACATCATGCTGACACAATAACAGTTTTCTCCGCCAAGCAGTTACACAGCTTACGTAAGCATTTACAAGCAAAATAACAATAGCAAAGTTTACTAAGAACGATGTCACATGGTTTAAGGTGACGTTTGTTCATAAAGATGTCCCTACACGTTGAGTGATAACTTTTCAACGGTTTACATTGACAGGATTGTTGCCATGATCTGTGGATGAACAACACACGTAGAAATATAGAATGTCACTTACCGACTGCCTTTGCCAGGATGATATGATACCAGTGGTACATGTTTTCTACATGGAACAATCGAATATATTTGTTCCGTTTTTTAAAAATGGAGCATCACAAGTAAAGTTCGTTTTTAAAACAACATTTACTATAAGTACAGCGAAGAAACCTTTACACAAACATTGCTGAGAGTGGCGCTGTTCACTTTATAAACTCTGAAAGCAGCTAGTGTTTCCTCGCGTGCCGTTGACGATGGAAGTTCATGGAAAACAAAAAACAGAGATAAAGAATATCTGAACATAATAAGGTCTTCTAGAAGCAATTAGAAAACGCCCGCAACTACAGGCAATTAAGCCTCGGTAACATTGGCAGGGTCATCTCAGGATTTGAGAGCAATGATACACATAATAAAGCAGAAAGACAAGTACAGGTGTTATCTGAGCTTTGCTATCATAACCCACGATGGTTTAACAACCTGTGAGGAACAAATAAATCCCAGGTTTAGCCAGATTTCATTCATAAATCAAAATAAAACGCTCCACCGTCATGTTCAGTACCTGAAACACCACATATAACATTTCAGATCTCTTAAAGAAATTGCAGGAACATTGGTTGCAATGAACTGCTTAACGAAAAAAAGGATCTTCACACTCTCCGTGGTGAGATGGAATGAAGTACTCAGCTGTACTACTGAAACACTTACCACTCCACAAATCCCATACCAGAAAGCAATATTCGTTTTTTAAAAAAGATTTTTTTCCCAACATGTGTGAGAAATGGTGAGCTCAACCGATTATGAGTAGTTCTAGATACTACCACTAAAAACCGAGCTCCGTTTACCTGGATGCCAAGACCTATACGGATATCTAGCAACTCAAATGAAATCTTCCACCCAGAGAGAAAGATTCCTGAGGATTAGTGGACATGACGAGAAGACGGTTTCTCTGCCAGATAAAGTTTTTTAAAGGAAATCTTTGTACTACCTGTCCAGTTTTCTTGTCCAGCGTGCTCTACATGCTTTAAGGGGGTGAAGAGCACAGTGGTATGTGGCACAGGGGATGCCCATCATAACGAGCATGGTACTAGTTCGATTCCGCCCCGGGCCAACTAAGCCTCTCATCCCTCTGGGGTCGGTAAAAAGGTACCGGATTTGTCTGGGAAAAATCGCTCTGTGCAATCCAATTTGGAACGCTCCAGCCCGGCTAACTCAGGACACCAGGGAGAATCGCTCGACCAGCATTCTACAACATTCAAGATGAAATGGAAATCCTCAAGCAGCAACCGAAGCTACGCGTAAGAACTTGAAAGACCTTTGTGGACAGCGGATGCGAGAAAACGAATTGGATGTGAGAAGTGCTGGGATCCGCACAGTAGACGTGAAGACGAATAAAAAAAAGAAAATAAAAAAACATGCTTTAATGTGTCACTTCACAAATGCTATCCAACAGCACACGGAAGAGCCTCCGCTGCTCAAATACGGATAATCATATACATCCAACTTGCCGTTAGGATCACTAAATAAGTCATTCAAAGTGTTTTAACGAAGATATGAACTTGTCCATTCTTCATCGGTAAGTAAAAACAACTAGGCTCGCTTTTTCGACGGAACAACCTTTTGAAGAAATTCACAGGTGGCTGGATTAAATGAGGTGTGGGAAAAACAAGTCTGCCGAATCGATTGGAACGTTTCTTAGTAAAATGCGGGACATGAGGTCTATAGGATGTACAGCTTTGTTTTCTTTCGGCACTGGGACGAATCATCTTTAAAATTCACATAACGATCACTGAGATATCAGGCCAGTAGGAAAGAAGACTGAGTAGTCATTATAATCCAGAAAATACACAATAATCCGAAAAATAAGTGTTTCTGCACACGAGCACTATACGAGTGAAAATGGTGACATGCAGAAGGAAATTCTACAGTGCGGTCGAAAAAAGGACAACAACACTGTTAGTATACTGTATCAGTTAGGGGTTTCTCTGCATGTATGTGCGTCTGTGTATGTGTGTGTGTTCGTTAAACATGGTGGGTGCCATATCCATGCAACACTGTACATTACAGTAACCACACGATGTCATGCCCAAGAAGTCACAAATAAGCTACCGTAACGGTCTCCATCCAGTAGATGATTCATTCGTGAGTCTTTTCGATGACCTTTATAGTTTTCGAGATCCAGTGGCTCATCTGTGAAAGAGTACCTCATTACAAACAAAAAAATACTGCGAATGCGAAAATAAGTCAAATACTCAATAGCCCATCATAGCGTGTCGAGTGCCAAAGTAGATAAATGAATAGTAAACCGCTTATGCCAACCGAAACGCCTTTCGACATCTTTCAGCGCAATACAAGGTATCATCTACGGATTCTATCCTCCATGCTTTTCTCTCTGTACTTTCAAGCTTTTGTAGTGTAAGAAATTGAACCGCTCCTGCAGACACAATGGAGATTTTTCTGCCACTGTTGAAAGTTAATAACGGGAAAATCCTCAACATTAGTGTTGAGAAATTCTCGTGGATGTTGCTATCAACGTCGAATTTCCTATCTGGTGTGTTCTGAACTCGACAGCTCAAGTGCTTGAATGTTTAATTACTCATTACTGGAAAAATTGTAATGACTAAGCATTCTAAGTGTTCAGAATTTAAAGTGGTTTCCGAAGTGTACAAATTTAGCCGGTAAATGACTTCGGAAGAAAAAAGGTGTATACTGACTCGAATGAATGATTTGAATGAAAAATACGATAAATGATACGATGATAGACTCAGAACAATGAAAGTATTCGGTGCGCTGAGACAAAAAGCAATTGATTACTGGTTGAAGTGAAAAATTGAGAAACAAATAAGATGAAGTGCGTCCATAGGTGTCATAACAACGAATGAGTGGATGACAGTGATGACGTTATGACTGACCGATGGGAGAAGCGAATGTTGGAGAATGGACAGCGCACATTCCGATCTGAGCGTTATGCTCTTCGGGTACGATCGCAATCTTCCTGAAAGTGAACCAGATCATATAGCATAAAGATTTTCTTCGCATCTATCGATATTCACATCTTCACAATAGTGCTGAGACATTTGCAAAACTCTGGGCCGAAGGTGTTTGCGCTGGGGATCGAATACGCTGTCACCTTCTCCGGAGGATAACGCATTCACACCCATACCAGCGGGCCCTTCGTTTCGCCTTGCTCACAGTTCCTTTTCTAATTACCAGTGCTATCAGCAATTACCCATAGACGGGATTGAACTGGGGAGCAAAATCGGCAAATGAAAGTAAGTTAGCTGAGGTTTTAGTCGAAATCACAGTGCTAACTTTCTACTTACTACCTGCCACAACACAATTTTTCACGGTAGGCTTAAACCATAATGGTTCTGAGATATTTGGAAAACTCTGCACTGCAGATTAGCCCTCAGAAAGGGTAATAGTGAGTTCGATCCCCACCGCAGACACTTGCGATCTGCAGTCTTGTAAATATCTCTGCACTACTGTGGTTGTATTTCACATAATACCCTGTCGTGCAAAAATTGTGGTAGGAAGCAAATAAAAAGTCAACATAGTCATATTTCTTTTTTCCAATTTTTGAATTCCATGTAATAAATCCATGTACGTGATCTCATTACAAGGGTTCGCAGTGGTTGTTGCAACAAAAGTGTGGTCGCTCGTTCAAACCCGCACTGGACAAACCAAACTTCCCATCCCTCAGAAGTCGGCAAATTGCCGCGAGATACATTCTTCCCCATCACTTAGAAAGTAATCTATATGCCTCTATGGTATGAAACTTTTTCCGTGTAAAGTGTCACACGTCTGCTTCTACTAGTTGGTTTAAAGTGTAACCATCTCACAACTGTCCCTCTAAACTTTTGTACGTCATAATGACTTCGAAAAGATCAAAGGTTGGCTGCGCTGTGTCATTCACTATGTAAAGACCGTTATCAATTGGCTAGTCAATCCGCCTATCTGGCCGTGGTGGCTTTTATTCCCCTATATTATCTTGGTTGCGATATTAATTTTACAATTTCATCATATTATTACCCATGTTGTTCGTACATACGTCGATCCCACTGTCATTATTGTATGAATATTGTTGATATGAAAGTACAATTGACCAAGTTTGAGCTTTCGAGATGTCCAACTGCGGCACTCTTTTGCCGACAAGTTAAAATTGTGACTATAACTACAGCCTCAGCTCAACTGGGTTCGTTGCCGATTTGGGCTCCCAGATCAATCCAGCCAACGGGTGATTGCTGATGGCAGAGACCGATAGAACTAGCTGAGAGAGAGGCGAAACGAAGGACCCGCATGGTGTGGTAGTGAACGCGTTACTCCTCGGAAAGGACAATAGTGCGTTCGTTCCCCACCGTAGACACCTGCGGTCCGGAGTTTTGCAAATATCTCAGCATCACTGAAGTTATATTTCGCAATATATACTCTGCCATTAAAAAAGAGTAGGCACTAAGTAATAAGTTAGACTTAATTGGAGTTGAGCAGAACACTTCATAATAATTTTGTTTCTCAAAAGACTTTTTCAAGGAAAATGAGATTTCAAAGCAAGGAGAATTGAGCTAAGATGTGTGTAGACTTGCACTGGGCACTAATTCGCCTTAGAAAAAGATAGCATTGTAAGATCACAATGCACAGTAGATGATTTGTCCCTCAGCAATGCTAGGTCACTTGAGAAGCTCGACATTTCCATTGGGGCGTCTAACCCAAAAAACTGTTCAAAAAGGGCATCGGAGCAAAAGTCTGATAGTCTTAATGTCAGCTGTGCACCACCACTACCCGAAGAGAACGAATGGACTATGTCGACGGCTGCTCGAGCTACTCCATGATCAACTTGATTACACCTGATAGACAACTGCGGTAAAACGTAGGTCAGTATGAGTTAAACGGCACTGTTCTTCATCCTTTCTATATTAAAATTGTGACGTCCTTGCAACATAAACCATATCACGTTAAAATACTTAGAAGGAGCCTACCATATGTTCATTTTTGATGAGAGAAAAAGATTAAGAATGAGGAAAAGCCTAAGTTTTACCATGACAGTATATGAAACCTAGCCAAACGAGGAAACTTTGTGGATTCATTCATTGAACATAATGATGTTCCACGTCACCTAAAAATTATCGCTTACTTATAGTTGTGATACATATCGGAAATGCATCCAATTAGAGGTACTGTAGTTGGAATTTCGTTGTTCGGAGGTTTCGCACGTTCAGCAAAACCTGAAATACACATTTTGACTATCTTTTCAACAGATCTCATCACATATTTTTGTAACAATATTTTGTGCTAGTACGTTTTGTACTAGCTGATATTGATACCAACTTCTACCGGATGGATTGTACTGAAAAACAAGTTGTTATCAACGGATAGTCACTACTATCAACAGCCAGCATCCTGTATAAAGGGGCATCGCCGAGTGAGCATGGCTCATTCGACAGAGATGCTCCAATGAGGAAGACCCGGCTCGATGCGCGACGAAGACGCCCACCTCGGGAACACGAACAACTGTGGACCATTCTCTCGGATCATCGCCTCTGATAGAGACGAAACTGTCGAAACGTTAGCCGATAATAAACATTATTTACCAACCTCGTACAAGATTATCAAAGAAAGAATACATATTACTGCTTCCATCGTTTAGATGATCAAAAACCACAAAGGTATTGCAGAGTTATAAGTGAGCTGCATTTAAAATAACCGATGACTGTTGGTTCTTTGTCTTTCAAATCCTATTCCTCATTGAATTAAACCTTAGATACTAGTAGAGATACGATGAAGTACTTAAATAGTAAAGCATTCAAAAGTTGTTGTAAAAGAATTGACGAAACGAGACATGTCGAACCTCCGATGAACATCTGACTGCTGGCGGTGCCAATTGGCGATTCGTCGTTCAACGTCTGCTTATCACCGATTTCTTTATCATCAACTCGTAAACGAACACTAAAACAATGAATGAATGGAGATGACGGCGATTAGGGTATTGACGCCTCTACTTATTATTTACTTAGTTTTGAGTTCAACGTGTGCTTAAAAAAGAAGCAGGCAAATCTGTACGTGTTAGACATTGTAAGGCAAAGCGAAGTAATAGAACTGGAAAATGGTCTCAACTTTTCGATTTCTTACTGCTACGGAAATAAACCTTGTAGAAACAAAAAGCAAAACTATTCATCGTAGGAAAACGAGAATTCAAAGGAGAGAAAACTACTGCTTCATCAACGAAAAAATGATCTACGTATGGACACTGTGTATTTGTACTGCTCTAATGAGTGCTAGAGTAAAATTTTCTAGGATATGAAGTGCACTGAGGCACGAATGGCTTAAAGATAAGGCTTCGGAATGGCAGTAGTAGACCCCACTATTAGCACTCACGTTAAAGCAGTGCTTATTTTTTTAAGGCGAATTCTCTTACGTCTTCCCTTTCCGACTCATGAAAACTGAATGAAGTTGTCCGTCGTTGTACATCTGACCCGAACGGATGGTGACAACGTCTTTGCGAGATGACGCATCCTGAAAATCGACATCGAAATCTAAAAATGCTCTCATTATTGAAAGTTCAAATCTTTAAGATTAATTTTCAATCTTCGACTTAAGATTTTATGCTCTTTTCTACTTCTTCCAACATCTTATCGGAAGAACAAGGAGAAAATCTTGCATTCCATAAATCCTTTAGGGTTCTTGAATTCTTCGACTGAAACCGTTGAGTTCCATCTTTTACTAAATATTCCACTCCTTGTTAGAGTTTTTTTAAAGCGCCTTAACGAAATAAGAAAATAGCTTTCCCTGGCAAACATTTTAGCAACAAGGAAGAATATGGATAATGCCAAAAAACAAAGAAGGAATAGAGGATGACAAAAAATTGGAAAAAAAAATTTGGAAAACGGAAAAAATAGAACAGAAACAAAAAAATTGGAAAAAAAATTTGGAAAACGGAAAAAATAGAACAGAAACAGAAATTAGGAAAATAATAGGAGTAAAAAACAAACTCCAAAAACTGAAGATAAAAAGATTTTCATACCTTTCCAAGATGAAGAACAAGATAGCCTCGGAACAAATAGAAGGCAAGATAACCCTGAAAATAACCGAAACGACGATCTCGACTTTAGCTAAAGATTCCGCTATATTACGTTGGACAGGATGAAGGAATTCACAGAAGAGAACCTTTCCGTTTGCAGTGTGACTATTTCGCCGTTTACGACGTGAAGTGGAAAGCCTTGAAGACTGGAAAATGAGAGTGCCGTTTTCTTCCTTAGTGCGAAAGCCAAACGCAAATGTGGAATTCAACAGAATTAGAAGTAAAGGATGCGCTGGTGTTGGAAGCACACAAGTCAAACAATAACTGAGGCATTCGTCGAACGATGTAGCAAGCAAAAGATATATCACATCATTTGAGAGGACAAAAAAAATTGAGCAAGGGCAAAAAAAACACGTTAAATTAATCAGTGAGATCCCACCCAGAATCTCCAAAAAAGGAAAAAGTTTTCTAGCTATTGTTATAGGACAAGTGATACAGTAGACCTGGAGTTTGAGCAGAAAACACTTCAAAAAAGGGAAACGGGGTGAAAAATTCCGAAAAAAAAAGATGAATAAAGAAGAAGTCCTTGGTATCATTCCATTTCCAACGTTTTCCAATTTCCACGTTTACTAGACCTAAGAATAACATTCAGACGAAGACTTTTCTAAAAATAGTAAGCTCACGTGGAATTATTATCCATTATGACTCCTCGCTGAAGGAGAAATCCTGGTCGCGAGAATCCAACTATACGGTCGCTGAACATCAGTTTGCTTTTTTCTGTTTCTGAGAATTGGCAACCGGGATCACGGCGCTGCCATCGTACTGGATGGTCGAGGTCTAGCTCTGATGCCTAGAAAATTTTCGAGATGGCGCTGACTAATCCTTACAGGATGCACCACGTATTCGACATTATCAAACGTCGTAGACCGGACGCGTATTTGGGCTACATAATAAATTGCAGAGGTCTGTTGATGCATCAAGTCAATCTTCTCACACTCCTAGATAGATCTAGTAAGTTTCCGACCCCCAAAATGATTAACGGCTCGCTTTACCGAGGCGATATCGAACCATATCCAGGTGCGTATTGCAGAGCACCACACTGTGCTACACGCGCGCAGGACAGTGGTAGATTAATGAAAATGGAAGAAACAAGAAGTATAACTTTGTGACTTTTGCAAAAATTTGTACCTGCGACGGCTTCACCCTCAGAATACATCCAAAGAATCCCTTCCACTGTATATCAGAGCTGAATCTATCGGTTTTTAATGATACGGGTACGCCGGCAACGTAGTGGAGATCCGTCTCTACGTTCAGCGCTGTATGTTCGCCGGATATAGTGGTAGAGAATCGATCTGCATCACTGTCAACCTGAAAAATCAATAAAGCGGTAAACAAACATAAGAAAGCGTCAAGTTCTTCTCTTGTATCAATACCTACGCTCACTTTGAAGTCTTAAAGTACTCAGATTGGCACTTTTTTTTTGAGCGAATTTCCCGAGTCAGGGTCGTCGTGCTATATTAAAAACGCCAGATCTTACCCACAGTCAGCAACCGATATATATGAAAGCACTGGGAGTGAAAATTAAAAAAGGAAAGGCTCTAACTAATAGTACATTTCCAACGCCAGAATTCTTTAGCGATTTAGCTTGACTGTCCATCACGAAAACTCATGAACTCTTCCTGTCGGTAATTTCAGAACTGCGAGTCCAAATCAGATACACACAGCTGATCACTGCATACATGTGCTTTAGCCGAAGTAACTATGATTGTTGACTAACACTTCTTTCGCCTTACGTATACTTCATAATCATCGAAGGCCCACTACCTACTTGATACAAGAAAGGAGCGAGATTCCACTGAATCCTCACTAAGTAGTCTATTTCACAATTGACCACAGTGTAGTACATCACGGATCTGTAGAACGGAGAGGCATCTGTGGAATGTACGCTGCCTCAAGGATAGAACCTGACGAACTGCGCATGGATAGCTGCTTCCCGGAAACAACAAAACTAATAGATCTCATAAAACACTCTGTTAGTGTTCGAGTACTTGAAAAGAATGGAGCCCAGTGAAGAACTAAGCAAAAGTGATGAAACGAGTTCGGATAGTAAGCACAAATACACCTCAGTAAAAGAAAGATTACGAGGACTTATAGAAAAATGCGGAAGAGGGAGAGCAAGTGGAAGGCTAAGTGCAAGACTTGAAGAAAAAAGGTGAGTATTTGAAGCGGTTGTTTTCTGTGATTGAAACCCAGGCTTTTTCTTCAGTAGATTTCATGAAAAAATATTTGCTAGAGTATACGACGTCTTAGTTTGACTTTCCATGCTCTCAAGTAGGGAGATCCATCCACCCTCTGCGTGTCAACAAGAAGATATAATAAAAAAAACTACATATCTCTGACTAATCCGACTAATTGTATTTTGACATTATTTCGTACTAGCCAATTGATTCTCCCATTTCAACAGTTTTTTTATGTTACATTGTTCTCACCATAACAAATTACCCCTACCTGTAGATGAATCTCACCACCGCTTCTTATCGCCTTTACAGTGTGCTCACGACCATCGGCATACGTTCCTTTAGATACGAGCTGAGCATGCGATGAATCTCCGAGGTTGATCTGAAAGCAATCGAAACCATTCAATGGAAAAGTGGTACGTATGCGAACAATCAGAAGCAAATAGGAAAGAAGAAAGCATTAAATCTGAGAGATGGCAGGAAAATTGATAGAAACATATTTCAAGTCCTTATGACCCTCCAATAACCATATCCGGTAAGAATCGATCATCTATGACGCGAATCCAAGCATCGAAGTTGGAGTTAATTCGCCGAAAAGGCAAACACAAACACACAAAAACACATATTGACACTCTGTCTTGGACCTAGTGCGCAGAATGCCTATTGATTTTCCATTCGAACCGATGGATACTATTGAAACCGCGAAGGTCCAGCGCGGAGTACACGATGGAAGTTTTGAATACCTTCTAGTAAATATATCTAGCTTGGCGTTACAGTTCAGAATCGACGACTCCTTGTTATCCCTCGAATTTCGCATGCACTGTAGTTCGTTATAAAGGACAAAGGAGAAGGAAGAAAAGAGCAAGAAAAATGCGACAATACACCGAAAAATCAGGTGATATCAAGTGAAAGTAAATCGTGATTCTAAGGAGAATCTTCGTTCTTCCACTATCAGGCAATTTCCAAACGACTTTCGTTGACAGAACAACCTTTGATGTTCAGTAGAGAATGCCTGATGATGGAATTTAAGCGCTCAATGACTTGAAACCTACTGTTTTTCTCGGACGACACCGATATGAGCTCATTTTCATCTGCAGGAATTAATAGATGAAATGATAGAAATACATCTTGCCTTAGCAGCGACGATCAGGATAAAAGAGATATGATAAAAGAGACAAATAACAGATATACACGATATCTTATTGGGAGAAGAATTGTGGAATGTGATGGTCTCTCTTTCAATAAATGAATTTTGTTCTGCTTACAAAAAGTTACTACGAGTCGAGATATGTGTACTTAAAATTGAAACGCTCAAAGATCTTCGAGCACGTACCAACTGAACTCAGTGCGCACGGTATTGAACACTTTAACCACGCTCAGAAACTATATATTAATATGGCGAATCCTCAGAGCACTGAATAAGTTGTTCTAAAGTATCTATGGTAGATGTCCGCTTTCGCTGGTACGTGACCCAAAACGCGACCTGGTTGGGGACTTCAAGAAGCAGAACCGCTATTAAACACTCTCATGACAATGGAGATTGTGTTGAAAGGACGACTGACATTTATGCAGATGAAAATACCGTTTATTTGGTCGAAAATTGGCCTGAGCCCCACAGAGCACCAAACACTTCACTGTCACTGGTTGATCACTATTCGTTCCCTACAGCTTAACATATCTCAAATCTTCTTTTCAAGCGCTGTTTAACTTCTAACCTGTTATTAAATATTTAGTTGAATCTCGCTAGTCTTCAATGATTTTCATTACATACTGTGGCGATTCTTCCCAAAGGTTTACCGCTTCATCGTGGCTAGGAAGTCTTCTTGAGTGTTGGGCTTCCTGGTATGAAACCAATCGTATGGTGGCGAATCTCTCTCTGATCCACAAGAGAGGTGACTGGCGCAGACTTTGGTCTGGTTGACCTCGGGACTCCAGGAAACCACAGTGGCTAGACCAGCAAAACTCCAAACAATGGAGATTATGCTGAGGCCCGACAACCAGTGAATACGGACCATCCAAGTATCCAAGTACTGGGCCAGTTCATTTCCGCTTACATTCTTTTTACTGTTAGCTTGCTCGTTAATTTTGTTGACTGAGTCCGTCTAATCAAACACTTCAACGAACCTTGAAAACGACGTGGCCGTCTTTTAGATACAACGTGACAAAGTCACCGCTTGTTTCTGAGCCACGGAAATAAAGAAGTCCATTAGGAGAGTACGTGTTAAAGACGACTGTGAACGATGACACGGTACGCTCGAAGGTTGCCAGTTCGACTTGTGCAAACCCATCTCTGAAAAGTCGACAAAGTCATTTCCAGGCACTATAACTTGATTTCCTTCTCAAGTTAAATCCTCCACGTTGTACAAATACGTTGCTACAATCACTCTAAAAATCCTTTCCAGTTACAGACTTCCTAAGTTTAGTAAATCGATATCTAGCAACAATTTTTTTTGCTTTAGTACTTTGTGGTATGGGCTTGAATTTGGTTGCATTACCGGAACATATAGCCTCGTACTGTCGGCTGTGGGGGTGAAGTGGCGCCTTCACATTCGAGTGAGTTACTCGAGAAAGTCCACAGTGGGACGGAGACGTCGTCCACAACAAGACTGCCAATGGTACCATGGAACTGGAAAGTAATTCAAAACAATTGAAAAAGACACAGTTTAGTTCAGAGACAATGTTTTCATCGATGATTTCCATAACAGAGTTGTTGGAAGAACTGTTCTCTTAATGAACGAACACAATGTTGTTATTAGAATTTTTATTCATCTACAATAGCAAACGTTACGAGGTTTCGCCTTCATCAGAGACATGAAAGATCAAATTGATAAGCAACCTACTCAGCCAAACAGTTTCATAACTTCATCGGAAAGAACTTAGTACATTAATCATTATTCGTATGATAAACGGCTTCTTCTAGACACTCACCGTTTTGTTACTCAAAGATTTTCCAATTATGCTTTGAGACCAGCCGCACAGAGTCTTGGACTCATACATGGTTGAGGAATGTGTATGACTTAGGTCAGAAAAAAATCGGCCTTAAGTATCGCGTGAAGTAACGCGTGATCACAGGGCACTCCTTGCGACTGATTTTTGGAATTTTGCAATTCGTCTAAAGTGCTTTAAGAGCTTTAAGCGGCGATGTTTTGCGTTCCTTAAGAGGAAAGTGTTCTTTGCATCAAAATCATCAATTGGTCTTTCTCTCCTATAGATGCCTAATGGAGGGTTCTACACGATTCCAAGTTTTCTAACTAAGTGCCCTTTTATATTAACCTGGAGAGATCTAATCGGTTCGTCAACGGATTCGTTCTCACACGATTTACAAGAGAGTAGCTGCACCGTGTCCGAACTCATGCAGTCTCTGCTTCTATCGTTAGAGCAAATTATGCAATTGTGCGTTTAGCATAAACGGTTATATAAGCGTTTCCGAACTAGCTGACCTGCTAACGTGTCGGTGGTATTTAGTGCCGCTTTCCCCAGGCGAACCCTATCCCAGCGGCGTTTTTATAGCTATACTTTTCTTTTTTCTGTTGAAAATGAAGAACATGATAAACGGGATCTTATTTTCATTAGGCTTATCATCTTTCTGTTTCTGTGTTCTGTTTCTATGTTTCGTTGTTTCATTGAAGGTGGTGTACGAGATTCGGTTAACAGGTATCCGAGTCTTAAGGTTACGTTAGCATTCGACTTGATAGAATTGCAAATTAATAATATTGACCCACTTTTACGCAAAACAGATACAACTTTTTGCATATTTTCTCAGGAAACTTCCAAAATCCATAACCAATGCTGGGACAAGAAGCTTGGTTTTAACCTTACAATAGCGCAAAAATCTGGTTTGCGACAGGCTCGAGAACTAGTAAAATCAGAAACAAGAAGACTATCAGTTATGATATAGGTGGAGAGCTCGTAGCAATTCCTCGTCAGCTAGATGTTGAGATAAGGGAAAAAAACCATAAGGATCCTCGCTTTATCGGCCATCATCTGAGAAGGATTTAAAAGTCGATACCAAAACTTGAACATATAGGTCAAAAAGGCAATCGCGAAAGGTTTGAAACTATCTGTTATTTCGCAACGTAGAACTGAATAGCCAGCATGATCCTCTTATACTTGCTTATCAAAAATCGCAAGTCAATTTCCACTGATGATCTTGCGTCTGCCGATCCGTCTACCTTCACGGTTTGACCGATCATCAGTTGTGTAGATGGGCGCACTGATAGGATAGCTTGGCTTATAATATTATTGAGTGGCCAAAAAACATGCCACCTAATCTTATGAATACTCGATTGTTCCTAGACCGTCTACGCAACACGTGTCCTAACAGCGCGTAGGTGGTGGACATCGAAGCTAGCGCTTTTACGCTAACATGTCGAATCACTCTGCAACCTATCTTCGAGCTTATGCAACAGGAAGGACAATAAACATGCACAGCTTCTCGGTTTAGCAGTTGGTGACACTCTTAAAGGAGTGCCTAAACTACTCAATCTTTAGATGGTGCTGGTATACTTCGCACAAACGAGAAGGTTGTCAGTGGGACAGCGAATGGCACCAAGCCTTGTCACTGCCTTTATATCTGACATGGAAGCACCAGCATTCGATCTCGAGCCTACTGTAGATATATAGATGATTTTGAGTTACTGAATGCATAACTGTCACCGTACATAACATTTACACAAGAAAAACCAAACGAAAACTGGCTTTCATTTATGTGCGTTCAAATTAACCTCTCCTACGAAAATGGCTACATCACCAAGTGGTACCGAAAGTCAGGTAATAAGAATATACTTGTTCATTATCTCTCCTCTCACACTTTACAAGCAAAATGAGTGGTTCTAAGAAACATGCTTCGAGCAGCCACTAGCATGTGAACAGAAAGGGATCAAAAGAGATAATCCTTGAAATTGGCGCAGCAAATATCCATTTCCAATGGCTATGAAACCGTAGGTCTTCAGGATAGTAGTATAGGAAGAACCTGCTCCCAAGTGATGTTTAGCACGAATAAGTCTCTGTTTATTCCGATCTCCATCTCCAACAAAATAAAGAGAGCTATAAAGTGTTGCTTAAAAAGTGTTCGTCCAGAGAAATCGGTGACATCGATTAAATTACAACCGAGCACTCTAAGACGCCAGCTAGTTCGCATCCGTTTGTATGACCATCCATGCGCAAGACAAAACTGCATAATTTGCATCAACGTAGAGACAGTGATTGCATGAGTTCGAGTATGGTGTATTTAATCTCTTGTAAATCATGTAGGAAGGAATACGTTGAGGAAACGGGTAGACCACTACGCGTTCATGTTACAGAGCACCTTGTTGAGAAAGTTAGAGTCAAAGCGAACCCTTCATTAGGCACCCATAGGACAAGAAAGCACAAGGCGGCTGGGCTCCAACAACAGAAGAAGGGCTTATAAAAAGCGAAACCGTAAATGTTTAAAAAGCTGTTTATTGTGTGGATGAAAGTTTATGTATTAACTTTTATCGGATGAGGTTATGAAAGCGTTTGGCTAAGTAGATTAAATGCCAACTTGGCTTTTCCAGGCTCTGAAGAAGCAGAAACTGGCCCACTGTTGGCTATTGTGGATGAACGGATACTGCAGTAACAACCTCGTGTGGGCTCATCCAGAAAACAGTGGATTATTGATCAATGCCGAAGTCGAAAGAAAGCTGGTCACAGAGTGTTTGCAGAAAGATCTTACCTAAGACACAGATAGGAAGTTCTGAACTTGAATTTTTTTTGAAAACCGAGTTTACGTTAATAGGTTTTAGTTTTGTAAGAGTTGAAAGTCCAGATGCAAATGAGTAACTTGAGTAGTGCACGAAGTCGTTAGGAAAGTACAGATTTTATTGGAAACAAGAAATAAGTGTTAGATACACCACCTTATTCGTCGCAAGACCCATCTCGGTTGCACTGGCTTCATCGATACCCATCGAGATCTGCGTCTGGCCGGGAATCGTGTTGAAAATAACGTCACCATCCCATTCTTCATCACCGACAAACACACTAACCGGATCAGTTCGTGGACGATCAGCTTAACACAAAAGGTTTGATAATCAGCTGTCTCTTAAATAACTATAAAACACAAGTTCGCATAGAATTCCTCCTCCTTCCTTTATGTGGTTCCATATTATTTAACTATATGTGAGTAATTCTTTAGGCGTCGCTTCGACGCCGCCCCCAAACCCATCGAGCCTGTTATTCTTTTGTGGTAGGGAAGCTGGTACCAGACTTGTCTGGTTTCTCTTATCCACATGGGGGACGCTCCAGCACCTCCGTCTAAGAATTCCTGAGATAACAACTCGACCAGCATTCAACGACAGTCGTGACGAAAATGAATAAGCAGCAGAAGAAGCCACGCGCGAAAAAATGTTGGAGGATATTAGTAGATGGTAGATGTAAGGAAACGAATCGAATGCAAGAATTCTCGGGATCCGCCCAATGTGATACATTTGAAGTCGGGTCATGTATTAAAAATAATAAAAAAAAGTACTCCGTACATGATTGAGAATGGTCTCTGTCCTTTCATAGCGTCGCACATTTTCTTATGTTAAAAAAGGATAAAGCTCTCAGCACTGATCAATCCCTGAGAGATGGACCACACATTCGTTCACTAAGCATCGTTGGAAATGATCGAATGCTCATCTACGCTTTACAGTGACTAGCCGTGGCTTACCGATGTATCGCGCAATGCTGCTACCCTTCCAGACAAGTCTAGCATCAATTCGTCGACCCCGGAGGGATGAAACGCTTGGTGAGCCTTGGGAACAGATATTGATCCCATGTGTACTGTACGGCGCTTGCGACCACCGCTCCACACGCGCTATTTCTTATGTTAGTTGTATATAATTCCGTAAATTTTACTTCTATAAATTAGGGTACACGATTTCGCCCCTGGTTTCTCGGTCCTAGGCCACTGATTGATTGGTATGCCTCTTGGCCGCTCTACATCTAGCCATTCATACGCGCTATGGGCTTGATAGAACGACATGCCGTATCGCTCTTCTCTGTAACTATCTTCGCCTTCGACCCCTCTATGACCATGTATCAATACTGATACATCAACAACTCGTAATCCCCACACCATGATTTCTTCCATCGATCTCTTGTGCTTGCTGTACTTATAAGCTCATTTGTTCCTCGTAACACCTCATGAATCTATTGAAGAACCCTCTCACTTATTGTTAGCGTAACCCTCTTACACATATTGCTTCTGCCCACCACATTATTATCCACCCCGTTATGTGGGCATTTATTGGTCTAGCTATATTGCTATAGTGTTATTTGTACTAGGATTTAGTTACCGAAGCATGAAGGGCTACTAAAAAAGACCTCATGTGGTAGGCCCCAGCACTAGCATCCACCATCAACAAACTAGCAGAGACAGTTTATTCCAGTCTTGATCTATTAAGTTCACTCTACTCTCTCTTTGTCTCCCTACGTGAGCAGTAGAAGCTGTCAACTCACGCGCTCCAGTAACAGTTTCTTTCAGGGCGACAGTGAGGTTGAGAGCGTTGCCGATACGGACCACATCTATGTGGTACCAGTTGGTGCGGTCCGTGTTCGGAATGAATAGAATCGAGTGACTGTTAGTCGCCATTCGTGTACCACCGCCAACATTCCAATGAGCGACAACACGCTTGTCGCGAATCTAGACACTGATTATTAAGAATTTCATTGTTAACCAGTAGGCTTCTTTGAACCACTTTCCCTAATACGTCATGATAAATCAAATTTCATCAGCATAGTGTCAACTTTTCATTTACTGCCTACTGCAATTTTTTTACGTGAGATACAACCACAACGATGCTGAGATATTTGCAAAACTCCGGACAGGAGGTGCGTGCGAACGCTCTATTGTCCTTTCCGTGGAGTAACGTGTTCACCACCACACCATGCGGGTCATTCGTTTCCCCTGTCTCTCAGCTAGTTCTATCGATCTCTTCCATCAACAATCACCCGTTGGCGCGATTGATTTGGGGAGCCCATATCGGCAACGAACCCCGGACAATAGCGCGTTCGTTCCCCACCGCAGACACCTGCGGTCCGGAGTTTTGCAAATATCTCAGCATCATTGAGGTTATATTTCGCAGTATACCGTGCCATTTTAAAAAAAAGAGTAGGTAGTAGATAATAAGTTGGAAACCCAGCACCGGCTGAGAGAAAGGCGAAAAAAAGGATTCGCATGATGTTGTGGTGAACGTGTTAGCCCTCGTAAGGGGGTAGTAGCGTGCTCGATCCCTACTGCAGACACCTGCAGTCCAGAGTTTCGCAAATATCTCAGCATCATTGTGGATTTATCCGCAACTTTTATTAAAGTAATTTTTTTAACTCGGCTTCTAAGTTTTTGTTTAGCGACATAGTGAACCTGAGCAGTAGACGGTTTCAAACGAGCCTAAGTTTAAATTTTGGAGGTGCAAATGGCTATATATGTTTGGTGGGAGATTTTTTTAGGATATGTAACTGCAGTTACCTCAATGGCGATAAATTCGCTGGGCTGTGTCCTTCTCGGCTTTGTTCTGGTGACAAAAATTGCACTATTTGGAACGTTTCTCAGTGGACGATAGCGAATAGAGAATGAATTGGACGGTGAGGGATAAGAAGGTGAGGTGAAGGAGCGCCGACAAACACCGCGGTCGTCTGAACGCAGCGAAATGCGTATCTGAAAAAAAACAGATTTTTCCGGATTCCATCCTAAAACTATTTGAATTCACAGTTTCAACTTTTTTATTCATTGCCTGTTATTATTTTCCACGATAGGGTATCATGTAAAGTTTAAGAACTGCGTAGACGGTTAAGGCTACGTTGAGATATTACTACTCGTATGAAAGTCATAGAAGGGCGTGAAGCGCAGCGGTCAGAAATGCCTTGAAATGCGTTTGAGTCGTTGGTTCGGGTCCTCTTAAAGAAAACCAAAACCTAAGGTCCCGGTGCCAAATTTATCTTGGGGTGTAAAAACAAAAAGGATTCATTGATCGGCAGCTTGCGTAAGTGGCTTCATAAACAAAGCATGCCTTTAATTGTCTCTACAATGCTAAATGGAGTCTAATGGGTTGTACATTCCTACGGAAATCATTAATGTCCAACACTTTTGCGCTTCTCAGAAATTTTTGTAGTTTTCTCGACCTAGCACTTCAATTTATTAATAAGCTTGTATGGAATGTACATAAAATCTCAACTTTCGCCAGCCCATGTTTCCGCGGCATCATCGTCTTCATTGGTAACCACAATGAATCTAGTTGAGGACTCACAACAAAAACACATTTGGGCGATGTTCTACTCTCTTCGATTCGACTTGATGGAACTAGGACAAGACTTAGACACCGTAAAGAATAACTGCTGTAGTCATTCGACTCTAATCATGGGGCGTTTGAGGAAGTCGTTGGCTCCGATAGAACTACCAATTGAGGATTCATACCGAGGTTTAAAGGAAAGCAGCATATTTTCTTGAATATAGCCTCTAAGCATCCTTAGTAAGCGACATCTAAAAATTAAAAAAGTTGAGGGGTGGTGTTGATCCATTACGTAGGTACTACTGGTTTGATAGAATATTCTTCCGCCTACGCATACCGTTGTGTACACAGAGTCTATTGACTGAGTATGACAGTTAAGAGATATATTCATAGAGTTAGAGTCGAAAACTCAGAAGAACACATCTGATACTGTATAAATCCACGAATCCCTAATAGGATTTGGATGGTGATACAAAATTAAACTTCTTGACTTTTGATCCATTAAGAATTCGGAATGAAATCCTCAGTGAGGTTTAGGGCTGATTTACAAAAGTGCGTGATCGAACTACCGAGCTCGCGCATATTAATGTGTGAAATTAGCGAAAAGCGAAAAAAACAATGCTAGAATGTGAACGAATGAGAACGAGATACTGATTTTCCTAAAACTATCGCAAGATGGTCCTCTACTGTGGTGATACCTTAACGCGAGTATCACGACTGCAAATGTTTCGTTCACGACGGCTACGAACAGAACGTCTCATACCTGCTGTGCTTTTTTCGCGAGCTTCGTTAATTTTGTCCCTTAGCAGTGCCAGTTGCTTCTGCATTTCGTCGGCTCGATTTCGATTGCCAGTGATCACCTTCTCAACTTTCTCCAATGCTTGCCAATTTTTCTCGAGATCGAGGCGAGATTTCCGAACCTTCAAAACACGTTGACACGTCATTCGGTCAAATTATAGGCGAACTCTAATAATTCAGTACCTTATCAATATCTTCTCGAATTCCTTGACCGGTGCTGTTGAACAGCTTGTTCGTTCGTTCAACGACATCTTTCGCCTTTAATAAGTATGTGGGAGTAAAATAGCGAGCGTTATTAAAATGTGTGTTCCTTCGCTCTGTTGACGTAGTTGGCCACTTCTCTTGGTGGCATTTTATTACTTTTTACGACATGCGTTGCTTTAAGCCCTCATACAATAGCGATCAGACGGTGACGGCTTCACTATAGTTGGAGTGCACCTTCTTATAAATCCATACCACATAGCGGGATTTATACCTCCACTAAGGTCTTCCAAGTTCGGAAAGAGTTCGACATTTACATCTGGATGTGACAAAGGATAAAGCTCCCGGCGTTGATCAACTCCTGAGGGATGCGCCATGCATTCGACTTCATTAAGTATCGTTTAGAGGTGATTGAATGCATATCTGGCCTTTACAATGACTCGCGGTGGCCTACCGATGAATCAACCCAGTTCTGCTATCCTCCCAGATAAGTCTGGTGCCTATTTGTCGACCCCGTATAGATGGAAAGGCTTGGTGGGCCATGCGCGCGGTGATCGATTCCACGTGTGTTGTAGGGCGCCTCCGATCACTGCAGCGCACGTGCCCTTAACATACGCAACAATAACTTTAATAATTCTTACACTTTTCAGAAAACACATCGTGACGGTAGAGGGTGAGTGAGGAACGCGGAGTTCTAAAGAAACAAAAATTCGAAGATATTACTTCTTCAACGAGAGCAGTTGTGGCAGTCTGAACAGCTTCAGCTCGTTTTTCGGCATCCCTCGCAACTGACTGCAATCCAATGGTCCGGTCGTGGTGATCGTCAAATTTGGACCACTGATTTTTGACGTTATCATTGCGTTTGATGGTCTCTATGTTCTGTTCGTTGACAGACGCCAATCGCTCGTCCAAACTCTCACGCTCTTGCTCCATAGTCGACAATTCCCATTGTTCCTTCTGCCTTGCAGCCTCTGAATGGTTATGCGTTTATCCAAGACCATTCAACAGTAACCAAGTAGCCTCAAGGAAAAAAAGGATGAACAGAAACCTGCAGCATGTCCCTGACTCTTCTTCTTTGACTCGCTGACCTGTTTCCGCATCGAGTTCTTTGGATCCCCATCAGCTTCAGCATAGGCGTCTTCGGCAGCTTTCACTGCTTCGTCAGCTGCTCTACTGGCATTGATCAGAGCGCTGGCGATTTCTTCGTAGGCTTGCGAAGCTTTTATCGGATTTTCTGCAGCGGTCTTTGTGTCCGTAAACGAATCCTTCAGCGTTTTCGCAGTTTCTTCGAGCTTCTCGGCGTGTGCATCTGCTTTTTGTACGAATACTTCGTCGTATTCGTCGATCAGTTGTGCAAACATCGCAGATCGATCACGAAAATGTGATGACATCTCAGTCACCTTCTTCAAGGTCTCATTTATCGCGCGGCTGTCGTCGAACAGGTTCAGAAGTTCTTTTCCTTTCGCATCCTCAACAGCATTCCGAGCCTCCGCTAAGTTGTCTTCCGCTTCTGCTTGAAGTTTTTCGATTTCATTGGTAACTTCCTTGTATCGGTTGATTCGCTTAGAAACAACGTTACTCATCCGACTTGCCTCTAATGTGTCACGTCTAGCACTATCGTATATTGTAGCTCTATAGTCCTCGAGCCACTGGTCGAACTCTTCCAGGCGATTCAGTATGTTTTCAAATGCTGTTTCGTTAAGTTTGTTAGAGAACACTCTCTTCAGAAGTTCTTGATTTTTCTTGTGCTCTTGTTCGGCTCGATTGAGACGTTTTTCAATGTATTCTCCACGATCCAAAGTCGCATTGTAGTGCGCTTCGGATTCAAGTGCCCACGCGTCCAGTGTAGCACCACCAACAGACTTACCTCCATACTACAAACTTTAACATAATTTTTCACAAATGAACCACGCCTAACTAATTTAGTTCTTCTAAGTCTAAGTCCTTATGAATAAGTGATCGAAAACATCAATTCCCGATTGAAGGGCTTGTGCTCTTAAAGAAAAAATATCACTTAAACGCATGGAATTACCAGCGACAGAGGAACATGACCAAGCAGCGCATTTGTCAAAGTCTTCGTGCTATGCATATGACCGCTGCCTCGATCCCGCATTCCAAATTAAGCAAGGTTACCATCCCCTCGGAACACAAAAAAATTGGCACCGTGTTTCTCTAGGAGGAGAAAACACTGACTTGGCAGTGTTTTAAATTTTATTACCTGCTTATTCTTTTTTTCATGGAAGGGTCTCATGTGAACTACAACCACAAGGACGTTGAGCCATAAGCAAAACTCAAGTGCGCTTCGAACACGCGACTACCTTTTCCGCGGGCTTACGTGTCATCCACTACACCAACCAAGGGTCTCGCGTTGCCTTTCTTTCGGACATATGTTTTCATTTTTTCTCGTCAATCCGCAGTCGCCCGTCAAAGTGGACGATCTGGAGAGCATAAATCGGCATTTTAAGCTGAAAGCGCAGTGCGAATCACAATGTTCTAACTTTTATTTCATGCCTTCTCTTTTTTTCACTTGATATATCGATTGGCACCCACAAGTTGTTGCATAGTTCGAATATAACATTCAGTATCACCTCTGCCATTCTATGAATGGAACCGAATTCATGGCACCAGGGTAAAAGACTGGTAAGTGCCCAACGCTATGACGCACTTACTATAGCAACATGCAAAAGTTTCTTAGATTCGTTGATACGTAATGCAAATGTCCTTACAAGATGGAACTGCTTCAAAAACTGTACAGTATTGAAAACACTGCCGTAAGTGAGCTGAGTATCTGTAATGAGATCTTCGGCTAAAGCAGTAAATTGTTCCAGCGATGTGAGGCTTTTCGTCATTCGATCCAATTGAAAACGAGCCTGAAAAATCGATTATCGATTAGTTTCGATTTTGCGAACGTTGGTTAGATACTCTACTAGGTGTAAACTTTAAAAAATATTGTGAATTAAACTTTTTTGTTTGAAAGCACTCTGAAAAGAATAAACATTTGAAATAACAAACGCATTCAGGTATAAAAATATTTCTCAACTTCAGTTTGAACATTGACCAACACTAGCTGAGTTTTCTGAAAGATAAAGATGAATGTGAAGGGTGGAGGCGTAGAATTTTATAATTTGCAGCATTTTATACACGTCTGTAATCTGAGAAAAAAATTCCACCGCTACATTCCGGGAAATTCTTGTACTTTACGGTATTTATAGATGTCCGTGATTGTAGGGAAAGATCCCACGACTACTCTCCGAAAAGTTCTTTTTTACTTAACGGTATTTCATAGATGCCTGCGATCGGAGGGTAAAATCTCACGGCTACTGTCCCACCCATCTATGAAATATCGTAAAGTGCAAAAAACCTCTATAGATGTCGGGCGTATGGTGCGTTAGATAATCAGCCCCATAACAACGACGATAGGATTCCATTGCGAATCAGAAGACTACAAAATAATGAGGAAAGAAAGAGATGCATTGCGACTCCAATGAATATTGGCGAGAATGGACGATCCCCCTCGTGCGTTTTTCCTAAGGAAAATCGTCGAAGATCGTATGAGCAACACACGCCTGCATCTTAACAATTCTTGTATCATCGGAATTGGATCCACGAAAATCTTCTAAAAGATGTCCGTAGCTCTTCGCCTCTTGAAGTTTCCTCAGAAAAAAAATAGCTTTTTGCAGCAATATGATGCCAGTGTAGGCAAACAGATGCACCTATTTAATGGACGGTCAACGCTACTACAAGTGCCACAAACAACAGTGAATTCAGAGTGTTAAAAAATCGCTGTCTCGTTTTCTGGTTGAGTAAAGAAAGACAAAATGTCTCCAAAAAAGAGGAGATGACTATAAACTCAACGAAACTATGTATTTTAGAGTAAGGAGGTAACTTATAGTTGATAAACGAAAGTTGGAAAATTCCTTAGGAACGAAGTCATTTAATACCCACCCCTTCTACCACTGCGAAGGCCTCCTTAGCGTATTTGTTATCCTTGACAATTCCACTGACTTCATCATCATCACTTAGTCCTTTCATGAACTCAGAAATCACTGAAACATGGGTATATAAAAATAATGAACATATGAAAAAAAGCTGGAAAAAAAATTGTTAGATGATCGTAAGAAATTCACGGGTCTCTTCCATATGAGGGTTCGAAACGGCTGGTCTCAAGAGTAGGTGATACGTTCTTATGTCCCAGATGTACAAATAAATCATAGCAAAATATTATGAGTGTCTCGACCTTATCCCTCTTTGGGTATGGGTAGCGCTTGTCATGCCAATTTCGGCTCAAGTTAAGATCCTTTGAGGACCACACTGTGTAGTTAACGCATCCTTCTAATAGCAATGCGTGTTGTTTTGCACACCACCGTACTCCGCACCACTCTGTCTATGAATTATAAAATGACAAACAGTGGCAAAGGAATGACTTTAAACTTCTGAAAAGCCATATCATCTTCTCAGAAATCCAAAACGCTTGAGAACTCGTAATCTCAACAAAACGCGAAAACAACAACACCGACAGTCCCATAGGTTTTGAAAGACGGAAAAAGAACTTGAAGAAAACATAGTCACGAAAATGCTCCCACATTCGGTGTTGTTTCCGATTCTCGATAAGCGTTTCCACGGTATCGGCCTTAGATTGCTGAAGTTTTGATTAGCTAATGTTACCTCAAGTTCATCTATCATTGCCATCAACGGCCGATAACACCCTTGATCGCACGCTGAAATAATCTGAGAACGTATTTCGTTCAGATTCAAATTTTACCTAAGCAACAATCAACTAAGAATGTATCAAACGATCACATTTTAAAAATAGAAAACTGGTCTTGAGAATTACAGTATGAAAAAGTTAATAGAAATCGCAGTCTTGAGAATCGCAGTATAGAATGTTTTCCGCATCATGCAACATCTAGTAAGTCGTTTCAGAAAGTAGTTATACGATTTACAATACAAATACAGCTTGATAACAAACGTACATGTGCATACTCCACCGATGAAGGCGTGACGAGGTTGACATACACTGCAGTCTCGACCGGTGACGCCTTCCTTGCACTCACACTGGCCTGAATGTGGATCACAAGCGCCATGACGCGAACCGTCTGGATGACAGTCACAGGACTGGCAGAAGCCGTCTGGAAGTGACGGCTGCCCAAAGTAACCGACCAAGCAGCTGGAAAGAAATAGGATTAAATTGTTGGAAACTCTATCGCAATAGTAGTAACAGTTTGAAGCTGAATTTTGCACCCTAAATAATGAACCACAGTGGTTTACTAGATCAGGTATTCTATGATTATAGAATTTGTCGTAGCGCATGTAGTGTAGAATATGAAGGTGTCCGTTGGAAGACATAGTCTTTGGTTCGACCTGCGCACCGAAACAAGTAAGCCCTTCTCTCTCCGAAGTTGACAAATTGGTATCAGATTTGCTTAGGAGGGTAAAAAACAGTTCTGATAAATCGGTGTGTGAATGACATCACAAGTGAATGTGTGGGCCAAATATGCAATTGATTACGTCAACGACGTTACAAATGGAGTCTAATGCGTGTGTTCTTCATGGATTAACCAATGCCAACTACTTTAGCTTTCATCCTTTTATATATCTCAACAAAAGATAACAGAATTTCCACGATTAGTCCTTTAAATACATTATTCTGAGGACTTGGTATGGCCGAATAATAAACAATGGCACAATATGGCGCATACTAACCTCTCACAGTACTGCCCAGTGTAACCAGGTTTGCAAGCATTGCACACATATCCTCTACCGTAATCGACCGCAACGCAGGTGTCACTGAATCCACATGCCATCAACAATAGATGGGCAAGGTTGCAAAAGTCTGTACAAAAGCAACATCGCAGTGTTATCGACGTGAATCGTACCTGAACGAATTTTCCAGCCAATGGACAGGCACATTTTGTGCACGCTTTAGCACCGCCTTCACGTGCGTCACCAATATAACCGCTTTTGCACTGATCACAGTGATCACCAAAAGTGTTGTGTTCGCAGTCCTGTAAATGTCGTTCACTTTAGCAGCCTTTTCGTTCGCAACTCTCTCAGACTGGTCTTCCCAGTGGGAGAGTAGGATGGAGAGATTTCCGCTGAAAGCTCACATACCGTACAGACACATGTTTCCGGATGGCAAGTAACGGAGTGACCATGACAAGCGCACGGTTCCGACCAACCAACCAGTGCCATATCGTCTGGAGAATTGAGGTAGTCGCTGAAAACACGGTTTCCTCATCCGATTACGGTATGGATGGTTTTTACTTGTTTGGTTGCCCAACAAAAAAAAATTAGAAAGTAACATCATATAACGGAACGAAATGAGGTTGACAGCCTGCTGACTCCTAATAAACTGAATACATAATTTTGGAAGTTTTCCTATAGAATTTAAGCGTAATTCAAGCTTGATCGGAAGGAAGTATAAAAAACCTTAGTGGAAAAGTTTATTAACCATTGAACTGGTGCATTGTGCCCCTTGATGTCAGTGGAATGGTGTGACCACTGCTGTGTAATGGCATGAAATATGAATAAAGTATACTTCATACCGTTGAGAATAATTCGCAGCTTTTATTTTGTTAAGAAAATCATCACCGTAAAAATTGGAACACACCGTTGCTTTTTTTCTACAGTATCCTGGGGCAGGATTTTGGCACGATGCACCGGTGAAACCTTGTGGACACTCAGAACACTGCTCGACGCCGATTGCTATAGAAGCAGGGCGATCTGACGCAGCGGGTGCGGCGGCGTCGAGCGAGATCTTCAATATGAAACTATAAACATGCTAGTTCAAAGGAATGCTCTTCAGACCCTAGAGTACTATTTGTACTGGATTTAACCCATTGTGGCTCTCTAGTCGACGACCCACTCGAAATGGAGTAATCGCACGATAAGTACCATTACTATGACCGTGTATTCCCAACAAGCGTGTAACGATGCTGTTAAAAGTGCCTTACAATACACACATGGTTGCTGGTTCGGTCCAGCGTCACAAGCATCCCTTCGGGATCGAAGAAGTGATACCAACGATGAATAGATAGTAGCCATGAACGACTTTCTATAAACCTTGGATTGAATTGGATTGGATTGGCATTGGCACTAACAACCTCGCGATTGCTGACAGAAAAAAACGACAAATTCATAATAAATACCACCGCATACTCTTCGTCGTCAGTTAGTTCGTAACCGCCTACATGACCGTTTATGTGGAACATAAAATTGCGTAATCTGCCCTCATGGCAAGGACGGCGACTGCATGACTTCAGGTACGATATACCTGATCTCTTGTGGTACTTGCGGAGACGAATATATTGACGAAACGGGCAGACCTTCATGTATCCCGCATAAAAGAGCACCTAGATGGCAAACGAAAAGCAAAACAAAGCACGCCACTAGGGGCACATAGGATACAAAAAACATAGCGGAGACGATTTTGATGTAAAAGTCACAAACCTCGCACGGCATCCTAAAACACCAACGCGCAAACTCCTCAAGGCTTTTTTGGATAAATGCCAAAAATCCTACAATGAATAACAATGAGGAAAGCCCCGTGATCACGCGTGATCTCGTCCCTCCTTCGTATCGATCGTTGATGTGGGGAGGTGCAGTCGTCAACCATATGCGACTCTGAGCGGCTGTTCTTCCTCGGTGGAAGAGGTGAAAAAAAGCGGTGGGTTTCTTCGAGAAGCCGTAGATCTTGTAATTATCGTGCAGATTTTCGTCTTTCTGTTTGTGTTGTTGAAGTGTTTGGCCTGGTAAGTTGCGCATTAGTGTACCCTTCCAGGCTCTGAAGAAGGCGATTTTGCCGAAACGTCAGCTACGATGGTGTCGTATGAATGATTTGATATATCGATAGGCCAGGCATGCCGCCGTAGCGATCATTATATGCTTGCAATCACCTCTACGTTGGTGAACAGAGTCGAATGCATAGCGATCCTAACGCATAGATTCCCGAACTTTTCGCAATCTTTCCTTCTAAATACTAAGTGGTTTCCTGAGCTTTTAATAGATGTTTTCATAACGTTTTGAATGTTTGCGTTACCCTGCGTATTTAAGGGGATAAAATGTTCATGCTTTTTTTCTTAGAATTGGTATGTTCTGCATAACTCTGGTGCACTTGGTTTATTGCGAAATCTTATGAATCAAGTGCTGCTGAGACAATCACATTCTGCCTCATCACCTCAATGGAGTACGAGAGAGCAAGTCTATTTCCGTTTACCACCGGCTCTTTAGAAATAAAGTATCGACCTGCGAAAGTCACTACTACCACCTTCTCCTCTGCAGAGTTAGCTCGCTGGAAATAAAGGAGAGGTTGCTGTCGTATTGCGAGAGGCACTGTGCCATCTTTACTTCTACAGAACGAGATCACTCAGGATAGGAAAAAAGGTTGTCACTGGAGCTCGACTGACATTTCCACCACATTCTTGACTTTTTCAAGAGTGTCGGTGTCGTTAGAGACGCGAAAGAGCTTGCCAATAGCGTCTGAGAGACACTGCCACCATGTTCTCGTCTAGTGCTCACCTCACTCATTGAAATCGCATCACCTCTTCCTGGATAGTTGTAGGTTCCGCGGATGTAAATTCCTTGGAGATTCTGCAACGCAATCATCATCTGCTTTCTAGTCACCGGCAATTCGGGCGATTGCCGTGAGCGCCACTCGGATTCGTGCAGTCGAACCTGAAAGTAAGTGCGATAAACGACAGTTTCCTGTTTTTCATTTTCCGCACCAGAAAAAGGGCTTGCTTATCTAAGTGCGTTTATTCCAACTGAGGTGATTTCTTCGTTTTGAAGTATTTTCCTTTCACTTGTCAAAAGGTTTATTTTGTCCACCAATAACAAGAGGTTTGCAGAACATTTTTTCTTGCAAGATCACTTATAAAACAACTAAACGTTATTTGAGCAAAATATTTTACAGGCCCTAAGTTCGCTGGATGCGCATGTGGTGCAGTGGTCGGAGGTGCCCTGCGACACTCATGGGATCGATCCCCGCGCCCATGGTCCACCAAGCCTTCCATTCTTCAGAGGTCGGCAAGTTGGTACTAAACTTGTCTGGGAGGATAGCAGCACTGGCTCGATATATCGGCAGGCCACCGCGAGTCATTGTAAAGACCAGATATGTATTCAATCATCTCCAGCGATGCTTATTGAAGTCGAATGGATGGCGCATCCCTCAGCGGTTGATCAACGCCGAGAGCTCTATCCTTCTTATCTCTTTTAAGTTCGCCGAACGGCATTTTTAAAGAAATTTGAACTGATTAGGTGTCCATCGATAAATGGAAATGTTTATTCCTCATGAAATTGTAAGAAGAGTAACCTCGGTGTTCATCAAATACTTCTCGACATTCTTGTTGAGCAAACATGAGGTGTTATTTTATTCTTTATCCTGTTAAAGCTGACGTTTCAGCAGTATCGCCTTCTGAGCCGTTTTTACGTCCCTTCCACTGAGGAAGAACTTCTTTTGACTTCAGAAGGCACGTAAAAACGACTCTGAAGAAGGCGATACTGCCGAAACATTAGCTTTAACGGAATAAAGAATGAAGTAATACCTCGTGTTTGCTCATCAAGAATATGGAGAACTATAAGAACAGTTAGGTTTGAAAAAAGTGGGTATTCAAAACAGTTAGAAACAGGAAATCTCGGCCGCACGGACCAGCTGCGACAATTTGCTGCATGGCACTTTTTAAAAGGTTACTGTGAAAAAACTTCACTACTTTTTTTTACTTGCCTATTGTAGTACCTTCCATTCTCGCTGTTATCAAAAGAATTATTACAAATCACGTGTTCAGTGCTGATTTCTGTTACCCAGGTCAATCCCGTTGACGGATGATTGCTGATGGCACCTATAGGGTAAAATACAGCTGAGAGAAAGACGAAATGGAATGATCTGCATGACGTAGTGGTGAACATGACAGCACCCGGAAAGGGTAATAACGGGATCGATTCTCACCGCAGACACCTGCGGTCCGGAGTTTTACAAATATCTTAACATCATTGCGGCTATATTTCACATTGTACCCTGCCATGAAAAAAAGAATAGGCAGAGAATGTGACTACATTTACATAAATCAGTTTCTTTTTGAAAAACGAAGGAAACAAAGTCAGTCCCTCAGAAGTGCCAAAACAGATCTTTATCCCTGTATTTCTGAAAATTTGGTGGTTATTATAATGCCCATGAAATTCTCAGCACTTCTCGCATTTGATTCGCTCCCTCGCATCCATCGTCCACGAAGATCTTCCAATTTTTTACGTCGTGGCTTCGGTTGCTGCTTGAGGATTTCCATTTCATCTTTGAATGTTGTAGAATGCTGGTCGAGCAGTTCTCCCTGGAGTCCTGAGATAGTCGGGCTGAAGCGTTCCCAGTTAGATTGAAGAGAGTGATTTTTTTTCCCAGATAAGTCCGATACCAATTGCCCGACTCCGGAGGCATGAGAGGCTTGGTTGGTCCGGAGTGGAATCGAACTAGAACCGTGCTCTTGATGAAGGACATCACTAGCACTGTGCTATCCGCCCTTTCATGAAGTATGTACGAAGGTAAATTTCAAAAAACATTTACCTTGTATTTCCCGTCCTCCATAACGGCCATCGGAATGTGTTCCAGCTCGATACGATTGTTGCCGACCAATACCACCTAAATGATTGTATACTAGAAACACCTAAACATCTCAACATCTTCGGGCCAAAATCAATCTGTGTGCAATCACATCCTAATACTCATTGTAGTGTGTATCGATTCTGCTAAGTTTCGTATTGGTAACAGTTTGGAAGAGGAGAACAGTTTGGAAGAGGAGAACTTAAGCTCTTCCTAGACGGGAATGGAATTCGTCTCAATTTGAAACGAATCCTTAAAAGCTACTGACTTGCGCGAAATAACGAAAGTATTGGTTGTCGGGCCGGATTCCTTCAATACCACGGCGATTGTCCTCATTCCAGATCTGAAATCATTTACAATGTCAGTTGCTTTTCCTTGTTTCATATTTCACTAATCAAATCTTACTTGGTTGGAGAGCTACCTTGAAGAACTACCGTAATTATACTTGATGCCGCAATTTCCAAATCTGTTCACTTAGCATGTCGACTACTCTTGATCAACTTCCCATTGAAAATAACAGTAAGGAAACATAAAAAGGAATATGACACGAGAAATATATTACTGTACAAAAAGGACTGTTCCAACTGACTATATGTACTACAAAATAATGTGTAATAATGTAATTTAGGCACAATATAATAATATACTACATAAATGACGTAGTACGAAACCTTCAAGCAGGAATTAGACAGAAGAAGGAATGAATCATGCGCCACATTCAGGCCTCTCAAAGAAGCCACCGACCATCGAACGAATTCAGAACTCTGCGCTCATCTTTTCAGTTCAACAGTCCTCCGAGCGCTCTGTATTGCAGGAGAGACGTGGCGTAATACCTCAACCACGTCAGGAATACTGCGCACCATCCACAGAGTGCTTGAACGATGTCTTCCGAAATTTTACTGGCACTCACTACTTCTAGTCGGAATGCGTAGTTCAGATCTTCGGGATGCAGCAGAACATATATTCATAGCGAAGCACAGAGAGGCTGGTCACGTAAAAGAATGGGTTTCGCGGACGTCACCATGTTTGAAACGGACCACCAGACTACCACCAGGGGCGACACTAGCGCGAGAGAGAAACGGATGGAAATAGTATGGGACACCGAGCTGCCAATGAAGACGGGCCATCCAAGTAACTTAGTGTCTAAGTAAGTAAATACGAAACGTTAACAATCGAGGATCAAAACATGTGTTAACTTCATGTCAACTCATAAAAAGAGTTCACAAAATAACTGCTCAATGTGAGCATCACAGACGATCATGAAAAGATTTTCTCTCACTAGTCAAATAATATGGAGTTGTGTAGACCAGTGGCACTGATAGTGATCATTACAAGCATGCTGCTGTTTCGACTCCGCTACGGACTCACGAAGCATATACTCCAAGTGGGAACGCCTATCTCAGGACTCCAGCAAGAATCGACTTGCCCAGCATTCAACGACATTTAAAAACTAAATGAAAATCCTCAAACAGCGTCAGAACCCGCATGCGAAAAGATCAACTTTTCAAAGAGATTGATGCGATGAAGCGAACAGAATACAAGAATTTGTGGGATCCGCTCAGTGGATGCAAAAGAAGGTCACGGAAAAAAATATAAAAAAAGTAGAAAAGGATGTGCGTAGCGCAGTTGTAGTGCTGCCCTTCATCACAAGCACTGCTAATTCGACCCCATTCAGCGCTTACCAAGCTTCTCATCCATCCAGGGGTGAGAAATGGGTACCGGACTTGTCTGTGGGTATCTTAGTCTCCAAAATCCGCGTGGGAACGCCTTACTTCGGTTATCCCAAGATTGAAGATAGAGTCCACTCTATCAACATTCAACAACATTGATAAAGAAGACAACAGTCCTCAAGGAGAAGCCGAACGACAGGAAAAAAAAGTTCGAAGACGTTCGTAGATGATCGATATGAGGAAACGAATCGATGCAAGAAGCACTTGGATCCGCACAACATATGTGATAGCGAACCATGTAAAGTAAGGAAAGCGAAATAAAAAAAATTACTGAAGTTTGCAGCACCTTACCGTAATATATTTCCCAAACGCAATGCATAAACTCATCTGAGCTTATGCAGTTTCTTCAAAAAGAAAAACACACTGACCCTGAATCTAAGGAATCCGTTGTAACTGGATGTTCTATCGCCAAGCATCGACTTAGGTAAGGGCCAGTACAGTGGCACAACATCAGTGGGATAGCTGTTGTATCGAGCTGGATGTTCCTTAAAAATCAACCGATACCTATTTCAACTCAGTGTAAGGATAATTTTGACTACTTAACCATGCAAGCGCGAAATACATGGTGGTTAGAGACGCTTTACAACAGTAAACACATTGCTAGTTGGACCGCGCCCCAGGCCAATGATGCCTGCCCTCATCACTTAGAGGAAAGCAAACTTGTATCAGTAATGTCTGGAAAGATCGTTCCCTGATCGACAAAGGCCGGTGAGTCTCCTTATAGTAATGATCTGGGAACGCATTATCAAGGCTATCTTGTGACTCTAAAGAGAATCCCATTGCAACAGAGTTATGAAGAGATAGCTAAACTCACATGAAAACCCAAAGGTTTGCGTGGAATATTGATGCGAAATAACGGGGCGAATAAAAAAGTGCTGGGACGCGCACTGCATGTGGTGCCGGGTCATATGAATAAACAAAGAAATAACCTTGAGCAGATTCAGATTATGCTTCTTTGTGTAGTATTCCCATGGCTCCTCAAAAACCGCCCGTCGATCTTCACCATAGGTTTGTTGCCAAACAAGCGGGCTTTGTTCACATGTGTTGGTCCTAAAAATTCGACATATCACTGAGGTTTATACCATTCAGTGAAGTTCATTATTTTAAAACACCTCTGTAGTGGTATGAAGAATTGGAAACTTTCTGGAAAACTCCAGAACATTTCCAAAAAATTTGCAAAATTTTCGCATTCCTCGGCTGCCTTCAAATTCAAATGTGTTAAAGTATACGATATCTGATAGCTTCACCTATTGAAGCAGAAACACTCGGTACATCCAAGACGATTTGATGCTTCTAAGCTGAAAGTACCCGGCTTGCACTGATCGCATTTAGCACCTTGCACATTTTTCTATAAAATAGGAAGGATTACCTTAGACATCAAGGATATATTTGCCGCAAAGGAACCAGAAAAACCATGAATGATATGACAAAAATTGAAATTCAAAAATTCGATTGATAATCGATCACCTTGCACGGGCATTCGCCGTCTTCGTTACAAAGACAGAGGCCATCTTTGCACTGGAGCGGATCCGTACCGGCCGGATTGCACCCACAAGACTTACAATTGGGGAAGCCGAAAAATCCATGCGTACATCGGTCACACCGCAACCCAACATACTCGTTACGACATTTACACTACAAACGACGCTATAAGGAGATAAGTTCGGTGATAACCCAATCGATCGTCTCAGCAAAAGAACTGCTACATAATTATGTTTAACTAGAAAAGCCTAGGGTAATGTTCTGAGTTTTCTTTTTTTGTAACTCCAACGACATTGGAACAGCATTTACTTTAATCAGTTTCTCTGAGTAATGAATAATTATTCTACTTACCTTAAAATTAAGACCATAATCAATGGAGCCAATCAATAATGCACAGTTTTTTAAGCAAATTGAAGGGTAATTTAAATGATAGGATCAATTATTTATGTAGTAACTGTTTACTCAATCACTTTTTATTTTGCCTTCTTCGCTAACTCGCGGCAACAATGCAACGGTGTGAGTAGTCCCCATCTCAGAAGCAAAAACCCAACATGGACAAACCGCAATGCAATCGAAAGTCGATTATCGATTTCTTTCGATTGCGATCGATGTTCGCAATACTACTTTGTTTTCTCATAAAATTCATTCTAGTACATAACAAGTGACAGATCTATCGATCAGCTCACCTGTCCGGTATGCATATCGCACTTTCCATTGCTACTGCCGACATCCGAACAATCACATAGCTTGCATCCTTTCAGTGGATGATAGTCCCAGGCATTTTCCGTGCAGTTCTCACACATCTCACCCACTGTATTCGGCGGACAGACACAATCACCCGTAGTGGGGTCGCACACCTGACCCGGAGCTGGACATGCTTGGCATTCTGGAAAAATGACCATTCTTTCCAAATCACATGTCTAAATTATTTCTTCAGCAACTTTCGAAAGAAGTTTATTAAAAAGGAAGGCGTTTTTTCTTAGAATTTAACTTTGACAGCACTTTTTAAAAAGCATTAGATCTCAAAAAAAAACTGATGAAGCTCACTTTCGAAAGAAAACTTTGCGACAACTACGAACTCTACATTTGTTTAAGAACATGTTCCTTTTCAAAGTCGGAAGGATGGCAAAATATTCTTGTGAAGGTTTGTCGTGTGCTACCGTATTGTTTGGATATTCAAGTTTTTGAGTACATGACATGCCTTTGCAGCCGTTCTCGTCCAATCCGTAGTGATTCGGGAGGCATCGGTCGCATTTGATGCCATTTACTCCCTTCTTGCAGACACACTGACCCGAGTGCAAGTCGCATGCTTCGCCATCTGATCCGGTGCGATCGCAATTGCATGCCTGTTGAGAACGGATTAAGCAATTCAGTCTTTAACAGTCATCACCTCCATTTACCTAAGTTTCTCGTTGATAAGCAGTTCGTTTTAAGTTAACAGCTTCCGTGTATCCTACAGTAATTCCCATAAGGGTACTGATCATTGCATAGCAAGTGGGAAACCAATGAATACTCAGGAAAAAAAAGGAATGGGCAACGATATGTAGAATATACAAGAGAAATTTTCTCATATCTTTCAGATCCAAATAGGTTTTAAAAATTTGGAATAGGTTACGCTTCTTGTTTTGAATCATTTTCTGGATTTTTTTGCTACCGAGGCCGATTTACAAGGGACCGTCATATAGCGAGAAGACTTGACGACAAACTGTTGAGCAAAACACTAAGATGAACTCCTAGAAGATTCAAATGCCCCCCTAGGAAGACCAGCTAAGTACGAGAGTGTTTGTAATTCACAGCACACAGCTCTGTTCACCAAGGTTTTCCACCTAGCATGACATACATGAGGAGGAATCGGAGCATCTAGGCAGTTGAAACAAGCGTATAAATTATTGGGTGTTTGATTCCAAATTATCGTGGATTGTCAGTCATTACAGAGGCGAAGAAGGAATCCTATCCTTGCCTGACATCCAGTCCCGCTGGTGATGTTGAAGAATCCACTAGCGCATTTCTCGCACATCGTACCGTCCACATTCTCACGACATTCGCATTTCCCAGTTACATTGTTGCACTAAACAGTACTATAGAGAAAAAAATACGATACAGCAACAAGGAAAAGTATATGAAACTCAGTAGGATTAGAAGGAGCAAATGCTATTTAATAGATAAAAATAAAAAAACTGAAAAGCAAAAATAAAAGCTGGCCTGTAATTACAACGATACTGAGATATTTGCAAAACTCTGGACCGCAGGTGTCTGCGGTGGGGAACGAATGCGCAATTGTCGTTTCCGGGGAGTAACGCGTTCACCACCACACCATGCAGGTCCTTCGTTTGCCGATTCGAATGCCGATTTGGGCTCCCCAGGTCAATCACGTTGACGGGTGATTGCTGATGGCAAAAGATCGATAGAACTAGCTGAGAGACAGGCGAAACGAAGGACCCGCATGGTGTGGTGGTGAACGCGTTACTCCCCGGAAACGACAATGGCGCATTCGTTCCCCACCGCAGACACCTGCGGTCCGGAGTTTTGCAAATATCTCAGCATCGTTGTAGTTATATTTCGCATTGTACCCTGCCATTAAAAAATAGTAGGCAGTAAATAAAAACGGTAAACGCTGGCCTGTAATATTAAATAGTAATAAAGGAAATAAAGAGACACTAAAGAACTGTTATTCAGCTCCTAATTAGTCATGAGACAATTCTTCTAGGTTTAAACACGTTTAATCAAGTTTACACATCTGACTTTCTATCAATGTTTCTATTCATATCCTCCCAACAGTTTACCGCCTCATCGTGCCTGGGAGGTGTTCCTGGGTGTTGGAATGCGATTTACAGTTACAGCAGGGAATTCATACCCTCAGTAGGGTCGCTCTAGCTGAGAGAGAGTCCGGCGTTTCCATCAGGACGCCCAGCCAAGATAAACCAATACCGGGGATCCAACACCGTTCTGGTATCAAAATAGTCGCATGGTGGCAAATTTCACTCCGATCCACAAAGGCGGCGGCTGCCTGTGGTGGCGACGACCTGAGGCAGACTTTGACCAGGCTGACCTCGGAACTCCAGGGAAATACAATGGCTAAATGAGCAGAGCTCCGAAAAGTGGAGAATGTGCTGGGGTCCGCGCAAGCAGTGAGGTCAGGCCGTCCAAGCATCCAAGTAACTATTAAGATGATATTTCTATTAATATTTATTTTCAATATTTGTATGAAGATAATCTATATTTAATACGATTCAGCTTGAACATGAGAAAAATAGTAACATTTTACAAAATAAAAATTACTGCTGAATTTATTGCACATTTACTACGAAACGTGTCGTATTTGTGTAGCATTTTTTAGATTATTTTAAATAAAGGGAGCCGATTTGGGTTAAGTAGTACATGGAGTTTTGAAAGATCACGTATAGGGGCAGTGGTTAGAATTGTCCTGTAGCACACACTTGGTCCTTGGTTCGATCATGCCAAGGCTCAGCAGCATTTTATCCCTCCGGAGTAGAAAAATTGATTACAGACTTGCTTGCAAGGATAGTAGCACTGACTTGATGCACCGCTAGGCGACCACAAGTTTTCGTATATCATGTATGCATTCGATCACATGTAACGATGGTCGATGAAGCGGAGCATGTTGCCTCCCTCAGGGATTGAATGACGCGGAGTGCTTCTATCCTTCCACAGATTTCTGGAAGATTAATTGGTGTAGAGCAGAGAATTCGTTGTGGGCATTCTGATATGAGTCTATTTATCTGAGCAGCATAGAGGTTCATGGTCTGGTCCTGCGACTAAGGCCGGACCAATACGGCAAGTTGTGTCTCACTGCATCATCCTATGGGACCAAAAAATATGACACATTAGAAAAAAATGAGCAAAGCGTGTATCACTCTGTGAGGACCGTGCTGTGCGTTATAGTTTATTCGTATCACCGTAGAGGTGGTTGAATGCATATTTCGTCCACTGAATGACATGAGAGCACCTGTCGATGTTAGCCAGTGTTTTCAGTGAAGCCCCCAGAGAAGTCTGCTAACAATACCTTCTTTGATTATTAAGCTGACACGAGGTTGATAAAAAGACTCTAGACAGCTAACTTTTCCACATCTTCTTCTTCCTCACATTTATCAACCTTGTGTTAGCTTAATAAACCGAGAAAATATTTGTTATTAATGCCGAGGCTAAATGGTAGTCGATTTGAAAAATAGTGATTCTCTATTAACAATATTCCATTCCGGGAGGTTGGAGGTCTTGGCTACCACATGGTACGAGTTTGAACCAACGACTAGATCACAGAAGCATCTCTAACCACTGCCCCAAATACTCCTAATTTTTCACAAACATTAGATAGATATGCAAAAAATCGATGTTGAAAAAAATTATAAAAGACGGTTTCATTTTCAAATCATCGTCTTTGTTGAAGAAAATCAAGATGCAGCGTTATACTTGATACTTGATACTTGAATGACCCTTCCTCACTGGTTGTGGGGGCCCCTAGCATAATCTCTATTTTTCGGAGATTTGCTGGTTAAGCCGCTATGGTTCCTTGCAGTCACGAGGTCAGCCTGGCCAAAGTCTGCCCCCAGGTCGTCACCACGACAGTCAGTCGCAGCCCTTGTGGATCAGAGGGAGATTTGCCACCATGTTGTGGATACTTTGATATCAGGACGATGGTGGATCATGGTATTAGTTTACTCTTAGCTAGGCTTCCTGATGGAAACGCCGGACTCCTCAGCTTGGGAGACGTTGTCAGGGGATGAGTCCTCCGCTGTACATCGCAGTCCGACACCCAGGAACACCTCCCAGCCACGATGAGGCGGTAAACCTTGGGAGGGAACAGCGTTATAGTTCTGCTAATGATTTAACTTACTGCTGATATTTCGGGGTGCCGAGGTTAATTTATTTTTATGGAAAAATTCTGGGTCCAAGTACCAGTGATGAGCCACAATGGACAGAATCCTATGATATCGAGAAATATTATGAATAACGAAATTTCTAACAGACTTTTCCATCCTCCATAGATCCGTGAATGTTACAATGACAAAATTGGCATCCAGCATCAGTAAAGTTGAAATAGGATGGACGACATTGATCACATCTCTGCAAATGTTATATAAAAATTCATGATGACAAAAACGCTAAGACCTAGTAGTCGATCAGTCAATCGATCAAATGATTGATCGATCAAAGAATCAGTAGAAACCTTTCCGAATACGCCTTGTTTGCAAGTGCACTGTCCACTAACTGCATCACACTGTTCACCAATACTGCCAACTACGTTACATTCGCATGGTGGACAGCCGTTCTCAATATCACCGTGGCTATCCTGTATAAATAGAACTTTGGGTAAAATATAATTACAGTTGACATTGCTCCATAACTACTAATTATTTGGCTTCTTTTCCACTCAACTTATGACCTCAATAACGATCCTAATTGACTAACTTCATATTCAGAATCGTTCTTAAGAATGCTGTGGAATGAACAGGTATATCATTAACAGAGCACGACTGTAATTAGCCAAGAAATCATAGCTAAACATCTCCAACACAAAAATTCTTGTTAGGTGCAAGAAAAAAAAACAAGACCGAAAAGAATCATAGATTTGATTTTATTTCCTGCAACCTCTACTGAATACGATTTCACTGATAAGAATAAGGTTCTCAGGTACTGCAATGTTTAAGCTCGTGCTCACATTTCTGCATGTTTAGCGTCCATTGACACAGATGGGATCCATGTTTTTACCTTATTACTTATATTACGGACCACTCTTTCAGATCAACTGCGTCGGTTGGAGCACTTCTTGCGGTTCGATTCGTTTCCTGTCATTCACGATGGCCTTTCAACTTTTGTGCGTGGGTTCGCTGCTGATTGAGTATTTTCCTTACGCCATGCGTTTATCATTTCACGGATATCTCGTGGCGTGCGCCCCACTTGGCGAATCACCTATCACCTCTAGTCCCGTTGATCGTCGAGTGACTCGAGTGGCAGCCAGTAAATCTTTTAAATTTTACCCTGGCGTGCAAGAGTAGCCCACTGGGTTCTGCTCGCTCTGGGAACTCGTTGAGCATCATATCTTTCTTCTAGGCTTTTCGTGAACTCCGACCATCGGATCGGTGGTCTTCCTGTAACACGTTTAACATCCCGAGGGAATCCAGTGACTAACGGCTCTTGCCCATTGATTGTCGTTCATACGCATTACGTGTCTGGCCCACATTATCTTGATTTGGCGTACAGAAAGGCATCTTTGATTTTTTGATCGTTGACGCAGGTGGGAGCTTCGGATCCTTTCCGTTACTTGTGTGATACGGGATACTCCTAGCATCGTCCTTTCGACTGCACGTTCAATAACGCTGAGTGATTTTTCATCCTGTTTACGCAGCGACCACGTTTCTGACGCATACGTTAACGCAAGAAGTACCGTTGAGTCGACAAGGTAGGCACAGTAAAAGAAGCTTGGCGAATAGGGAGATATAATCGCCGACCAAAGGCGACCTTTGCTTCCCTGCGAAGTAGATGGATCCAGGGCATACAACCCTGTTTCTGCTGTTTCGATTTGTCACATACCTTCTGCATTCACGAGGACGTATTCATGCATGTGTGCATGGGTGTGTTCTCGTTATTGCAGATTGTATTCTACGAGGCAATTCGGTCAAAAGCCTGCAATCAAGCAACAAGGAAGTATTTATATTGCAGGCGGTTAGGAGTTGTCTCCAACAAATAAACTCTACGTCTACATTGGGAGAGATTGCAAACTACCTGTGAGCATGCCCAATCCCTATGTTCGGAGCTCAACAGGGTACACATGTGTATCAAAAAGCTAAACACAAAATAAACAGGCTTTATTCCCCTGACCCCATAAGAGCATCCGATTCCGCAGCGTCAAGTAGGACGAGTAAGGAGAGATTGCCAAATCTCAGGGCCATTCTAGGTTGCCTGAAGCGCAAATGATCAACGACTACGATCTGTATCTACAATCACGCGCAGTTGCATCTCAGTCCCCGATAGAAGACTTCATCATGGAATCAAGAAAGATGAGGTGCGATGCCATCGGGCGACGCCATCCATTCCACGAAGCCAGTGAGTCCGAGGGAAGAACTGTTTCGGAACATAAGACAATAAAGGAGGCGGCTGAGTCAGCCTTCTTGCTAACACGATATTGGCCATGAACATCTACTCATTCGAGACAACTAACAACCCGAAGTGGACGTCTACGATTGAAGAGATGTGGATCAATACCGGCTTTGACAATATTCGTCGTTTACGCATCGACATCAAAGTATGACGAAGGAAAAGTCGATGAGCTCTTTATAGACTACAAGTTCTACAGAAGACCATGCATTCCTTAAGCTCATCATTAGAGATGTTAACACTAAGACTGAAAAATGCCTGAAGTACGCCACACTGGAGCCCACAGATTAGAAGGGAACAAGTGGCGAAGGCGGCTGTTTGAGTTTATCAGCAACACCAAGACTATTCACGGTAAGTTGCACTTCCAGAAGCCCCACTCTCAGCTCTGACGTGGGAGTCGCCCAATGGACAGTACAATAATAGAGCATGTTATAGTAAAGTCGAAGAGCAGCAGTTATGGACAAATAGGCAGGAGCTGAAAGAAACATTCGCAAAGCCAATTACAAGAACAAGATGATTGCACTCCGACGCCCACACGGAACAGTTACAGCGTCCAGAAAGGCAATGGAGAAAATCATTCACGAATACTACTCAGATCTCTTCGATAGGCACGTCCTTCATATGAAATAAAGGAGGATGGATATGTTGTACCACCGGTTCTCCCTTCCGAAATCCGACATGGCATTTCGTCGGTGAAAAAATCCAACAGCACCAGGTCCGGATAGGATAAGACCATAACACCTGAAGAACCTTCCGCCAGTCTTCGTAAACCCACTGGCTCGGCTTTTTCACACATTACCTGTCTGAATGCAAGTCCCTACTCAGTGGAAGACCAGCAAGATTGTGTTATTGTTCAAGATTGACCTACACGATATCGGCAACTATCGCCCAATCTGCTTGCTGTCTGTCGTCTACAAACTTTTCACTCGAGTCATCCTAAACAGGATTGACAGAACACTGGACGAAGGACAGCCATGTGAGCCAGCAGGGTTTCGAAAAGGGTTTAGTACGATCAACCACATCCGCACGATGACAAGGCTCATTTAAGTATCGCAAGAGTACAAAAAGACCGCTCTGTATCACTTTCATCGATTTACAGAAGGCCTTTGATTCAATTGAGATAGGAGTAGTCATGGAAGGCCTTGATAGTCAAGGAATCCCTACTCAGTACATAAAGGTTCTTCGTGAGCTGTACAAAAAATTTCACAATCAAGATATCACAATTCTACAACGATATTAACATTGACGTCAAAAAGAGGGGTTAGGCAAGGCGATACCATCTCGCCAAAATTAGTTACCGCCACCCTCGAGAACGTCATGCAAACAGTGGAATGGATAACATCGGAGTGAAAAATGATGGTCAATTACACCACCTTCGCTCTGCTGATGACATCGTCCTTATAATACCAAAGATTAGCCAAGCGGAACGAATGCTTGCCGACTTTGATAAAGCTTGTGGAAAGATTGGTCTTCGACTAAATCTTACAAAAACCATGTTTATGAGGAGCGGATTGGTTACGTATGCCCCCATTCACGCATAGCAGAATGAATATCTTCGAATGCTTGCTTGGGGAGCTTTCAAAAACATCGAGGATGGAGTGAAGGGAAGAAAGAACATCCGGCTCCGTACCCACCTTTCTTCTCAACGGTACTTCCTGCCTCAACGCATGCGCCAGAAGCCTGGTCGCTGCACATGCAGGTTGGAAGGTAACCCGGCGTTATTGGACGCCCAATCGAAATGACGATGCTAAGAGCATTCTGTGTCACACAAGTGAGGGAAGGTCTCCGAAGCTCCAACCTACTCCAACGATCAAAATCCAAAAAATGTCGTTCTATACTCCAAACTGTCGAAGGTAAGGTGGGCTGCAAACATAATGCGTATGAACGACAACCGTTGGACATCAGTCATTAGTGACTGGATTCCTCGGAATGTCAAACGTACTGCAGGAAGACCGTCAGCCTAGTGGTCAAAGTTTTTCGCGGAAACCCCTGAAGAAAAGGTATGACGCTCAACGAGTGCGTGGAGCAAGCAGAACTCATGGGCTACTCTTGCTTGCGACAGTGAAAAACAGAAGAATTATTGGCGCCCGTTTGAGTCACTCGACGTTCAGTGTGACGGCAGGTGATTCAGATAATACTAGTATGGTTCAGAGGCGGCTAAAATTCCCATTAAATTGTCAGAGGCAGAACATGTGGGACACATGAAAGGTGGCTGATTGTTTGTTGAATGCTTGTCAGAAGTGATTCATAGGCGTTGTAGGTTAAAAAACTAATGAGGGAAAACACAATATGTTACTATATGAGGAATAGGGAAAGCTTTTGAACTGGAACCACTTGTAATCTGTTGTAGTTCCTTCAGTTATCGACTTCCTCGAATCGTCGAGATAGATTCAATTTGTTCTTTTCCCCAACCAGAGTCGCTCATTTGACACCGCTCACTTGAGGCCCAAGAAGAGTAGCATAATTTACATGTAGTAGCGGCCTTCGCCGTATAAAAGGTCTACTTTAAGTTTAATGCCGGCGTAGCGAAGTAGGGCTCTTTCTCATTTTCAGTGCAGTTATTCGGCGATTAAATCCTAGCTCCAGTGAGACGACAAACTATTGGCCGGTGAGATGGAATAAGGAACGAAAAGAATGAACAAAGGAAACCCAACTTACGTTATCGTAAATCCTGCAAATCTTATCTGGAACTCTTCAACAAGCCAAGCTGCATGTTTCTAGAAGGCTTAACTGAGGAAACAAAAACTAGTAGACCCAGGCAGATCTAGTTTCCATTTCATACGTATTGTACCACGTTGGTCGGACGAGTTAGCGTATAAAAACAGAGAAGGAAACGTGATGCACTTTTGCGATTTAGTAATGACCAAGCTTAAAGTATGGCTTTACTTAGCATCGATATTCATGAATCTCACTTCCAATGTCTTGGAGTTTGATTTCCTTATCATTTGCGCAATATTCTTCAGGTAAAATAGTGATTACATCCGAACACTGGTGATTAGTAGAACTCCTTTTGTCAACGAATTGTGCAATTTAGATTCTAGTATCATGCGTTAAATCCCAAGTTAGAAGACAATTTCTTAGAAAATACCTTGCATCGATCACACTGCCTTCCGATGTAGTTCTCCTTACAGGTACATTCGCCATTCAGACTGTTGCACTGAGCTGTCACGGCGCCGACGTGATGGCAACCGCAAGGTTTGCAAGTGTGCCCCAATGCCGAACCCCAATGGTTATCCTTGCAAATCTGAAACGCCTTCCGATTGTCAAACATATTCCATAACTAAAAACTTAAAAGTTTCATACCCGTTCTGTTTCTGGCCCTAAATGCCTCCAGCTATTGTAATCTGAGCAGCAAGTTATGGAATAGTTTTTACATGAACTGCCATTCATTCAACGTCATTGCTACTTATTAGTCACCGTTTTTTTTTATCAATATACAAGCGGTAGGAAAGAGCAAAAACTGCGAAGACATAGAAGTAGTAAAAAAGAACAACACGTCTGTTACACCGTCCTCGTTTAGTTCGCTCACTATAACTGCTCTTGTCAAACATATCATTACCATTACAGAAAAATTTTAACCGCAAGACAGGAAGTTTCCATCTGATCCATAAAAACAGCAACTGACTGTGGTGAAATCTAGGATCATCTTAGTATATTATCTCAGAATTTCATAGTGAATCAGTTTCGTTGCACCCAACAAGTCACTGAGGATGGAAGGCGACGAAATCCTCGATCCACACTTGAAGCAACCCAATAACAGAATCAGGTCTATGAACAAGAGTTACAGGTTGGAAGGTGGGCGAGTTTTATTTTTTTTTCTTCATTATGTAGAAGTGCTGTAGATACCCCAAAAAACATGGGAATGTAGAGGAACATGCAGCATACATATGACAAGGAAGACGAAGAATTTCTTTCAAAAGGCTGAGAAAAACCGAACTATGTAACGAAAATCTGATGCAGCTCCCAAAATGCGGGATATTGTGGCTGGTGTGACCTCCATATGGGTCATGACGAGTTGAGTAAAAAACTCGCCTCATCAAATTCTCACCCAGTTAGAAGTGCGTTATAGTTGATGTGTTAATCCAACAAATTTCCACTCATTCTGGATTTCTTAAGTCTCTAGAAAAAACGGTACAAGTAAAGCTCCTACAGATTTTTGTCTACAAGTTAATGTTGTCTTATTCTGAAAGGTGAAAATGCGATCTTGGGAGCCATAAAACATATTCTCCTTCCTTTGTTAAACATCGTATTTCCAATACCAAGCGATTGTATAAGCAGGATTTCGTCAGTCAGGACACAATGGTTTAAAAGCAGAATTCGCTTCGTGAAGAAGGCGATCAACCTAAAGGTGAACCCAGTCGAGCATCCCCAAGAGCGACGATTACAAGACAACAAAAAACAGAAAAATGATGAGAACACCATGACATATGAAGATCGGTAATCTAATTAAGTAAACATAGTTCCGAAGAATTGCAACTAGAAATCCACCTTTCGAAAATACGTCCTTTCGACTGTCTACTAACTAACATTTCCAACTTATCAATAGTTCGTTAGGAAACAAAAGAGATAATCATTTTAAAGCCAACCAAGAACTTACCGTGACTTAAATTTTTTCCTCACAGGGAACATCGATGTTTTTTGAATACAATATAAACGCACTACTCGAACATCTCCTACCTTCAAAGTAGAGCTTTAGCAATTCCCATTTTGCCTCATGGGGGAGCTAAGCAATAGTGAAGTTCAATTACCCAACTTGAGCTTCCCACACAGAGTCTACGGATCGTGGAAAATCGTCAGCTGTTTTTCGTAACGGCGAAGTTTCGGAAGAAAAAGAAAGAACTTGCACAACCACCAAAAATCTCATCAAAAACGAAACTTACTGAGCCTTGTATGACTCTGCGTATAGTGGGGTTATTCAACGATCACGGACGCGTGTAGTGCAGTGATCAGAGGCCCCTGCAATACACATGGTATCGATCCCCGCGCCCAAGGACCACCAAGCTTTCCATCCCTCCGGGGTCGGCAAATTGGTTGCGGAGTTATCTTGTAATATAGTAGCACCGGCTCGATAAATCGGTAGTCCACCGCGAGCCATTGTAAAGGACAGATATGTATTAAAACGCCTCCAACGATACTTACAGAAGTCGAATGCATGGCGCATTCCTCAGGATTTGATCTACACCGAGAGCTTTATCCTATTTGACCACCAAGTATCAAGAAGACATTTCATTTCTAATTCGACACCTCTAGTAAAGTGACGTCCAAATTGGTTATTCTTTTTCGCCATGATACTAAAGGGAGATGTTGCGCAAACACATGCAAAAGACATCTTGGTCTCATAGTTAATGATCACCAGCGCTTTGACGACACAGTGCCAAATAGATTATTCTGATAGTGATACCTAGCGTCTCTGATAACTACAAGAGTGATAGTCTATGTCTAGGATGACTCTAATGCTTCGTCTTTGGCATTACGAACAGTGATAGCTTGAATCCCTGATGTCCTCACCAGTGGTATTCTGCATTTGTGCAGAGTATGATGGTGCTCACCTCACAGTGTTCTCCGGTGGTGTAACCAATGCATTTCAAGCACCTTCCTGTCTTCGTGTCACAGTTTCCAATTGCCATCAAGTCGATATTGTCATTGCAATCGCACTCCTTGCATGTGCCGTTCACCTCCATTGGATTACCAAAGAAACCGTCAGCACACCTAAATATTTCAGTTCCCTTCCTTATCAACCCTTTCAGCAAGGCTTTTCCTCTCTAACTAAGTTACATTTAAACGATAAAATAATCATTAGGGGTCCAATAAAGAAATTATTTAAGAAAATTGTAGAAGCTAGAATACAGATCTCCAAAAACTACCAATACCACTAATAAGCATGTAAGATTTTTCCCGTTGATCAACATTCATATTTTTTAGAACCCTTAAACCACAATAAAATCAATAAAGGGTATCTCCTCTCAAAATAGTCCATATATGTTTGAAAGCAACTTTATCAAAGACGTATTTGATTGATTCATACTTCGTGTATATTGATGTAATTCCTTCTGTGCTACCATCATTACGAACTTAAATTGTTCTAAGATTCCAAAGAAATAATGATACGGCAGTTAACGTACACTTCACATTTGTTGCCTTCATAGCCACGTTCGCATGCTGTACAAACGTAGGCGTCCTCTTGAGCGGCTGCTGGTCCCGCAACGACTAACTAAATACTGTCATGGTAAAACAGTTTCATGCTAACTGCATAAAATTGAAGAACTCAATTACATGAAAATTCAAAAAATTCGAAATCACAGATATTGCTATTTAACACGTGGTCTTAGCACGAGAGGGTGGATACCACAGTGGTAGTGATGTCGGTCATCACGACCATGATGGTAGTTCGATTGCGCTTCGAGCTGGGCAAGCCTCTCATCCCTCCGTGGTCGGCGAATTGACAACGGACTTTTCCGGGAAAATACTACTCTCTGCTGTCCAGATGAAAATCCTCAAGCAGTAACCGAAGCCGCATGTAAATGTTAGAAGATCTTCGTGAATAATGGACGGGAGGAAACGAATCGAATGTGAGAAGTGCAAGGATCCGCACCGTAAGCGTCAAGATGGGTCACATAAAATAGAAATAAATAAAAAACACACGGTTCTTCGCGTGGAAAGACGTCTAATTTCAGCCTGGTTGCGCAAAATGCTGAATTCGTTCGTGGTTTAAAAAACATATTTGTCAGCACATTCGTTTTGACAATATGCGATTCTTTCCTGATAACTTTGGGATTTGGAGCTGGGAGCGTAGTTTGAACTACGTGAGTTGGGAACGTACGTTTATTGAAGAGGCTTTGCTTAATGATTCAGCATCCAACAGAACTGCTTCCAACATTTGCAGGCTTGTTTTGTCCTAATGAGCATACTCCGATGTTTTTTTTTATTACAACTGATTATTGATCGAAAATTCAAGTTTATATGCATGACGCTATGGACGGTGCTAGTTGTTCTGAAACTTCCTCTTTATCACTACTATACTATAGAAGTTACTTGTTCTTTCAAATTGGTAGGCCACTTATTCTTTATTGCATTGTTCTAGTTACTAATTGGCATTGTTTGACTTATGCATATATGTAATAAATCGTTCAGTTTAAACCTTATTCTATTGCTTTAGAAGATGAAACTAATACCGACAGGGGAAAACTGGAGGATTTACTGGCGGCCGCTCGAGTCACTGGACGATCAAAGGGACGACAGGTGATACAGGTGACAGGTGATATGTCACTATGTCAACTTATTTACTATATGTCCTTATGTCACCAAGGGATGACTACCACCACACACTGCGCATCACGAGCACGGTGCTGGTTTGGCCTTCCTCTCACCAAGCACCTCATCCATCAAGGGTCGGAAAATTCGTAGCAGACATGTCTGAGAGCAGTTCACTCTCTACAGTGCAAGTGAGGACGCTGCAACTCAGCTATCACATGGCAACAGGAAGAATGGACTTGACCACCATTCAACGCCATTCACAAAGAAGATGACAACCCTTATGTAACTGCGGAAGCCACACGCGAAAAGTTTGGAGACCTTCGTTGATGTTGAATGCGACGAAACAAATCAGACCCAAGAAGCGCTGCTACCTCCCGTACTAAATAAGAAGACGGATCGTGTAAACATAAAATGAATGAAAACACTACGTTTTCCGTTTTCTTGTGACCATCCGTTTCTTTCTTGTGCGTCTGCTACTGTCATTTCTCTTTTCCATTGCAGGAACCCGCTTAATTGCCGTTTCTGTTCCTCACCAATCTTGATGTTTATGGGATGTTTTCTTTAGAATAAATTCCATAAAATTAAAGTTGAATCTTGTCAACGATTGACCAACTCGGCTTTACCCTCCATCAAGTCGCCGTCGTAAGTGATTATGAAGAACGTAAAGACACGGAGGATCAAACGGCGCCTTGATGTCAGAGGAACGAAGTGGTGCACACATTTCTTCCTTTCCATGTTTTATGCCAGTTTACACGCAGCTATTTCTCGCCATAATATAGGGCATACGGCCTCTCTCTCCCTTAGTCACCTGTATTTGCTTCCTGGATGGAGGATCTATTACGACAATGTGCGTATAGTTTCGGTCAATGGCTCTACGAACCAAATATTACTCAGTTACCACTGTCTGTTAATTGTTGATTTTACAAGGGAACTTCTATACGGGTATTGCTGATTATATGTAAAAAGTGCACATGGCAAAGATTTCGAGTCTAGGTTGGACATGTAAAGAAACAGACTGTTAGACTGCAGAAGTTGCAGGTTATAAAACAAATGTTTTTGTACCCCACTGATTTCAGCGAGCTTTCATGTGTCCTCTCCTCAGCTCCTGGTGGATGATTCATAGAGAATCCTTCCTTTGCTTCTTGCGTTTGTCAACCAACTGGGTTCTCTCTCTTTGCCAAGACTTTTTGCATACCAATTTTTTTGTTAACAACTGCATGCCTCGGTAAAAAAGGGTTTTTGAGTTCCATAGCTATCGTTTCATCCACATCTCCACTTATTGGTGTTTCACAAGCATAGATATAATCCCTATGTATATAGCCGTATTCAGCATACAAAACGATTTCTTTGGTTCCATTTTCCAACCCTTTTTATGTGGCATGTGTCACCGAATGTAATGCTTTCTCTAAACGGAACGAGACAATGATCAAAATACACGTTGGTGTCATGTATCTAGATGTCTGCACAGCTTGTATTGCCAAGTGCAGCATGAAATGACGTCAAAACCAGGATGAATCACAGTTCAAAGTATTTCATTCAATCCCGTATGAGCCAATTAAGCTCCCAGTCTCTTAGGGTTTGACAAAAGAATAACAATTGAGGAATGTTTCTAAAGATGCAGGGCAATCAATCCTATCGATGATCGCGCACTTTACGTATGCCCAGCCTTTCTCATATAAGATCCTTAATTCTGAGGACTTTAACCATGCATCTACAATTGAAACTATATCTGTAAAAAGTGTGGAAAGGTACAATAGGGCTAGGACATAAATTTGCCCGAAGACCAATTTTTCCAGATCGTCAAGTGTAAAGAGCAGCTCTTTTGTCCGACCCATAGCACATTGATCTGCTCGTCATATGTCATCTGATAAATACAGAAAGCATAGCAAAAGAGTTCTATGTGGTAAAATGAGTCACCGAAAAAAATGCATTCCATACAATCGTGTTGTGGACCTCGAGCAACCAGGTGCGATAGTATAAAAAGTGCATCGTCCGTTAAAACTTAAAGGTTCTTTCACTTACAAAATGATACTTTATATTTTTATCAATGGAATTGAGCACAGCAGAAACAAATAAATTAAAATCGGATTTAAAATGCGATTATTCACCAAATCTAAAGGTTCACTGAATAGTCGAGATGTTGCTAGTAGGAGTCAAAGAAGAGTTCTTTTTAGCTCAATTCTTGCTCCGTAGAGCACCCTAACCTTAAAAAATTGGCCTCTTTTATGAAGTTTCTAAAGATGCGGGGGCATAAAGCCCATTTTTCGTTGCTTACTAAGGGCGTTAAAGCGAAAAGTGTCGTACCAAAATTGTGAATTTTCTAGGAAAATACGATATTAACATGTAAACAGTCGTATGCATCGAGCTCAATGCACAGCCCACACAATAAAGGATATATGTGATCCGTCTTTGTGTAAGAAACATCAAGAATTGCTAACTTCTGCGGACATTTTCTATTTCCTACCAGAATAAAAAATAATCGAAAACATCGTGTCCAAAAATAAGTCGCAATTTCCCACATTAGCACACAGAATTACTTTTTACTTAAGTCTTTCAATCAGTGAAATCCAGCACAAGTAAATGAACAAGAGTAGAGGCATAAATTTATCCGTAGCCAATCGATAATCCTAAGCCCTGTAGGTAAAACCTATTAGGTCAAAGGTCAGATTTCATACCTGTGTCATAACGCATTCTGATGAGCGACTGTTCTCGATCGTCGGACAAGCGCAAGGCCGACATGAACCCAATTCGCCACCTGAAAAAGCAGTTCAGTGAATCTGAATCCGATTCCGTATAAACTAGTAGGAATTCTCAGTTATCGTGTTGTTAGATGTTTTTTGAAGTGAAACGAACTTCTAGAAACTATACAATTAGGACAACGAGTACAGTTTCCCTACCAAGAGATGGATTTCCATAGTGTCCAGGTAGACAGAGCTCACAACGTACTCCAGTTGTATTGTGCTATAAAGCGAAAGTGAACGACAATAGTAAAGATGGGGGAAAGAGTTAAGAAGTCTCAATGCAGCTGAAGGTGAAGACATACAGAATTCCACTTCCAGCCCGCTTCATTTTTTTTCTACAGATACGGATTTTTTCCGTTATGTGGCCGAGCTCTCTAATCGATTATTTCCCTGGGAACGGCGTCATTTCTCCTATCTCGAACTCACCTGGCAATTTGTGCAGGCGCCAGTGAACGGATCGCATGTGTCGGTATGTCCCTGACAGGAGCATTTCTCACAACGGCCACCATAGAGTTGATTGTCCACACGTCGATAACCAACTGCACATGACTAAAAAGAAATTTAGCACTTTTTTCGGACTTTCGAAATGGAGAGCGAGAAAGCGTAAAGCACTCCGTGATCAATCCTTTAGGGATGCACTGTGAATTCGACGCTTCCAACACACGTTTGATCCAATTCATATATTAAATAAGTGGTTCTTATTCTCCCATATAAGAACCATTAAGTCCATGTGCACTGCTGAACACATCTACCTACTGGGATATACGCATCTACCAAAAATCTATCTAGTAATTATTTACCGATAACAGTTTCTATAAACTCTATCCACATAGAAAACTCGAGAACAAATGAGATGGACTAGCTTTTAACCGAATAATAAAATTTGAGATGTTAAGAAAATCAGATGTCAGAACAAATAAGAAAATCAGAAGAAAGAACAGTTGTAGGAGCTATTATTCAAACAGTGACGAAAACATTTGACTTGCCGCATGTTCGTTTTTCTCATTCGGACAGAGACTTAAAGCCCATGGGTTGTGTTTGCTCCAACATGAGAATTTTAGACAACAATTACTGCAAGCAGTAGATGTTCCGCTCACCTCACAACTGTTTCCAGCAAAGTTCTCCGGGCATTCGCAAACTTCAACGCCTCGCATACGAGTATCGGGAACGACTGGATGTAGCACATCCTCATCGGAATTTTCGAGTGGTTTGCCTTCTGGAGGTGGTACTGCTGTATCGAGCGTTAGACCGAAGATGCTGCAAGTTATGTTGTGAATGACATAATAGGTAGTAGACGTCTACATCTTTAATAAACTCTTTCAGACTTATGGTTGTTCCCTCTTTTAAATCTTCTTCAGGTCATCTAGAATTGAAGGATAACTGTTTCCATTTTATTTGATTTACTTTGTTTTCTACTTAAAGAAATGAGATATTCCGAAAGAAGGGTCTCATTAGATCTCGTTTTTTCCTCATTTTAAGTGTCTCGTTTCTGATTTTGGTAGTCCAACCTGCTTTGTAGTTGGTTCTGTTGATACATCGCACGGACGAGGAATTTCTCTACTCCAGCCAAAGCTCTCATCATATCGGCTTTCTCAGCAGGAGTCCTTGTCATCGAGTTGTACCAGCCAGCACCTTCCCTAAAGAATTATTCTAAAGGGACAAGCCAACGTTTAACCGAATCTTCAAGAAAGCTAAAATGTCCTGCCACATAAACACATAGGATGTACTGCAACAAAGTAAGCATAACACGGCACCTAATTGGAATCTGAACCGTCATGTTCTCTCGTGGAAAGAAATCCATTCTGGTGTAGTACTCGACTTTGATTCCATTACCCTGGAGGAGAAATTTAAACAATAAGACGTATTAAGTGGTTTCAACTATTATTTCATTAGTAGGGACTGTATTTATAAATTCTGTGAGGGAGTTGATACTTGTTTAAATGTTCGACGACTTAAAACACAAACAGAAGCAAAACGGCTGAAAAGTCGGCGTTTAACACTTGGCACACGAAGATGAAAGGTTTTACTGGTGTGGGAGATCATGATTAGGGTCGGTGAGCTTACACGCTTGTAGTGACGATAACAATTGCAAAAAATGCTAGTATTAAAAACAATAGTAAAAAATAGTGGATAGTTACATCTTAAAACGAAGTTTTTGAAATAATACAAAGGTGGAAGCAGAAGTCGACTTCCTTGCCTTAAACTAAAATCAGCATTTTCTGAATGTTTAATGAATACTGTACAAAATTTTTTCCCACCACTATGATAGAATATGGTACGCATGCATCAAGAGGATTATGGCTGGAATAAACTCCCAACCAGAACCACATGCAAGACGACCACCGCTGCACCGGATTTAGCGCGACCAGTTCTTAGCTATTTGAGAACAATAGTGCTCACCTCAATGACGAGATCCGCTACCGGGACACTGTTGCCTTGCTCTATTGGTACATAGTAGACGTAGAAATGAAGGTTACCACCATAGCTATTCAACTAAAGTAAAAAATTTCTAAATGTAGACCTCGATGAACAATCATCATATATGTGTATGATGCGCGCAGTGTGCTTGGCCGATTGGCTCCGTACTGCGCGTATGATTAGTTTTTACCTTATCTACCCAGCTGCAAAATCACTAAAAGTGGACAAAAAACGCATAATGGCTCCAAAATAAGTTGCTTCACACCAACATATAGATTAGAAGAAGCCTAGAATATACTGGTTATACTTCAAATGAAACTACACGACTATATACAAATAATTAAGTTAATAAGCGGGATGGAAAGAAGGCAAAAATAAAGGTGACTATTAAGCTCCTAGTATGGCTAAAACATGTGGTAATAAACTGTAAACTAGTTAACCTTTTATTCCTCGTTCCACTATCTAATTTGGTACAAATAAAGCTAATTAATTGATTGATTAACTAGCTTGGTAATTCCCAAGAATTTACCACCTCATCGTAGCTGGGAGGTGTTCTTGGGTGTCGGATACGATGTACAGCGGGGTGGAAAACCCAGAAGGGTCTCCCAAGATGCAAACGAGTTCGGCTTCTCTACCAGGAAGCCCAGCTAAAAGTAAACTATTGCCAAAATCCACCACTGCCCTGGTATCAAACTAGTCGCATGGTGGCAAATCTCCCTCTGATCCACATGGGCGACGACTGCCTATGGTGGTGACGACCTGGTGCAGACCTTGGCTAGGCTTACTTCGGGACTCTAGGGAATCACAATGGCTAGACCAGCAAGACTCCAAGAGAAGAACGTTGTGCTGGGGCCCGCACAGCCAGTGAAGACGGGCCATCCAAGTATCCAAGTAATTATCGTGGTAAAAGTAAGAACACTTATAGCATGAGTGTATTACGAAGCAGGCTAAGAAGAGGACGTTTTTCGTGCGATTCTCAAACAGTTTAAAATGGCAAATTAATTAAAGAGTGCGCGGTATCTGCCCCAGGAAACCGGGTCATCTTGGTTGAACAAAAGTGAAGAAATTGTTAACGCAGCCATTTCCACCCATTAAAGGCACTTCTTCTGAACTCTTAGATATATAGTTACTTATGAAATTCTTTCTGCTCAATAACTTACATTTGGATTCGTTGTTTTTGATGTTTTTTGTGTTAACTCATGATTCTTATAGAGTAGAATGGCACATTATGACTCATCAAATACTCTTCAGTCACAGATCGGGCCGTACCATGTTGCCGGTGAATGTGTCCGGTGCCTTCCAGTAGAACAACGATTGATCCTTGTTTTGATTCGCGTTGAACATTAACACTTCACGATTCTCGATCTCTGGACGTACGTTACGTTCGCCGCTTAGATCTGTCAGATTCCAGCCGACATTGTTCGAAATCTGAAAAATGATTCATAAAGACAACGGTTGCAAAGAAAATCATGTAACTTATTTAAAAATCTGGGACACGAGTCCTACTTGGTACTAACACTAGTGAACGAATTCTGCCTTCCAAACAAGGATAAATAAAAAGGTCTTTTCGTAGAAATAAGATGAAAGTGACAGTCTAGGAAGAAAAGGATTTTTCTCGTCCACACTGTCTTGCAGTTTCATTACTGATTAGTGAGGAAGTTTTTGAGACAGTGCTTATTGTCACATACCGCTGCAGTCACCCATGGTATTTCCTTGCATTTGTCAGTCATTCCGAAGCAGAAACACGCTTGACATCCCAGTGGATTGTTAGCGTTCAGATGTATGGTACCAGGACGACAACGATCGCAGTACAAACCGTCGACATTTGCTTTGCATTGACAACTATAAGAAAAGCCGCAGCTCAAAGGAACTCAATAAACGATTGCGATCAATAAATTGAAAAGCTTTAACTAAATATCGTTTGATTGTTACTCTTCTAATACAGAGAATCTTCAAAAATTTTTGTGCCTAACCATCGCTTTTTAATCGCCTCTTAACCCTGAAAAAGATTTCAAATGGGGTTTTAGAAAATTCTTTCTGTTTTTTAGCAAACTACTTCTTGCAAGGATTCAAAAAATAAGGGTAAAGTCGAAATAGGGCTCGTAACCTAGTACACTTCAAACCTGAATCATTTGTAAAAAAACCGATGTTGTAACTATTATAAATTGGTGGCCCCCTAACTTATTTGCTTTACGACCTCACTGTAGTTAGTGGATGATGCACCGTGCGTTGAATTGCGAAATGCTGTGGGTGTTCAGACTCCAGCACTGTTATGCAAACTGGGAAAACATTCGGCATGGCAGACCGGAATCCCTGCTTTCACCGAAGGCAAATCTGTGTTATGGCAGTCGGTGAGCAATTTCTTATGGCTACGAATTCGCAACAGTGCAAAAAACATTGCGTAAGTAGTAAAAAAAGTCCTCCGGCAAAAATTGTAGTGCTGTTCGCGTTCCTCAAGCGAGCGGATCACCACCGGACAGTGCAGCTTCGCGGCAGGATCGAGTGTAGTGTAATACGGATTTCTAGTTCTGATATAGCCACTTATGTTTTTCAGAGAAAACTGAACTGTTGGATCAAAAATTTAGAAAAAACTTCTCGTTCACAGCTGGAACACCACAAAAAAAATTTTCGAAAAAAAACTGAACTAAGATAATGGTTACTCATTATTTCTCGCCAAGATTCACAGATTGTGCACACGAATTGCCAGTCGGAACCCACTTCTCTTCTTCGCAAGTGTCGAAATTTACAGATCCGGATTGATTACATGGACATGGCTCACACTTGGGATAGTTACGGTAGCCTGGAGCACACCGCTCACAGCGCCGTCCGCCGAAACCCGGTTTGCAGACGCAATCACCTGGATGCTGGAATAAAATATTATGCTTGTTGTTTCGTAAATACAGCCAACCCCCTATCGGCGACATATGGTCCCACAAAGGAAAGAAAGAAGCTGAAGACCTTTCAGACCGTTTAGGTTCGAATTTTATGTGATGCATATGATAGTTACATTCCTCGCACACTTATAATTTGACTGCGAAACTGGGGGGATCTATTCATAAACACGTTCCGTTTGATTTGTTCTTTCATTTCTGTCAATATTAAAGAATGGATAATGCAAGTAAAAAAACTGTTATTTGTAACTTTTGCTAGAAATCCTCGGAAGCAACTTCACGGAATATGCTGTATCAAACCATCGTGAAATAACGTACCCCGTGCGGTTAGCACATGTCCTTTGGAGGAATGAAAATATACAAACAAAAACACAACGCGTATCTGCTATTTTGCCGAAAGCAGCACAAGTGAAAAACCAAAACTGTCGCACGCGTCGAGACGTGAGCGATGTGGCTTAGGCTACTGTCACCAACTACACACCTGTCCTGACAGCGCACTTTGATCGTCTCTTATACAGACATCACTGATAGAGCCTGTTAAGTCACAGTCACAAGTTCGACATGCATCCTCTCTGAAAAAATGGCAGTTTAGTCATAAATCGGAGTTTGAAGAACGAAAAGCCAAGAAGGTTCCGGAGCTGACCTGTAATGTGACAGACCGCTTGGCCTATAGAAACCATCCTTGCAGCGCTCACAGTTGAATCCCTCAGTGTTGTGCTGAAAATAAAAAAGTGGAATGAAGAGTGAAGAAGTTTTTCTACATGTACACATGTATTACGATACTTGGAATGTAACAGAAATTTCCACTATGTCCAGAACCATTGGTTGGAGTGCCATCGTAGGTCACTTGGGAAGATTTTTTCTTGGCTTGGGTTATGGTTACAGTTAAAAAGGGAATGATTTTTTCCCAAGGCCGACTTTCTGTTAACCTCGGCATTGATTGATAATTCGATGTTTTTCTGCAATAAGCAGGCACGAGGTTGTTATTATAGAATTTATTAGAATACAATAACTGACGTTTCGGCGGTTTCGTCTTCTTCAGAGCCTACAAAGGTCAATGCCATCGGACACTTTAAGACGCCAGCTAGTTCGCACCTGCCTATATGACCGTCTATGTACAACGAAAAACTGCATAATTTGCCCTAACGGTTGAAACGGTGATTGTATGAGTTCGGGTACAGTCTATCTGATATCTTGTAGAGCGTGCTGGGAAGAATACGTTGGCGAAACGGGTAGACCGCTCTGCGTCCGCCTAAAAGAACACCTAGTCGGTAAATCTAAATTAAAAACAAAACACTCCACTAGCGCGAGTATGCAGGAACAAGACGAAGATTTTGAAGTAGGGATCACTATCCTCTCGCAGGAATCGAAAACATCAGCGCGTAAAACCTCTTGAAGCGTTTTGGATCAATTCCAAAAATTCAAAGATGAACCGCGAAGAGGAGTGACTTGTCATCACGCGTGACCTGGCGCCATACCTCAATCTGATCCAGTGACCTGACACAGGTACAGTCCTCGCCCATTTATTACTCTGTGCGGCTGCCATCCACCAACTAACTTAAGTACTTACAACAAATAAGCGGTAGGCGTTTAAATGAAGCTGTTTCTTATGCGAATGCAAATTTATTTGTTAAGTTTTATCTCCTAGGGTTATGAAAGTGTTTGGGAATGATTTTTGTTCATCTTATTGTGACATAGGAGACTGTCCATCTTGCGCTGTACTGCACTTGTACTCTCACCTTGCAATCCACACATCTTCCTCCACCCTCATATACGCCTTCAGGAGTTATTGACCATTTGTTCCTGTCCAATTCTTCGTCGTAAACACATGAATCCGCATGATTGAAGCATTGACACTCTTAATAGTAGTCGATATTGGTTCAAATCAAAGAAAATCTCAACAGCAGACAGTAAGTATATAAAGTGGAAAACTTATGAAGTACAACTGAACTGTACGAAAACCTTCTATACATGTCGTCTACATCTACTACATCATCTACTACATCCAATGAGATTGCAGCCAATATCTCATCGTCGATACCAAATCACATTCATTTACAACTATTTATGATATAAAATCGCAGTCATAATAATATGAGTATGAAAGAAAGAAAGAACTCAACACAGGTATGACGCAACCACCCCGACGCAGAGTTACTTATTCAGGTTACCTCGAGTTTTCTGCTACCAGTAGATTCTTCAGAGTACAGCATTTACTGATGTTTGTCACTAATGGGACACTCACGTTGGCAAGCATTCGGATGAGAATTTATGCCCGGCTTCCATGGAAGTTGATTGAAAAGAGGACAACATCTGTTACACGATTCACCACAGGTGTTGTGACGACATTCACATTTGAATTGCTGAAAAAACAACGCAACAATCGATAGTTGTCACTTCAGTTTAAGTCCAGGAATATGTTCCGTGTTCAATTGGAATTGAACTGATGTACGCAAATACCTAACAAACAAATAAACGACAAAAGATTCTACACAAGTAAGAAGTCAAGAGGGCGAGTGTAGCATAGTGGTTAGATCTGCCCCATAATACTTATGGGTCTTTGGTTAGACATCGCGTCCGAAGCTCACCAAGGCAAGATCTTCCACGGTCTGCAAATCAAAATCACACTTATCTTTGAGGACAAAAACGCTGACTTAATCTATCGCAAGTCATTCTATGGCTAATTACGTACTCAATCACCTTTGCAATACTGAATAGAATCGAATGCATAGTACATCTCCCAAGTATTTAACGCCTAACGCTCCATCCTTAATACTTTAAAAGAAGTCGAGGCAGATTGATAAGTGATACTTCGTTAACATTAGCAGCAACCTCCCCTGATCAAAAAGTCTCACAGTTGTTCGAATACGGAAAGAATCCTAAAGATTCTGGAGGTTTCAGCAGTATGAAAAACTGTGAACTACGGAATTTTGATTAGTCACTTTCGTTTCCGTCGACTTTTTCTGAACACCCAACTAACCAAGCAAATACAAAAACTTTCATGTTAATCAATATCATTCGGATATATTGATAGTCGCAGTTGACTAGTCGCTTTCTTTGCACAAATTCAACGAGGCGGTGAATGTGGATCGATTGGTCCGTTCTTGAACTAACTAGCTGCCTAAGCCCTTCGATAGGACGAAGAGTGTGTGGGTCGAGAGTTGGAATAACTCGAAGTAGTCCTTACGTACAAGTGTGGTTGCATTGCATTATACCTTCTTCTGAAGGGATTCGAGTTGAATAATAAATGAGATTTAAAAGTGTTGTGGTGAAACAAACATAACCTCACAGTGGTCCGCTCAATGCACCTCTTTTGGCATAACATCTCGTAAATCTTGGACAACAATCAAAAAGTCACAAGATTGCTGAGATATTTGCAAAACTCCGGACCGCCGGTGTCTGCGGTAAGGAACGAACGCGCTATGTCCTTTCCGGGAAGTAACGCGTTCACCACCACACCATGCGCGTCCTTCGTTTCGCCTGTCTCTCAGCTAGTTCTATCGATCATTGCCGTCAGCAATCACCCGTCAACGGGGTTGATCCGGGGGGCCAGCATCGGCATTGAACCCAATTAAGCTGAAGCTGTAGTTGGACTCAAAATGTTTACTTTTTTATTTTTTGCCTTCTACAATTTTTATCCAGGGTATTGACCGAAATACAACCTTTAACCCCTGGAAAGGACAATAGCGCGTTCGTTCCCCACCGCAGACACCTGCGGTCCGGAGTTTCGCAAATATCTCAGCAATCTTGTGGTTGTATTTCGCTTTAATACCCTGCCATAAAAATTATAGAAGGCAGAAAAAAAAGTAAACATAATCAAAAAGTCGTTATTCACCCCTGTTACTGGATCACTTGGACAGCTCTCAGCATGACCGTAGCAAATACACTGCCCACCGATGGATATGTCGGAAATCGAATAGAAATACCTAAACGTATATGAAACAGAAGGTGAACAATAGCAAACTTAATAAAAAGAATAAATGAAAACAGATGTTATTGATCGCCTACCTCATTGTTACCGATTTGTCAATTCGATGCGTTTGTTGATTAATAATCATCAGATCAGCGTTCAAGGTACGTGGCGAGATGAGACGCAATCGAACAAATCGGGCTCGTGTGAATTTCTGGAGATTTTTTTATCTCATAAGCGATTGATTCAGATGACGACACTATGTACCTGTAATTCCACTGATGGTTTTTCGACACCAGGACGACCATTGACGAGCGAGGTGTGGATCTCACCGCCCTCTAACGGGGTGATCTTCGAGTATTCACTTGTGCAGTGAACCTGTAACAGACATCTGCAACAATTTTGGGAACTAAAATTCTGGAAGAAACACTTTGAAGTTGTAAAACCTAGGGGGATTGCAATCGCAAACCGATATAATTGAGGCACCGTCTTACACAGGATTTTGAAACATGGGGAAATCCGGCGATTTTTGGCTATTCAATAGCTTAGTTACATTTCAAACAGTAGAGTTGCTTCTTTTGAAAAAAAAACTCACCTTTTACTGCAATGATGTGGCAGATTTTTTTCTTGGGAACGCCCTGAAACCGTTATTAGAGCGTTCCCAGGTCAACCTACAGGAAAACAATGGCATTCTTGGATTGGAGGGAAGTTTGCCACTTTGTGGATTTTTCAGGACAGCGAGAATTATTGGCACCAGTTTACTTTGGCTGAACGTCTTAATAGAGATGTTGAGCAATTTTCATCTCAGGTAACACCACTGAGTGAACTACTCCTCTCCGTACCTCAACAGCAAACGATGCCTTTACCCAGGTCGAAAATGAATGGGTAAATGAGCGATGTAATAGTTGAAATAAACAATTTACACAGTACCCAAACAGATCAGGGTTCATGATATGAGTTGAACCAGTAAATTTTGGTATGAAGTTTGAGGATTTTGGGACAGCACCTCGTCGTCACGTTCGAATCGTGGCACGCCGGTGGTGGCTGGCACACCGAACTGACGCATACATTCCGCGTTTGAAGTGGCATAGTACTGCCATGGCTCATAGTTTACACCATCCAGTGACTTCTCCAGTACCCACGTGCCTGGACGAGGCGTGTTTCCCATTTTCACGACCACATACGCCACTTGATATTCCTAAATTATGCACCTAGTACAAATAACGATTCACTTTCTTCAGCTCAAACCTAGAAGATACCAAATAAAGGTAGTATGCACCAGTACCTGGTAAAGCACAACTCGTTCTATATGTACCTTACAGGCACCTCATTTCAAAATAACAATTCCATTTCCCTTTCCTTTTCTCTTCAGTTCAATTCAGTGTTTCCTTCAGCTAACAACTATTAAGTTGCGTTGCCCCCACTTAAAGTTTGTTTCTGAACAGGAAAATTTATTAAATAACTATTTGATGATTTTTTCTCATAGCTGACTCAAAAACTGCAGAAAACATGTCATCTTTGATATCCCTGACAGATTATTTCTCCTCGTCCAGTTCAGAGCATTGCACTATTCCGATGCTGACCTTTGCATTCTGGAAGTAGAGGGCGTCGGCAAACTTGCATCATGTCGATCTCATGTATGGCGCAATCAAGCCAAACATTATAGTGAGTCAATACGCTCCGGCGACGTTAGTCGAAAAAAGACAGAGCGCTCATGACTAAGGTCGAAGAGAAAACGGAAGAGAAGCAGAACGTGTAGGGAAACAAATCGAAGATGATCAGACGAAAACCCGAACTGCAAACATTTTTTTGTACTTGATGGTCGTTGTAGAGCATCGAATGGAGTTAAGAATGACAGTGTCAAAAGTAACGAAGGACCCATATTAGGCTGTTTAAAAGTTTCATCTATAGAAGGGGTGCTGCTTTACAGCATCTGTCAGAAATCACAGCCCTAATGTAATAAAAAAAGGACTAAGAAATCAAATTTGGCGCAAAAGAAAGAAGTAAACTACTTGTGTGGTGAAAAAATTCAAAAAAAGCTAAGAACGAAGATTTGATAAGGCAGAGGATGAATTTGATAACATTCGTAAAAAGAAGTATTACCTGTCGTAAATCGATGGTAATGTTGACTTTTTCATACTGCAAACCGTTAGCCAGTGATGGTGACTGCCACCATCTGTAATGATAGTCGCTCTTAAAGAAAGGTAAAACGAGATCGATTTAACTAAGTAACTATCGGTAGATGTAAGGGGTTTCTCTACGACAATATCCTTTCTGTCTGACATTTGTCCTAAATATAAGTGATCTAAAGTGGTAAATTACTTTTTTCGTTCCGTCGATGGCGAACTCGATCGGATGTCGACGGTTTGGATCGTTAGCGTCGCATATGTCGCACTGCGGTGATCTAAACGCTTTTTATGACATTTCACAATATTTATATTTGAAATAGCTAAGAGACAGGCGAAATCGAACGACCCGCATGGTATGGTGGTGAACGCGTTAGTTGCCCGAAAGGGTAATAGCGCGTTCTTTCCCACCGCAGACACCTGAGGTCCGGAGTTTTGCAAATATCTCAACACCATTGTGGTTATATCCATATTTGTGTCTACACTAGATCTATGAAAAAATGTGCGTGTCCTACTATAGAAACTAAATACGAAAGTGGTGACGCTTTATGAATATAGACGAGGAAATGGAGAGAGATTATGCCATGAGGCAAGGAAAGCTTTTTTCACTTTTACGCAGTGTTCATCACAACAATCAAAAAAGTCATTAGTATTGCATTCTATTTAGGTAGAAGTAATGGAGATGGAGAAACGGAAGATCGTGTTATTCGTTCAAAGATCTGAAATTGTTTGAAAAGCTAAGACTATTCACGCTACGGTCGTTGTCTTCCTTAACAGTACATGCTCGACGAGTTTACAGTACTCCTCTCGTCGACGGTAACCGCAAGTGGCGGTAGCGTTAATAAGTGAGTTCGTAGCCAGATTGAAGATGCTCGGAAAGAGACCTCGTTCTGAAAATCGACTTTCTTAAAAGAAATATGGTGAAAAGAGTTGGAAAAAAAGACTCATTAATTTGGAAATAAAACCTTGTGTTTACGAAAACCTCTGCTATCTCTCTTCTATACTTCTATCTACTCCTTGATTTTCAAGCGAACCTTTAACTGTTCAGCTTTCCATGCAGTTTTTTTCTGTCCGTTTCCTTTTGATTACTCAAACAGCTCTCTTTTTCCTCACCTTTTTTTTCATTTCCAATGCTTGCGCAGCTCATGTTCGAATGAAAAATAATGAAATCCATCACAGAATTCTATGGGATTACTTCAGAATCCCTAGTAAACAAAAAACGTAAGTAACGATCGCATGGAAAGAGTTAAATTTGCATTATGTCGGAACAAAGATGTGTTTCTCTCGAGTCATTTTCTATAGTTCACCCATATGTGGATTTGGTTAAAGGTTCGCCTACCGCTTTCAGTGGTGATAAATTCCTGATAGGGATCGTACTCCTCTGACTGGCAACTGACTAGACCAACCACGAACGAGATGGCAGTCAGCCAATCCCATAGTGTGGGCGGCCTCATTCGGAAGCGTAAGGAACGACTAAAAAATGAACATCAATCAATTCGTGAGAAAGTTTAAGAAAAAAAATTATCACAGAACACTAAATAAAAAACCGTAACGGATGGTTTTTACTTTAAACAGGAGTAAAGTACGATATTCAAACAAAGAGAGAAGGTTTAAGAGAACGTGTAAGTGATAGAAAAAAACTAACGGGGCACATAAAGAATGATTCGAACAGTAAAGGCAGACTTCACTTCAAAATTTATGCAACGACGAGATAATAGGGATTGGGTTTGAGATGTCCAACGACCGATGGAATCCTATTGATTATTTAGTGATTTGTTATATTTAATCTTTGATGATTCTTCCTTCTCTACTAAATGAATCGGACAACAATAAAGTAAACGACGCGAATGGTGACCAAAGTTGGAGAGAAGACGGACGAGATGTCTCGACAACCACAACGAACGTCGCTCCGGCTTTTCATTTCAGAAGTAGCAAAAATCAGGAAGCCACTTCCAGCAACATTCGACAACATTTCAAATCTGATAGCGGACTGGTGTGTTGTACCAATGATATGGCGCGTTGATAGCCGACGACGCTGCGAGAAAACTCTGTTGTACTTTGCGGAGGCGTGTCTCTCTCATGGTACGATGATGCTTGAGAGAGGTGGTGAGTAAATTCACGAAGCGCTAGATGAAATGCATAAGACGAGAAGAACGGAAAAAGAGGAAGAAGAGGACATACCATTCATCCTATTGACTTTTCCTGAGAGCTTTCCATAAACATTTCGATAAGATACCTAAAGAAATCAAAGAACTTTACGTGAGGCATGCAACAAATCAACTATATAACAGAACGATACATGTGTAGACAGTGATATTTGTCCGAATTATGTATTATCCAAGAAGAAATTCGATGCGAAGATAAAAATTGAGAAAGAATCTTTTATATTCATCCATGTTATCTGTAATTCACTTAATCCTCATCTGTCTTGAATGGGAATGAGTAGAGTCTCTGACCATTTTTGTCGTTCACTAATGCCAGCTAGTCGGCATGATGCTTTCGCTTGACGAATACGAGGAGCACGACGCTTTCCGAATGTTGACATTTGGTCTTACGACTTTGATTAAGAGCACCCGCAGGTAGCCTGAAGGAAGCCCAGGATGGAATTGGGTATTTTCATTGAAAGCGACCTGAAACCATCTACTGTATACTTCCACGTCATTTGACATATTCGGCTAAATAGATCTGCAAAATACAATACGAAGAAACTCTCACGACCGACTTTCTAGTAAGTTCGGCATTGAGCTGGGTAGATTGCGGCCAACTTGACCTTTCCGGGTTCTGAGGAAGCCGAAATTCGCCGAAAGGTCAGCTTTTTCTTGAATAAAGAATAAAAATAACATCTCGTGTTTTCTCAAGAAGAAAATAGACAATACAAAAATATGAGTTAATCCAATGTAGCAGGAAGAGGAAACGGACGGAGCTCATTATTCTCTGAATCCACCTGCGGCTCATGGCAAAGACACAGTCGGATCTAATTGTTTCGATCCGCCACCACCTGTGGATGCGCCACTTAGTATCGCAGACAGTCGGAAATGTTTCACTTGATGAAGGTTCGTGGAACTTTTTATATACTTATTGTCCAAGGGCTTCGTTAAGGATGAATGTTTCAACCGATTTCACTGGAAAAAATTACATAATACTGGACTACTTAGTGCTGGACTATACTTAATACTGGAAAAAGATTGGAATTGAAATTTACTTTTCAAAGTTCTTTCCTCAAAAAAAGAATCTTTATACATCTAAAAGAGAGTTTTCGACAAAGGTATTCAACTATCACTCTTCGTGAGAAGCATTGCAGCAAAGTTGTCCGAGAAAGAAATTGTGAGAAAAGGTATTCATAAAGGACGATGAGTCAGACGTGTCCTTCCTTCTCAGAGCACAGAATCATTGGAACGTGAGTTCAATCAACACACAATTAAGAACTACGTAAATTTAATGCCACAATCTCCTTTTTTACCATCCTCAACTTTCGTCTGATCTTTCGCCCTTGGTTCGCACAACTGTGAACTTTATAGGGGAGGTAGACAGTGTAGTGATCAGTCTCACACACGCCGATACTATCCTTCAATCCATGTACGAACGAACTAGCTGGGCTATACCCAAGATTTCGAGAAGAATCGACTCGATCAGAACTCTACGACATTCATGAAGAAGAAATCCTCAACCAGCAGCTGAAACAACGTGCGAAATGTTCGGAGAGTTTGGTAGACGATGGATGCAAGGAAAACGAATCGATTGCAAGAAGTGCTGGGATTTGCGCAATAAATTCAATGGCCCCTCTTGTGATGATGAATAACAATGCTCATAATAAAAAAAATGAGTGACAATGGACTTCACGAAGAAAAGTGGGTAATGAAACATAATAACTCCCACAATCGACTTTCTATTAACCTCCGCATTCATTGAACAATTCCTTATATTTTTGTTCAGCAAACAAATTCTAAAAACATGAAAAGAAAGCGCCAACATTTTCTCTGTAGGGTTATGAAGGGCTCTGGCTGGGTGGATTGCAATCAGCTTGAGCTTTCCAAGCTCTGAGGAAGGCGAATTCCGCCGAAAGGTCGGCTTGTGCGTAAATAAAGTAGTAAAATAACACCTTGCGTTTGTTGAATAAGAATTTAAAGAATTGTTTAAACATAGTTCTACTACTTTCCAGAAACAACAATGAACTGCACTTCTAGGAGAGCAAAAAAGTGGCTTTTAATTAAAATTAATTAAAAATTCGGCTGGACAACAATAAAATCTGTTTATGTCCGTCATAGATCCCTTTCTCCCTTTAGAGAGCTGCACTCTCTCGAGAGACACGAACAGCATCATACATCAGGCGTCCGATCCTCTATTTTTGATGTTCTTGGCAAAAGGATACCTACAAATTGCAGTGACTTCAAAAAATGAAACCTTTCTCAGACTTAATGACCTCGCAGTGGGAAAACGAATTCCTACGCCAAATTGCAGCTGGACATTCAGGAACAACCGATGTCCCCAATAAGGCGATAAAGTAGTTTTTGCACGTATCAGAAGTAACATCAGGTGGTTAGGAGAATAATATGAGAGTGTAGGAAGACGATCAAGGATATTGGAGGGCTTTCGTAGAAGGTTTTTTAGAGGGTATATTTCGAATTCATCAGTTTCTTACCCCGTATATTCGAGGGAATTCAAAAAATGGTAGAATGGTTATCACATAACCTCAATGATGTATGAGCGGTGGAGCAACAATCACCACTACCGTCTGAGTCATTCTTATACCCTAATAATCAAGCCTTAATTGCCGAGAAAACGATATAAGCCAACGAGAATTCGACGTTCTGTAAAAATCCACAGATTTCGGTCTTTTCAAAATTTTTGTTAGACTAGGACTCGATGCGACTACGAAAATCCACTTCATAGGAATAAGCGGTTGTTGGCAGTGAACTAGAATCAGCGCGAGCTATGAAGCAGGCGAAGACTCGGAAACGACAATGAAATTTTTATACCAACCTCGCCTAAGCTCATTAATAAAATAGGGTACATTTGTTCGTGTGATCCATTTGTTAAGAATGTTAAAGGTTCTCTGGATTGTTCAGTTTGCAGAAAGTTGTTACGTAACCTTTATTCGGCTAAGGTTTCGACGCTTTCGTCTTCATCAGAGCCCATGATTCAAGTTAATGGCCCGCAGTTGTCCGACTTCGCGCTTTGGGTTTTCGTAGTCGTATCAGGTTGAATCATCTTGATTTGGACAGAAGTTAGTAAAGTATTAAGGATTTATATGTCAAGCCCTCTAAAATCTCAGATATTTCTCCAAAACATCCACGGAACTCGTTCTAATTACATAGTCTGTACTGTAACAGTTCTTATTTCTTTTTTATTTCAAGAGGAAGTCGTTTATGAAAATCTGACTCCCGTGGAGTGTGACTATTGCTCTGTATCGTCCGCTCAAAATGGCCGTAAGGGTCGCACGTACTGAGTGTGTAGGGACGAATATTCAAGATCTGAATGAAGGAAGGCAAACGAAATGTGACGTTCATCTGCCGGTTACACTTGAGTGTCAAACGGACAGCATACTTGAGCACCACAAACGACTAGCAAAAAACCCCATTCAACTGTGACTAGACACCACAATGTTAAACTTCTTCATTGACGACTTAAAGAATTAAATTTTCCGAACTTTGACGCCTTTAGATTTAGATGTAGGCAGACTTTTCTATGTGAATAGATATGAGGCGTATTAAAGTCACCATAAGCCATCGGATATTGTCCAATTGCAGTCAGCGCCATCCGTCCGACCGTTGACTCGAGCGGTCGCCAATAAAGTCTCCAATTTTCTTATCGGCAGGCAAGAGTAGCCCATTGAGTTAGCTTTAGAAGCTCGTTAAGCATCGTATCTTTCTTCAAAGCACTTTGTGGAGAATTCTGACCATTGGGTCAAGTCGGTGGTCTACCGGCATGCAGTTCACATCCTAGAAATCTAGTCGTCAATGACTCTTGCCCACCTATTGTCGTTTAACACACATGATGCGTCCTAGCTTTTACGCAGCCCTATCCTTAGATGTGCGTATACGATGACATAATTTGCTAGTTAAGAAAGTAGTGAAAAAGTAGTGAGCATTTGCATAAGCCCAAGCTTCGAAACAAATGCCGACGTGGTTGAATCATGACCACGGGAGACATTTTCTTCTCTTCATAAACGACAAATATGAGGTTGCCTTGAACAGTTAAAGCGTTCTTCTGCAACTTGAATACGTCGTTGAATCGAAAGCAACTAAACAATAACGAGACCACTTACGCAAACTATAGTAAAATTGACATAGTAAACCAGAAATGCAAGAAATGGACTATTACACGTTCGAAATTATGTGTAAAGAAAAAAGTAACAAGTGAGAATTAGAATAAAGTACCACACTCCATATAGTCCATTCCATAAAGAAAACTCCATGGTTTCATTTCCCAGCATAGTGGTAGATTTGAGGGCGAAAACTAGCCTGCCGGAATCACTCATTGAACATACCAGTCTAGCATAGATTTCATGCATTCCATTAGAGGGCAGCCCAACTGGGTCGTCACATTTTGATGGTTTCCGCGATGTCATCAGTCACCATCTGTTGTAACAGCGATGAATACTCTCCATTCATTCTCAACGTACTTTTCCCGATGCAATGTCTACCAAGCTGCATGTTCTCTTCTTTGTAGTTTCTTAATGACCAGTAAGGGAAATAAGACGAAAAGTATCCCCAGTGTTCAATGAGGTCCATGGCATTCACATCGTTTTGTGGATTAAATAATCCATAAAACAGAAAGGACAGTAAGTGCCTGACATGATCCTCTGGGAGCTGTAGATGAACACCCACCAAACAACAAATGGGTGTGTAAGGTACTCTAGTCTAATTTTCGCAGAAATTACCAATGCTGCAACAATGAACCATTTGAGTCACCTAGGGAGCTAGTGAAATCCGAGACCACGTGTGCATGAGTGTGCCACCACTCCAAAAAAAAACCCATGCTTTTTAACCCATGATTGGATGTGCTTGGATACCATTCAGAAAGAAGCGCCGTGAAAAGAAAATGGGTGTAATTGAATGGAATCGAATCCTATAGCCTCTGCAGTTCACGATGCTTACATCTCTTTAGATTCTATTATTATTAGGAAAATTTCCTAGAAACATCGGTAGAATTCTCAACAAGAAATCGTAAGTATCCAAGCAGTGAAAACAAGTGTACTGTTGACTACACTGAGATCCCTTCTCATTGTTATTCGTTCTCTCATCAATAATAACAATATTATGAGTGTGGTTCAGAGCGGCGGTTTCGGAATAAGAACGTGGTTGTTGGATGACATTGAGATTGCTCAGGTATCTCAAGTACTCGTGCACAATCCGGCATCAACGCTGCTTTTATTTACATTTGTATATCATTCAATAGAGGGCGGACAGCACAGTGGTAGTGATGTCCGTCATCACGCGCATGGTGGTAGTTCGATTCCGTCCCGGAACATCCAAGCCTCTCATCCCTCTGGGGTCGGGAACTTTGTACCGGACTTGCCTGGGAAAGAAATCACTCTCTGCTATCCAATTGCGAACGCTCCAGCTCGGCTATCTTGAGACTCCAGAGAGAATTGCTCGACCAGCGTTCTACGACATTCAAGATGAAATGAAAATCTTCAAACAGCAACCGAAGCCACACGTAAAAGTTGGAAGATCTTCGTAGACAATGGATGCGAGGAAACGAATCGAATGTGAGCAGTGCTGGGATCCGTACAGCAGAGGTGAAGATGGGTCAAATGAAAAAAACATGTTATTCAATACTCGATATAGACTTAAAAAATAACTTGCAACATTCACTAAATGAATAACGTTTGCACTAAAAATCCGTGTACACTACACATTACCTGATGTTGGAAGTTAACTACCGCTTTACTAATCAGTAGAGTAATGATTTCTGGCGGCGGATTATGCCGCTGAAGAGGAAGATGCGACGACGATGTGCCGTCAGTGTAGAATGAGCGTTGAGTCATTGCTATGAGTCGTTTTTTTCGGTTTACTGCTATGTGTATCAGAAAAAGAGTGACGCATGTGATATCGTATGGCATCGTCATGACGTTCTTCGATTGTGTGGAACACTGTGAGGAACTTCTAGAAAACAGAAAGATGCTCATACTAGCACCGATCTCGGCCACAGGAGTTGTGCGCATTCTCGAACAATCACCAGCAGCTACTCGCGTCACAACAAACTGTCTAAGCACGAAAGGTGAGGAGAATCACCAAGATCGAAGTGCAGCATTGGTCTGGATTCCAGCATGCGACAACGACGCAGCTATCGCCTTAGGCTAGCGATCACGACGCATTTTAGGCCTGTTCAACAAATGGCAAGAGAACATGAACAAATGATAAACTGTATTTGTATAATACAACCGGCCCAGAAATATACACACTGCAAACTTTGTTTATCAAAAAAAACTGTTTGGAAATCAAAAAGTGAACCATTTCTGCACTGAATGACTAGTCAATGCAACTACGTTACCTAAAGAGAAAGAGACCGCATGATTGCGAAACAAAGCTGTGTTAATATTTTAGAGCAGATGATATAAATGGGACGGATAATATAGGCAAACTTTGGAGGCGATTTCCTTCGACTCATTGAGAAATGCTGTGTAGTGGCATAAGATGAGAATGTCATTTCGTTCATGAATGTTGCAACAGGAGTGCAAGGATTTTCCGAACGGTGTGAAAATCGAGTAGGGCACGCTTTCTTTTTAAAGGACAAAAAAGAAATAACCAACGACATGAGCGAAACCAAAAGCTCGTTCGATTCGCAAAGCACACATCGCCTGTGAATCAAAAACGATAATGTCATGGTGAATCAGTTCCACACATAGAGGGCAACGTTTCAGATTTTCGGAATACAACACCGCAGTGGAGAACATCAGAGTTCGAAGACTAGTTTGATTTTTTTTACGGTTCTCCACGACGAAAAAAGTTTGGGAGCGCGACACTGATATGTCTGATAGGATAGAAAAAGAATGTGGAGAACTGAGATGAAAGATATAAGATGATGGAAACATAAGAAATATAGCAATAATATGAGATTAGTAAACCGTATTATCGAGAAATTCATTGGAATCACTGAGCTTCTAAAAACTACAAAGGGAGAGAAAAAAAGAAAAGATTACGACGACTTATTTTTTGATTACATAGATACTTGGCGTCTTGATGAGATGATAGGTGCGTAACCATCTGCTGAATATGTTGACCAGTATGGACCACACGCTGAGCAAAACTAGAGGAATCGCGAGATGGAAGAATTGCAGTAACGCATTATTATAAGAGGTCGGTTACCACTAGCACTTTACACGGACCACGATAATTAGTGAGAGTGTGTCGACACTAACCAATTTGAAGCGACAATGACGAGATATGCCAATGAAGTGGGACGGGGTGAGAAATGTGAAATAACAGAAAGAGGGAACATTACACTAAAGAATATGTAAGTAGATAGGTACTTGAGCCGACTTGTTACGTGGTCATCATGCGATGTTTCGTTTAATCGTAGGACTACCTGGCCTCATAGGAATAGCTGCCGGCCTGAAAGAAACCGACCAATTTGAGACTCTGGGGGAAAGCCTGGCTTGACAAACAATTGTCACTGAATAGAGATTACCCTAAAATAGAAGCCGAACCCACACATCAATCTGATCATCACTTTACATAAACGTTACGGAACAACGAAGCGAATGAAAGTAGTGAAAGAAGTGTTCGGACACCTAAGACGTGTGAACAGGGATCATCTCAGTGAGTAGATTACCAAGATTGGCATTCCTCTTCGAATGACCTACGTCATTTTCTTTATATTCATCCATTCAGTGTTCATTTGGTGTTGTACTCCTATCAGACACAAAGTGGAAGTATGTAATTCGTTCTAGTGTACACTTTGTATTTTAATGATTCCCATTCTTCAAAATTATGCCGTATCCTGTTGGAAGGAATTCCTTTTGCTCAGTCACTTTGTTGTTCCAAATGCGAGCTTCGCCAAGAAGAAAAGACGAAAAATGAATGGCTTATGGGTACTAGAAAATCCGAATGTTATTTCGGGTGAATCAGAAAGCCTGCACGTTAATGGCAAAGACCTTTAGGTCATGACAGTTTCTATTTCAATCTACAATATTTAGTTCCAGATAATATAAGCTGGATGAAGGAGAAAGCTTTTTCTTCACCCTTTAGCGCGCGTGTGGCGCAATGGTTGGAGGCGCCACTGCGACACACACGTGGAGTCGTTCCCAGCGCCCGTGGCTCACCAAGCCTTCCATTTCTCTGGGATCGGCAAATTGGTACCAGACTTGTCTGGGAAGATAGCAGCAGTGGCTCAATAAATGGGTAGGCCACCGCGAGTCATTTGAAAGGCCAGATGTACATTCAGTCACCTCCAACGGTACTTAATGAAGTCGAATGCATGGCGCATCCGTACGAGATTGACCAGCGCCGAGAGCTTTATCCTTTTTATTAGTATACGCTGACTTAAGGTTGTAAAAATAGAATATTTTCTGCCGCGTATGCGGTGACATCAATGTACATGGTCCTCAATGTATTACGTGATTCGCTAGTAAAGTTTTGTTAGACGAATATGCTGGCCAATTTCTTCTCCATATGGTGGACTTTAAGCAAGACGACTACACAGATATTATTTACTCTTTCCCATGTTAAGAGGTTTCTACATCACTCAAATCAATCACTACTATGACGGTCGCCGACCACATTAGATAACGCATTAATGACAATACATTTTGATGGCATCGATGGATAGATGGATCAACATTATCGACAACAGATTGTGTCAATCGATACCATCGATCGGTAGCGCTGGATTTTCTATCCAATTTGTATAAATCAGAATACTGGATAGAACAAATGGACATTTTTGAGATGGCTTACAAGTGCCGATTAGAACGATTTTTTACAACTGCCTTAGTACTTTTTCCTTTCTTTGGGAATAAAATAATCCTAAAAAACAATATAACATTTAAGAGAAAAAAAAGACCAGAACTAATAGAATTTTCTAAATAGCCTAGTTCTTACCGTACACTTAACTCACTTCGACGTTTATACTTAGCGGTGACATAAGCTCTCAGTTGAACTCAGCTTTAACTCACAGATCGAACCAATTCTCAGAGTAAGGTGTTAAGATGATAAGCAAACAAAAAAAAAGGAATTTGGCCTGAAATTCTAGTGAAAATCGATTTGTTAGGCAGTGGTGACATTTGGTTCCAACATGAAACAAAACGTACAACCTGAAGGAAGTATGTTTGTAAACGGAACTCAAAGTGATTGTGGTTGATAGTGTAGCTCGCGGTAGCTGTAGATTTCTGAGTCTGGGACGAACTAGGTTATGCAAATAAACGCACGAGATACCGAGAGTCAAAGAAGATGACCTGAATTCGGTAACTGAAGATGTTCAGACAGTCAGAGAGGTGATGAGAATTCGGTGAGAGATGGGTGATGATTGATTCTTCTCATTCACAACGACATCACTCTGAACATCATGAAATAGGCAGAGATTAAAATAGTTACCTGTGGAAAAAAGCTCAGATGTCCTGTAGATGAATGAAAGCGCTGCGAAATCCGCTGAACTAATAGCTGGTCTTCTTTGGAAATCTGTTTGTTACAACTATTATAGACTACAAAAGCAAAACACGACAATTCAGAACAGAAGAGCTTGAGGTGAACTGTGGAAAGACTCGATGCAGTCACAGAAGTGTTGAGAACGAATGTTAACATCGGTTGTCAGGATCTGCCAATGGCTTCAGCAAATATGTCTCCCATTGTTAAATGTATTATGGCCTGCTAATTTCGCCTAACAGAAAAATCTATCAGTGCAGAAGACATGTAGAGAACAGATGAGCTGCAGACGCACTGTAAAGTCATGCAAAGGCTTTTATGATCCGATCCGATCCCAAACAGAAGTGGACCTTTTTTTGCTGTAACTGGGTGATATGGTTGTGTACCACAATGACGAGCGTTCGGGTCACCTATACCATGGAGGTTTTGTAAGAACCATCACAATGCATGTATTTCAAATACATGTTTCTCATCCGATAGCCAAATTTATGAAGTAATGAAGCAAGTGGTGAATTATCGCCAATTTCGTGTCTGCTCAACAATAAGGCATTAACTTATAGCATAAGAATCCTGATCCATAGACATCTGTCAGAAGAACACAAGCTTAACTTTTCATTACGAATCCACACAAACACTGCGAAACTTTGCGATCGGTTTTTTCTCCCTCTTTTGTCCACGAGGAGTCCTGTCGTATCATTAAGCCGAAACCTGTCTATGGTGGGCTGATTGCGTCGACATAAAACTCTTGAATCCTGCGATATTCGAACGTTGGAGTAAACGAAAAATCTGCTCGGTATCGAATTTGTGAAGATATTTGCAGCAAGAAACTTTACAATGTAGCCCAAGAGAAAAAATACCAAAAGCATGAACCAAATGAATCTCAGCTCACTACTTCAATTCATGATCCCGCCTCACAACAATGAAGGACTGTCTCATGCTCAGCAGTACTATACGCTTGGCATGCTCACTACGTATAGCCCCGTTTAGCTGGTTGTAATAGCTATAAAATAGGTTTCAGAAAAGCAAGACAGCGGAAAACCTTACGCTTTCCGAAACAGCTAATCCTGTCGCTTAGTAGTTCGAGCGGTAGTTAAATTTCCATGTGATTGTCTTGGCACAATGGCCTATTAGAAAAAGGAAACTTTTATGGTAAGCTAAGCTGAGTTTATAGTTTTCATTTTAGGACTTTCAAAATAGACGACGAAACTTATCATTTTGGAACAACGACACGAGTTTGAGAGCACTTCAGAACTGCTCGAAAACGAAGCGCTTTGTTTAAGCAATCGATCTTCTTCCCTTTCTTCTTATTCGACTACGATAATGTACTAAATGTGAAGTGTGGCCTCCGTAGGTATAATGGACCAACAAATAGATGATGAGAGCATGATTACCGATGTGACCCTCCTTGTGGGTTTATTACCACGAGAGTGGTGCATTCACCTTGGAGAGGTCACCAAGTGACCATCCGCTACCTTCTGCACACCTACTCATTTGATGCTGTTGCTGGAGCATCTAGATAATGCCGGAAACAAGTGCATGATTTGGCTAATCATCTTAATGACTGTTCGATTCACTTGGAATACATGAACGTTCTTGGCTTCGTCTACTATTACGAGAGGTTTCTTTCACCACCACATGTTTTTTATAATACTTATGTGGTACTTCAAGTAGACTATCTTATATATTTATCTATTTATATGATTTGGCTCACAAACTATGCAAATCTTAGCAATTATTCCATTTTGCTCGTTATCTAGCATCCTTATCTACAAAGGATTCCAGCTCTGCGTTCGACTTCGGTTATCACTTGAGGATTTTGTTCCCTTGTGAGAATTCTGTTAGCACGTCGCAGATGTTAACAACAGGCTACTACCGGAATTTTTACACCGGAATGAGGTTTTTTTTCAGACAAGTCTTGGACCGATATTATGAGCACAGACAGCTGGCTAGCTTGGTTGGCCTGCGGCGGACTTGGACCAGGAATTATGGGTGATCTGCACTCTCTATCACCACTACGTTTCTCGCACTTCTTAACTGGGTTGCAATATTTTTTGAAAAATGCAAGGGATGCAGACACCTGCGGTTCGCATTTTGCAAATATTTCAGCATCATTGTGGTTACAAGTTTAATATTATTATCCTCTAAAATGGTCTGCTTTCACAAGTCATGAGCGACTGCCATAAATTGCAGTAGCCACTAAATAAAAAGTTAACACTAGATATATACACATGTAGAGGGATAAAAGATGAAGCTCTTGGCATTGATCGATCTCTGAGGGATGCATCATGCATCCATCATTGTGAAGCATCTTTAGAGGTGACTGAATGCATATCTGGTCTGCACAATGATCGCAGTAGCCTACCGATGCATGGAGTCAGTTGTGCTATCCTCCAAGTCATGTCAGATACCAATTTGCCGACCTCGGATGGATGGTAGGAATGTGAGCTTGGGGCGCGAAATCGAACTCATGTTTACTAAAGGGCACCTCCAATCACTGCGCTACAGGAGCACTTTACATATACATAATAAAAAACGAAAAAATAAACGTGTACATATATACATATATGTAGACAAAGAGAGCGAGAAAGAGGTTCGATCCCACCCTTGGCTTAGCAACGCTCCCATTCATGGGGATCGAGAAATTGGTGCCAGTCTTGTCTGGGATCAGCTTAGTCTGCAATTCAGAGGGGAACGCTCTAGCCCGGTTATCGCAAGACTCCAAATAAAACGGACTTAACCGACATTGAACGACATTCATGACGGAAGGAAAACCCTCAAGTAGTATGCGAGCCCACACGCGAAAAGTTCTGGGGGCTTCGCGGATAGTGGATGCGTGTAAACGAAACGAACGTAGCGAGTACTTGAATCTGGACCGTAGATACGTTAGACGGATCATGTGAAAGTAAAGCGAATACATATGTATATATATAATATATACATATGTATACCAGTAGAGAAAGGAAAGCAAAGATGGAGAGAAGGATAAGAATAAAAATGACAGAGAATGGAGAGAGAATGAGAGGGAGAGCGAGAAAATTAGTCAAGTTCTCAGCATAATGTGGCGCTGTCAGAATCATAGTGGGTTTCACTTATGTTAAGATCTATAATGTGTAATGGCAAAAACATGGCCGTTGAAGAAAATGCTGACCATTATTCGCTCGAAAATGGCGACGAATAGTATCTTTTCTCGTGTGATAACGAGGGTACTGATGTGCAACGCTCAAGGTCATTCATAAGCGACCGCACGATCGCAAAAGGGCTACAGGAGGGTAAATAGTGAACGAAAACATAATAGCAAGGTGGGTTAAATGATTCATACAAGTCTTGTATTGCTTAAGAACGAAAAAGAAAAAAGAAAGAAGAAAGAGGACTGTTTCAAAAAAGAAGGAATTAAAATGGTGAGCAAGTTTCAGAAACACAAAGTGCATATCTAGCGTGATTGTTGATACAGTAGACGATCTGTCTACTATTGATAAAATCGTGGAAACCACTTCCATTTGCTGAAAAAATAACTTAAATATGCTTTTCATTTGTTAGAAACAGAGACTAAATGCTAAGCAAAAACGCTAAAAGCCATTGAATGCATTCTCACTGTCACAGATGGTTGCAATCAAGGGGAAAAAAAGTGTGAGATAGAAAAAAGAACAAAAAGGTATCGTTAGAAGAGAAACTGAGCAAGGAGAGTGGATATGACTCACCAGACTCTTCGTCGCATAGTATTTAATAGAATAAATGTATAATCATAGAATCGTATGCTACTGTAACTCACCAAAATGATTAGCTGCGATGATGACGGCTAATGACCTGCTGTCGTATACCGTCCACTAACCAGTCATTTTTTTTGCAGAAAATGTTGAAAAAAATAGCTATGTTCTAACAGAGCCATCGGTCGCTGGCTTGATCCCGTGTCCCTGGCTCATAAAGCCTTCCACACCACCGGGGTCCGAAAATTGTTACCAAACTTGTTTGTGAGGATAGGAAAAATGACTTGCGACATCTGTAGTCCATCGCGAGTCTTTGCATAGGCCAGAAATCCGTTCGTTCAGCTCTCGACGCTTCCTGAAGACAAATACATGGCACATGCATAAGCGTCACGAATCACCCTCATATCCACGGATCTCCCTCATGTGATGGATCTCAAGCCGCTTGGTCGCGAGGTTACGAGGCGCGTCCCTAGGTGGCAAAATAGGGGGTTAATCGCGGACCAAAAGCGACCTTTGCTTCCCTGAGACGCAGGTGGATCTAGGGGATGGGCTTCCCTCTTACTGCTGCGCCGATTTGCCACATACTTTCCGTATTTACGAGGCGTATTCATGCATGCGTGTGTTGGTGCGTTATAATTTATGCGGATTGTATTCTGCGAGCCAATTCGGCCAAAAGCCTACAATCAAGTGACAGGGGAAGTACATGGGAGGCCGTTAGTAGTTGCCTCCAACAAATAAGTTCCATATCCACTCTTGGATAGACTGGCAAGCAGCCCGTGAGTATATCCAGCCCCAGGTTCACAGCAAAGCTAAAAAGCAAGCTATGTGTGGGTATGAGAAAAGCTGAAAACAGCAGAAGAAACCCCTGACCTCATTCCTCTGGGCCCCTAAAGAGCCCCCAATTCGGCAGCGAGTAGGGAAAGGCTGCTAAAATCTGAGGACCATTCTAAGCTGCCTAAATCGCAAAGAACTAAGGTGACGATATGTACCTACAATGCACGCACACTTGCATTCGAGTCTTCGATAGAAGACTTGATCATGCAAGCAAGAAGCTTAAGATACGACGTCATCGGCCTGGCCGAGACGAGATGACGCCACCCATTCAACGCCGTCTCTGATACCGGAGAAGAAATGTTCCTCGGAACATCCGACAGTCGAGGAGTCGGCGGCGTCGGTGTTCTCGTCAACACGAGTTTGTCGTTCTTTCGAACAACTAACAACTTAAATCTGACCTTTACGATTAAAGAGATGTGGAGCAATACCAGCTTTGACAATGTTCGTCGTTTGCGCACCGACAAAAAACTGTAACGAAGAAGTCGAACTTTCTATGTGGACTTGGAGAAGTTCTACACAGAAGACCGTACATTCTTCAAGGACATCACTAGAGATTTTAACTCTAGGAATGGACCACGAAGAACGTCTGAAGAACGTCACATTGGGACCCACGGATCAGATTGGAACGAGGACGGTGAGCGGCTGTCTGAGTTTATCATTACGACCTAGACTATCCGTGGTAGCTCGCAATTCCAGAAGTCCCATCCTAATCGCTGGACGTGGGAGTCTCCCAGTAAAGCGTACCATAGCGAAGTAGACCACATCGTAGCGAATCGAAGGTTTTGCCTTACCGATGTTGGTGTTGTCCCGAAATTCTACACGGAATCAGACCATTTCAAGATTCCATTTCTTGCAGAAAGGAGAAAAAAGCAGCTAAATTCGGAAAACGAAGTCCCAACACCATCATAAACTGGGATTTATCCAATTCACTAGTCGGCTGTTGGGAAGATGCCGTTGTCGATAACATCGACGAGGAATACGATCGGCTCATTCAACATCTTCACATCAATGCTATGAAATCTGAGAGTTCGAAAGCCACCAAGAGATGCTCTCTCCACAAACATTCGAGCTGATACGCCAGCGTGGATCCGCACGAGCTGCAGGCAACACTCAGCTAACGTCCGAGCTTGCAAAACAATGACAACAGGCGATAAAAGAAGATCTTAGAAGGAGAAGAGCAGCAGTTATGGTCAATGCTGCAGAGGTCAGGAAAAGCACTCGCAAAGCCCACCGAAGCTTCGCCAATTACGAAACCAAGATGATTGTACTCCGACGCCCAGACGGAACAGTTACAGCGCCCAGAAAGGCAATGAAGAAAATCATTTACGAATACTACTCAGATCTCTTCAATAGCCACGTCCTCTTTCTCTCATACGAAATAAAGGAGGGTTGGATATGTCGTACCAACTGTTTTCCCTTCCGAAATCTGGCATGCTACTTCGTCGGTTAAAAATCCAACAGCACCAGGTTCGGACAGGATAAGATCTGAACAGCTGAAGAACGTTCCGCCAGTCCTCATAAAAACACGAGCCCGGCCATTCACACATTCCTGTCAGAATGCGGATTCCGTTCAGAATGTTTCCCTTAGATGCAGGCAGACCCTTTTCTCCGCTTTCGTTGACATGAATTCTTTTCCAGCTTACGGCCGAATCTAATCTTCATAAGAAGAAGGCGGAGGTCGGACCTGGCACAGAAAGATGGGACTACTTATATGTCAACTATGCAACATAGAATATCGTTGATCTAAAAGTCGTTCTGATAGGAGACTGTATGTCCAGCGCCAGCCTTATTTTCTCTGGAAAAACGAGTTTCTATTGAAGAGGCATGCTGCAGACAGAAGCCCTACAAAGTGGTTTCCATTCTCCCTTTTTTTTCTCCTCACCCAAATTCTCCAATCTTGTATTCGCTTTCGTTGGCCTTTCTTATTCTGGCGTTGAATTTTCTCCGACAAAAAAATTGATGACACAATCAGCGCGGACAACATCTTCTAAGTGGTAATAAAACGCATCTAATTTTTAACTCATCAACTGCATCGGTTGGTGAATAGTAGTTGCTGATAGTAATCTGCTTATGGCGCATTGGTTAAAGACGGAGGAAGGCCATGTGAGGGAGAGGAACTCGTACGAGTCGACAAGATGGACAATGAACTTGTGGACGAACAACCTTACACCGCCGCCATTTCGTGACGGAGCCTTTTCTCTACGGATGGCAAGGGTCCTATTGTTTAGTTGGATTGTGTCGGTCTTCCAGCTTTTTCTTTTTTGTAAAGCGATCAAATGGAGTTTGAGTGATCTGCAGTTTCAAGAACGATGTGAAGAGCGGCGTCCGAGCAGAGTCTTCTGGCATTATGCGTGCAGAGTAAGAGGAAATCTGCATGGCGTGTCCCGCGTGTGGTCATCAGATCCAGTTCCAGTGACGTGATGCGCAATCCGATTTTATGGGCTCTTACCTGTCGTCACACCACTTGACGTCATAACGCTAGCACCCAGTATTCGGTGTACAGAGGTTTGCCTATTGCTGGTTTGCCAATGTGGTCCTTCCTAGAACCCCGTCTTAACCTGCAAGAGCGTTTTCAGGTCCTCACAACGACGTCAATCCAAGAGAAGTACTTTTCACCACTAGTTCATGGTGATGTCCTTGCGATACAATTAAAATACATTAGTTCACTGAATTGGCACACCTCAGTCTTCTTTGTATTGGCTTCCCTATCGAAAAAAAGCGGAAAGAAGTTCATGTGAGCTGAAGTTTCGAGATATCGGATGTGGAAGTTCAGGAAGGTCGTTCCGATGTTAGTGATGAGCAGCTAGAAGCAAGAACCATCGATAATATCGCCAATTTTTATCAATTTATGTACTACCTACTAATTTTTTAATGGCAGGGTATTATGTGGAATATAAGTGCAATGTTGCTGAGATATTTGCAAAACTCCGGATCACTGCTGTCTACGGTCAGGACCGAAGACGCCATTATCCTTTCCGGGCGCTAACGCGTTCACCACCACACCACGTGTATAGGTTAATAACAGGGCTGAGGGAAAGGCGAAACAAAATACTCTCATGACGTGGTGGTGAACGCGTTAGTCCGCTGAAAGGATAATAGCGTGTTCGGTCCCCACTGTTGACACCAGCGGTCTGGAGTTTTGCAAATATCTCAGCAACGATGTGGTTATATTCTGTGTTATTTTGTCGTGGTCCAAAAATCATTGACGTAACGGCGAAAACTGGCGTACCGACTGATGTCGTAAACGACAAAGCCCAGTTAGACACCAATCAATTGATGTTTTTTTGTTATTTAGAAGACTGGATATTTAGAGGTCGAAATGCTTAGTTAAGGAGGAAGCATATATGGTTAATAGCAGAGTGTCTATATGAGAGTAATCGGAAGCGGGAAGAATTGGTCCTCATTGAAACAAAAAGCTCGACTGAAATTACCAGCAGGACCGACTGTTGCGGCGTTGTACATGTACACTATAGAAGTTGGAGAAGCCAAAGAGCTTCATTAAGACATAATGTATGCAGAATGCAAAATATCTCAGTGAATTTAATCAGAAACTCTAGAAATTTTCACTTATAGAAACTACAGAAGTTGCAAAAGGTCGCCTGATGGGAATCTCTGTCAATTCGAGTGAAACTGTCAGCTTGTCTATGAGCAAGATCCTCAGTGATTTCAGGATCCGAACGTCGATTCTTACTGTGCACAACTGACTTACGATTTCGACGAAGCTGAGATATTTGCAAACTCTGGACCGCAGGTGCCCTATGGTGGGGAACGAACGCGCTATTGTCCTTTCCGGGGAGTAACGCGTTCACCACCACACCATGCAGGTCCTTCGTTTCGCCTGTCTCTCAGCTAGTTCTATCGATCTTTTGCCATCAGCAATCATCCGTCAACGGGATTGATCTGGGGACAATTTTAACCCTTTTGTGATTATAACTATAGCCTCAGCTTAACTGGGTTCAATGCCGATTTGGGCTCCCCAGATCAATCCCCGTTGACGGGTGATTGGTGATGGCAAAAAAGATCGATAGAACTAGCTGAGAGACAGGCGAAACGAAGGAGCCGCATGGTGTGGTGGTGAACGCGTTACTCCCCCGGAAAGGACAATAACGCGTTCGTTCCCCACCATAGGCACCTCCGGTCCAGAGTTTTGCAAATATCTCAGCTTCGTTGAAGTTATATTTCGCAATATACCCTGCCATCAAAAAAGAGTAGGCAGTAGGCAAAAAGGTTGAAATTGTGACTTACGATTACTCGTGAAGCGGAGCTTTCACCCATGTTCCTAGGCCCCCTTGAAGTCTAATGTTCCTTTTTTATCTGCTTACCAATTTCCCATATTATTGAACGAGATGTGCATAAGTGTTCAAATTTTAAACAAAGTGGGTCTTCAAAATAAAAACTCTTCAAACATATAAACTGGGAAAAACGACTTGGTGTTGAGTAGAGAGTTGGTGTTTGTCAACGGGTGGCGGTTCGCGAGTATTCATCGTATTTCCAGCAATTTTTAAAATGCCACCTCATCGTTCTGTACGATCTATCCCCAGGAAATTGATAAATGTATAATCGTGAGCTAGCACAAAAATGACAAGGTTCGGAAATGGTTGGGACGAAAATGAATAGTCAGGAAATATTGGAAAAAACGTCTGGAGGAAGAAAAGTGCCATGGAAGTGTACATTGCATCCTACATGAATACAGTGAAACTTGAATGAAACTGACTGCTCACCTATAGCAGTTGTGCCTCTCAGTTATCGAGTAAGTCGTGTATGCATAGACTAATAATCGTCCCCTCGGGCATAAGCGCTGTTCAAGGTCTTCACCGTCCATAGTAAGATAACAACGAACCAAATATTACCCCTAAAAGTGGTAGTGTTGATTAACCCGTAGCTTGATTTGGAATTGTATTCACGTGAGAATACTGAGAATAAATCTAGGGGGCTCATCACTGAACATCCATAGCTTATCATTATGGCAGTGTAGTTACCAACTACCATGGATGGACCGCAAAAAACCGCTGGTCAAGGTCCATAGACCGGAATAAACCAGAAACCTTTCGGCGGGACTGCAGTAATTAGGGCCAAATGCTCAACGACACGGAACAGACTAAAAACCCGCTGGCAAAAGATACTACTCAACGTCGGCAGTGGTCCTACGACGAAGCACTTGTAGATGTTGATCTGTGGCACCAACTAGTACGACCTACAGCTCCTTCACTCACTTCATGCAACAAGCGCACCTATGCCATCAAATTCTAGTCAATATGTTTATAATCATTTCTGAAAGATGCCGATAACTCAGAGCTTATATGAGAATAACACGTTCGTTGACACCTGGTGTAGACGTGAATTGAATGTGAACATTGGGTGTGTAGTGATTACCGTCATTATGATGGTGTTATGTTGTGGCATTTGGCCGTTTGCCTTCATGTCTAAAGTGGCATCGTTTTGTACTTCAAATCACTTGATTGCTCGTTTCCTTACTTGTTGGTTTGGTTTAGTTTCTGTTCCTTTGAAATCGATTGCTATCTCCAACGTCCGAGATATGATAGTGCAATTCACCCTCGTCATTAGTGTACCTCAAAAGGTATTGGTGTCCTCAGCAAGTTGAAGACTTGACAACCCTCCTCGATCACTGCGTACGTCCTCTTCCGCATTTTGGCGATGCCACGTGCGTCAACATTGGGCAACGTGATCACGACGCCTTCATACGTTACAAAGTTTCACGGAGAAGGTCCAACCGTATACGCCATTCCCCTTAGAACATAAGAGATTTCATTTGATGCTCCATCTAAGTACATGAAGAGAACGTTTCCGTTTCGTCGTGAATCGACAAGAATGGCTGCTTCGCAGTCGCAGGTCTGTTTGCTGCCTCTGAGTACTACGAAATCTGTGCTGCTTTCGTAAACAATGGCCATTTATATCAAAACGTACAATTCCGCTCATTCGAGGTACACCAACGGTGAGAGGTGGTTCTCAGAATCAGTTTTTCAAAAGCGGTGAGTTTTTCTTCCTCCTGAAGTGCCTTTAGAGCTCGAAGGTGTCGGTCACTGCATTATTTTCAGAATTAGAAAGAAAAAAACATCTAAAAGCAAGTATATCGTGCTCTCTGCTTTGTTTTACAGGAAAATAGTAAACGACTAAAATGACTGAGTGAGTCCATATTCATTTCTGTGTCACAGTGACGAAGGAGTGAACTTCTTCTCCACAAGAGCTTTGACCTGCTGTCTTAGTTAATAAACCAAGACACTCTAAATCTCAATCCGTGTGCCTCTCAATAAGGTAGGGAATTTGAGGTCGGGTCTTATAGAAAAGGAAGCCATAAGATTATATCAAAATTCTCCTATAAATCTGCCCGCCGCACCCACTGGATAAAATCCGTTCATTACGTCGAGAAAGATATACCCGTCTGGGGGAAGGATGCTCCATCCAGTGCTCTGTAGTTGCATTGCTACTTCAGTTAGCTCCTTGGGCGCTTCCCGGATCATCTTTCGATACTAGTAGGTGGATCACGTGAGGAAGGTGGATACGCGAGAATAGAGGAAGGTGTCACTACTTATTGTGCAAGAGTATAGCTTTACACGCTTATTGTCTCTAAAGGTTTTCTGACATTTCTTTGACAAATCCACTGTCTTGATCGCAGGTTGTACGTGGGCAGTTCCAGGCTCGACAGACTCCATTCCGTGCATCATGTATGCACTATGATTTCGCTAACAGCGCAGTAGCATTCATCGAATTCTTCCTGTGATCATTAACCATCGCTTGAAAAGACGAGCTGTTTGAAGGCACTCGACTGATAGCTGAATTATCTCTTATCGTGTTTACGCAACATCCGGGTTTCCAAGAAGAACATTGGGGTAAGGAAGCTGTGGTGTCGCAATGGGTGGTGACGAAGCTGGCTTTTGCATTTTTCGCAATACACGCAAACTTTCTAAGCTCTCCATTCAGGATATTTCATCCCTGCTTAACCTTATGACTGCCTTTCATCCAATTTACTTCTTGACCCGAAAGATGTACCTGTAACATTTGGTGACACTTTTTATTTTGCCTCTGGGAGTAGCATGAGTATCTCCTTGTTTCCTCAACGACGAGAGTTCCTTAAAAGGTCAGCATTGGTTCCATCTGACTTGTTCTTCATATTACAAGGCAAATGTTTCGATGTGTTATGGCCCAACGAAGATGGTCTAGATGCTCGATTTATTCGAACCCCCATTCCTTATAACGATGATTATGTCGTTACAGAATAGTAGCGTTGTTGTTGCAAGCTGTCCCTATAACAGGATCCATTCAAACTGAGTAGGGATCTTTGGGTTCATCGCTTACACGATTTTTTTAACCCTTACTTAATCGGCATTTGTTACGCTGATAAAGTGAGATGTAGCGGTGTCATGTGCTCACGCAATACTTATATGAATTTCACAGTACAGTGGATGTGTTCCATCTTCCCGAACTTTTGAAAACCCTATTTACTCACATGGCGTTTTTTTCGTTCATTGCTTGTGAGTTCTATTTAAACAGAATGTAAACAAGGTGATCCTCCCAACGGTTTACTGCCTCATCGTGGTTACCAGGTGTTCCTGGGTGTCGGGCTGAGATGTACAGCGTGGAGGTTTATCCCCTGACAGGTTCTCCCTAAGCTGGGAAGGAGTCCGGCGTTTGCTTCAGGAAGCCTCGCTAAGAGTAAATCAATACCAGGATCCACCACCGTCCTTGTATCGAAGTCTCCACAACATGGTGGCAAATCTCCCTCTGATCCACAACGGCCGCGACTGCCTATGGTGGTGAAGGCCTGGGGCAGACTTTTAGCCAGGCTGACCTCGGGATTCCAAGGAACCACAATGGCTTAACCAATCTCCGAAAAATGGAGATTATGTTGGAGTCCGCATAACCAGTGAGGGCGGGCCGTTCAAGTATCAAGTAAGTGAGCAAAGTGATACATTCCAAGGTATAGTTGATTTCTCTTCTTTAAGTAAGAATATGGTCTTACTGTTCTCCTATTGAATGGAAACACTACACACTGGGAGGTAACGCATGGAAACAGGGGACAAATGTGTTTATAATGACTAGAAGTGGTTTTCTGAGATACTCATGTGCTCTTATGTGAACCAACGTGGACGTGGATGTCGAAGAAGAATTAAAGGTCCTGGAACACCATCGTCATTGGCTTACTGGAAACAGGGATTGTTTCTTCTGCGGTGCTCCAGTCACATCATCTCGGCTGTGCACTTTGTGAAGTGATGCTCCTTACCCCTGCAGTTTTATCCGATAATACTTCTTTTCCTTAAGTCTTTTCGTGTTGCTTCTCTGAGCCGGTCAAGTGCAGACGTATGTAGGTGGTTGAGCATAGGTCCTACGATGTCAAGTGGTGTGCCAGCTATGATTCGTAGAGAAGGGCCTCCTGGTGATCTTGAAACTCTCATCTTCCTGGGTATTGGTAACGCGGCTGAGGAAAGGCGAAACAAAGAACTCTGACGACGTGGTGGTGAATGCGTTAGCCCCGGAAATGATGATATCGTGTTCCGCACCTACCGCAGGCTCCAGCTCTCGGACTTGTGCAGACATCTCAGCACCATTGTGGTTATATTTCACATAATGCCCTGTCATTAAAAAGGGCAAGAGATAAATAAAAAAGTAACAACATTGTGATATATACTACAGCTTTAGCTTAACTAGGTTCAAAGCTAATTTGTGCTACCCATATCAATCCCGTTGAGAGTTGGTTGCTGATAGCACTTGCAGTTCAAGAATGCGGCTGAGAAAAAAGGAGAAAGGAAGGACTGGCATGGCGTAGTGGTGAACGCGTTAGCTCCAGGAAAGGGTAGTAGCGTGTTCGATCCCACCGCAGACACCTCCGGTCCGGAGTTTTGCAAATATCTCAGCATCGTTATTGCGGTACCATTGTTATTGTGGTATTTTTTTGACAGGAAGGTCATATTCTTACTGAATGCTGTCGAAAACAATATCTCTTGAGAAGCCAGCAACAAGATATACTCATCTAAAATTATGAAGGTTCTTGGGTTTTGTGTTTTAATTTTGGCGCTATGTGAAGAAATAGCGAAATAGGGATTTTTTTGGTTTGCACTATTTCCTTACGGCATTCGTCCGTAAAAGCCTTCTTCATCAAAGATTGATGTCAGCTTCGCTGGAAATGTGAATTGACATGGATAAACTAGGTTGCGATGGTGAACTCAGACAGCCTCTCACTTTGTGGGCTCCACTCCATTCTGCAATGTATATTATATGCGTAAATACGCAAAGTTTTTTTATATCTCAGATGCACAGACGAATAGTCATCTCGTGAACTCACATTCGTTTCACAACGGTAGCTATTAGCCCACCATCCGTCCGAGTTTCCCACCTGGTGAAAAGTCCAGTTGCTTGGGCACTAGTTAGGTGGTAAAGAAAATTGATTAATTTTTGGGTTGGGGTGTGCTGTGTGGAATAACAGTTCTCTGCCGCTACAACGTAGTCAGACCTTGTTTAGTATTTTTACCCTACTCTTCACGTTCGTCGAAACACAGGCACATATAACTTCAATGATGCTGAGATATTTGCAAAACTGCGGACTGCAGGAGTCTGCGGTGGGAACGAACGCGCTATTATCCTTTCCGGGCAATAACGCGTTCACCACCACACCATGCAGGTCTTTCGTCTCGCCTGTCTCTCATCTAGTTCTGTCGATCTCCGCCATCAGCAATCACCCGTCAACGGGATTGGTCTGGGGAGTCCAAATCGGCATTGAACCCAGTTAAGCTGAGGCTATAGCTTTAATTACAATTTTAACTCTGCGGTCCGGAGTGTTGCAAATATCTCAGCATCATTGAAGTTATATTTCACGATATACCCTGCCGTTAAAAAAGAGTAGGCAGAAAATAATGAGCTAAAATAGGCACATATTTTTAACCCATCGCAATATTTGGCGAATGTTGCATTTCGCCCATCGTTTCTTATCTTGCCGATTTTCCCATATATTATTTGATTTAGGTCCGCAATGAAATTTCTCACTTACATTTAACTCCAAGAAATTTCTATTTGAAAAACTGTTCTATTTGCAGACCAAGCTCCGAGGACGGGGCTGAACAAGGTTATTAGGCAGATCTTGTGAAATTAGTGTGGTACAACGCATTTCTTACTGAAATGCCATTACGATTTTCGTAATTCAAAAGTGAGCTGCAAGGCTGCAGAACAGAATGTAACGTTGTTTTGTTTCCTTTCTAGTAGCGTATGTCCCAATAAGGGTACAGCAATGGGATCTCTAAATCGCGCCGGTGTTGATAAGAAAAGTGCGCTCATTTTCTTTCATATCCTCTATGTTCAACCCGTTAAGGCTATGATGGGGAAACATCGACGTTAAGCACTCAGTCAGAATGGTCCACTTGGTGGACTCCGATGAAAGTCCAAATAGATGCAAGTTTAGGAAGTCGAACATAAGAGAGGGTACAGGGCCAGTAAATTACAAAATGGCCAGGTACAGCTAAATGGAAACTTTATTTCTCTTACCGTAAGATTCCTGATTCTTTGAACAGAAGGTATCTTGAAAGTGGATCGAAGCAATAACTGGCTTGGGTTACTAAAATGAATAAAGGAGGAATTCAAATATTCAGTGTGACCACGTATACCTCCTAAAGGTTTACCGCCTCATCGTAGCTGGGAGATGTTCCTAGGTGTCGAGCTGCGACGTGCGCCGCGGGAATCATCCTATCGGCAGAGCCTCCCAAACTGAAAAGGAGTGCGGCTTTTCCATGAGGAAGCCCAGCTAAGAGTAAACGATGCACCTCCGTCCTGGTATTGAATTAGCCTCATGGTGGCAAATCTCGCTCTGATCCACAAAGGCGGCGACTGGCTGTGACGGCGACGACCTCGGGCAGACTTTGTTTAGGCTGACCTCGGGATTTCAGTGGACCGCAAAGGCTAAGACAACAAAACTCCTATAAATGGAGATTATGCTGGAGCCGGCACAACGAGTGAGGACATGCCGTTCTAAGTTCTAAGTCTAAGTACCCAAGTATCTAACTGAGATCATGTATTCAATGTGAGACGTTAGCTGTTTTCGTCGTCTGAGTGACCCTTGAGAAAATGCCCTACGCTAAAATGATTGCAAGAAAATGTACTAAGCCTAGAACAAGTTACCATTAATGTTTGTAGTTAATCAATGTCGAGGAAATTCACTTTCGTACTCCTATTTCAAGTTGATTTTCTTGTAAGCGAGTGTTTTTGCGCTTACAATATTAGAGCTCCTTTTAAAATAGTAGCTCTTCGCTTTGCGACACCATCACTTTCGTCCACTTTTTTAGGACACAAGAACCTTTTCGATGACTTATATGAGATGATGGGCACACCGAATAAAAACCCCGTCATTTTTCGGACCATTATCTCCGTTCTGGAAGAATATCTGGATAGTTACAGCTCCACTTCTGGATTGTGTACGTTTTTCCGTTCATCATTTCAAAGGCTCGGCTTAGAAGAAAACAAACTGACTTGGTTTCAGTGTCAGGCATTAACAGCTTTCGTGAATTGCCTGGTTATTTATTGACAACCTTCACTAATTGTCCAGTCAGTTCTTCTATCGTATATGCACTGTAACTTCAGAAAAACATATTTACTTTTCTGCTCAGACATTCGGCGCCGTAGCAGAAAGAGACCATAGTTTTCGTTGGTTCTATGAAATTCGTTAGCTCCAGCGTCGGCTGATTATCTTATTTTTTAATGTTTTAAATAATCATCTGCTTTCCAGCTACCATTCTGTTGGCGACTTTGATATTAGGTCAATGTAATTCAGATGGTCATGATTTTCACGCTAGTGCGAGATCAAGTTAGCGTGGGAACTGCGAAAGGAGACTACATATTCCCGGAATTGGGCTCATGTGAGTTCGAGGTGATTTCACTGTGATGGAATTCGAAAAACTTTCTGATTATTGGAAATTGATACGAACCGCACGATACCCTGTTTTCAGGCTTTTTTGGATGGTTTCTGGCGCTTCGCCCGTTTCTTGCTTTTTCCAAACTGTTTCGCAATAAACTACTTGGAGTGGAATAACAGAGGAGAGGTTAGTTTTTTATACGCTTTACCCAATTCCTATTTATATCGCAGTTGCCCAGCCGCTCCGCACATTGTTCACCATACAACCGACGTTACCCTCGTAAAAGAGAATAACGGGCGAACTGTTGCCAAGTCCTGAAGGTGGCGTATCCGGATCGAAAACGAAAACGAGCTCCAAGTCGAAAACGAAGAGCGAATCCACGGAGAAAGTAGAAGTCCCTGTTCCTGAGAACTAGTGCGGGAAAATACCGAATTGCCACTACTTCTTTGTATGCTTTTGAATGTTGTATATATTCATTTTGTAGCAAATAACGTCATACAAGTCTAATGCAATAAACTTGTTTCTGTATGTCGCTTAAAGCAGCATTAAGCATTGGTCAAGAAAAGGTTGGATGACCCTACAACATGCAGACAACGAATGTAATTGATGAGAGCTCCTCGATTTAGTGTTGATTTGTAAATTGAGATCGATGGTGGTGTTATTAACTGAATGGATAGCCGATCAGCTTGCAGTGAAACCACTGGTTTGGCAGATAGATGTTTTTTTGCTACACTGGCGGCAATGCGAGACCCATAACGACTGTACATGCTTGAAATTGGACAAACAGATCCTTACGTAAATAATGGAACGACGCTAACCTTATTGTTTTTTCTTGATGAGCAAACACGGGCTGGTATTACAGCATTTATCTACGCAGAGTGTTTGATATTTCGGCGGAATGTCATTCTTAACAGCCTGGAAAGATTAAATAAACATGAAATTTACTGAGTCTAGCACTTTCATAACCCCCAGCAAACAACAGTTAAAGGGTAAATAAAGGATAAAGCTCTCGGCGTTGATCAATCCCCTGAGGGATGCACCATGCATTCGACTTCATTGAGTATCGTCGGAGGTGATTGAATACATGTCTGGCGTTTACAATGATTCGCGGTGGTCTACCGATCTATCGAGCCAGTGTTGCTATCCTCCTAGACAACTCTGGTACCAATTTGCCGACCCCGGACGGATGGAAGGCTTGGTAGGCCATGAGCGCGGAGATCGGTTTCACGTATGTGCTACAATGCGCCTCCGACCACTACGGCACACGCTTTGATAGCGTGCTGCTATTTATTCAGTGACCGCTCTTTGTTTTTGCCGCTTTTGAGTTTTGATTCGATGGCTCAGATCAAACCACCGATAGAACGCTTAATCGCAAGGTGTACTGAAAATTGAAGATTGAGGTTCACTGGATTCGTAACAGAAAAATTTTTTAGCTGCACTGGAGATCGACTGAACCAGTCCTTAACACAGTTTCCAATGGCAAAATTAAAAGCCTCTTTTAAACAGCCATCTTTTTTGTCTGTAATTCTTCCAGTTTTTGGTGACCAGCCACATAGTCTTGCAGACTGGGGAAGAATGTGCCTGTCTCCTACCAAAGAATTAATGTGAGCCAAGGCGCTAGGTCACGCGTGATCACAAGGCACTCCTCCTTACCCTTCATTTTTTGCATATTTTGGATCTATCCGGAGTGCTTTAAGAGTCTTACGTGCTGACGTTTTGGATTCCGGTGCTCTTTTCCACTCTGATTGTGGATGTTCCGGTGCCAACAAAGCACCGAACGAAACCACCATATCGTTATTTGTCATTTGATAAATGGTTCTGTGCAAGGCCTTCCGTGCCTATGTGACAAACTTTCTTAGCTTCAGATGTAATATTTAAGCTGTAACGCTTTCTTGTAAGCATATCTTCTTGTATGCAAATTTGTTTAATATAATTCTTGGTGCTTAAAAATAGCCTTTTAGGAATCTATTACCTGGAAAACACTTCAGCAAGAGCAATCTCTCTAGCGATAACTCCATCCACACTAGATGACATGTAGGAACTGCTATGCTGTTCAGCATGTTTACCCTATTCGCCCAACTATTACTTTTCGATTCTTGTAGTGCACTCCTACCACTTATTTACATATTGTTGTTTTCAGTCTAACGTCGTTAATATCAGATAACAAAATGAGAGAAAGAAATCATCTTTAAAACTAATCTCCTTATCGCGCATCGTCTGGAAAGGAATTCAAAGGTCAAAATCTAGAAATGAACAGCGAGTGGATCAATGAGGCAGGTGCGACAGGTTTAAAGCAATCAGCTATTTCGCAGCAATGAATTAAATTACCAAAATATCCGGTCTTATCCTTGACTATCGAAATTCATAAATTAGCACCCACTGATGACCAGGCGTCTACCGACCTTTCAACCTTCAGGGCTTTAGGGGGGTTTAGACCCATCATCAGTTCTGTCGATCGGCCTACGGAGAGGATAGCTTGGTTTACATACACAGTATTTATCCTGCAGCTAAAACATACCCCATTCCATTATGAATACTCGATTGTTCCTTGACCGTCCACGTAACACCCGTTCTAACACCGTGTGTGTGATGGAGTCCATTGGCGTTACCGCCCAATGTAGTAACGTGTCGAATCACTCCGCAGTGCAAGCTATACACGAGCTTCTTGTGAGCAGAAGTGGGAATCACAGAAATTGGAGCGATGAATGGCCACTACGAAACTGCAGCATCCCAGATTAGGTGTAGAGGAAACTTCCCACCGTAAAGACGGTAATTCTAGCTGGAATAAAGTCTCGTTTGTCCTGCCCTTCATTTACAACGATATAATTGCAGCTATAAAACGACGCCTTGGAAGAGCAGGTCTAGAGAATTCAGTAAAAGTGGTAGAAATTCCACCGAGCACTCTACGAAGCCAGTTGGTTCGTAACCGCTTATGTGACCGTCTATGTACAATACAACATTGCATAATATGCGCTAACAGTAGAGATGGTGATTGCACGAGTTCGTTTACAGTGTACCTAATCTCTTTTAAAGCGTGGAGCGACAAACATGATGCCTAAACTGGAAGACCATTTTGGGTTCGTCTAAAAGAACACTTAGACTGTAAATTCAAATTGAAGCGAAATAATTTTAACCTTTTTTACTTACTGCCTAGTCTTTTTGATGGAAAGGTATATTGCGAAATATAACCCTCAACGAAGCTGAGATATTTGCCAAACTCTGGACCGCAGGTGCCTATGGAGGGGAACGAACGCGCTATTGTCCTTTCCGGGAAGTAACGCGTTCACCACCACACCATGCAGGTCCTTCGTTTCGCCTGTCTCTCAGCTAGTTCTATCGATCTTTTTTGCCATCAGCAATCAACCGTCAACGAGATTTGAAGCGAAATACTTCACTAAGCGCGCATGGAACACAGAATATAACGGAGAAAATTTTGAAGTAGAAGTTACTATCCTCGCAGTGGAATCCAAAACGTAAGCGCGTAAAACTCTTGACGCGTTTTTGGATTAATTGCAAAAATCCAGAAATGAACCGCAAGGGAAGTGTCTTGTCATCGTGCGTGACCTCACGCCATACTTTTGGCTCATTCTATGACCCTAACCCAAGCACAGTCCTCGCCCATGTATTATTCTCGTGCGGCTGCTCTCCACCAATTAACTGGAATACTTACAAAGAATAAGACGGTGGTTGTATAAACGACGCTGTTTATTATGAGAAAGCAAATTTGTGTGTTGTCTGCTAAGGTTATGAAAGTGTTTGGCTGTGTAGATCGCATGTCAATTTGGCCTTTCCAGGCTCTGAAAAAGGCGAAACCCCCGAGATGTCAGCTGTTGTATGCTATAAATCCTGTAATATCAACCTCGTGTTTGCTTATTGAAGAGAAACAGCGAATTAACTAGTTCGTTTCACTACAAGCTGTTGGCTAGGCAATCAGTTAATAACATAACCGTCGATCCTCAATATGTAAACCAACAGTCGATCAAGAACCTCTCATCAATCATATTCGTTTGCTACATGCTTTAAGGTTATCTACCTTTTTCACTATTGCTTAATTTTGCTTTAAGCGATGTACAGAAAGAAGTTTATTGCACTAGACTTGTATGACGGTATTTGCTACGATGAACGAATATACCCAGTATTCGAAAACATACAAAGACATAGTTGCAATTCGGTAATATCTCGCGCTAGATCTCGGGAACAGGAGGTTCTACTCTCTCCGCGGATTTTGTCTTCGTTTTCGACTCGTTGCTTGTTTTCGTTTTCGATCCGGATGCGCCGCCTTCACGACTTGGCAACAGTTCGCCCCTGATTCTCTTGTACGACGGCAATGTCGGTTGTATGGTGAACAATGTGCGGAGCGGCTTTCTTTTATTAGCCCACTCCAAGTAGTTTATTGCGAAACAGATTGGAAAAGCAAGAAATGGGCAAAGAGCCAGAAACCATCCAAATGCCTGAAAACTGGTATCGTGCGGTTCGTGTAGCGTTCCAATAACCCGGAAAAAATTATTCCGATTCTACCACAATGAAATGATTTCGAACTCACATGAGCCCAAGTCGGGAATAGGTACTCTCCTTTCGCAGTCCCTACGGTAACTTCATCTCGGATTAGCGTGAAAATCATGACCACCTGAATTATATCGACCCTAATATTGAGATCGAAAAAGGACAGCAGCCGGAAGGCAGATGGATATTTAAAACATTAAAAAATAAGATGATATGTCGAAGCTGGAACCAAGGAATTCCATGGAACCAACGAAAACTGTGGTCTCCTTCTGCTAAGGCGCTGAATGGTCAGAGAGAAAGAGTCAATGGGTATCTCTGAAGCTACACTACACAAACTATAGAAGAAGTTACTAATGAGACATTTTACGAAGGTGGTTAATGTCTGGTATTAAAATCAAGTCGGTTTGCATTCTCTTGAGCCGAACACTGGAAACAATGAATGCAAAGACGAACCAAGCCAAGAAGTGGAGCTGTAACCATCCAGGTAAACTTCCACAACGGAGATAATGGACCGAAAAGTGACGGGGTTTTATTCCGGTGTGCCCATCATCTCATATAAGTCATCGAAAAGGTTCTTGTGTCCTAAAAAGTGGACGAAAGTGATGGTGTACGCAAAGCGAAGAGCTACTATTTTAAAAGGAGCTCCAATATTGTAAGCGCAAAACACTCGCTTACGAGAAAATCAACTTGAATAGGAGTATGAAAGTGAATTTCCTCGACATTGATTAACTAGAAACATTAATGGTGACTTGTTCTAGGCTTAGTACATTTTCTTGCATTCATTTTAGAGTAGGGGCATTTTCTCAAGGCTCATTCAGACGACAAAAACAGCTAACGTCTCACATTGAATACATGGTCTCAGTTAGATACTTGGGTACTTAGACTTAGAACTTAGAACGGCATGTCCTCACTCGTTGGGCCGGCTCCAGCATAATCTCCATTTATCGGAGTTTTGTTGTCTTAGCCTTTGCGGTCCACTGAAATCCCGAGGTCAGCCTGGCCAAAGTCTGCCCGAGGTCGCCGCCAAGTCAGAGCCAGTCGCCGCCCTTGTGGATCAGAGCGAGATTTGCCACCATGAGGCTAATTTAATACCAGAACGGAGGTGCATCGTTTACTCTTAGCTTGGCTTCCCCATGGAAAAGCCGCACTCCTTTTCACCTTGGGAGGCTTTGGAGATAGGATGATTCCCGCCGCGCACGTCGCAGCGGACACCCAGGGAACATCTCCCAGCTACGATGAGGCAGTAAACCGTTGGTAGGTATACGTGGTCTTTACAAGATACCTTCTGTTCAAAGAATCAGGAATCTTACGGTAGGAGAAATAAAGTTTTTTATTTTGTCGTCATTCTTAGACAGAATACTAGCTTGTTCTAGCCTCTCACCGTAAATATGCATAATTATGATCATCTCGGCAATGATTACAGCACACGCAGCTGTCGAAGCAGAATAGCTGTCGAATATGGTGAACCAAAAAAAGCCACTCTGTAAAAAAACGGATCATAAGTAAAGCCACTCGCACTCTACAAACTGAGGCAATCAGTTTTTCCATACTTCGTGCCACAAGCACCGCTCGAATACTCCCACGTAAAGGTAATAGGGAAATTTCTTCTCAATGAACTCAGTTCGCAGAGTCTTTCACCTGCATATTACCGTTACACCGTTATGTAAGCCAATGTCTCACACTCATAACCACTCAACGATCACTGAGAGAACTGGACGGAAATTAGTTTCGCTGTCACGTGTTCTTTTTCTATCCAACGAATTCTAGTCGCGCATTTCTTGTTCTTGTGATATGAAATGGGCTACACTTGATTTTGGCTATAGCAAACGCGCAAGACTTTTATGATAACAGCTATTCGTATTCCCTCCCAGGGAGCAAAGTTGGCCACATTTCTGAGGCACTTGTCTTTGAATTATATAACGTATCTTCAGCGACATTTCCCGTCCATAGGCGGTTGCAATGCGAAACGACTTGAATATAAACAACAGTGGTTCTACTAGATAACAAAAAGAACAATCACTGCACTGTTAAATAGTAGACTAACATCAGTGGTTAACACCGTGCCGCACAAGAACAATGATCCACAGCAAGACAGTGATATGAGCCATTTACATTTACGAGTTGATGTCCACTGATCGTATATACTTGTGCACAAAGTCTCAGTGAGTGCGATTTCGGAACTAATGCCTAGCAGGAAAAGCATGCTGAAGAAAAATACGGACCAAACTATTGGATACGGCATCTTTGATATCGCCTCCGGATAAGCCACGAAGGCCAAGGAGTGTCCTGAAACGTACTCCGGTACTGAAAGACCACAGCACTTATAAAACATAACACACCGGCAGTGGCATTTATAACATTAATACCCATTTTTTATAAAGATTAACCATAATATAGACTTCGTAGCAATCACAGTTTGATGCCACATCTTAGTTGCTTACAACCTCCCAACCGAAATTTCCCAGTTCGAGATTTCCGCCGTCATCAAATAACACAACAACGTGCGCGTCACCAACCGCTAGAAACCACTTCCTCAATAGGCTTGTTAAGCTGGTGAGAAAGGTAACCGAGTGTAGCAAATACGGTTGCACCTCCGAATACACTCATGAGGAAGTCACCGGTTACAACGATCCACGCATCCTAAATGTGGGTTAACAAAGCTACTTCAACATAGCTGAAATTCGTAGTGAAATAAAGGACAGCTGGTAAGTTACATATAGGCACACACCCACAAATGCTTGAACAGATAATGTTAAAGGATGATTAATCGATTATGAGAATACTACTAACCACTGAAGTACTACAATACACAATATAAGGCGCTTGTTAGATTCGCTATCAGATTGATGTTCCCACAAACCGTAAAACACTCTTCTTCTTGATAAGCAAACACCAGGTTGTTTTCACTACATCATTTAGCATCATTTACTAATCCACAATAACTTACTATAAAACAGTTGTTGTTTCGTTTGTTGTATGAGGCGAGCATAATAATGGAGCCATAACCAACATTTATAGAGAAGCATATCTGGATGAGTGCTGCCGTCCATGTCTGTAGATGAGGAGAAAGGTCACGTTCACTGGCCAAAGCTCTTCGCTTTCTCATTAGTACTAATGCTTCATGAAAACACCCTCTTGAAAATCCCCAAAGTTTCGAACAAATTCAGAAAGCTCTAAGATCAAATACTTTATAGTTTTTTTACTGGAAGATACAATTTTGATAAATATACGGTTGCCTACACAGGTCGAGATATTAACACGGTTACTTATTGAAGTTCGTTGAAGGAAACCTGCTGCCTCAGAAGCTTTGAAAAGTCCGGTTTGCCCCAGTAGTAGTACAATCCGTCAGTGGAACCTTCAAGCGTCATGGCACGGAAGAACAGAATAAGAATGAGAACATACGGAGCCGTAGAAGTAAAATATGAAACTTTTCCCAAATACTTGTGTCCTTTTATCAGGACCAGGAATACGACCACCCACATGGCGAACAATGTTAAGAACGACGGCCAATTCATTCCGCTAATATCATCAATTCCTTGTGATCTTCTCGTTACAACATTTCTTAAAAGTGATCTTCACCGAAAAGGATGCTTCAAAGCATCGACTTGAACATTAGCTGTAGCGTGTTTGGTGCTCAGATCGGATGCGCCGGAGTAGAAAATTTTCGCTGAGAAACAAAAATTTGCGCCACACAATCACGCTGGATGCGTGAAGATGTGAAATTTGTCACGAACGGCTAAACAGCATGGTGATTGACAAAATAATGTCGGGAATGGCTTCTGCAGCCTCATACGAGGTTTGCATCCGTGTTCATTTCTCCCAGAATCTTCAGAAAAAAAATGGAGCCCACGTGAAGTACTGATCGAAAGGGCTTCTCATCGGTCCAGGCATTGTGGAAATGCAAGTGCCATTGAAGGCAACTGGGCGGCTAGGGTCTTGACGTTTGCATTCATCCATTTTACTTCTTACTACGCAATCTGTAACAGTGGGATTTTTGCTTACTTTTTTCCGTTCTGAACTTAAACTATCCCAAGAGTCTGTCTTATTCGACCAAATGGTTTGAAACATTTGACTCACAAATATCATTCCATTCATTATCACAACTTGCCCATCGTTCCAATCCACCGGTAGCGGCTGATGACAAATACATGAAAATCCACGAAACTACCAGACAATAGTAGATGCAGATAGTAACCCCCTACACATGTCATCGACCATCCAACGCCTAAAATGTTTTTCAGTAGAGCGCGGAAGATAAGCAGAAGTGGTAGTGGACATCGTGCACACGTTTCGCATTCATGCCAATGCGGATACTCGGCTACACATACCTTGCAGGGCTGGTATGTAATGCCTGAAGACTGTAGATGGACCACTGCTCGTGTACTGACCAATAGCCATTTCAAGATACATTGTTGGCAGCCCGAAGAATATCACCAATGTGATGTATGGAATAAGAAACGCACCTTAAACGGTGCACGTAAATATATATCCACACTTAGAAACATCAAAGTGGTTGCGCTCGTCTTCGTCCATCTCGCTTACTTCCACCGTTATTGTAAGCCACTGCAGAAAATCGCCATATGTTTCCAAGACCAACGGCTTGACCGATAGTAGCCAGAATAAATTCAAGTTTGCTTCCCCAGTACCCTCTGCCGTCATCGACTTCACGTCCTAAACTTGCAATTATTTCGACTTGCATCGAGCACCAAAAGAACCATTATGTCAAGAATTTAACGTGAACGTTTCCTATTATAGTCTTAACAGGTTGAACGTAGAGGATATGAAAGAAAACGAGAACACCTTTTTTGTTGACATTAGCGCCATTTGGAGATCCCGTTGCCATAGTACTATTGCAACGTGAGGTACAAGGAAGAAAATGAACAACGTGACACTCTGCTTTGCACCCTTGCGTCCCCCACTTCTCAATTACGGAAATCACAAGCCCATTTCCGAAAGAACCGCTCTACACCATGCTGACTTCACAGGATCTGTGAACTAACCTTGCTCAGTACTGCCCTCGGAGGTTGGCCTGCAAATAGAACAGTTTTTCCACTAAGAATTTCTAGGAGTTAAATGGCCTACCAATGGTTTACTGCCTCATTGTGACTGAAAGGTGTTCCTGGGTGTAGGGCTGCCATCTTCAGCAGGGGGTTTCATCCTTCCGGCAAGGTCTCACATGCTGAGAAGGAATCCGACGCTTCTACTAGGCAGCCCAGCTAAGTGTAAACTCTAGGATCCAGGCTTGGTATCAAAGTAGTCGAATGGGGCAAATTACCCTCTGATTCACAAAGGCGCTGATTCCCTTTGGTGGCGGCAGCCTGGGGCAGACTTGCTATGCTGATCTTGGGAAACCAACGAAATACAATGGCTAAATCAGAACACTCCGAAAATGAAGAATATGCTCGGTCACGCACAGTGAAGACGGACCATCCAAGGATCTGAACAAGTGATGGGTTGAATGGAAGTGAGAGATTCTCATTACGAACCTAAATCAAGAAGTATTTGAGAGGTTGCACAAGCTAAAGAGTCATAAGCGAAGTGGAACAACAGTCAAATGTGGTTGAAATATATACTAATATTTCAACGAATATGAACAACAGGGTGAAAATGTTAAAGAAGAACTGGTTGTACTGCAGCCCCAGACAACTTTTTTTGCTTACAGTTACAGAGGAAATTCACAGATATCCTTCAGGGAGCGGCCAATCACCAGGGGAACTGTACATTTCTTTGCGTGGGAGACTCGTACCAAAGGTGAACTATTAACTGCTGTCGTGAAAAAGCATGTGAATTCACAATATGGACTTTCCGTCCGTGCTTCTGAGAGCTGAAAAATACTTTGTTTTTCTTTACATTGTACATATATATATATATATATATATATGTATATATATTTACTTGATACTTGAATGGCCCATCCTCATTGGTTGTGCGGGCCCCAGCATAATCCCCACTTTCCGGAGATTTACTAGTTAAGCCTTTGTGTCTCGAAATCCTGAGATCAGCCTGGCCAAACTCTACCCCAAGTCTTCGCCACCAGAGGCAGGCGCAACCCTTGTGGATCAGGGAGGAGATTTCCCACCATGCGACTATTTTTAATACGAGGACGGTTGTGGATCCCTAGTTTTGGTTTGCTCTTAGCTAGGCTTCCTGGTAGAAACGCCGGATTCTTTCTCAGCCTGGGAGACCCTGTCAGGGGGATGAATCCACCCGCTGTAGATTGCAGCCCGACACCCAGGAAGACCTCCCAGCCACGATGAAGCGGTAAACTGTTAGGGAGGATTGTGTATATATGTATATATATATATATATGTATATATATATATATATATATATATATATATAATAGAATGCAGTGAAGTCTACAAGGTGAGGGGGGTCCTCAGAGTTCACTATCATAACCTAGCGAAGTCATGGTAACTCCCATTTCCAGAAGATCTGATATCAACCTTTGACGAAGAAGGCTTTCACTGCCGATCGCCGAAGAGAAATAGACTACATCGAGCAGAAAAGAAAATCACCCTCTTGCAGTGCAATTTCACCGGCCAAAATTGAAATTCGAGATCTAAAAAATTTTCGTAATTTTAGATTAGTTCCCGTCGTTGCCGGCTTTTTCGAGGAATGTTGTTTTCGAACATACTCAGACTCAGTGTGAGTATAACGAGCCTGTTAAACGATTGCACGATTGTAAGGCGAGAGTTTCAAGATCGCCAAGAAAACACCGCTCCACGAATCACAGCTGGCACGGAACCTGACATTGTAGGAGCTGTGGTCAAGCAACTACGCACACCTGCACCTTGTACGCTCAACAGCAACAGGAAAAGATTTTGAGAAAAGAAAATTAGCACTACTCGTTAAAATTTCAGAAGTTGGGAGCGCCACAAAGTGCAAAACGGAGATGATCTGAATAGGAGATTTTAAAAGGAAATAATCCCTATTTCAGAATGCCAGCGGTGATGGTCTCCCATGATCTTTAATCCATCACCGACATCCGCGTCCACGTTGTTTCACATAAGAGCACACGAATGTCTCAGAAAACCACGCTTAGTCATTATTAACACATTTGTCCCGGTTTTCACACGCTACATGCCAGGTTGTAATGATTCTTTTTAGCAGAAGATCAATAAGACCATGACCAAAAAAGGAGAACTAAACTATACGTTGGAAAGTACTACCCTGTTTATCTTGCGTCTGAACAGAGTTCATAAATCAACGACGAAGCACAGCTATGTTAGTAAGCAGTTTTTTCAAAAGGTTGCTGTTGATGGATCATATCCAGTCAACTATGGAATTGACATAATTACTGTTTAGGCACATAACATCGCTACGTCTCACTTTATAGGCATACCGATTGCCGATTAAGTCATGGTAAAACAATCGTGTAGGCGATTAAGACAGAGCTTCCCTAGTCAGTGTAGAATGACGAATTGGTTATACGACAGCTCACAACAACAACAACTGTACCATACTGCAACGACACAATCACAGGTGTAAGGAATGCGGTTCGACCGAATGGAGCATTTTCAGCATCTTTGTTCAGCCATGACGCACCAAACATTTGTCTTATAACATCAGCAATTAGTCAGACGGAATCAATGCTGGTCTTGTAAGGAAATCTTGTTCGTGAGAAAAGAGATGGCTACTCATGCTACATCAAGACTCAAAAGTGTCACTGAATGATACAGGTACATCATCTACCGGGTTAAGAAGAAAACCGGATGAAGGACAGTGATAAGGTAAAGTAGCAGGAACATTTCACCTTGAGGGCTTAGAAACATCGAGTGCATTGTGAAAAGAGCAAAAAACTAGCTATTCTTCTCGGAAAAAGCCGGATGTTGCGTAAACAGGATAAGAGATAATTGAACGCTATCAATTCTTTATATTCTTCTTTAGGAAACACGAGGTGTTATTATTTCTTTATTTACGTTCAAGATGACGCTTCGGCGGATTTCGCCTTCCTCAGAGCCTGCGAAGGTCAAGTTGACCGTAATCTACCCAGCCAAACACCTCCATAACCAAACAGAGAAAATGCTAAACTAAGATTTCAATCACATTGAGCATAGAATAGCTTCTTCGCACACTCAGCGCTTTCTATGAGTCTTCCACTGAATATGTCGCGTGGAGAGCAACCGTGCACAGTTCACAGAAGCGTAATGTGCCCATCCCATCAGAATAACAGGCTTGTGTAGCGCCCAATATCACGTGTGATTATAAGAGCATTCTTCCTGCGGTTCATTTCCGGAATTTTGGAATTAAACCAGAAAGCCTCAAGAGCTTTGCGCGCTCGTGTTTTCCATTCCTATGCAAGGATCGTAACTTCTACTTTAAAATCCTCACCATTATGTTTCTGTATCCTGTGGGTGCCCAGCAGAGCATTTGGTTTAAGCTTAAGTAAGTTCGCCGGCTGGGTGTTCTTTTATACGGACGCATAGTGGTATACCGATTTCGCCAGTGTATTCGTCTCCTCATGCTTTACAAGAGATAAACTGTACCGAACTCATACAATTACCGTCTCTGCCATTAGGGCAAACTGTGCAATTTGGCGTTGCACATAGACGGTCATACAGAAAGTTATGAACTCTTAGAGTATTCGGTGGCATTTCAATTACGGTTACCGAATTTTCTTCACTTATTTCTTGAAACGAAGGGCAGGATAAACGGGACATTACTATCGCTAGAGCTGTCGTTTGGAAGCACGGGGCTTCGTCTACACATACTCCAAGCTACAGTTTCGTAGCCATTAGAAATGGGTATTTGCCGCGCCAAGTCCGGGTACTCCTCCCTTTGCTCTCTTCCCTGTGCACGCGCTGGTTGCCGTTCAAAACATGTTTCTTATAACCGCCCTTTTTTGTGTGTGAGGGCTGAGAGGAGAGCTAATGAACAAAGATTTTTTTGCTACTTGGCTGTCGATGCCATTTCGCAATGTAGCCGTTTTCTGATTGATTAATTTGCACATTCAGAAATGGATACCAGTTTTCATTCGGTTTCTCTCAGGGTGAACTTCTGACTGCTCAGTCTGTAACTCAAAACATCTGTCTATTCCCTTTTGTGTTGGGCAAATGACAAAGCAGTCATCCATATATCTAAAGTAGAGTAATGGCTGAAGATCGGTTACTGGCGCTTCCATTTTAGGCAGAAATGCGATGGCAAGGCTTGGTGCCAGTCGTTGTCCTATTGCCAGCCCTCTCATTTGTGTGTAGTACGTCCCGGACCATCTGAAGATTAAGCAGTTCATGCACTCATTTAAGAGTGCAATCAACTGCTGTATCTTGGAGCCATACATGTTTATTTCTCCTTCGTGTTTTATAAGGAGTTCGAATATGCCTTGCATTGAGGAGTCATTCGACACGTTTGTATAGAGGGCGGTGACGTCGAAAGAGTCCACCACGTACGCGCTGTTGGGACGCACGTTACGTAGATGATCTAGGAACATCTGAGTATTCGTTAGATGGACTGGAATGTGTTTTAACAACTGGGTAAAAAATTAGGGTTATAAACCACGTTATCTTATCCGTTGATCCGTCTACACAGCTAATGATATGTCTAACCTTAAATGACGATTGATCAGTAGACACAATATCATCAATGGATACTAGCTTATGAGTTTTGATAAGTACAAGACGAGACACGTTGGTAAGTCAACTTTGTGTTGAGAGACAACTGATGGTTTTAACCAGGCCGATTTTGTCATATTAACCCATTGATGGTTTAATATTCCGTATTGACTTTTAAATTCCTTCTCAGACGAATGACAATGCAGGGGAAGCATCTTCAAGATGCTTTTTCATTATCTCAACATCTCTAACTGATGAGGAGTTGCAACAAACACTCCACCCTTATCACTAACGAATAGTATTGTGGTTATTAACCTTATCAGCTCTCGTACCTCTCGCATACCACATTTCTGCACTTCTGTGAGGTTGTAGCAATATCAACGCTATCAGTAGAGTGGCTTCAAACGCTTTGCATTTTCATTTTGGTTCATCGTTAGGACTACAATACAGCTTTATTTCTCAAGAGCGACTATTCGCTAGTGTTTAAAACATGCAATATGGAGCTCATCTTTTCAAGCAATGGTTAATGATCACAGGAAGAATTCGATGAATGCTACTGCGCTGTTAGCGAAATTACGTTGCATGCATGATGCAAGGAATGGAGTCTGTCGAGCGTGGAACGGCCCACGAACAACAGGCGGTCAAGACAGTGAATTTGTCAGAGAAACGTCAGAAAAAGTTCAGAGACAATAAGAGTACAAAGCTATACTCTTAAACATAACTAGTGACACCTTCCTCTATTCTCGTGTATCCATCTTCTACAGACGATCCACCTACTAGTATTGAAAGATGATCCGGCAGTGCCCAAGGAGCTAACTGAAGTAGCAATGCAACGACAGAGCACTGGATGGGGAGCATTCTTCCACTGACTGGTATATCTTTCTCGTCCTAATCAAATGATGTTATCCAATAAGGTGTAGCCAGCAGATTTATAAGAGCATTTTGTTAGAGTCTTATAGCTTCCTTTTTTATAAGACGCGGCCTAAAATTCTCTAACCTATTGAGAGGCACACGGACTGAGATCTAGAGTGTCGTGGTTTATTAACGAAGAGAGCAGTGAAGAACGACTTCACTCCTTCGACACTGTGAGCCCAACTCCTGTCACTTTGGTAACACAGAAATGAACATGGACTCACTCAGTCATTTTCGTCGTTTACTATTTTCCTGTAGAACAGAGCAGAGAGCACGATATACTTGCCTTTAGGTTTTTTTTCTCTCTACCCAATTCTGAAAATAATGCAATGATCGACACTTCCGAGCCACAAAGGCACTTTAGAAGAAAGGAAAACTCACCGCTTATGAAAAGCTGATTCTAAGAACCACCTCTCACAGTTGCTATGCCTCAAATGAGGGCGAACTGAACATTTCGTTATCAATGGCCACTGTTTACGAAAATAAACAGATATCATAGTACACAGAGGCAGCGAACAGATCTGCTGCAAAGCGGTCATCCGTTTCGATTCACGACGAAACGGCGACGTTGTCTTCATGTAATGAGATGAAAAATCGAATGAAATCTCTCATGTACTAGGGGATTGGTGTATACGGGTAGACCTTCTCCCTGAGAATTTGTAACGTATGAATGTGTCGTGATAACGTTGCTCAATGTTGGTGCACGTAGCATTGCAAAAAATAGGGAAGAGGACATGTGCACTGGTTGAGGAAGGCTTTCAAGCCCTCAGCTTGCTGAGGACACCAACACCTTTTTACGCGCACTAATGACGACAGCTGTATTGCACTATCACATTTCAGGCATTGGCTATAGCGGTCAATGTCAAAGAGACAGGAACTAATCCAAGCGAACAAGTAAGGAAATGAGCAATCAAATAATTTGAAGTACAAAACGATCCCACTTTAGACGTGAACGCAAACGGACCATTCCTGAATTTTGTGGTCAGTTAAGTACCATAAAAAGGACATGTCGTAACGACGATAATCACTATACCCAATGTTCACAGTGAATTCATGTTGTAATAACCAGGTGGCAACAGCATCGTTTGTTGTAAGTCATCGTTATTTTTCAAAAATGATTAACACATTAACCATCATCTGAGGTTTGGGCGTGCTTGTCGTACGCGGTGAAAGAACGACTTGTATGTCGTCGTACGTGGTGGTGCCTCAAACCAACAGACTTCCAAGCGCTTCGTCGTGGGCCACTGCCCTCGTTGAGCAATATGTCCTAACAGTAAGTTTTCAGTTTATTCTGTGTCACTGAGGATTTTTAACAACTTCCTGCAGCCTTACCAAAAGGTTCCTGGTTTGTTCTGATCCAAGGCCCTTGGACAGCGATTTTTTTTAAGTTCTGAATTCCAGCTATGATTAGTTCCACACTGTACACGGGAATCCGATGATTCTTGCGCTCTAAATCATGGAGATTCTCATCAAACCACCAACGAAACTGCTAAACTAATAAACTAAAATTATAAAATAATCACCTGCAGCTGTTCCGATAAAGGAAAGTGAGAAAGTTTTAACGATTTATGTCCTATCAACTGAGCGGAAAAAAATAACGTCAACCCGAAATAGTTCGGTTTTTTCCACTTTAAATCGTTCGGTATATACTTTTAGACAGTCTGTTGGCGTCCACCATCTACATTACTGATTTAAGTTACATGAATTGCCATGAAGATTTACAATTTCTGCGCTCAATTTTTGATAGGAGAACCAGGCAATGCAGTGGTGCTGGTGCTCTTCATCACGATCACCATGCTGCTTCGATCCGGTCCAAGCCCACCAAGCTCCTCAACGCTCCGGGGCCGAGAAATTACCACAAGACTTGTCTCGATCCAACATACTCCCTTAAGTCCATGATGAACCACAGCCATCCCAAGACGCGAAGAAGAATGGACTCGACCAACATTTAACGGAATTCATGAAGAAGACGAAAAAATCCTCATGCAGCTGCCCAAGTGAAAAGATCGAAGACCTTCGTGGATGATGGATTTGACGGAGCGCATGGAATTTAAGTGCTGGGATCAGCACCTTAGATTTGAAGATGGGTCATAGAAGATGAAGGATAAAGCTCTCGGCGTTTAACAATCCGTGAGAGATGCGCCATGCATCCAACTTCATTAAGCATCGTTTGGAGGTGATTGAATGCGTATCTGGCCTTTACAATTACTCACGGTGGCCTACCGATCTATCAGGTCAGTGCTGCTCTCCTCCAAGACAAGTCTGGTACCAACTTGCCGACCCCAGAGGGATGGAAGGCTTGGTGAGCCATAGGCGCAGAGATCGATATCACGTGTGTGCTGCAGGGCTCCTCCGACCACTGCGCCACACGCGCTTAAGTGTTAAACTTTGATAATGTGCTGCCATTTATTCAATGATAGGTTTTTTGTTTTACCGCTTCTGAGCATTAGTTCAGTGGCTCAGAGCAAACCACCAATAGAATGCTTAATCGCAAGGTGTACTGCAAATTGCAGATTGAGGTTCACTGGATTCGTAACTGAAAATTTTTCGCTGCACTGGAGATCGAGTGAACCAGTTCTTAACACAGAAATACAAACCTAGTTTCTACCATTCACTGGTTCCGCAACACAATGTCGTGCTCCACATTCTCATATACCTGTTCTTCGTTGCTGTTCCAAGGGTCTGACACTATGCCTCACTAAGCCATAATGCTGAGGCTTCATTATAAGTCCGGTAGTTGCGTAGCTACAATTTCAAAGAGGTTACTACAGACGACAGCTGATTGGCTGTCCGACTGCTCACTATTTGGCCTTCAAAGGCGACGATGTCTTTTTCTGATTAATAGCACCAACTAAGATGCAGAAATACGGACGGACATGCGAGGAAAATATCGACGTGGAGGCTGGTGAACGACGGAAGTGGTCTTGAAAAGGGATCGAGTGCGATTTAATTGATTCGTTGGAATATTCAGGACTGATGTGGATATTGAGATAAACTAGTTAGTAAGCATTATTGCAATTACAAATTTTCTGAAACTCACAGAAGAATATCCACAACATCCTACTATATGGACGATTTATTATAAGATACACATAGATGTGAAAAAAACTAGTTGGGCATGAATTGCTCCTGAAATTTCGATACCACATTGAAGTATTGATCTGACCCACTCCATCCAGGTTTTTCATTTTTTCTATTTACTTCTTTATTTTTCTTTTTTCTTTTTTTCCTTCATTTTTTTCTATTTTTCTTCCCCCCATTTACAGTTTGCCGCAAAAACTGTTCTACAAGACAACAAAAAACAGAAAACTGGTAATTCTTGAGTGTATTATGGAAACAAGAAAAAAAGAACAGATATAATCAAAAGATCCCGGGTGATTGCTGACGCCACTGCTCGATAGAACTAGCTGAGAGACAGGCGAAACGAAAGACCTGCATGGTGTGGTGGTGAACGCGTTAACCACCGGAAAGGGTAATAGCGCGTTCGTTCCCCACCGCGGACACCTGCGGTCTGGAGTTTTGCAAATATCTCAGCATCATTGAAGTTATAATCAAAAGAATTTCGAAAAAAAGTGCTACACAGGTTAAAACATGGAATATACAATTGTATTCAATTGGAGTCTTAAAAGAGAAGTGGCACGATCAACAGAACGATGAGATAGTTCCTAGGAAGAGTGAATCTTTTTTTATTTCACACGACAAGTCTTCATGTCTATCTGTGCGGATACCAACACTTCTCAAATTGGAATCGTTCCCTTGCATCCATTAACCGCGATGGTCTTCCAACTTTCGGGCCTGGCTTCGGCTGTTGCTTAAAGATTTTCTATTCACCATGCTTGTCTTTGAATGCTGGTCAAGTCGATTCTCCTTGGAATCTTGAGATAGCCTGGCTAGACCGTTCGCACTTGGAGTGAGGTGTGAGAGGTTTGGTGAGCCAGGAGCGCGCTGGAACAGCCACCGTGCTGGCGATGGGCGGCATCACTAACATTGTCCTATCCACCACCTTGTAAGGAGTGAGTAGAATAGCAAATACCACAGAGAGGAGCGAGCTGTTTTGTACTTTCCTAAGAAGAAAATGGATCCAGTGGGAGGACCTGCTACGGCAGTTCGATCTGTGCCTTCTATATTCACAAAGGCACATTCATGCATGCGTACAGGAGTGCGCTGGCGTATAAGCAACTGACAAGTCACTTGCATGGATAAGTAATGGCCCGCATTCCCTACTGGTGCGAGTTCCAGCACATTTCCCACTTGTTACCTAGTCGTGCAATCGTGGTCCAAGGTGATGGGCTGCTTCGAACAGTGATGTGTCTAAGACACATTCAATGATCCAGAAACCGCTTCCATCTGCCAACGCAGTTGGTTGACGTAAGCAGCGAACGCGTATATCTAGCAGTCTTGTACACTCTTCCTTTCCCATATTTGCCACCTGTTCTTGCTGATGTATGGGCGAACCACCTATGCTTCGTCATCGATGTGTACTCTCTTGGATACTGAATACGCGATAGGTCTCCTCGAAGGCCTGAACTATGCGAAATTGCTTTCTTATTTTTCTTGAAATTGTGAGATAGTTAGATTACGACGATTACAGCTATTCATTTTAGTCATTCACATTTCATCTGACAGGACCGTCATTACTTTAATCTTACGACTAGCATCTTTCTCACACTTCAGCGATCCCAGTAACGACACAGCAACGCCGATTTACGGATCGGCTGAGCATTCGAAGAAATTGTAACAAGCCTATTCCAATAATTAAAATCTCGGAGCTCCCATTACAAGTCCCTAGCTCGTATCCTAGCTCGTTCAGCGTTTGAACGTCCGTAGAGGGACGAGTGGCTGCACCTCACCATTAAGAAAGACCGGTTCTTCTCATCAAGCAAAGCAGCTCTTGATGTTTCTGTTGCATCTCAGCACATTGCTTAGCGTAGTTCTCCGCCGCCACCGTTTTAGCCCGAACTCAGGAGGTTGTGATGGAGCAAGCTTGCTGCAGACCATCAAATGTCCACTGTGATTTCTTCAGAGCAATTTCGACCTTAGGAAGTATTCTGAGGCTTCATTGCTATCCAACCACTGCGCCCATCATCGCCACTTGTCACAGCAAAGCCATTTCTCGTTGCACATACCACTAGTTAGAAAATCAAACGTCCACAAGCGGGTTCTCACTCATTAGTTCACTAACTCTAACTTCCCTGCACTTATGTGTACATTGCTAGGTTTGTTGCTGACAATCATATTGTGTTTGAAACTGCTAAAGCTTTTATTCCGTTATACAATGGCACATCTAAGCTGGATCGCATTTATCATTTCCTCTTGACTGTGAATTTTCACCGAAGGCGATGAGATGCAACAGTTATCTATACCTTGTTTAGCTCTTAGAACGAATATCATAAAAGAGAAAACGTTGGAAAACTCCCGATCAACTTCTTACGTCTTTTTTGCACGTGTATAACCTTCCATGTATCGTCTTCTGGTAAAGGACGACGTAACCTCTCGACTAAAGAGCTCCATAGCTCTTAATGAGTAAGACTGAAATTCATCGTGCTGTGGCATGACACCGCGTAGTGATCCTGTTGTTGACCGGCATATTGAGGCATTGCTAGTATCGTTCTTCTTCAGTATCTATACTCTACGAGAGACATAATCGGAAGAAGAACTACGTTACTGCAGAATGGAGGTGCTGTCATATAAACTCCTCTTTGAGTGTGAACGGTGAGGTGACAAGCCTTACGATTCTGCAGGAATTAGCTGACTCATTAGGCCAGTCTAGCGTTATTCTGAAGTGGATTCAATGTTTACGCTCTTTCACCCGCGTCAATAAATTCTGTTAAACCTTAATAGCAGTAGTATGGGAATATCGGGGAGGTTTCAACCAGTCATCCTACACAGATCGATTAAGATGCCGCCAAGACAATTCCGTTTTTCAGCATTTCCTGATTTCTTGTGAAGTGTTCGTCTTCAGGCTTCGTTGAAACGAATAGAAAAGGTAGGATCTGGTCCCTATTGGCTTCTTTTTGATATTTGACACCAGCGGCGGTGTGCTTCAGGGGATGTGTGATCGCTGCCGTGTGCGCCAGCTAGAACAACATCTTTCCAGTGAATTTGCCCGTTACTGGCGTGACTGCTGTTGCTGTGCAAGAGAAGCCCAACATCAAAGCAGCGCTAGTAGCGGCCATTTCCACACATTCAACGCTGACGAAATAACACCATAAAAAAGGATATATGCTTGAACGATTCCTTCGCCGACTCCATGTCGCCGTAGCTGTTCTTTCTCAATTATTCTGTGTGGAGAGTTAAACGAATCCAAGCAAAACTATCGATAACCAACTTCGAAAGCCTACGACAACTCGCCGGCCACAAGTGCTCAGCATTAATGATTTCCGCCTTAATTAAAATCGTCATTAATAGGAGGTTAGTTGCTCTAAAACTGCAAACGACAGAGATTCTGAAGAATTGAATTCCATTCGTGAAACGATGTGGAACCGACGTTTAAGAGCTTTCACGAGCGACACCCCACTGGTGTCCGTAGCCCAACGTTGGTGCCTGCGGCTGCTGCGAACGCGTTGGAAAATTTAGGAATACAAATTTTCTTGCCAATTTTCTTTTACAGTGTGATGTCAGTCCGTTTTAAAATCGTTAAAGGAAAGCATGTACTACACGTTTATCTCTTTGTAGCCCCCAATAACTGTTTCGCTTGGTTTTCTCAGAGTCGTCGGTAGTTGCAAAACAACCGTATTCTTCGTTACGTTTCAATGAAAAATTAGCAGGTTATATAAACTGTTGATGGAGTCCTCGTCACCTTCTCACTTGGATACTTCGATACTTGGACGGTCCGTCTTCACGAGCTGTGCGGACCCCAGCACATATGCCATTCGTTCCTTTCTCTCCAGTCGTAGTCCATGGTGGTGGTCTTGTTCGAGCATGGTAGAGCGTGCGAGTCTCGTACCGTGATCTGTAAAACAACTGCAGCTGCGGGTACAGCTGATTAACTTTGCTTACGAACACGTCCGCCCAACGTGTAGATGGTCGACCTGGGGGACGTTTGCATTCTCTTGGAGTCCACTCTACAGTTCTTTTCGTCCATCTGTGGTCCGTTCCTCTCATTATGTGACCGGCCCAGCTATGTTTCGCTATCGATGTATAATCTCATGGATCTCAAAGATGTGACAGATTTCGAAGGTCAGAGCTTTGCATTCCTGCTATAAATTGAGAGTGCCGGTTATATTTCAGAAGACATCGCTCAAGCGCTCTGAGTAGTGCGAAGCATTCTTGACGTAGTTAAAGTATCCAACTCACCTCTCCGCAGCATAACAAAGTGCTGGGAGGACCGTAGAATCGAAGAGATGAGCACGGATTTCCGGGTCCTTCAGTTTTTCGGTGGCTTTTTTGAGACGCCCGAATGCGACCCAAGCTGCTCTCCTTCTTCTGTCTGGTTCCTCCTTCATGTTGTTTTCCATGTTTATCGATCGCCCAAGGTATACGTACGAGGTGGTCTCTGCAATGAGAGAGCCAACCAATTCAATTTTTTCGCCTTCGCACCATGGGTTTTTCATGAACTGGGTTTTCTTTCTATTTATGCGAAGTCCCATCTTTTTCCTCGCTTCGTTGTGCTCGTTGATCATCATCTCTGCTTCGTTAGTACTTCTTGAGAAGATGACAATGTCGTCGGCAAAACAAAGGTTTGATAGGAATTTTCCACGAGTACGTATGCCTTTCTCATCCCTAGTCGAGCGATTTCATTAGCCACTGCAGTGCACCACTGAACAGCTTTGGCGAAATTGTGTCGCCCTGTCGAACCCCTTTTCCTATGGGTATGGTAAGAGGTCGATGGAAAAGCTGTATTTTTGTAGTGCAGTTCCGATAACAGTCGCACAGAGTTCTTATGTAGGACGGATCTACTCCTTGGTCGATGAGCAATGATTGCATTCGTTTCGACACTGTCAAACGCTTTTTCGTTGTCGACAAAGGTTAGTACTAGAGGCAGGTAGTATTCTCGACAAACTTCGATGACCTTGGACAGGACACAGTTTGGATGTGGTCCATGCAGCAAAATCCTTTCTCAAATCGTGCTTGCTTGACTGGTTGCGCCTCATCCAATGTTCTTGATATGCGCGAGAGGATAATCTTCGTGAAGAGCTTGTAGAGTACACTCAACAAGCATATGGGACGATAGTTACAAAGATCCCTTCGGTCTCCTTTCTTGGGCAGGATGACCGCACACGACGTCGTCCACTGGTCTGGGATTTTTTTCATTTTGAAGGTAGGCTGTCACATGATTTGCGAGAAGTACATGTAAATTGTGGCCTCCAGCTTTAAGGAAATCGGCGGTGACATTGTCTGGTTCTTGAGCTGTGCCTATTTTCATGCTTTCAATCGCAACTCGAACCTCCGACGGAAGAATTCCAGGTGGTTTTTTCTCCAGTGGGAATATTAGGATCCAGGACGGGTTCTGTGGGATGGAAAAAGGTTGGTGTAGAACCTTTCCGCTATTAATTCCACACCATGGTGGAATCTTTTGACGATGCCATCTTCGTTCATCAGGGCTGACAGCGAAACATTATAATCACAGAAGTCCCGACGACATTTTTTCAGACTGCTTCTTTTCTCTGCTGCTTCCAGTAGTTACTTCTGGTTGTACCGTTGTAGATCTTCCTGCAAAGCTCTTCTGCATTTGGCATTTATTACTAGCCATGTTAAACGTGTTGCAGTAGGATCAAACTTCATTTTCCTGCTCTTTTCGAGCAACTGCTCTAGTGATGGAGATGCAATCCGATCTTCTTGATTGAGGAACTGAGGCGAATTCGGCACAGCTTTTTCAGTCCTTCGACAAGCAGCTCGTAGTCTTCGGTCAGGTCTTCTTTAATCTGCCAGTCGCGTTTGGATAGGGCTTCCTTCAGAATGTTCTCGTCGTATACAGCTAGACATTTTTCTTCGTGTTCGATGAAGAGAGTTCTTTTCCAGCTTGTGGCTGAATCGAATCTTCGCGCGAAGAAGGCGGTGATCGGAACAAGTACAGAATGAGGGGACTACTGATGTGTCAAGTAGGCACCATCTTCTGTTTGTCAGAATATGGTCGATCTCCGCATGAGTCATGCCGTTGGGAGACTCCCATGTCCAGCGGCGGCTTTCTTTCTTTTGGAAAAACGAGTTTCCATGAAAGAGACATGATGCTGACAGGAGTCCTGCAAGACGGTTCCCTTTCTCATGTCTTTCTCCTAATCCAAAATTTCCGATCCTGTATTCGCTCTCGTTGGCCTTTCCTATTCTGGCGTTGAAGTCTCCCACAACAAATTTATGATATGCTTTATCATTGCGGATGACTTTCTCCAACTGATAGTGGAACGCGTTTAATGCATACTCATCAGCTGCGTCGGTCGGTGAGTAGCAGTTGGTGATAGTGATCTTCTTATGATGCGACAGTTGAAGACAGAGGACGGCTATGCGAGGGAAAGGATCTCGTATGAGTCGACGAGATGGACAGTGGACGGGTGGACGACAAAGCCTACGCCGCCATTTCGTGACGGGACCTTTTCTCCACGGATCACAAGGGCCCCGTTGTTTGGTTATCGTATGTCGGTCTTCTTCACTTTTGTTTCTTGTAATACAATCACATGAAGTTTAAATCTGCGGCTACAAGAAGGGCGTAAAGATCGGCGTCTGTGGAGAGTGTTTTGGCACTACACGTGCACAGTAAGAAACAATCTCCATGGCGTGTCGTGCGTTTGTTCGTCAGATCCGGTTCCAATCACGTCCTGCGTAACCCGAGATTTTCTGGCCTCCCACCGGTCGTCTCACCGCCTGACGCGATAGACGGGAGCACCCAGTATGCGGGGTACTGAGGCTGGCCTAATGCTGGTCGTGCAACTTGGTCTTCCCTGGAGTCCTGACGTTACCTTGCAAGGGCGTGTCCAGGTCTTCACCACAATGTGGATCAGAGGGAGGTGTGTTTTCGGCGACCAATCCTTCGCTCGGTCTTCCTACTAGTTAATTCGTAGAGATGTTAAAACCGAAATCAGAAACGAAAGTTGGAATGAAAAAAGTAACCAGCCGCTCAAGGACGATGTAGAAGTCAAATCCCCATCACCGTCTACAGTTGACAATCGTCCGATAAGCACCCAGATCTTCTACACATTTAACCAAAAGTTCGTTGATCAAATTACAACTCCATTTTGAACATTCTTTTTACAGCAAAGACAAAGTAGTCGAGCACATGCAGCATAGTGATTATTATTGATTGGTATTGGTACGACATTATTGAGTACATTGATTGGGAGGATCGCCTGATAAGTTTCATTCCCATGTGCATGTGGGTAACAATGATGAATTTGTGAGGAAATCCTCCAAGCATGCGCTCACATTGTGCTCGATGTCAGAGGTGCCTGTGGAAAAACGGACCTCAACCCTAAGCGCCGTGAAGATTGCGCGCTGCATCCATCGTGCCGATCAATATTCGTCTTTCCCGGGTGCGGCGATTGGAGTGTGTCGGGGTCGGCAGACAGATTTGAATTTCGCACGTTTACCTGTCAATTTCATGTCAACCACTGCACCTGCGGAATTCTAGAAGCGTCCCTCGGGCGGCCCGCCATTCGTCGACGAGCCGACGCCGCGTGCGACCCCCATCTGGACCGTTCCTGGTTCTCGTCGGCCCCAGCCGGTTTCTTCCCTTCGAATCCTTTTTGTTCCGTCCTAAGGTCTTTACGAGGGTGTCTATGTGAATGTTTTAGGTATCGAATCCTGCAACTCTCGAATCAAAAAGCTGCGCAATCATGAGTAACGTAAGTCAGACGATTAATCTACATGCTTACAACTAGTTAATGAGTTTTGCCCGTGATTATTTTTCTTTAGAGAAACGACTGTCGTCTTGCTGAAGGAGGGGATAGTAGGTATGTTCGCCGTGAGATTTGGCACTTCTTCCCAACTATGGTGCACAGCAGAGATCATCTTTTAAGCTATGAGATGGGGAACCCGCGAACGAACCGACGTTGTCAGATCACACGTTCACCTGACGGCTTCGATAAAACAGGTGAAGTTTCTCTATTTGGCCACTAGGATATTAAGATCCATATTTTCTATAGGAAAACGCACTGCACCTCCTTTTTCTGCGATATTTCAATAACACAAGCCTAACGTTCTAAGAATAAACTTTCAACGTTCAACTACGGAAAACGTAGCGCTCTTGCCACAATTTAGACTCTTGAATGGGGGTGCATTAGTAGTAACGGTCTGTTTTTGCATGGCTGTCGGAGAATCAGTGGTGATTCTTTTGCTCTTAAAAATTCTCGTTGTTTCTTCACATTTAAAAGAAGCGCTAAGCATTGTACTTTAAACGTCAGTACATATAGAAACAAAAGGATAATGGAATGGCGGAGAGAGCTGTAGGAAAGCGTGGAATACAGGGAAGAACTGGAGGTGCATTAAGCCTGGGTACGTGAGAGAAGTGATAGCTTAAGTTGTGACAAGATGTAGAACGAAGATAGACGGGGAGTCCGCTTGAGGAAATCAGCACCAGCTCGCTTCTGATCCCTGGTGGGTGCTCGGCGAGTGTTCAACACATTGACGAATGAGACATTATTGTATGGCAGTGTCCCAAACGGCCGTTATATGCAAGAAATCCATCGATTTTCGTTTCTGAAATTACTTACTTGGATACTCATTTGGACGGTACGTCTTGACGAGCTGTGCGGACCCCAGCACATAAGCCATACGTTCCTTTCTCTCGCAGTCGTAGTCCACGGTTGTGGTCTTGTTCGAGCATGGAAGCGCTTGCGATCCTCGTACCGTGATCTGTAAAAGAGCTACAGCTACGGGTACAGCTGATTAATTTTGTTTACGAATACGTCCACCCAACGTGTAGGTGGTCGTCCCGGGGGACGTTTGCATTCTCTATGAGTGCACTCTACTGTTCTTTTCATCCATCTGTCGTCCGTTCTTCACATTACGTGACCGGCCCATCTATGTTTCGCTATCGATGTATAATCTCATGGATCTCGAAGATGTGACAGATTTCGAAGGTCAGAGCTTTGCATTCCTGCTATATATTGAGAGTGCCGGTTATATTTCAGAAGACATCACTCAAGTGCTCTATGAGTAGTGCGAAACATTCTTGACGTAGTTAAAGTATCAATTCACCTCTCTGCAGCATAACAGACCGGGGAGGACAGTAGAATCGAAGATATGAGCGCGGATTTTCGGGGCCTTCAGTTGGTCGATGGCTCCTTTGAGGAGGCCCGAATGCGGCCCAAGCTGCTCTCCTTCTTCCATCTAGTTCTTCCTTCATGTTGTTTTCCATGTTCATTGATCGCCCGAGGAATACGTACGAGCTGTCTCTGCAATGAGAGAGCCATCCAATTCAATTTTTTCGCCTTCGCTCCATGGGTTTTTCATGAACTGGGTCTTCTTTCGATTTATGCGAAGTCCCATCTTTTTCCCTCGCTTCGTTTAGCTCGTTGATCATCATCTCTGCTTCGCTAGTGCTTCTTGAGAAGATGACAATGTCGTCGGCAAAACGAAGGTTTGATAGGAATTTTCCACCAGTACGTATGCCTTTCTCATCCTAGTCGAGCGACTTCATTAGCCACTGCAGTGCGGCACTGAAAAGCTTTGGCGATATTGTGTCGCCCTGTCGAATCCCCTTTTCCTACGGGTATGGTAAGAGGTCGATGGAAAAGCTGTATTTTTGTAGTCCAGTTCCGATAACAGTCGCACAGAGTTCTTATCTAGGGACGGATCTACTCCTTGGTCGATGAGCAATGATTGCATTCGTTTCGACACTGTCAAACGCTTTTTCATGGTCGATAAAGGTTAGGACTAGAGGCAAGTGGTATTCCCGACAAACTTCGATGACCCTGGACATGGTTTGGAACGTGATCCGTTTCGGGAAATTAGCGAACGTATTTGCAACAATACACTGCATTCTCTTGAGTGTGTGTAGCGCAATGTATTGAAGTATTCTGCAGTGCACACGGAGATCGCTACTTGATTCAATTTTTGCGCCTCGAGCTTGTCAAAACCTACATTCCTGTGCGGTCGCCAAATTGGTACAGCGCAGGTGTTGGTGGTATAGCAGCACCGATGTGATTCATCACTAGACTACCACAACCCATTGTATGGGCTAGAGGTGCATTGACTTCTACGATACTTGATCAAATCGGATGCATTGTACAGCGCTAAGGGCTTTATCAAATCTGAACATTCTCTATCCTTTATCCTTTAAAATTGCACTCTCACATAATTCACAACAATTCCCGCTTTGTGGTTATTAAGATCCTTGAAATGTAGTATGCTGATGAGTGTTAAGGATTTACCACAGTGCTTAAATTCGAAGATTGTCGAATTAGCTACATAATTTCAGGAATACATGGCGGGCCGACACTGTTCGTGGCAAATTTTCTGCCACTGGAACAACAACCTGATCTAGCGGTGTATGAGTATCGTGTAGAATTTGATCCCCCTGTCGAATCCAAGACTCTTCGTCATCGGCTACTGGAGCAACGCCACATTCAGGAAGATCTTGGCAGGGCATTTGTCTTTAATGGTTCAGCGCTGTACGCAGCCACTGGCACGGAGCTCGAGGGGATGTACAGGGCTCGTCATCCGAACACTAATGAGGAAATCAACATTCGCCTTCATTCATCGACTCGACTCAGTCATAATCATCCACAGGCAATCATTTGCTATAACATCGTTATAAAAAGGTATTCAAGTGCTTGCTAGAATGGATGAGATATTTCTACATGTTCAGTAGTGTATGTGTTTGCGTTGATATGTCTGTTATATCTACACTGAAATAGGGACAGGTTCATATAACCTTCTCCGATATCATTAACAACTTCAGTGTTTTAAAGATCGGCGTAGAACGAAAAGACTACTTATAGTTGCATGGATATGATTGGACTGAAACGAGTGGGTAAAAGCCACCATGATGACCAGGAGAAGATAGAACTCAGAGAATGCCATGTTGAACTCTGGCCCGGATTCGAAACCGCAATAAAGCAGTGTGAAAATCGCCTTATGTTGTGCATCGAAAATCGCTTCAGGGTTATTCGTACGCAGTCCGTGTGGGATGTAGTCAGTTTTTAAAGATCTTCTTAACATGAAATACACTGGCATTACACGAACTATGAATGCATTATCATTCAGATGTGTTACGAATACGAGCGTGTGAGACGAAATACTAAAAGGTTTCATGTCAAAATGGATGAAGTGCTTGTTGGAGCGACCGTTTGCACGCGGTGAGTCCTGCTGCCTTTGTGTGAGCGTGGATGTTGAGTCAGCATTTGTTGCACTTATTTTCAGCTACAATAATAAGCTGTACAGAGTTACGTCTATTAACTATGAGATGTCACCAGCATCCACTTTCACACTTTCGGATGGCTCAGTCACCACCCTCAAAGAATATTTCGAGAAGAATTACAACCTCACAGTTACGCAGTCGGAACAACCAGTTGTTGTAAGTTGCATTATTCTAATTTTGAGCACAGAGCTTTACGAAAGGACTGAGTGTAATGGGGTGAATGTATTACTTCGTTTATTTTTGGCTTATCTGTGTTACAATCATAGGTATGGAAAAAGCCTTGCAGTTCATATACGTACTGCTCGCAGTGTTGAGTGTTCTCTTTAATGCGAGAGTTACCTGCTTCATGTTGTTTCCAATAAAAGTTGTCACAATGAACAGAACTAATCATGTCTGATCTTTCGACGTAACTTCTCTCAGCATCTTCGTTATGTTATGCGAATTTTGGAATATTTAGAATATTTAATCCGACGTTGTTAATATGGTATGATTAGAGTGAATATAAGTGTAAAATTGACTTCCACGCATGTATATTCGCAAGTGCTTTGAATCTTAGCGCATACACTCCTTCGTTCACTCTAGCATAATGAGTTTTCCTTGTACTACGATATGCCCATCTTAATAGTTGTGGCATTATAAGTGGAGATCACCCGTTTAGATGTAAGCTGATTATTCTAATTTAGATTTGCGAATGGAGGACGAAACAGACAGATAGTTTGTCATGCGTCGTGTATCTGCTTTCCGGAGCTATGTTTCCCTACTGGCCTTACTGATGCGATGAGGCAAAATTTCCGTTTTATGAAAGAATTTTCACACCACACCGTTATGGGTCCAGAAAAAGCGACACAAGGAAACTGAGAACCTCTTGAGGAGAATTCGTAACAACGATAAATGTCGGATATTACTGCTGAAGTGGGGTATTGAATTGACAGACCGGCTTGTCAGTTTCCATTCGTGGCAATTAGAGCCCGAAAAGCTCATAGGAATTCATCCGCAAGGGTACTTTGCCAGAAGAACGGATATGGGAAGGGTTATGCAGTACAATGGATGTTTCCGAGGAATGCATCTCGAAAACTGGGTGGTAGTTTTCTGTAATACGGCCATGGCTCAAGATATGGCTTGCCAATTTATCGAAGCAGTAAAGGATTTCGAGAAGTCCATGCACATCGAAGTAAATCATCCATTGCTTCAAACTTGTAGCGACACAACGACGAGCTCGTATCACAGTGCTGTTGTTGAGGCGATGGAGAGAACTGATCCTGAAACCATCCAAATGATGGTGATTCTGCTTCCCGACGACAACAAAACGCGATATGACTCACTTAAGAGCTGGCTATGTACGAAAACGAACAGTGGGTTTTGTGTGCATACATTATTTCAGTTCATAGTGAAAGATGCTTCATCTGAAAAAGGAGTTTGATTGAAGAGTTTTTCAAAGCTGTGGTTTTTTGGATTCAGGGCGTTCATATGCAATGCCAAGACCTTCTGAGCAAATCTGGCTAATTACTAGTTGTGTGGTCTAGTTTCTTAAAAGTAATAAGTGCCACTGGCATTTTTACTAAAGTGGCTGGTCCTAGCACCTTTTCTGTAAATTCCCCCACTAACCTGCCCTTTATCAGTTCCGCCTTTTTGCGAGTATTTTATTGCTAAAACTGGATGGTAACCTCCTCATTTATTCACTCTTAACTGGCGTTCCGGGTGGAAATTGTGAACTCTTCAGCATGAAGATTTCTGCTGTAGATGAACTTCATCTACACAGCTTCTCGACGCCTACTAATCGTGCCAGCTACGGTGAGGCGGCAAACCTTTTACAGCCATATCGAACTTCCTACGAATCATTTGTTTTTTGCCTGTAATCCGTGTTTCTTAATATAATTAAATATAACTTTGTAGAGTGCAGAATTATTTGGCAAGGTATTTTCGTCCTTTTAAAACTTTTAAGTAGTCTCTGAAATAACCAAATGATGTTGTTCGACTTTCGATGCATGACATGTTGTTTTTTTGAACAGATATCAACGAAATGATGCGAACTTCTAGTCTTCAATTTAGTTCCATCGCAATGTATCCAGATGGCTACACTGTGCGGGCGTCAAGAACGAGGCCGTAACAGGAATTTTATTTCAATCGTGCGTAAGATAGTGTTGCAGATGAACTGCAAGATGGGTGGTGCCCTGTGGAAAATGAATATTCCGGTGCGTGGTTTTGTTTTCGTTTTTTGAATCATGTTTTGGTGTTACCACATAGTTTTCCCATTATTCGGTGAACGTCGCAGGAAGTAATTTCGCTGTCCTGGATGTTGCTAGAGACTGAAAATGACTTTATTCATGAGCGATATTTGTGAAGAGACATCTACCAGAAGTTTATAGGTCAAGAACGCAATGTTTGTCGGATATTATCACTACTGCGACCCAGTACTTCAAGGACAAACTGGTGCATGCGTGTCGACAACGGATCAGGACTACACAAAGTTTTATTGTCAGACTCGCTCGCATGAGAAAGATGAACGCGGTGCAAATCTAGGTTTTTTCGTTAAAAGTGAGTTCTTTTGAATTCTCAAGAATTTCATCTCGAAAGCATTGTGAGGCTTCGAAGTTCTTTATTAGCAATGGATAACCTTGTTTCATTCATCAACGATTCGTTTTTAATTATTGAATTTTCGGAAGTTTTCGATAAGAGGGACTTTATTCGGAGTGTGCATTCGGAAATATACAAACATACGACAGTCATTTGACCGTATCCTCTATTCTACTCGGTGCACTGCTTCCATTTTTGCTAATTGGTGAACAGAACTGATCACAAACGTACTTGAGAGGGCTGCATATATCACCCTGTTGGTGGATCTCTAGAAGTTTCTTCTGGTGGTATTGGTTGAACTGTGTTGTTTACAAAATGATATGTTCGTGCTAACACGTGCAATCCCTTTTATTCATGAGCCCTACAAACTTTTTCTTGGATGCGGTGGGTATAAGAGGATGCGTTTTGGTACGGCAAAAACAGTTAAGAGCTCATTTAAATTCGTTTTCTTTTTGTCCTAATGAGCAAAGAGATTTGTCTTAAATGTGTCGGAGTTTCCATTGTGTTTTAACATCGTAGCAGCAATAAGGTTGCGAAGCAACTTTACTCGTTAGATTAGTTTCTAAGGCTAAAATGCACTTTTAAATATAAAGGATGTCTTTTGTTGGTGCGATTTGTACAGATTCTACTTTCTAGGGGCACTATACCAATACTTTATCAATAACGACCGAACTCTTCCTGAGAAGATTTTTTTATATTGTGATGGCGTAGATGGAGAACAATTTGCTTCTATTAAAGAGCAAGGGGTTAGCTTAGTGCAACAAGCTTGCAGAGAAGCGATTACGAGCTCTGGATTGAAGCCCGCTTGTCATCGAATGAAATTGGCCGTTATCATTGTAACGAAAAATACCAACGTAAGGATTTTCAAATGCGGAGCAGACTCTACGTTTACAAACCCCAGTCCTGGCACCGTTGTTAACTCAACCATTACTCGCCCCGAAAAAAATGAATTCTTCTTGGTGCCGAGCCAGGTTGGCCTGGGAACAGCGAAACCAGTTTGCTATACCGTACTCTATGACGACACTGGACTTTCGCCAGATGACCATCACAGGCTTGCCTTCAAGCTGTGTCATCTATACTATAATTGGCAAGGTACCGTGAGAGTACCGGCACTGTGCCAATACGCTTTTAAACTGGCATCAATGACGGCTCAGTCAGTCCACGGGGAAGTCAACAAGGAACTACGTGACAAACTTTATTTTTTGTGATATTGCAGGAAATCTAGGATTAAGATGGAATTTTGAGTTTGACGATATTACGGATCTCAGTTTATTTCCTGCGCGCTATGTTCTTTCGCTTCACGTTATTTTATAATGAATGTTGATTTCTCTAATTATGCAATTTCTCAGCGATTGCCTCGAATTGTTGACGTCGTTTTTAGCATTGTGAATTGCTAGGTCTTTCCAGTTTCATCTAATACCAGTGAGAAATATGCTCTCAATAGCTTTGGAGTTATCACTCAGCTATCGATCTCAATGTAATAAAGCATCATATCTGCTCACTTTGCTGGTTTTAACGCTACGATTTAGCAAGACTGATAAGTGCTGGTTTGCCTTGTAATCACATGTGAACAGCTGGAAATATGGAATGAAAAAAAGACGGTTGTTTAACAGACGCAATCGTGTATCTATCTGCGTATTGCTGTTGTTCCTGAAAAATCTATCATCGCACTTGAGCAATACTACTTCGCACTATAGAAACAGGGGAATCCATCTGTTCTGGTGCATCCGAGGAATTCACGGCGATCTTGGTTTTTCAGTAATAGCGATAATGTTGCACCTGTAAACATCAGCAATGCATTTCGGGCAGCAAGTGAACTAAGTGAATTTCTTGTTTTTCATAGCGATAATGTTGCACCTGTAAACATCAGCAATGCATTTCGGGCAGCAAGTGAACTAAGTGAATTTCTTGTTTTCATAGCGATAATGTTGCACCTGTAAACATCAGCAATGCGTTTCGGGCAGCAAGTGAACTAAGTGAATTTCTTGTTTTCGTCCAATCATTTAGAACTTATAGTGGAAGCTGCAGGATTTCAATTATTGGAATAGACTTGTTACATATTCTTCGAATGGTCAGTCGACCCGTAAATTGTCTCTGTGACGTCACTGGGATCGCTGAAGTGTGAGAAAGATGCTAGTCGTAAGATTAAAGTAATGACGGTCCTGTCAGATGAAATGTGAATGACTAAAATGAGTAGCTGTAATCGTCTCTAACTATCTCACAATTTCAAGAAAAAATAAGAAAGCAATTTCGCATAGTTCAGGCCTTCGAGGAGATCTATCGCGTATTCAGTATCCAAGACAGTACACATCGATGACGAAGCATAGGTGGTTCGCCCATACATCAGCAAGAGCAAGTGGCAAATATGGGAAAGGAAGAATGTACAAGACTGCTAGAGATACGCGTTCGCTGCTCACGTCAACCAACTTCTTTGGCAGATGGAAGCGGTTTCTGGATCAATGAATGTGTCTATACATATCACTGTTCGAAGCAGCCCATCACCTTATACCACGACTGCACGATTAGGTAACAAATGCAAAATGTGCTGGAACCCGCATTGGTATAAAATGGGGGCACTAATTATCCACGTAAATGACTTGCAAGAAGCATATACGCCAGCGCACCCCTGCACACGTGCATGAACGCTTGTGAATATAGAAGGCACGGGTCGAATTGCCGCATGTAGTCCCACCTCCCTATGGATCCATCTCCTTCTTAGGGAACAGGTCGCTCTTGTCTGTGATTGATATCCTATCCTCACTCCGAGGAAGCACTCCGCAGCCTGGAGACCCCCCACCGTAAAATTATTCTCTGTAGGAGATCCGTTGGTAGTCACCACACAGTTCAATTATCGTTCCTTCAACCTTTAACACGCTATTCACAACTAGCTCACTTTTTTAGTTCCCGTGAAACCTACTTTGCCAAGCCATGCTGACAAGTAAAGCAAAGAGTCAATTTAATCTTAACAGAGCATGTACGCAATACAATTAGAACGATGATAACAATCACCTAGTAGCCAAAAACTGGATTTCACATGTCTTAAAAATGTGTTAGCTAAACTCGATTCAATTTCATCATCGATAAACTCCTGGTCGATAGTGAACACTAAAGTCGCCGGCGATGGGGACACTGAGCAGGACGACGAATCCCTTATACATTTCGACATACAACATTATTAGTACGTTGTCGGATTACTAAGCTAACACGAAGATGATAACGGGATTTATTCACATAACGTCTCGACGTCTTCATTTTCTTAACAGCACACAATCCGAGTCGCTGGTTCAAAGTCGCTCCTCCTCTCGATATGGTTTCGTAATGGTATCGAGGTCGGTTCCTCTTCAATGCAGCACCGCACCAATGCACCGCGAGTACGTTTGCACTGTCGATAAAATACAAGGTGAAAGTACCATAAAAGCATCAAGTTGATGAGTTAGGATGGTGTCGAATGTTTTCCTGAACCGGAAACAGAAATTGGCCCATACGATAAGTGAGAGAACTTGATCCTCCAGGACATGGGTATAGAACTAGCGAAGGCATAAGCGCGTAGGGTGCATACACATCTTTCTCAGTATTTGAAAAGATGTACACGACGCAGTAAAGAAAATTGATGATAGAGATGATTCTGACAAAACCGTTATCCGGTCTTGGCTCTTCACCGACCTCTTGTCACTGCCGCAGTGGGGCTCGTTGGTCCGCGTACCACGGGACGCAACTGAAATGCGTATTGAAATCAAGGTGTACGGTCCGTGGGGCCCGCGCATGTCCGATCCCTTATATATTCTCTATGCTTCTCTAACTTTAACGTATCGGCTGTGATCGTCTGTTCATGCTAACATGTTCTTTCACCATATACAACTCTTGCTTGTGGTGAAAGAAAACGTCACCACTATCTCTCATAGTGCTGTCAGCATTTAATGAAGTTGTGTAAGCATACCTTCCCATTTCATACATTACACCGAAGTCATGGCGATTGAAAATCAGAGAACGACGAACTGCTTTTCAAAAATAATGCTTCATCCTGCGTTGTATGTGTTCGAAATTCTTCGACAATTCTCGACACTTCCTCAATATCTAGTGTACTTCAGTTGGGACCTTAACAGATTTAAAGAAGTAAGTTTGCGCAATCGTTTCATGGGTATCAAGGTTAATATATACCCTCTTACTCCGTATGATAACCATTATTCATACTAGCTATGTGAACACAATAAACCAGATTCTGTAGTACTTTTGTGGCCAGGAAGAACAACAAAATGCACTGCATGTCACTTATTATATTTTTGTATCATATACGTATGTATATATGTATATATGTACATATACGCATATATACGTACATATACGCATATATACGTATATATACGCATATATACATAAAGGGCGCATATGACGCAGCGGTCGGAGGCGTCCTGCAATACACATGTGGGATCGATCCCCGCGCACGTGGCTCACCAAGCCTTCCATCCCTCCAGGGTCGGCAAATTGGTACCAGACTTATCAGCGAAGATAGCAGAACTGGCTCTATAGGCCACCGCGAGTCATTGTAAAGACCGGATATACATTCAACCACCTCCAACGATACCTAATGAAGTTGTATACATGGTGTATCTTTCAAGGATTGATCAACGCCGAGAAATTCATCCTTCATCCTTTACATTAGATCCTAAGATGCTCATTGTTTGACCGTTTGGTATGCGCTATCTACAGAGGAATGTTAATTTTAAAGTACTTTGTTACTTTACATTTGGTGCGGCAGTCAAAGTCCCATACTGCAATTTGACGAGGTACGAAGAAACAGTGAATCACTAGCATTCGAACACCTAAAAAAGGCCCGAAGACGTGGGGCAGAAAATGGGAAAATGGGAATCCCAAATGCATCCAATTTCTACCTGTTTTCCTTTCTTTTCCGAGATTACTGCTTTTGTCCCTGTACGTTGATCTTTTGTGCATTTTTCCTCATGTTTAATCGCCGTATTCCATTTACTACAACTCAGTACGCTGTCTGCAATTGGTCGAAAGTACAAATTTTTGAGGGGTCATGTGTGCAGATGAAGACTATGAAGCCCTGTTCGATTGCTTTCTTCTCAACAGCGACAACGAGGACATTGGTGACGATGCAGAGGACAACATGGGTACCAATTTACTCGTCGCAGATGACGGCTCTGAGGACAGCGATTCGAAGAATGAAAAACAATATCATTTCGATGAGGAAAAGATAACGAGTTAAAAGACATTAGACTTGAGGACTGTACGCTATAGGTAGAACTTTCATTAAGTATATTGTTATAATGAGGACTAAGAAGTGAGATTTGATTACTGTAGAACGTATTAAGTGTTGATTATCCGTCAGAAGCGCAAATTCAATGTAGGAAAGGTGAATTGTCGACCGGTGCTGATTGTTTAGGATTAACTTATTGACAGGTGCTGGTTGTATAAGTTGACGATTGTTAAATAAGTACTCTTCGTAGAACTTCCACGAGTTCAGTAAGATGTCTTAAAAATATGGATTAGTAGTATGTTTTCTTCCTTGAGAGATACTCTACGCACTGATGAATAAGTACTACATCTAAGCTTACTCTTCCTAAAGACTACAAATGCTTTCGCAATAGCTTCCTCTAGAAATCGCACGTTGTAAAATAAATGCCTCCGGGTTAAACGTCTACAACATTGGCGATAAAAAAGTGTAGGTTCAGAATGTGTCCTTTTCCGAATTATGTAGTTTTCCCCATTCAAGTATGCGTACTTTGAGAACGTACGGTCTTCTGCATACTAAAAACACGTTCATAGAGGTCTTCTTGGTGATATTCCATCTTTTGGTGACGATAAAGCGTCCCTAATCTCTAAACTTTACTGTGTAAAGTATTAACAGATCCAGCGTGGAATTCGAGCAGACGGGCTAACTCGTCCGAAAATAAAGCGTAGTATAGTTTTCGCTAGTACAGCGCTGTCAGAATGGCTATCCATGGACCAATCCCGGTATAAAATTTGTGTTCGAGAAACTATCGACTGACTACAAAAAGCCTAGAAAAAAAGCCCTGTGCGGTAAAACAGGCCAAAAAATCGTGCGCATTGAAATCAAGATGCACGGTCCCATTATGCAACAAGGTACATATTTAACGCGCATGGTGGTAAAAAGGGTTAGTTTTGTTGTTGCAGTTACATCTCATCAAGTGAGAAATGGTTTTTGTAAAAAAGTTCATTAAATCAGAACAAAAGAAAATAGCTATATACAATTCTAACTACCAGATAGAAAAAGCAGGAAAAGTGAAAAAGGAGTCTTCAAAAAGTAGACGAAAATGCTGCCATACTATTATACCCTCAAGGGTCACCGCATCGACATTTCAATCCATCGTCATCAAAGAACTGCACCGAAGGGACCCTATACACGCTCGGTAGCTGGCAAGAAAAAAGAAAAAATTAATCAAATTGATCAAAAGTTTCTAAAGCATAGTTAATTTGTATCAATTTCTGTGTAAAACTTCCAATCTGTAAGATTCCTTTTCAATGGTACCCGAAAGTATTTTAAGACATCTTCGGCGGCTAATATGATACAGTCAATTCTCACCTATCAAATTCTGGATGTAGAAGAATCGCCAAAATACGGAAGGCATTTCGTAGGGATTATTTCGTCATCCGGGTGGCATCTTCGGCCTGAATACGTTGTTGCTATCAATGTTATTATTATTATAATCACAGTTGCAACTACAATTATTACTACGACCATTAACACTATTAATACAGACGGCTCTGACGGTTCATTACGTTTCGCTCACACAGTGAAAGCTCTGGATTTCCGTTTTAATGTTACAGATCAATATTGGATCTTCATCGTCTGGGTGTATGCTCGAGTGGCAACGCTGTTTATGAAATTAAACTGAAGTGGTCAGGAACATGGAACTTTTCCAACAATTAACTTCATTTTCGAAAAACCTGCTTTGGTTTTAATACTATAAATGCTCTACAGCAAACAAACCGATGATGAAGAGTCAGGGGCCGAAGTCTGATTAGCAGTTGACTTCAAAATTCCACGTTCGTTAGAAATTGCCACTCTATCTCCCTCTGTCGATGAATCCTGGACTCCTGGTAGTTGGCGTCTCAAATGAGCAGCTGGAAAGAGGATCTTACGTTTGCATTGCAACTGGTGCATCGGGAATCCAGAGCTTCTCGTTCTAAGCCTGATTTCCCCTCATTCATTATTACAGTCATCTTGTAAGTAATAGAATTGGTCCTTTTCACAGCAGTTTTGAATTATTTTCTTTTATAATACTCTATGGGAATATCGTGAAAAAGTGCACAAGTGGACCTAGATAGAGACAATATCTTGAAACTATGTTGGTTTGATTAGATTAGCATCGGCGCTATTTCAAGGTAAGATGGAAAGGCAAAAGGAATGTAAACGTGTGTAGTGATAGAACAATGATCTGTAAGCACTTTGATGTGTATCCTTAGTATACCACAACTACCTCCAAACGGTTTACCGCCTCATCATGGCTGAGAGGTGTTCCTGGATATCGGGCTGCCATGTATAGAAGGGAATTCGTGCCCCCGGCAGAGTTTCCCATGCTGAGAAGGAGTCCGACGTTTCCATCAGGAAGCCTAGCTAAGAGTAAATCAATATCAGGATCCACCACCGTCCTAGTATGAAACTAGTCGCATGGTGGCAAGCCTCCCTCTCATCCATAAGGGCGGCGACTCTCTGTGGTGACTGTGGTGGTGACGACCTGGGGCAGAGTTTGGTTAAGCTGACCTGGGAGCTCTAGGGAACTAAAGTGGCTAGACAAGCAAGTCTCCAGAGAGCGGAAATTATGCTGTGGTCCGCTAAGCCAGTGAAGACGGCCATCCAAGTATCCAAGTGAGTACTACAACCTGATACACCACTGACGAAATGATTCATACACGTCATTAGGCCATTTAATTTTCCAGCTTCAAAAGCAAAGAAAGAATCCCACTTTAATGGTCTCACAGCGATGAAGGGGCAATGAATTTCATCAAACATCAAACGGCAGACTTATTAAGTATACTAATAGGAAGTAATTTGAACCTTATTATCTTGTTATAAAACATTTTGTGAGTGATAATTACTTCTTGACGATATCCGGGTCTTGTGGGGTTAAATCCTACACAAGAAGTACCCTAACTTATACACAAATACATAAACACAGGAGAATCTTGGCTTGTTAAAATACCTCCATCGATTAGCGGCAATGTTCCAGTTTTATTTTGGTAAGCAGTATTCTCTTGGCCATTGAAAACGCTAACTTCAGCCTCAATGTAGTAAAGTCCTCTCTGGAAATTGATTGACTGGTGAAGCTTGTAAGAAAAGTGAAATAAAAAGGAACTGGTTAATATTGACGTTAACTAAATAAAAACGAACCGGACCTGAACAATGCTAACTAGCGCACCAGAAGGCACGTCAACACATAACAAGTCTGATCGGTTCAACTCTGATTCGTTGCCAAACACGAAGGCCGAATGCTCCAACCCTTGAAAACCATGATTACCATGTTCTCCTTTTAACCAAGAAATTCCATCGACACCTTCCCCACGTGATTTGGGATACGACATAGCTTTGATCTAAACACAGAAATACCCCCCGAATGTACGTAGCATGGACACTCATCTTCCAATAAGAATGGCTACCCTTAGCTTGAATCAGCTACCCATTTCGTAGGAACATGGTACAGCGTATTACTATTGTGTATTAGCGACATGTGTAGTATTAGTGGATATAAACTGGTCTCACTGTTGAAGAATTCAAAAAAGGATGTTGTTCGCAAGACTACTCGCCATCACAAGAGTTCTACAAGCAGGCGCATTTCCAAGCACCTACACTTTACATAAAATGGGTCCTGATATTAAGAAGTGGAGATTTAGTTTGCACTAACGACAACAGCGAAATACGTAGAATGCCATTTTACACCTCATCCATTACATGTGTACGTACACACGTAAAAATTACGAACCATCTTCGCTCCTTGAGAAAGCATTTAACCAGGAAAGCACAACGGATAATTGTAAAATGTCTTTCATAGCATCGAACTTCGATCTCATATAGAAATCTTGCTGAAATTTTTTGAAGACAGAGAACTTCAACCGCCTTTGAATTGATGGCTTGTCGTTTAACCAGGCGAAAAAGAAATTCTTCTAGTAAACCGCGATGGTCAAAGAGTTACCCCTTTACTGACCGTTTCCAAACATCACGCGGAGGAATAGAGTTATCAAGCAAAACAGCTCTACTTAAGACGTTAGAAACGATAAGATCTACGCTGTATCTGATCAAATCAATTTTATGCCTAATTCCTCCATTGACGGCGCATGAATTATACATGGCACCTATTGCCTCAAACACCGCCGTTTTTCTCCAGGGCGAAAAATTGATTCCTTTCCGTGTAAACAAAAATTAAAAAGTGCCAAGTAAACAAACCAGGAAAAGAAACACTGTCCATCCTGGACACAGCAGTGAAAACCCCACATTTTAACGAAAGCAGAAGAACGAACTAATACGGATAGTATGAAAAAAAAACAGCTAAAATAGAAGTAGATTGTACTTTCTAGATACCTGATTCTTGTAGATACTTCAGGATAAGGTAGTTGAGCTCGCTACTTGAAAACGTCATGGAATTCCTGCAGAGTCGAACAATGGTCTGGAACAGAGAAATTCTATAACCAAATAAAGCTCACGAACTCGGAAGTAATTTCGCGACTGAATACAAATACTAGAAACGTCAGAAATAGAAGAATTTGATACACCGAGGTCGGCTACACACACTGCTAGCATTTCATTACAGAAGTTACCTTTCTTGAAAGAGAAAGGATAAAGGACAATGCTCTCGGCGTTGATCAATCCCTGAGGGATGCGCCTGGCATTTTCTTTCGAGGTCACTGGATGCATATCTGGTCCTTACAATGACTCGCCGTGGTCTACAGATGTATTGCACCAGTGTGCTATCCTCCCGGACAAGTGTGGTACCAATTTGCCGACCCAGGAGGGATGGAAGGTGTGGCGAGCCTGGGGTGCCGGGATTGATCCCATATGTGTTGCACGGCGCCTCCGGCCACTGCGTTACACGCGCCTCTGCGCTACACGCGCTTTGTTGAACTATAAACTGCGATTCTGTTGACGAGTAGCTAAATAGTAAGCACATGCAGATGATGAAAATAGACGTCAAACAGATGTCAGAGAATATGAGAAATGCTCCGATGTAGTCAATAGTGGACAGCACCGTTGATTCCGAACTCCACTCCTCAAGTGTTTCAGTCGTTGGCAGCGTAAAAAAAAAGCAAATGAGACAGTCTTAGTATCCTTGGAAACTCCGTTTCATAGAAACCCAACGAAAGGATTTCTGCGTTCTAAATTTTAAGGCGACTTTACCAATTTCGAAAATCCATTCCGGGTTAAATGGAGATATTCATGACATCAAATTACTTCTTAGCGGCGAATAACTAATATAATATTTTACGGTAAAATTCGGGAAAACGTCAGGTGGATTGAAAACTGAGATAGAGACATAGGGTATAAACCACGAAAACGACGAATTATAGAGGAAATTCAGGGATAACACAACCCGTAATGGAGTCCGACGATTGCGCAATCGACAGCTGCCCCAATGCTTTCGTTACAGCGATCCTCCTGATCTTTCGTATTTTGTGGCCCTACAACGATCATTGAAATACTTCAATATCATTTACAATTTAGAGCAACCCGCCCATTGCAGTTAACATTGTCTCTTCAGGAGTAGCTACTTTTTCATGCGTCGTGACCAAAAATACAATATTTAAAATGGGAACGTGTTATGAGACATACGGTGATGGGCGGTATCGTTGATGGTTGAGCATTGAGGATTTATGATCACCACCACTTTCCCCTGACAGGTAAGAGTTGTTGGATGCTCCAGTGTTACTGCTACTGTGTCAGATCTTACTTACTCGATACTTGAACGACCCGTCCTCACTAGTTGTGCGTGCTCCACCATAATCACCATTTTTTGGGGATTTGTTGGTTAAACCATTTTGCTTCCTTGGAATCCTGAGGACAGCCTGGCCAAAATCTGCCCCAGGTCGTCACCACGACAGGCAGTCGCAGCACCTGTGGATCAGAGGGAGATTTGCCACCATGCGAACTTGATACCAGGACGATGGTGGATCTTGGTATAGTTAGGCATCCTGTTGGAAACGCCGGAATACTCAGCTTTGAAGATCCTAGGTGGGGGGGCTGGGTGTGGGCGAATCCCCCGCTGTAGATCGCAGTCCGACACCCAGGAACACCTCCTAGCCACCAGCCACGATGAGGCGGTAAGCCGTTGCGAGGGTGTCAGATCAGTTGCTGTCATAAAGAAGTTCTGTGCTACATGGGTTCCAGTAACTGTCCAGACGGATGGCTGCGTGCGATTCGATAGTGCCAAGAAAGCTACTTTCGAACGAGTGCTTCAGAAAGCTTGCAAACCCATTTCGTAGGAACACGGTACAGCGTATTAGTATTGTGTATTAGCGACATGTGCAGTACTAGTGGATACAAACTGGTCTCACTGTTGAAGAATTCAAAAAAAGGATGTTGTTCGCAAGACTACTCGCCATCACAAGAGTTCTACAAGCAGGCGCATTTCCAAGCACCTACACTTTACATAAAATGGGTCCTGATATTAAAAAGTGGAGGTTTACTTTGCACTAACGACAACAGCGAAATATGTAGAGTGCCATTTTACACCTCATCCATTACATGTGTACGTATACACGTAAAAATTACGGACCGTCTTCGCGCCTTAAGAAAGCGTTTAACCAGGGAAAGCACAATGGATAATCGTAAGATACCTTCCATACCATCCAACTTAGATCTGATGTACAAATCTTGCAGAAATTTTTGAAGACGGGAAACTGCAACCGCCTTTGAAATAATGGCTTGTGGTATAAGCAAAAGAAATGAAATTCCTCGAGTAAACCGCAACGATAACAGAGTTATTCCTTTACCGATCCTTTCCAAAGTGAAAGAAATCAGTTACCAAGCAAACTAGCTCTACTTAGAACGTTAGAAACGGGTACGGTTTCCGCTCCATATGATCAGCTCAATTTTATCCCTTATTCCTTTATTCAAGGTGTGTGAATTATACGTGGCACCTATTGTCACAAACAGCGCCATTTTTCTCCAGGACGAAAAGTGGTTCCTTTAAATAAAAATAAAAAATCAAAAAGTGCCATATAAACAAACCAGGAAGAAGAAACTCTGTCCACCCTGGACAAAGAATTGAAAACCACACATGTTCACGAAAGCAGAAGAACAAACTAATAGGAACAATCAAAATTACTGCAAACGAGGTACAACAATAACCAAAGTAGACTGTACTTTCTAGACACCTGATTCTTGTAGGTACCTCAAGATGAGGTAGTTGAGCTCGCTACTTGAAAACGTCATGAAATTCCTGCAGAGTCGAATAATGGACTGAAACAAAGAAATTCTATAACCAAATAAAGCTCACGAACTCGGAAGTAACTTCGCCACTGGAAATAAACACTAAACAATGTTTGAAATGAAAGACTTTAATACTCAAATGTTGACTACAGACGCTCTTAGCATGCAGAAGTTACCTTCCTTAAACGATAAAGGATAAAGCTTTTCGGCGTTTATCGACCCCTGAGAGATGCGCGATATATTCGACTTCATTAAGCATCGTTCGGAGGTGATCCAATGCATATCTGGCTTTTACAATGACTCGAGGTGTCCTACTGATGTATCAAGCCAGTGCGGCTATCCTCCCAGACAAGTCTGGAACCGATTTGCCGACCCAGAAGGGGTGGAAGGCTTGGTGAGTTTGGAGCGCAGGGCGCAATCGCATGTGTATTGCAGTGCGCCTCCAACCACTGCCCTACATGCGCCTTTGCGCCATACGCGCTTCCTTGAAAGATAAAATGTAATTCTTGTTGACGATTAGTCAAATAGTAACAACTTGCAAGTGGTGAAAACACATATTAGACAGATAAAGAATTCTATCCTTAGCAGAAATACACAGAAACAATCATACGGTTAATGAAGGCAGAACTTTAGGCCTACGTTTTCGGTCAGAGAATGTGAGAAACACTCCTACGTAGTTAATACTGGACGGCGTCGTTGATTATGAAGAGTTCCTCGGGTGTTTCAGTCGTTGGAAGCCTAAAAAAAGAAAGCAAATGATCCAGTCCTAGCATCCTTAGAAAATGAGTTACATAAGAGACCAATGAAAAAATCTTCTTCTTTTAGATTTTAAAGAGACTTTACCAACTTCGACACTCCATCCCGGGTTAAACGAAGATATTCATGACTTCAAGGTGGCAAATAACCCATTCAAACGTCAAACAACTATCGACGACTGCTGAACTGAACTGCCGACCCCGGTGGTGGTACAACTGCTATCCTTACCATTTCGAAACACTTTGAACCTCCTATCTCTATGATCTTGAAGCATGATTTTGAACCAGTACTTAATACAAAGCAGGAGTTCCCATAGCTAAACTCTGTATGTTTCGTGAAATTGACTTCCAACTATTCTCAAACTGTATAGCAGCAACGTCGTCTCGACTTGTTTGTAAACGCGAACCGTTGCGCCCGTTTGCCCCTATCAGATTACAAATCCTAATAAACCACTTAATAACATCTTTATCCTCACATTATACTTCACATATAGTCCATTACTGTCGAGTCGTACGATTCGACCCCTCAGAGTGGGCAAGGGAAAAGGACTGAAGTTTAACCAGAGCACAGGTTACTTGGCTGAGAATAACAATAGAGGCAAGTGAAGTCGAAAACATCAAATGAACAACAATCCTGGGCTAAGTTTCTATGATATTCGAAAGAGTAACGTTCATGCTTAACTACAAGTTGCTTACGTACTGCAAATAATGCATGGAAATTCATCCCATAGAGCTACAACACTTGCAATGATCGAAGTTATTGGTGGGATTTTACGGTAAAACCCTGAAAAGTCGTCAGGATGATTAGGAACTGAGGTAGGGAAATACAGTATAAACCACGACAGCGACAAAATGTGACAGAAATCCGAAGACAACACCACCGGCAGTGGAGTCCGGACGATTGCGCAATCGACAGCGGCGCTAATGTTTCCGTTACAGCGATCCACTTGATCATTCGTATTTCGTAAGAGCTGGCCCTGCAACGATCATCGAAATACGTTAATACCATTTCGAGTTGGGTGGGCAGCCCATCGTAGTTGTCATTGTCTCCTCAGGAGTAGCTACTTTTTAATATGTCGCGAGCAGAAATCAAAATAGAAAGTGGAGAATTATGTGATACACACAGAGATGGGTAGTGTCGTTGATTGAATTCAAAGGACCGACTTTCTATAAACCTCGACATAAATATTTGCTGTGTTTATTTATATGATCTTATAAACTGATCTTCTTAAGCTGGTGCGAGGTTGGTATAGGTCTTCGCTGGCTGTCCCACTAGTAACAGCACGGCTCTGAGGAAGGCGAAATCGCCGAAACGTCAGCCATCGAACAGCAACAACACGAGCAACAACAACAACGGGAACTTACACCAACCTCGCATCAGCCAAAGAAGATCAGTTTATAAGATCATATAAATGAATATATCGTCGATTTGGTTGAACATTGAGGATTTATTATAACCAGCAGTTTTCCCTGACAGGTAAGAGCTGTTAGATGTCTCAGTGTTACTATTACTGTGTCAGATCAGTTGCTGTTATGAAGAAGTTCTGGGCTGCATGGGTTCCAGTAACTGTCCAGACCGATGGCGGCGTGCGATTCGATAGTGCCAAGAAAGCTCCGTGGGAACATGTGCTTCAGTAAGCTTACAAAAACCTGGAATATGGGAGCGATTCGCTTAAATTGGGGGTTTTACCCTGGTGCTCTGTAAGGTCCACAATTTTCGTTGTTTTACTACTGAGGTATGGTTCGTTCACGTGGTGACCACTTAGTGCAGGCATCAATTTTTTGTTCCACATCATTACTGGATTAGCTATTTTCTTGTAACCCATATGAAATGTCAACGGGAATAAAAGAAAAGGAAATGGTAAGGTAAACCACCAACCTTCGTACGAACTCATTCTCTGCGAAGCCGATTTTCTAAGCCATATCCGCATTTTAAGGTAAAAAAAGAAACCCAGGTATTAAGACGATCTTTTGCTCATTTTCATACGTTTTACTATCGCATCGATCACTTGAAGGTGTTTAGCGCCATGGCTAGAGATGTGCTGCAATACACACTTGTCGTAGGTTCGATCCTTTGCCCAAGGCCCACCATGTCCGTCGGGGTCGAAAAATTGGTCCCAGACCTACAAGAAGGATAAGAACACAAACTTGATAGATGGGGAGACCCATCATTCCTTGCATAGGTGAAATACGCACTCACTCACCTATGTGATGGACTGGAACACGCGTTCCTGAAGGGTTGATGCCGAGCGCTTTATATCTATTTGTTTTATCCAATCAGTTCATGATAAACAATGGTTTCGCCGGCCAAGTTGCCGCCATAAAAAAAAGCCTACTCGCTGGATGGCAAGTCTTCAATATGCAATGGGGGAACGGTCGACGATGGTGACGACATCGCCAGGACCTGACTGCTTCAAATATTAGGCTGTTCAGAAACAAATGAGCGTTTTTAAAATATCTATTGTTTTGATGCATTTTTTACTAATAAAATATTCTTTAGAGCCTGGGAAGGTGTACTGATATGCAATTTACTAGGCCAAACGCTTCGATAACGCATACAAAAGGACGGAAAACTCGCAATGATATGATGAACAGCTACTCGAAAACTCACCGTTTTTCGTGACCTCCAATGAGGAACATTAGAACAGCTGATTTTGGTCGCATAGGGTTGAAGACTGCACCAGACCAGCTGTCGATCATGCAATTACCAGAGTTTTCCGTCTTTTTGCGGGTGTTGTTGAAGCGTTTGGCCTAGTAAACTGTATATCAGTACATCCTTCCAGGCTCTGAAGAAGGCGATACTGCCGAAACGTCAGCTACTGTTGTATTGTATTGTGTTTTTTCTATGGAAGTAAATGTATGCTGTTTAACAACCTCGCGATTGCTGAACAAGAAAACGACGCATTCATATTCCAATGCCGAGGTTAATGGAAAGTCGATCCTGGGAACTTACAAAATATTCCTTGTACCTTTCAACACTATAATCATTAAAAAGGTGATTTCATGCTGTTTCTAACAATGTTTTTGTAATGTTATTACTTTTTTATTTTCTGCCTACTACAATTTCTACGGCAGGGTATTAAGCGAAATACAACCACAGCGTTGCTGAGATATTTGCAAAACTCCGGACCGCAGGTGTCTACGGTGGCGAACGAACGTGCTATTACCCTTTCCGGGGGCTAGCGCCTTCACCACCATAACAAGCAGGGCCTCTCGTTTCGCCTGTCTCTCAGCTAGTTCTATCTATCAGTGCCGTCAGCAATCGCCCGTCAACGGGATTGATCTGGGGAGTCCACATCGGCAATGAACCCAGTTAAGCTGAGGCTGTAGTTGAAATCACAATGTTTTTTACTTTTTATTTTCTACCTATTACAATTTCTACGGCAGGGTTCTAATGTCTTTATAATTTGCCAAAAAAAATAATCCTTTTTCCAATTTTGAGCTTTGCAATTTTAGATGTTAAAAACGAATGCCCGTCAAATTTCCTTCTATGGTTCCAAACTCGGTCGTTGTGCAGCATAGACGGCTCGAAACAATGAGGTTTGGGTGAAAGCAGTGTTGGTGAATCAACAATTCAAACATGGCTCCAGAAATTCAGATCCAGTGATTCCAACCTCAAAGATACGGAAGGCCGCGGACGTCCCAGTGAACGACGAATTGAAGGCAGTAGTGGAAACGAACACGCGAACTCTTACCCTTCTAATCTGCATCACCAGTTCCGCAGTAGAGTACTCAGATGTAGGTGAAGGTGAAAGTGATACGTACAGACCATTATCTTAGTCCTTCCAGTTTTAGACAAGCTAGAATGGCCATGAGATCTTAGTAGCTTTCCGTACTCGTCTCAATCAAAGCTGCCACACTAGAGACTCTTTCGAGGTCAGGATAATGTCTTCGAGCTAAGTCTATAATAGCGGATAAAAAACTCTTTCTTAGACCATGCGACAATGGCGAAGTTGGTGCCGTTGACGCCATCACGAGTTTGGCCAAGAACATCGACTGCTTTGAACAACGCCGCTTACGATTTAAAAGATCTGAGCCTGAGCGGCGCCGAATATTAAAGTGATTGACGCGGCAAATTGAACTGTTTGAAAAATAAAAATTCATAGTTTTATTTCCAGAGTTTTCAAAATCGGCAACTCAAATTTTCATTTTCAAACAATCACATGAGTGCAAGATGAACCGCTGGAAAACGAATGGCTCTATCTGAGCAATCGATATTCCTTCCGCTCTTCTTCTTCGACTACGGTAATGTACTAGATGTGCAGGAGCATTCAGTATGCAGTCTCACCAATGTATTACATTGCCCCTCTAATGAACTTCAATGTCCCAAATTATGAAAAAAAACCACCAAAACTTTGATCTCTTCTTGAAACTGATATTCGCAGGAATATGTACCAAATTCGTAACAACAGGCAAACTAAACCATAATGAGATATTGAACTTCAACGATATTGGAGAACGAACGAGCAAACGAGAAGTGAACGAAGTCCACCTAGAACAGCAAGTTGGATACACTGCGCACAAAGAGCACTCGCAGTAGTTCCTCGACACCGACTAATTCGTAGTAAAAATAAGAGAAGGAAAGGTAATGCTAACCACCAGTAATTTTGTAAATACTTCTGCAAGTATCGGCCATTACTGGTTATACTATTGTGCGCCATCATGGAAGGGGCTCAGATGACCAAGCCAATTGTGGTTTTGCCATTTGGGTTCCCTTGGTTATGTCATCGGGCAACCACGCGATGTTATTTTTGGGGCAGTCAGGTCCTTGCGATGTCAACATCGTCGCCAACTGCTCTCCACTGCAGATTGAAGACTTGCCGACCAACGAGCAGGCTTTTTTTTGGATGGTGGCAACCTGGCGGATAAAGGCATTGTCTATCATAAACTGACTGAGTGAAAACAAATAAGATAAAGCGTTCGGCATCAACCCCTCATGAATGCGCATTCCAGTCCGTCACATAGGTGAGCGAGTGCGTACTTTACCTATACAAGGACTGGCGTGTCTCCCTATGTATCAGATTACTGTTCTTATCGTTCCAAATAAGCCTGGGACCAGCATTTCGACCCCGGCGGACATGGTGGGCCCAGAGCATAGCATCTAACCAACAACGACCAAGTGTGTACTGCAGTGCACCTCTAACAACTACGCTACACATCCCTCAAGTGAACGATGCGGTAGTTGAACGTCTCTGGATTAATTGATTAATCATGTGGTATGAAAATTAACAAAAGCTCATCTTTGTACTGATGTTTTCTTTACCTTAAAAATATGGATATGGTTTAGAAAGTCAGTTTCATAGAGCAATGAATTCATACGAAGGTTAATTGTTAACTTTACTCTCTCCTTTTCTTTTGTTCCTACCGATATTTCATAGGGGTAACAAAAGAAAAGTGCCTGTAATTATTATAACCCAGTAATAATGTGAAACAGAAGCTGATGTCTGCATTAAATGGTCACCTCGCGGACGAACCATACCTCGGTAGTAAGTAAGCAACAAAGAATTGTAGAAATCCTAGAACACCGAGGTGAAAGTCCAAATTTAAGGGAATGGCTCTCATGTTCCAGGTTTTGCAAGCTTACTGAAGCACTCGTTCGAACGTAGCTTTCTTGGCACTATCGAATCGCACGCAGCCATCCGTCTGGACAGTTACTGGAGCCCATGTAGCACAGAACTTCTTTATAACAGCAACTGATCTGACACCCTCCCAACGGCTTACCGTCTCATCGTGGCTGGGAGGTGTTCCTGGGTGTCGGACTGCGATCTACAGCGGGGGGATTCGCCCATACCCAGCCCCCCCCACCTAGGATCTTCAAAGCTGAGTATTCCGGCGTTTCCAACAGGATGCCTAACTATACCAAGACCCACCATTCGTCCTGGTATCAAGTTCGCATGGTGGCAAATCTCCCTCTGATCCACAAGGGCTGCGACTGCCTGTGGTGGTGAAGACCTAGGGTAGACCTCTGGCCTGGTTGACCTCGCGACTCCAGGGAACCACAATGGCTAAACCAGCAAATCCTCGAAAAATGGTGATTATGGTGGAGCACTAACAACTAGTGAGGACGGGCCGTTCAAGTATCAAGTAAGCGAGGTCTGACACAGTAGCAGTAACACTGGAGCATCCAACAACTCTTACCTGTCAGGGGAAAGTGGTGGTGATCATAAATCCTCAATGTTCAACTATTAACGATACCGCCCACCACCGTATGTCTCATAACACGTTTCCACTTTAAATATTGTATTTTTGATCACGACGCATGAAAAAAGTAGCTACTCCTGAAGAGACAATGTTAACTGCAATGGACTGGTCGCTATGATATTAACGTATTTCAATGATCGTTGTAGGACCACAAAATACGAAAGATCAAGAGGATCGCTGTAACAAAAGCATTAGGGCAGCTGTCGATTGCGCAATCGTCGGACTCCATTACGGGTTGTGTTATCCCTGAATTTCCTCTATAATTCGTCGTTTTCATGGTTTATACCCTATGTCTCTATCTCAGTTTTCAATCCACCTGACGTTTTCCCGAATTTTACCGTAAAATTCCATCAAAGACTTCGATCACTGCAAGTGTTTGTAGTTCTATGGGGAGTAGTTCCATGTATATAGTTCTGTACCATCTAAGTAAGTTGTGATTGGATGAGAGTGGCTTTTTCCGAATGCCGTACAAACTTCTTAGCTCAAAACTGTCATTCGTTTGATGTAGTAAATTGCATTTGTCTTTTTCTATTGTTCCCAGCCGAGTAGCCTGTGCTCTGGTTGGACTTCATTCTTCTTTCCTTGTCCGCTTTGATGGATCTGGTCATGCGATTCGACGCTATTCAACTACATTCGAGGTGTAGTGCGAAGATAAAAGCGTTATGAAGTCGTTTATTATTATTTGTAATCTGGTAGGGGAAATTGGCACAGCAGTTCGGGTTCACAAACAAAGGGAATCGAGATTACGTTGCTACCATGCAGTTTGGGCATAGGCAGAATTCAATTTAACGAAGAAAACAGGGGTTTAGCCATGGGAACTTCTACTTTGTGTCAACTACCGGTTCCAATTGTGGCTTCAGGATGGTAATGCTAGGAGGTTCGAAGTGTTTCGAGGTGGTAAGAGTGGGAGTGGTGCTACCAGCGAAGTCGGAAATTCAATTCTGCAGTCGTTAGTTTTCGTTTGAATCGTAGCTAAATGAGTTATTCGCCGCTAAGAAGTAATTTGATGTCATGAATATCTCCATTTAACCCGGAATGGATTTTCGAAATTGGTAAAGCCGCCTTAAAATTTAGAACACAGAAATCCTTTCGTTGGGTTTCTATGAAACGGAGTTTCCAAGGATACTAAGACTGTCTCATTTGCTTTTTTTTACGCTGCCAACGACTGAAACACTTGAGGAGTGGAGTTCGGAATCAACGGTGCTGTCCACTATTGACTACATCGGAGCATTTCTCATATTCTCTGACATCTGTTTGACGTCTATTTTCATCATCTGCATGTGCTTACTATTTAGCTACTCGTCAACAGAATCGCAGTTTATAGTTCAACAAAGCGCGTGTAGCGCAGAGGCGCGTGTAACGCAGTGGCCGGAGGCGCCGTGCAACACATATGGGATCAATCCCGGCGCCCCAGGCTCGCCACACCTTCCATCCCTCCTGGGTCGGCAAATTGGTACCACACTTGTCCGGGAGGATAGCACACTGGTGCAATACATCTGTAGACCACGGCGAGTCATTGTAAGGACCAGATATGCATCCAGTGACCTCGAAACGAAAATGCCAGGCGCATCCCTCAGGGATTGATCAACGCCGAGAGCATTGTCCTTTATCCTTTCTCTTTCAAGAAAGGTAACTTCTGTAATGAAATGCTAGCAGTGTGTGTAGCCGACCTCGGTGTATCAACTTCTTCTATTTCTGACGTTTTTAGTATTTGTATTCAGTCGCGAAATTACTTCCGAGTTCGTGAGCTTTATTTGGTTATAGAATTTCTCTGTTCCAGACCATTGTTCGACTCTGCAGGAATTCCATGACGTTTTCAAGTAGCGAGCTCAACTACCTTATCCTGAAGTATCTACAAGAATCAGGTATCTAGAAAGTACAATCTACTTCTATTTTAGCTGTTTTTTTTCATACTATCCGTATTAGTTCGTTCTTCTGCTTTCGTTAAAATGTGGGGTTTTCACTGCTGTGTCCAGGATGGACAGTGTTTCTTTTCCTGGTTTGTTTACTTGGCACTTTTTTAATTTTTTGTTTACACGGAAAGGAATCAGTTTTTTCGCCCTAGAGAAAAACGGCGGTGTTTGAGGCAATAGGTGCCATGTATAATTCATGCGCCGTCAATGGAGGAATTAGGCATAAAATTGATTTGATCAGATACAGCGTAGATCTTATCGTTTCTAACGTCTTAAGTAGAGCTGTTTTGCTTGATAACTCTATTCCTCCGCGTGATGTTTGGAAGCGGTCAGTAAAGGGGTAACTCTTTGACCATCGCGGTTTACTAGAAGAATTTCTTTTTCGCCTGGTTAAACGACAAGCCATCAATTCAAAGGCGGTTGAAGTTCCCTGTCTTCAAAAAATTTCAGCAAGATTTCTATATGAGATCGAAGTTCGATGCTATGAAAGACATCTTTACAATTATCCGTTGTGCTTTCCTGGTTAAATGCTTTCTCAAGGAGCGAAGATGGTTCGTAATTTTTACGTGTGTACGTACACATGTAATGGATGAGGTGTAAAATGGCATTCTACATATTTCGCTGTTGTCGTTAGTGCAAACTAAATCTCCACTTCTTAATATCAGGACCCATTTTATGTAAAGTGTAGGTGCTTGGAAATGCGCCTGCTTGTAGAACTCTTGTGATGGCGAGTAGTCTTGCGAACAACATCCTTTTTTTGAATTCTTCAACAGTGAGACCAGTTTATATCCACTAATACTACACATGTCGCTAATACACAATAGTAATACGCTGTACCATGTTCCTACGAAATGGGTAGCTGATTCAAGCTAAGGGTAGCCATTCTTATTGGAAGATGAGTGTCCATGCTACGTACATTCGGGGGTATTTCTGTGTTTAGATCAAAGCTATGTCGTATCCCAAATCACGTGGGGAAGGTGTCGATGGAATTTCTTGGTTAAAAGGAGAACATGGTAATCATGGTTTTCAAGGGTTGGAGCATTCGGCCTTCGTGTTTGGCAACGAATCAGAGTTGAACCGATCAGACTTGTTATGTGTTGACGTGCCTTCTGGTGCGCTAGTTAGCATTGTTCAGGTCCGGTTCGTTTTTATTTAGTTAACGTCAATATTAACCAGTTCCTTTTTATTTCACTTTTCTTACAAGCTTCACCAGTCAATCAATTTCCAGAGAGGACTTTACTACATTGAGGCTGAAGTTAGCGTTTTCAATGGCCAAGAGAATACTGCTTACCAAAATAAAACTGGAACATTGCCGCTAATCGATGGAGGTATTTTAACAAGCCAAGATTCTCCTGTGTTTATGTATTTGTGTATAAGTTAGGGTACTTCTTGTGTAGGATTTAACACACAAGACCCGGATATCGTCAAGAAGTAATTATCACTCACAAAATGTTTTATAACAAGATAATAAGGTTCAAATTACTTCCTATTAGTATACTTAATAAGTCTGCCGTTTGATACTTGATGAAATTCATTGCCCCTTCATCGCTGTGAGACCATTAAAGTGGGATTCTTTCTTTGCTTTTGAAGCTGGAAAATTAAATGGCCTAATGACGTGTATGAATCATTTCGTCAGTGGTGTATCAGGTTGTAGTACTCACTTGGATACTTGGATGGCCGTCTTCACTGACTTAGCGGACCACAGCATAATTTCCGCTCTCTGGAGACTTGCTTGTCTAGCCACTTTAGTTCCCTAGAGCTCCCAGGTCACCTTAGCCAAACTCTGCCCCAGGTCGTCACCACCACAGTCACCACAGAGAGTCGCCGCCCTTATGGATGAGAGGGAGGCTTGCCACCATGCGACTAGTTTCATACTAGGACGGTGGTGGATCCTGATATTGATTTACTCTTAGCTAGGCTTCCTGATGGAAACGTCGGACTCCTTCTCAGCATGGGGAACTCTGCCGGGGGCACGAATTCCCTTCTATACATGGCAGCCCGATATCCAGGAACACCTCGCAGCCATGATGAGGCGGTAAACCGTTTGGAGGTAGTTGTGGTATACTAAGGATACACATCAAAGTGCTTACAGATCATTGTTCTATCACTACACACGTTTACATTCCTTTTGCCTTTCCATCTTACCTTGAAATAGCGCCGATGCTAATCTAATCAAACCAACATAGTTTCAAGATATTGTCTCTATCTAGGTCCACTTGTGCACTTTTTTCACGATATTCCCATAGAGTATTATAAAAGAAAATAATTCAAAACTGCTGTGAAAAGGACCAATTCTATTACTTACAAGATGACTGTAATAATGAATGAGGGGAAATCAGGCTTAGAACGAGAAGCTCTGGATTCCCGAAGCACCAGTTGCAATGCAAACGTAAGATCCTCTTTCCAGCTGCTCATTTGAGACGCCAACTACCAGGAGTCCAGGATTCATCGACAGATGGAGATGGAGTGGCAATTTCTAACGAACGTGGAATTTTGAAGTCAACTGCTAATCAGACTTCGGCCCCTGACTCTTCATCATCGGTTTGTTTGCTGTAGAGCATTTATAGTATTAAAACCAAAGCAGGTTTTTCGAAAATGAAGTTAATTGTTGGAAAAGTTCCATGTTCCTGACCACTTCAGTTTAATTTCATAAACATCGTTGCCACTCGAGCATACACCCAGACGATGAAGATCCAATATTGATCTGTAACATTAAAACGGAAATCCAGAGCTTTCACTGTGTGAGCGAAACGTAATGAACCGTCAGAGCCGTCTGTATTAATAGTGTTAATGGTCGTAGTAATAATTGTAGTTGCAACTGTAATTATAATAATAATAACATTGATAGCAACAACGTATTCAGGCCGAAGATGCCACCCGGATGACGAAATAATCCCTACGAAATGCCTTCCGTATTTTGGCGATTCTTCTACATCCAGAATTTGATAGGTGAGAATTGACTGTATCATATCAGCTGCCGAAGATGTCTTAAAAGTACTTTCGGGTACCATTGAAAAGGAATCTTACAGATTGGAAGTTTTACGCAGAAATTGATACAAATTAACTATGCTTTAGAAACTTTTGATCAATTTGATTAATTTTTCTTTTTCTTGCTAGCTACCGAGCGTGTATAGGGTCCCTTCGGTGCAGTTCTTTGATGACGATGGATTAAAATGTCGGTGCGGTGACCCTTGAGGGTATAATAGTATGGCAGCATTTTCGTCTACTTTTTGAAGACTCCTTTTTCACTTTTTCCTGCTTTTTTCTATCTGGTAGTTAGAATTGTATATAGCTATTTTCTTTTGTTCTGATTTAATGAACTTTTTTACAAAAAACCATTTCTCACTTGATGAGATGTAACTGCAACAACAAAACTAACCCCTTTTACCACCATGCGCGTTAAATATGTACCTTGTTGCATAATGGGACCGTGCATCTTGATTTCAATGCGCACGATTTTTTTGGCCTGTTTTACCGCACAGGGCTTTTTTCTAGGCTTTTTTGTAGTCAGTCGATAGTTTCTCGAACACAAATTTTATACCGGGATTGGTCCATGGATAGCTATTCTCACAGCGCTGTACAAGCGAAAACTATACTACGCTTTATTTTCGGACGAGTTAGCCCGTCTGCTCGAATTCCACGCTGGATCTGTTAATACTTTACACAGTAAAGTTTAGAGGTTAGGGACGCTTTATCGTCACCAAAAGATGGAATATCACCAAGAAGACCTCTATGAACGTGTTTTTAGTATGCAGAAGACCGTACGTTCTCAAAGTACGCATACTTGAATGGGAAAACTACATCATTCGGAAAAGGACACATTCTGAACCTACACTTTTTTATCGCCAATGTTGTAGACGTTTAATCCGAAGGCATTTATTTTACAACGTGCGATTTCTAGAGGAAGCTATTGCGAAAACATTTGTAGTCTATTAGGAAGAGTAAGCTTAGATGTAGTACTTATTCATCAATGTGTAGAGTATCTCTCAAGAAAGAAAACATACTACTAATCCATATTTTTAAGACATCTTACTGAACTCGTGGAAGTTCTACGAAGAGTACTTATTTAACAATCGTCGACTTATGCAACCAGCACCTGTCAATAATTAATCCTAAACAATCAGCACCGGTCGACAATTCACCTTTCCTACATTGAATTTGCGCTTCTGACGGATAATCAACACTTAATACGTTCTAAAATAATCAAATCTCACTTCTTAGTCCTCATTATAACAATATACTTAATGAAAGTTCTACCTATAGCGTACAGTCCTCAAGTCTAATGTCTATTAACTCGTTATCTTTTCCTCATCGAAATGATATTGTTTTTCATTCTCCGAATCGCTGTCCTCAGAGCCGTCATCTGCGACGAGTAAATTGGTACCCATGTTGTCCTCTGCATCGTCAACAATGTCCTCGTTGTCGCTGTTGAGAAGAAAACAATCGAACAGGGCTTTATAGTCTTCATCTGTACACATGACGCCCTCAAAAACTTGTACTTTCGACCAATTGCAGACAGCGTACTAAGTTGTAGTAAATGGAATACGGCGATTAAACATGAGGAAGACGCACAAAAGATTAACGTACAGGGACAAAAGCGGTAATCTCGGAAAAGAAAGGAAAACAGGTAGAAATTGGATGCATTTGGGATTCCCATTTTCCCATTTTCTGCCGCACGTCTTCGGGCCTTTTTTAGGTGTTCGAATGCTAGTGATTCACTGTTTCTTCGTACCTCGTCAAATTGCAGTATGGGACTTTGACTGCCGCACCAAATGTAAAGTAACAAAGTACTTTAAAATTAACATTCCTCTGTAGATAGCGCATACCAAACGGTCAAACAGTGAGCATCTTAGGATCTAATGTAAAGGATGAAGGATGAATTTCTCGGCGTTGATCAATCCTTGAAAGGATACGCCATGTATACAACTTCATTAAGTATCGTTGGAGGTGGTTGAATGTATATCCGGTCTTTACAATGACTCGCGGTGGCCTATAGAGCCAGTTCTGCTATCCTCGCTGATAAGTCTGGTACCAATTTGCCGACCCTGGAGGGATGGAAGGCTTGGTGAGCCACGTGCGCGGGGATCGATCCCACATGTGTATTGCAGGGACGCCTCCGACCGCTGCGTTAGAAACTCCCTTCCTTCCCCCCAATGCATCGTTAGTCTTTTGCATTACGTTTATGTGCTTGGCTTTTTGTAGCATAACTGATGTGTTGTATTAGGCTTCAAAACTTATATGCTATAATACAACTCATGTAAAAGAGAAGTTATTGAGACGAGAATACCTGTCTCCATGAATTTCGCCGCGACCTCTTACTGTCAAAACGGAATAGTATAGACTGTTTACTGGGAAGAACGGTATTAAGAAGTGTCTTCTACGGAAGGTATTCCGCAAAGCTTCTAAAGATGGTACTAAGATGTTTTTGCTGCGGGGAATATTCTGGGAAGTCTGGGTGTCGTTGTGAATGTGTTAATAATTTTGTAAACTCGAGACAACTCCTTAGTGTTTTTGCAGGGTGCACGACTTCCAATTCTAAGCTGCGCGCACTTTGACACCTATAGGTGTCACACCGTCCTCTCCTGTAGTTCTTGTGTGACCCGCCCACTTTTGTTGTGATTTCCTTTATATAAGTCGGTTTTTCGCCTTTTTGAGAAAAATTTTCTGCATTTCTTTTATTCTTCACATGCTCCACGTTTTTCTATGCACCTTCCTATGTTTTTGGCGCATATACAACCCCTATTATAAGAAGATAAAACACTCGTCCACCATGCAGTCATATTGCTGTCAGCATTTTATGAAGTTGTATAGGTTCTCCAAGGAATATTACGATCTTTGCCTTCTAGTTCTGAAGTGCTTTCGTTCCAAACAATACCCAAGAGTCACCGTAGCGAATGAAAGTGGGAAAACAACGAACTGCTTATCAAAAATGATGCTGTACACTGCATGCGTTGCCACTTCTTCTTCGAGACGGAGGCATTTCTGCGACTGTTCGCTGGCTACAATCTCTGGCGCACACTCTTCAAAAGCAAGTTCTTCGTAACAAAAGGAGAAATTAGTAGGAAGACGTCCTTCCATGGACGACGCCCGCCATAGTATCAGCCTTGGACGAGCCATCGACTGATAACAAGGATTTCAGGGAAAACTTTTGTGCACCAAAATAAATCATCGGGAAGAAGATGACACGTATAGTTCTCGTTCTGTAAGTCATTAAGGACAGTGTTCGAATCGCCGAAGTATGTGCCTGCCTTAGGATTTTTCAAGCAGCCCAGAGGTAATTCCATGCATATCTGATTTATGCAATGACGGTGGCTTACCACTATGCCAAATTAATGCTAGTATCGTCGAAAATAAATCTTGTACCAACTTGCCGAACTCGCAGGAATGGAAAGCTTGGTGACCCCGAGGCCTGAGGCCGGACCAGTCAGAGATGCAGTGTTCATCTCGGGGTGTTTCTAACCACATGTGTTACCTTTCCCCATAAATTGAGACTATTTTGGAAAAACTACGTAATTGCCTGGAAACCTGGGGTGTGGAGAACGTGTTATCATGACCATAGTGGATAATAGTCAAGACCGCTGATCATTCATCACCGATAATAAGATTATGTCCCCCTCAATTTCGATCTCATGCTGTTATTTAGAATATGCCTGACTCATAAACGGTAGATCTTTTCTTTATTTTTCACGCAGTTGCTTTACAAGAATTATCTTCATTGGTTCGTAAACCAGCTCGATTCGGTATACGCATGATCAAAGAGCTTCACCATACTAAGTTATCCGTGGTAAAGTTCACCCTAACTTCACCCTTTCACTCTATAGTTAGCTTAGGTTCGTTGTTCTCTGACAGTGCTTTTATTCTGATATTTATATTTCATGTAATACGTCACAAATGAAGAGCTTGTGTACGGAGACCGGACAGAACACCACATAGATATTCATTTTTATTAACAAAGTAGGAGTGATGTTCTTGAACTCAGACGGACTCATGTAAATAAATGAATACTAAATAAATAAAAAAGTAAATGAATACTACATACGAGCAAGAGAAGGAGCTCATAAGTTCAAGAGGCAAATAACTTTTCAATGAAACAAGGTGCACTTATTAATCACCTTATCTAATTAGAGAAAGAGAGGATATCACTGCAAGGCAAAAAATACAATAGCACATTGAATAGATCACGGATGAGAAATCGGATGTATTTTCAACTTTATGTGGGACAGAGGTTTGACCATCTCACAACTGGGCGATTTCTGGAGTGCCTCTTGGGTTTTCCCTGAAAAATGCCGTTGGAATAACCACAGAGTCTCGCTGTAAAAACAAATCACTTATTTTTCATATTTTTCTAACTTTATTTTGTTTGCCTTGTCTTCACGTCTACCGTGCGGATCCCAGCCCTTCTCACGTTCAATTCGTTTCCTCGCACCCATTGTGCACGAAGATCTTCCAACTTTTACTGTGGCTTCGATTGCTGCTTAAGGATTTTCATTTCATCTTGAATGTCGTAGAATGCTGATGGAGCAATCGTGTCTGGAATCCTGTAATACCATGGCTGGGGCGTTCCCATTTGGATTGCAGAGAGCGATTTTTTTCCCAGACAAGTCAGGTACCAATTTCAAAAACCCCGGAGAGTGAGAGGCTTGGTTTGCCCGGAGCGGAATCGAACTTGCACCATGCTCGTCAGGCCGGACATCACTACCACTATACTATCCGCCCCTAAACAGCTTATTAGATGTTCTAACCTCAGCTGCTAAGGTGCCAAAAAATATCAGCAGCAGGTTTTAACAGGGTAATGAAACATTACTCAAGGAAAACTGGGGCACAAATCTGGAAGCACTGTTTTGCACCTCGTCGAAAATAAAACGTGGAAATAGGTGTTTTTATGATCCAAAAACAGGCAAATGAACGAATCTTACATTCCGAACGCCGTCGCCACATAGGCTCCATGTTTCTGAGCCATCGCGTTGAGCTGTGCAATCTCTTCGCGGATAATTCGAGCTGCTTCATGCAAGGCATGATCCATACCGATTGCTAATGCATAGTTTCGAAATCGATTCACTTCCTTTGAAAGTGCATATGGTTACGGTCTGCATACATGGAATACACTAGTAAAATATAACCAAGATCAATATAGTCAACAAATCTTACTTGGTAGAACAAATGCGGCCTCTCTGGAAGCTTTCTTAATAGTCGCATTATTTTTTGGAAGTCGATGTTGAAACCATGTTCAGTTACCCAAGATTGCACTAAACAGGGTGATAGGAACTTATTTAGGAAAGAGACAATAAAATTGCTCTAATACGTACCCACTGGACCGTAACTCGGTGCTATGCCTTTTAATGTGGTGAAATGAAGCGCACCAGCTAAGTCATCTAGTCCAGATATTAACGTGGCGAAGTCAGGAACAAAGTCTGGCATTTTCGAAGGAAACTAGAACGGACAATAGAAAACAAATAGTAGCAGGGTCGATCTTTCCCGTCGGGATAAATTATTAGGAAACATTTAAAGATGTACTGATAGGTAATACTACAGAAGAGATTTGACATATATTATGAAGATCTGGTACCACCTTGTTCAAGACCAGGCAAAAGTCGTCACCCACTTTCTCCGCGATAATGCATGCATATTTAGCTCCGTCTATCAAGGCTATAGCAACACATTCCTTAATATCCCATGATTACTGGAGCACTCTAAACTTAACAGATTAAACATATGAAATTATAACGCTGCGTCATAAGTCTTTGCTAATTCTTGGCAAGAGTTCTTAACGCGCTCACTAAGAATTTTCAGTGTACAACATCACAAGGAAAGATACAAACTGCTTCAAGTAGTGCTGGACCCATCGTGCCTAGCAAATCCACGCCATCTTGCTCCTCAGTGTGCACGAATCCTGATTGATCATCAACGATTGGACGTTTTTCCGTATTTCTACCTATACGTATTTTATTGCTATGTGAAATGTTCCAATAATTAAAGATGGAAAACTCTTACACAAAGGCGAACGTCAACCTTTCACCATGTGACTGACCTTGTGAGGGAGTTATAAACTGGACATCGTACACGGGAATGTTCACCATATTCATCAAACGAACGAATCCAATCACCTCGATACTCTCTGGCACATCCTTTCCAGATGTAGGATATACATAGACTGATGCAGACAGATTGCCAACATAAAGGACTGTATAATCAGGCGCCAAAAGTGACTTCATTAGTTCACTGACGAGACTTTTAACATCACTGAATTCAGAATAGCGTAATATCCACGATTTCGTGGTGCTGGTGCAAGAAAAACTGAAAGAATTGAGGGAGAAATTTTGGTGCCATTAAATTACAAAATCACATGAGAAAGGAATTCGGTGTTACACCTCCGAAATAATGAAGCACGTGTCCAATGTATTCAAATAATAAGCACAAACTTCATGTATTTCTTCCACTGCAATTTGGTTTAGGAACGTGGAGTGGTTTGAGATGCCACATAACATGCGCAGGTTTGAGATGCCACATAACACGCGACCATGAGTGGTTTCATCTTGCTCCCAAGAGCAACGAAGCCTTCTATACCTTCGGGGTTGGCAAACACAATGATTTGATAGATTGGTAGGCCGTCGTAAGTAGACCAAACATGTAGTCAGTCGCCCCTATGACACCTGCTGACATCTGATTCTTGGCGTATTTCCCAGCCAACGTACAACGCCGAACGCGCTATATTTTCCACTTACCATTTGATTTCTTAGAAATACGCAACCCATTACCTTCCTTTAGATATTCTCGGTCGGTATACTTTGACATTGTCTACAAACGATTCGTCTGACTTGCCAACATATTCATGAGATTAGTTGAAAGTTTACCTTATCGTTGTTTGTTGTTGTTACCAACTCTTTTAGCTCAGAAATTTGATCCGAATTTGGCGATACAACATCAACAACAATTGCAAATATCATACTAAGCGGATATGAGGTGATATCAGCCTAAATTCAAACGTAGAAAATTTGAAATCGTTTATGTTACATACCTCCCAGTACGAAAAATAGGTCCTACTTTGAACGTTGCTGCATCTGTCAAAAGAACTATCGCATCACTGGGCTTCATTCTACTCCGAATATCGTTGAAAAGTCGACCAAGTTGGAGGCTGCTTCTGTTCGATCTAAACTTCTGGCCACTGCTACATACTCTATAGGCATGCACTATAAAATTACATGTTTTCTCCTTATAGCTGATCGGTTCATCTTGACGAAAAACTAGTTGAACTAAAGTTACACGTTAGAGAAAATAAAAAACCTACGCAATAGTATTTTCGATGGTAGGTAGTACATCACTATCTGTTGCTGTTGATCGAACACAAGATGTATTTCCCCAGAACTGCAAATAATTGTGAAAAACTACAACTCGAACAGATGAAAAACAGTACTGCTTCGTTGCTGTTTTCATTCGACAATACCCAGCTCTTTCATCAATCTCCTTCATAAGGAATCACCACACACTTGGCAAAGCTACGCAACACAAGCTTGCTCTGAGAAGCAAGTGGATAGTCTCCTTGGGACAAAACACTTGTTTCTGATATTTTCAGTATGTCTGCTCCATGCCTATGTTTTCTAAGAAGACATGGCACCATTGGACTAGACAAGATGACAAAACAACGTCAACTAGATGCTTTTTATGACATGAGAAAAAGTGTTTGCAAGACCTCGCAATAAGACAGAAAGGTCGGAAATTCGCGGAGGAAAATCCTAAAATCAACACAAAGGAATGAAGAGAATCACTCACGATTTCTACTCCGACCTCTTCAACAGCTACATACACCTAATCCCATCTCACATCAACAAACATAGATATCCTCTAGACCACTTCATTTGAAGCTCAAAGGCAGCACAAGAAATAGTACACTTGCGGTAAACTTCTGAGGATTCTGTATACTTACCTCATCAACGAACTCTTATATAGAAATTCTAAAAATTGTTGACATACCACTTCAATTTCCAACTCCTTGCTACGACTCCCTAGACAGACTAGAATTTCCTTGATAATTTGAACATAAAGTTTGTTTCTACTACTTTCGACCTCATTTCGACCTGTGATGTAACTCGATTGATGAGTATCCAGTATGAAGAACACTACCATTCTAAAATAAAAAAAGCAATCATACACAATAATTTCGACTCAAAAAGTGTCAGACGATCAAACGCAAACCTGCTCAAAGTGTTCAAAGTGACACATTTTATGAAAAAAGTCATCACTTTTTCGCAAGAATAAAGAGTGGAATATATTTTTGCACATAAGTTGCATAAGTCACCAAAAGCGAACGACCCTAAGCTTAGTTCGAGTAACAGGGCAAAAATAGACTTCCCGTTCCTGCAGTGCTGATTTCTCGCAAACCTGTATCTACGTGGCCATGTTCATTCATTCACGCGCTGTTGACATATACGCAGACTGCATTCTACCAGACAATTCGGCCAAAACCCTATAACAGTGTGTAGGAGAATTATGTGAGGAGTCGCGCCCAACAAATAAGATCCACGTCTACTCTGCGAGAAATTTATAGGGCACCCGTAAACAGCAACAGTCAATTAGAGTAGAATAATGAGCCTCATTCTCCTGACCTCGAAAGAGTCAGAAAGAAAGAAAGTGAAAATCTCCCACGACTAGTACTCTGATCTGATCAACAGCACCGTCTCTCTGGCTCCTTAATTAAAACGAGAAGGATATGTCGTTCCACTGGCTCTACGTTCAGAAATCCGACATGCTACCTGGTCAGTGAAAAAGCATACAAGACTCGGTCTAGGCACCATTAGACCTGAACATCTGAAGAACCTTCTGCATGTGCTCATCAACAAACTAGCTCGTCTCTTTACACATTACTTGTCAAAATGCTAGTCTTCCAATCAATGGAAAACTAACGCTCATGGTGTTGTACAAAAACGGAACCTTCATGATATCAGCACAGTAACTGCTGAATCTGCCTGCTGTCTTCTGTATATAGACTACCCTTTTCCTCCTCAACAGGACTGATACAACAGCAGGCGAAGAACAGACATGCATGCATGCAGGGCTTCGAAAAGGATTCAGTACGACAGAAAACATCCATACGATCATGAAACCTATCGAAGCATCACGACTGCACAATAGACCGCCCTGTCTCACTTTTACCCACTTTAAAAAAGGACTTCGTCTCAGTTGATATATTAACGCTTCCGGAAGCTCTGGACAGCCAAAGCGTCCCTACTTAGTATACAAAGACTTCGCGAGCTATGTAAAGACATCACAATCGGAACACTTCGTCGAATTTCTATGTAGATACTGGTTAGATACAAAAACGACTATCAAGGTGACGAGTAGATGTTGTGCATCTAGAAGAGTGCATAGGTGAAGTAAAAAGGATTGTAGGTGTAAAGTTGTTTTCCAGCACAAAACAAGAAATGATTTGTGTTTTCAAAGATATATTACGTAGGACTACACCTATGAAAAGACACTCTGTGAATGCTTAGCCTTTCAATTAAACCGATAACTTTGAACGGCAAAGAGTACTCATCCTTGGCCCAAACAAGTCTCCCATCCGTTCTTGACCGGGAAAGTGGTAACAGACTTGTCTCAAGAAGACTCCACTACGATCCCCAAAATCTGGCGATTGCTTGTTGCTAAGATCTGCAGACGCCGTATGCGATTACCTCAGGATTACAAGAAGAATCAACACAACCATCATTCAGCGTCATTCCTGAAGATCAGGCTCTTAAGTGGGGAGCAGAACCTATACATGAATGCAAAAGCCTCTATAGATAACGGATAAGAGACAAAAATGAAGCATTTTCTGGGATATGCACAATATATGAAGTCAGGTTATATAAATAAATAGATAACAAATTAAATCGGAGTCAACGTATCGAACCTCCTGAGAGAAACGCAGATCAAGGGCAGATCAGGGGTGGTGCAGTGTGTAATATACGCGCTCCCAGAAAGGGTAGTAGTGGTTCGAATTGGCCCCCGGGTCCAACTTTTGCGAACATATCAGCATCATTGTGGTTAACGTAGCGTTTTCTAATCAATGCATGACGTATGCTTTAAACTCATTTATCAACGTTAACAACGCAATGGACATGTTTTAGATGGTTTTTCGAAAGTGAAGGCTCACAGCGCACCTTGACATTCCCCCCCAAAAAGCCACATTTCAGACGAACAATATTCTTTTCAAATACTAACATAGCGAAACGTTATGACGTAATAACGACATATTACGGAAAGCCTGAGACTAATTATTTATTTCACCTGAGCCACGTAATAACATCACAGGTACACCCGTATACAATGTAGATGGAACTTAAAATTCTGAAAGTCATTATAAGATACGCCCACCTAAAAGGATGTCAGAGCCGCAACCTCCCAGTGAAATGAATGCAACTATGTGAATAAGTTAATGAGCTGTATACATCTCAGTGCTGACCATAAAGATAAACTGCCCTTCAAACTGATCTGAACTCGACTCAAGGCATCTGTAACTCACAGAGAAAGATTGTGCAACCAATACATGCAATACAACTCCGTATATCAGCACCAAAACTGCACACACAATTCAAGCTAACCTAAACAATAAATTAGATTTCTTAATCAAATGACCAGCTCTGTCATAAAGAAGTGATTTCCTATCCCAGCAAATGAAATAGGATAACACACACTCTTGATCAGTCATCAAGGAAAAATACTAACAAAATGAAAACACTGTCCCAACAAATCCTAGTAAACCCACATCCAAGACTAGCAGAATAGAAAGACATATTTTATCCATAGGCAATCGAACGAAGGGATGAAAAACTGGATGTGTCACTTGAATTCATCATCATATAGCTCCAAATGGAGCGATTCCGCCTCATCCCAACTTTAATATTCTCCTTTGCGATTATAATCGCAAAAAATCCAAACAGTAGAAACATAGCGAACACCGAAATCCAAAATACAAATGAAGACGGTAGTGAAGAATCGGATGGGTGCCTTGTGATGACGAGATTCGTGGCACTGTTTCGCAATGGGAAATATCGCATGTGGTATATCATTGCACCAAGTGCCCACTGAACTTCTTGCCCAGCAATGTTGAAGGCGCTCTCAAAAGAAAACTTTTTTAAAAAAAAACTACCATTACAATGAGGAATAGATATTATAAGCAAAAAAGATAAAGCTCTCGGCGTTGATTAATCCCCTGAGGGATGCGCCATGTATTCGACATCATTAAGTATCGTTGGAGGTGGTTTAATGCATGTCTGGCCTTTACAATGACTCACAGTGGCTGCAAATGTATCGAGCCAGTGCCGCTATCCTCCCAGAGAAGTCTGGTAGCAATATGCCGAACTTGGAGGGATGGAAAGATTGGTGAGGTTGGGGCGCCGCGATCGAACCCATTTGTATTGCAGGGCGCCTCCGACCACTGCTCCAAACGCGCCACTGCACCAAAGGTTAGAGATAAGAGTCTCTTTTAATAGTAATCACGGACACCATATAACAAATTTGCAGGTATTTGGGCGAAACTGGAATATTATGTCATGTTATAAACAACAAGGGTAAAAGAAGTATTTTAATCTATCCACAAGAACATTTAACTCCAACAACAGCGCGCGAAGTAAGACAAATGAGTTTTCAACAACCTCCTTCTTTTTGTCTATAAAAAAAAGAAAATATTAACTGGTACAACCCAAATCAACCATAAGTAAATGAAATGCGACACTGAACTCACGCTTTTTCATAGATAAATCTAACCCATTACACGTACCTGGAAATTATTGTTCTCTCTATCCACATCAAAGCCATCATGTAGGATCGCCGTTATCCACGCCGATTTGAAACACTGACTTTTTAAGCGATCTTCGTTGGATTTTGGGTACAATTTTCGACGTGCAGCAGCCTGTATAGCCGACCAACGTTGCGAGCAAAAATGTTTGGACTTTTCGGCGATAAGAGTATGATTGTAATGTCCACCAAGCGATAGCACTTCATCCAGTGAATACCAGTATTCCGAGAAACCATACAATTTTATCATAGAGAGAGAAACCATGGGAGCAGCAACGTTTCCGAAAAAGCAGTTCGGCTTGCAAAGTGATTTTGGCCGTGCCGCCTCCAAATTCTTCAAAAGCTGCGCAAGGCGTTTAACACATCCATCCCAGTCACCAATTCCCTAATTTATTAATGAAGAATCCGCAAATAAACGAACACTAATACATTTTCCTTTGAACCTTAAGTAAAGAACTATCCTACCACAAAAAAAATTTGGAAATTATTGGACTAGATAATGAAACAGTTTTAATACGTTCTAGTATCAAGGAAGGAACGGTTTACCGCCTCATCGTAAGTGGCAGGTGTTCCTGGGTGTAGAGCTGCGATGTAAGGAGGGGCATTCACCACTCCCGCAGGGTCTCCCAAGCTGAGTCCGGCGTTTCTATCAGGAAGCCCAGCTAATAGTAAACCACTACCAGGATCCACCACCGTCTTGGTATCAAACTATTCCCATGGCGGCAAACCTCCCCCTTGATCCACAAGGGCCGCGACTGCCTGTAGTGGTGACGAGCTGGGGCAGACTTTGGCTGGCCAGGCTGACCTCGGGACTCCTGGGGGGAACATAATGGCTAAACCAGCAAAACTCCGAAAAAATGGAAAATGTGCTGGGGGCCCGCACAAGCAGTGAGGACGGGCCGTCCAAGTATACAAGCAAGTAAGTACAAAGGAACTAAAAGAACAAAGTACCTACCTTCCTTAGGAACATCGAGCCATCGCTTCGATTGATCACTTTTTGCAAGTTGACTGGCATACATTCGTCTCGAATATAGGTGCCGTTAGTAGTCAACAAACGATCACTTAATTCTTGTTCATATTTTCGTAAACCTCAAAAAACAAAACAACTAATTTTCTATTAATTGATGGAACTTCTTTCACAGTAAGAAGTGTAGGACAACATATCAACAAAAACATAGAAAAAAAACGAGACGAAAGCAAAGAGTTCAACACACCTTCATTAACACCATAACCAAGAAATGTTGTCACAAATAGCTTGTACTTATATCTGTCATCATCATCACGACAACCAAGATTCACATTTTCTACATTACTACTTCGAAAGTCATCTCCTGGTGACATCTCGAAAGCAATTTGCATACTTGCTCCACCCATGTCGATCATTCCCACGGTCTCTGGGCGTGAAGCGTTTGGACTACTAGTGGCTTTGAATTTGCCTTGAAACAGAAGAACTATCAAATAATGAGTCATAAAAATCACGATAAAGGTAAATGAAAAGAAATAATCTCAAAACAACCTAGTATATAGTTAACTGCAATCCAGCTATAAATTCCTTCCCATTTCCCTTCGATAACACGAATATGCTCTTTCATGATCTGTGGAGTAAAAAATGTAAACAAATTAAAGTAACAAGTAACATCGAAACATCCTAACAAGAAAAGTAACACTAAAAAGTTAAAAGGTAAACCACAAGAGCTAGGGGAGCGTGTAGCGCGGTGGTCAGAGGCGTCCTTCAATACACATGGGATCGATCCCAGCGCCCAAGGGCCACCAAGCTCTCCATCCCTCCGGGGTCGGCAGGATAGGAGCAATCACACGATACATCGGTAGGCCACTGCGAATCATCGTGGAGACCAGATATGCATTCAGTCGCCTCCAACGATGCTTACTGAAGTCGAATGCATGGCGCATCCCTCAGGGATTGATCAACGCCGAGAGCTTTATCCCTTACTATTGTCTTTACCAGAAGGCCTACAAAGGTTTTGACAAAGTGGTTATAACCATATTGATAAGGAACAGGATATGGTGTAAATTAATGGTTCAAACACAAAGAATTTTTGTTACCTGCATTGTAGTCATTTGAGGTAGTTTAGTGTGAAGATTGGTAAGGATGGCAATTTGTTGTCTAGAAATTCAATCTTATAAAGCTAATGAGGAACACATCAAAAAAGAACGAAGCTGTATCACTTGATGGCAAAGCAAAGAAGTTATTACGGAATGAAAAGAACTCACTCTTCTGGAACTAGCCTCATTCCAGCGGTTGCCAAAAGGAATACTGGTGTATACGGCAACTTCTCAACAGGTATGAATTGAGAAGCATAATCCAACAGCGGTTTCACATAATCTAATAAAAGTTACCATCAGGTATAATTACGATCCAGCTAAATACATAGAGGCCGAAATCATTTGCTTCCATGAAACAAACACACTAAGCATTTATGTTGTTCTAATTACCTGCAGCTTCTTCAGGACGATCTTGAAATGAGCTAAGCCCTGGATAAACCTTTTTAACAACGTGGTTGTTCGAATGGTCTAATACAGGACCAATCTCAATTAGTTCATTATCTATAACGAGCTAAATTTTTTTTCATTCCTCAAAGTGAAGAAATAAATAGCAAGTTTTTTGCATTGATGAATTCCAGTTTCTTACCATATATTCCCAAATTCAACCTGTAACCAAAATGGGAACGAATGTTAGGTCACCAACTGGATATATTCATATTAAGAAGTACTGGATTAAGACGTCCATTATTTCATCATGTTCATCATTTGTAGCCATGTTAACCATCCAAAAACACGAGCAGGTAGTAGCCATCATAACTGTCATTCGTTGGAATTTTCTAGAGAGTTCGGCTGGTTCGAAAGACAAGAAACGCGCTAATGCTTAAAAAAGAGATCTTTTTTAACCTTCTTTTTTTTTACATAAAAGTAGCCATTGCAGAGCTTTACGATGTATAAGCACTAATATTAACTGTGTGAGTTAAGGAGTCGGAAATCTCAGTTTAGAAGACAATGCTGAGTGGATGAATCCCTTCCGTACACCGCAGTTAGACCCATGAAACTCCATCGGTCACAAGCCAGAAGCAAACCATTAAATGGGACTTGCTCCATAAATATCAAAAAATACGAGGAATATGGAACGAAAAGCAAAAAAAATGATAGATAATAGTGGAAACATCAAAAAATCTTAAGTGTACCAATGATTGAAGAACACACCAAACATTCTTCATTATCTGAATTACTTGTCCACTTGTATAAAAAAAGTCGAGTACCAGTGGAACCAGCATCCATAATGACACCGTATGAATTCTCATTCTTCTCTTCTGAAAGTGAAAGTCAGCATTAATACCTATGATATCGCGACTTCGATAGAACGTTCCCAAGATCGAAAAGTTGCACTAAACAAGGATAATAACTGTTGTTAGACTATTCTAGTTAAACATGGAGACCTCGAATGTGTAAGAAGTTACTTATTTCAAGCTCCCAAAACACCAAAGAGATAAAAGGATAAAGGATAAAGCTCTCGGCGTTGACCATTCCCTGAGGGATGCGCCGTGCATTCGACTCCATTAAGTATCGCTGGAGGTGACTGAATGCATAACTGGCCTTTACAATGACTCGCGGTGGCCTACCGATGTATCCAGCCAGTGCTGCTATCCTCCCAGACAAGTGTGGCACCAAAGAGACAGGACTTTAAAATACTCAGATATGTTACTAAATGGGAATATCCATTAATAAATTAAAAAATTAGGGAGCGTGTAGCACACTGGTAGTGATGCAGATCATAGTGAGCACGGTACTGCTTTGATCTCGCGCAGGGCTCACCAAGCATTTCATCCTTTCGGGGTTCGAAAAATCGGTACCAGACTTGTTCAGAAAAAAATCACTTAGTGCAATCCAAGTAGAAACGCTCTGGCCCGGCCATGTAAGGGTTCCAGGGAGAATCGATTCGACCAGCATTCTACAACATTAATGATGAAGGGAAAATCCTCAAACAGCAACCGAAGCCACACGTAAAGGTTGGAAGACCTTCATTGATGACGGATATGAGGAAACGAATCGAAGGTGAAAAACACTGGGATCCGCAAAGTAGACGTGAAGAGGGGTCATATGAAGAAAAATCCAAAATTTCAGTAGTAAATTAGTGTTTAGTACAGAAGAAATTCAAAAGAAGACACACCTTCCGCATATCTACCGCCTCTCAAATAGGTGTTAATTGTGTCGGCATGATCAGAATGATTCAGAATAAGATAGAGTGGTATGAATACGATGAGCACTGCAACGAGGCACAAGCAACGTGTTGTCATCCGAACCATGAAAGGATCTCTCAGTCGTTTGCCGTCCTTCTGATCATACCGACAGAACGGCAAGGATGTCTGGAAAAATCAAGGATAAGACAGACACAGACAAGACTACTCTACCACAAAAAGAGAACTAACAACAAATGGTTACTGTTAACCTACTATATAACGAAAACGAAGAACAGAACTACCGGTAAAGAGAGAGAGACACACACACAGAGACAGAGAGAGTTGTATGTGTCCTCGTGTTCTCGAGATAACCAATGAATTCTCCTTCATAAGAGCTCAATGAGGCAGTTTGTTAGTTCCCAATAACAAAAAACTTGGATGAAAGTGGAAAATGTGCAGAAAAAACAAAACAATATGAGAATAGAGCATCTCATCACAAAAACATCTACGCATCCGTAATAATCAATACAGAAAAAGTTATCTTTTTCCCTATTCATTAGATGCATAGGTAACAATGCACTTCAGAAGAAACACCTCCTTCAACTCACCGGTTGACTTATCGATCTTAACGATGGAATCGCTGCTGTTCTGGCAAAGATCCTGCATAAGGCAGTAAGATATCACTCGATCTACAAGGGTTGACTTTCCTCTGGTGATATTGGGACACGCTTAGAAGAGATTCCATAAAAAAACACACACACACACACACACACACACCCACACAAATAGCAGAACGAAGAATAAACCGGTTTCCGTAGGTCACCAAATAACGTGCCCTTCAACGATGTCGGGCAGTCAGACAACCGGTGAGCCGATCAAATCTCGACTTCTTCGGGTCATCGCCATTGGAACTGGATCAAATCAACATCTCCACTACGACGCAAGATCTGAAGATTGTTTTCTGTTCTACAGCCACAACATGAGAAGAACCTTTTCTAGTGCGCCCTAGCCGAATTGACCCTGCTCTTAATAGACAACGCTCATATAAAATAATAAAAGTCACTAACTTCTACGGAAACACTCAGATCTTTACACTCCCTGAAAAGCTGCAGATGACGTCGACTTTCACGCGACAGCTCTAAAAAAGACAAAGTGTAAGAAGACCAACGTACGTGAATTAATCGACGGGAGTTTCACAACAAATAAATCGATCCTATCACGAAATGTCATTTCTTCAAGCCTTGTCGGATATCGATCCATTGCCAATCTCGCTCACTATCTAAGATCTTATCACGTCATCTGGCCATCTTCTATCTTCAACCTGCGCGCCAAAAAAAGATCACTTTCACAAACTGCAGGTCACAAAACCATGTTGCTTATGGATGGGAGTGGCAAAGACAATTTATGATAAGGTAAAACAAGTGAGGGCGCTTAGTGCAGTGGTTAGAGGCGCTCTGCAATAACACGGATTCGACCCCTAGCCCCCAGACTCACCAAGCCTTCCATCTCTCCAGGGTCGGCGCATTGGTACAAGAGCTGTCTGAGAGGATAGCAGCACTGACTCGACATATTGCTAGGCCACCTTGAGTAACTGTATGGGATAGATATGTATTCAGTTCCAATGCCTAATGAAGTCAATTCATGGCGCGTCCCTAAAGGCTTGATCAACGCCGATATCTTTATCTTTCTGTTCATCAAAGAAATGATTCGCAGTGAGAAGTCCGACAAATTTCCAGTCGGAGACTTCCACGCTCTAACAGAAAACACCATAACAGAAAGCATGGATAATGGAGATGGATGAACGGTAGAAAGAGAAATAAGGAGAAGAAGACAGTCACCTTCGCCAACAGCAGATGGTGCTTCTTTGACGTCACCGTAGTGCTTTTTTGTACAGGATTCGAACATCGCTTCTACTTGCGAGGTTTCGATTCTGCACTGCGCTGGGAAACAACGATAACTCCAGAAGGGAAGCAAAAAGTCTCGTACGACGAGAACAATTCGGATGCAGCCCGCCCCTATATTGCTGGTTTATGAAAGATCAACCTACGATTAGTAGTTGCTCGTCAAAGGACATTATTGTCTCGTATAAACCATAGTTCTTCAACAGTGAACTTAGGATCGTCTCTTTATCAGTACTAAGGAGTCGGTTGAAAAGTGAAGAAAAAACAGGCCAAATCTTACTACGAAACAATCCAGTTGGCTAGTAATAAACGCATTCAGTAGTAGATTTTTGCAAGGACATCTACAACAGGGCAGGAAGAAAAAAGCTTGGGATCAGCCACCGCGAATATGATCTTTTGTTATCAACTCTGATCACTGATGATAGATCTCCTACTATCTCTAACCGTGTTAAGGAAATATAGCAGAAAAATTCTACTACAACGTTTTTCGTCAACAATTATGTATTCTTGATAAACAGATACGAGATTGTCGATGAGCCAGTTTGGTCATGAAAACTACTTTCAAGTTTGCAGATATTCGTGCCATCGAAAAAGAACGTAGGACTTTCGTAAAAAGAAGCCCTACGACGAAATACCTATCCTAACTTACCTGATATGGAACTGTCGAACACACAGTCGTGGAAACCGTGACCGTTCACCTATTGCCCTTCTGGATACAGTGACATTCTCGCCTTAACATCGGAGGGCAACAATGATATTTTTGTAGTTGGCAACTCCCGGCGAGCGTCGCGGATTTTATTCGGAACTTCTACAACTTCAAATAGCACCAGTTCCCGAAGATCTTTTATGATCTTTTATCGATTCCCTTCAAAGTTTTAAAAAATCCAGAAATATTGGCTGCGTGGAGCTTGTCTAGCTCCAAGTTGGCGTATCAACATGAGATTTTGTGCAGTAAGATGTCCTTTATGTGATTTTTTAAACTTTGGGCGTTTTTAGCACTAATGCAAAGGTGTTAGGTGAGCCAGTCGCATTCCTTGTCGATATTTCTTATAACGATTTCTTCTCAAAGACGGTCAGAGAAGCAAAAAGAAAAACGAACACAATGATGGCTTAAAAGCCGATGGTTGGAGAACATGAAGAAGTGAGCGATATCGATTAGGAAGAACCTTCCAGTCACCATAATGTGATGCGTTTAGTTACGGTACTCTCCACTAGGAAATTTCCACGTTTAATGTCGAGAAGGAGTCTCTCGGAGTCAATAAAATGAGGCTTACCGTTTGCCGTTTTTGGTGATTAAGAGTCATGGAAAAATTGTCAAACTCTGGCATGATGACAACTATACTCAGCAGTGCGCCAAGTTTTAGAAGATAAGAAGAATTTAGTTGTTCGATACGACCTCCAACCATCTTCCATGCCCTACTTAGGGCGTTTAGCCGTACTGACGTGCAAAATACAATTTCCACTAGAAACAAGCACACTCAAATTGTCATGCATTAATATGTCTTCACACGGAAGGAATGTCTTAACCTGGCACAGTAGAAACAAGTGGCCCATCCAATGACTACCGCTGTGTCTCAGGGCAAGGGAAAGTCGCTTCCGGTCTCCGTTTAAACCCAGGATCTCTGTCAAACTGCGCTCCGCACTCTCACGAACAGTCAACTAAGGATACTTATGTGAGGAAAAAATGGTGGAAGTAGACTAGTTATACAAGAAAATTACATCTTTCTGCTATCTGAAATGCACCACAATGACAGAGTTTCTGTATAGCGGTATCAGAGAGTGGAATCCAGTACAATAACATCAAATCTGTTCATTGTCGTAATGAAGTGAGGAATACGACACATGTGCTATTATTTTGATTACTGCATGACCAGCCATCACATGTGCAACTCTGTGGGAGTCCTAGAATTTCTTTCATTCCATTCATTCCCTCGCATCCATTGCCCACGAAGATCTCTAAACTTTACGTGTGGCTTTGGTTGCTGCTTGAGGATCTTCATTTCATACTGAATGTCATAGAATGCTGACCGAGCAATTCTCCTTGGAGTCCTGACATAGCCGGGCCGGAGCGTTCCCAACTGGACTACGGAGAATAAAGAACCTGAGACGTCTGATACCAATTTCCCCATTCCGGAGGGATGAGAGGCCTGGTTGGGCCTGGGCGGTGTCGAATCAGAGCCTGGGTGGGTTAGGCCGTCCGCGTAATGAACGGGATCGCTCCCACTGCGCCACCTTCTCCAGTTTTGAAATGTAGTCAATACAAATAACATCAAGAAACAATCCGCGATTCAGGTAGGTCGGCTTTAAGATCCACACATTGAAAGCGAAACAGATGGATCAGTCAAACAGTAGAAAAAAGTTGATAACAGTAACTTCTACAGGGGATCAAAAACCCCATCTCCGCGAACAAAGACCGTCACAAAACGAACCGAACGACAGATAAAAAGCTGTTAATCGGCCTATATAAATATAAAATGAAGACGATGGTCATCTAAGTGCTCAAGCAAGTTGAAGGATCAAATCTGGTAAGTGCTCCGAATATAACAACGTCGCCTCTAAACCATTTACAATCCCCAGAAGTAGCAAAGCGAAGAGATGATGAAGATTCTGGAGAATGCAACGCATAGAAACGGCGCTCGTTTCATTTATCATGACATAGATGCCAATGATAAATTATACTACACTTAAATTGTGGAGACATAGCAAGTTATCTATCTGGTGTCAATAGAAAAGGTTGTTACTATTGATCACTTCATTAATCCAAAAACTGCAAGGAATAGCCATATATTTACACTCCGCACGTGTATTTCCCAAAAACGGCGCGTGTATCGCAGTGGTCGGAGGCGCCTTGCACATGGTACCGATCCCAACACCCAAAGCGCACCAAGCCTTCCATCTCTCTGAGGTCGGCAAATTGGTACAGACTTGTCTAGGAGGATGGCAGCATTGGCTCGATACAGCGGCAGAACACCGCAAATTATTGTAAAGGCCGGATATAAATTCAACCACCTCCAACGATGCTAAATGAAGTCGAATGCACAGCGCATCCCTCAGGGATTGGTCAACGAGCTCTATCCTTCTATCCTTTTATGTGAATACTTATAGCAATTACTGTAGAATAAGAAGACCAATATAATATGCCAGAGAGGAATGTGTGAGAAATTGTTGATGAAAGAACTGAAATATCGAAGAACTCTCGAAGTGAAACTTCGATGACAGGAAGAGTTCAACTGTCTTGGATTTGTTTGAAAGCTTGTCTCACGACCTCTTTAGGCGAAAAAAACCAATAGCAAACCAGTCACTTTGAAATCGTCTGAACCAATCGTTGACAAATTTTCGGAAAAATCAGAAGGTTTAGAAAGATATCTGATGCATTGTTTCATTAGTCCGTAAATAACAAGCCAACAGACGCACTTTTTCCAAGCTGAACAAGTTAAAACATATCGATTAGGGGGCATTTTTATCTTAATAACTACAAGATGCAAAAACTCTGAAACGTAAGCAGCAAGGAAACCTACGTCATATTACTAAAATCAATACTACAAAGTACTAATAGAGTAGCTGCATACGTGGTAGTTGAAATACTCGGCGTGATTAGCATTGGAGCGCGAGATTATCCCCAATACGTCGAACTCCATTTGCGATGATTTGAGACGTAGAGGAACTTCGAAATTCCTCTTAGTGTCAAAATTTGGCGGTCCCTCAATTATTAATGTGGTCACTAGGTTTTTGATGAGCAGTTTCTTCAAACGGTCTTTCTCTTTAAAGAAATGTGCTTACGAATACTCTGGTACGATGCTAATGTGTGCACCGCCCCTCTCAGCTTCTAGAATTGACTACATGTGTATTCCCAAGTGTTCCGTTGAGACAGCGTTTTCTTCTTTTTTGTTTCTAACACCCTTACAAATAACTTTAGTTCTTCAATTAAATTTAGAACGAATTCTTTTGTCGAAATCATCTGTATTACCCGTAATCCCACTGATCGTCGATTGACTCGAGCGGGAGGCAGTAAATCTTCCATTTCTCCCAGTCGAGTGCAGAGCAGCCCAGTGGGTATTGCTCGCTCTAGGGACTCGTCGAGCGTCATGTCTTTCTTCTAGGCTTTTTCGTGAAGAACTCCCGGGTCGGTGGTCTTCCTGCAGCACGTTTGACATCCCGAGGAATTCAGTCACTAACGGCTCTTGTCCATCGGTTTTCGTTCATACGCATTACGTGTCCGACCCACCTTATCTTCGACAGTTTGGCGTATAGAACGACGTCCTTGTTTTTTTGATCGTTGGCGGTGGTCGGAGCTTCGGATCCCTTCCCTCACATGTGCGATACGGGATACTCCTAGCATCGCCCTTTCGAGTGTGCGTTCAATAACGATGAATGACCTTTCGTCCTTCTTATGCGGCGACCATGTTTCTGACGCATCCGTAAGGGCAAGGAGAATCGTTGAATCGAAAAGACAGCCACGGAGTCGGGCGTTCTGTGTTCTCTTTACTTCGTCCTCGATGCTCTTGACAGCTTCCCAAGCCGCTCGCTTCCTCCTGCTTAACTCTAGAGCTAAGTCGTTTATCATGTTGATTTCTCGACGTAGACAAAAAAGGAGTATTCGGATATACTCATTCCGTTGAGCGTGAATAGGGCATAGGTAACCAATCCGTTCCTCATGAACACTGTTTCGTGAGAGTTAGTCGAAGACCAACCTTTCCACAAGCCTTATAAAAGTCGGTAAGCATTCGTTCTGTCTGACTAACGCTTAGTGCTACAAGAACGATGTCGTCGGTAAAGCGACGGTGGTTTGATTGCCTGCAATGAAATTTCACTCCCATGTTTTCCAATTCCAGTGTTTTCATGACGTTCTCGAGGGTGGTGGTAAATAATTTTGGCGAGATGGTATCGCCTTGCATAACCCCCTCTTTTGACGTCAACACGTCAATGTTAGTGTCGTAATAGAATGGCGGTACCTTGGTTGTGGATTTTTTATATAGCTCACAAATAATCTTTGTATACTGAGTGGGGACACTCTGATTGTGTTGGGCTTCTATGACTACTTTCATCTCATATGAGTCAAAAGCCTTCTTTAAATCGATGAAAGTGAGACAGCGCGGTCTTTTGTACTCTCGCGATACTTCAGTGAGCCTTGTTATCGTGTGGATGTGGTCCATCGTACTAAATCCTTTTCGAAACCCTGCTTGCTCACATGGCTGCCATTCGTACAGGGTTCTATCAATCCTGTTTACAATGACTGACTCGACTGAAAAGTTTGTAGACGGCAGACAGCAAGCAGATTGGGCGATGGTTGCCGATATCGTGAAGGTCACCGTTCTTGAACATTAGCACGGTCCTGCTGGTCTTCCATTGAGTACGAACTTTGCATTCAGACAGGTAACGTGTGAAGAGCCAAGCCACTGTGTTTACAAGGACTGGCGGAAGGTTCTTCGGGTGTTCTGGTCTTATCCTGTCCGGACCTGGTGCTGTTCGATTTTCCACTGACGAAATGGCATGTCGGATTTCGGGAGTGGAAACCGGTGGTACAACATATCCATCCTCCTTTATTTCATGTGAGGAAAGGAGGACGTAGCTATCGAAGAGATCTGAGTAGTATTCGTGAATGATTTTCTCCATTGCCTTTCTTTACGCTGTAACTGTTCCGTCTGAGCGTCGGAGTGCAATCATCTTGGTCTTGTAATTAGCCAAGCTTCGGTGGGCTTTGCGAATACTTTTTCCCACTCTCTGCAGCTTCGACCATTACTGCTGCGATTCTCTCTTTAAGATCTTCTTTTTATCTCCTGTCTGCATTGTTTTTGCAAGTTCGGACGTTAGTTCGCGGTTGACTACACCTCGTGCGATTCCACGCCAGCGTACTAGCTCGAGTGTTTCTGGAAAGAGGCGTCTCTTGGTGACTTTCGAACTCTCAGCTTTCATGGCGCTAACGTGAAGATGTTGAATGAGCCGATCGTATTCCTCGTCGATGTTATCGACAACGGCATCTTCCCAACAGCCGACTAGTGAATTGAATAAGTATAATCATTAGTGATTTATAGTGGTTTTTGGGGCGTCGTTTTTTGAATTTTATTTACTTTCATTTATTTTGTTTTATATGACGCGTCTTCACCTCTACTGTGTGGATCCCAGCACTTCTCACATGCTTCGATTGCTGCTTGAGTATTTTCATTTCACGTTGAATGTTGTGAGGTGCTGTTCAGATCGATCCTCGTAGAACACCTGGGATAGTCGGGATAGAGCATTCCCAACTGGGTTGAAGACAGCGATGGAGCAAGTCCGGTACTAACTGCTCCCGGAGGATGGGGGGCTTGGCGGGATCGGGCCAGTACAACGCTCAAGGATGGTCGGCAATGCTACTATCCCCCCCCCCTTCCCCTCCCTCAAGAAGGCGATGTTCATGAGAAATGGATCTGTCTCTGGATTGCACTGAGCTCAATCGAATATTTCCCAATGCTTCAGCTATGTCTACCTGAGTATGGAAGTCAACACGATGAATGGTTTAGCTCCAGAGTTGAGCGCGAGTTGTTTGAAACGCGTATAAGAGCATCGCCAAAGTAGTAAAGAGGTTTAAGAACCCTCGATTTTATACCCACCTTTTTGCTCTACTATTTCTCCTACTGTTTTCAGCCTTTTTTCTACTTTTTCGAATTTGGCGGTTTTTTCTTTTTCTGCGAGAAGAAAAAAACCTCGCACGATGGGAGAACAGCAACATCGTTCATACAAAACCTTCAGTTTACTATGGTGTGGTTGATTTCTCCGAGCTACTCTCCATTAGAGGGTTCCCACCTCCAGCATTGAGGGTGGAGCTTCTGAAATTCCGAGTTACCATAAATGGTCCTGGTCGTCGTGATAAACTCAGACAGCCGCTCAACCTCCTCGTTCCATTCTAATCCGTGGGTTCCCAATATGACGTTCTTCAGACGTATTTCTAAGTCCAATCTTAGCGTTAAAATCTTCAGTGACGACCTTGAAGAATGTATGGTCTTCTTTTTACAACTTCTCCAAGTCCGTATAGAACGCTTCGACTTCTTCATCTTAGTTTCATGTCGGCGCGTAAACAGCGAGGATTGTCAACAACGGAGCCGGTATTGATCCAGATAACTTCAACCAGAATGGTCCAATTCGGGTTGTTACTTGTTCCAATGAATCGACGTTCATGACCAAACTCATGTTGACGAGAACGCCGACGCCACCGATTACTCTATTGCATCATATTCTGAGGGATAAGCTCTTCTCCGGTGTCATAGACGGCGTTGAATGGATGGCGCCTCCTCGTCTTAACCAGTCCGATGATTTCGTTCCTTATCCTTCTTGCGTGTATGATCATCTCCTCCATCGAGGACTCAAATGTAAGTGTGCGTGCATTGTAGGTACACATGGCTCTTAGTCCCTTAGTCCTTTGCAATTTAGGCAGCTTGCAATGGCTCTGAGACTTTAGCAGCCTTCTATCCAATACTGCCGTATCGGGGGGCTCTATTGGGGTCGGGGGGAATGAGGCTCGTTTATTTTACTCTGTTTAACGTTCGTTCGATACCCGCGTATAGTTTGCTGAGCTCTGATCGTGAAGGCTGGGCATACTCACGTTAGCTTTCCAATCTGTCCTAGAGTAAACGGAAAAGCTTACTTGTTGGAAACAACTTCTAACCGCCTCCCATATACTTCCCTGTCACTTGATTGCAGGCTTTTGACCGAATTGACTCGTAGAATACAATCCGCATAAACGAGAATACACCCACGCACGTATAAATGAATACATACTTGTCAATGCAGAATATATGTGCCAAATCGGCGGAGCAGAGGCTGGGAGTCCATCACTGGATCCACCGGCATCACAGGAAAGCAAAGGTCGCCTTGGTCGCGATTAACCTCCTTTCCGCCACCTAGGTACCCATCACGTAGCATCGGGATCAACCGGCATGAGATTCCTCTAAAAGCGAGATCCGTTCATCGAAGTACGTGTATTCACTGCGTCTCTTTGTGGTCGTCCCGGCAATAGTCGAGTATGGGAAAAAAATTTTTCAGGAATAAGCTGACTTTTTTTGGAGGAATGGTTATGGGATCAGGATTACGGATGGTGCAATATAAAAGAAGTGCCGTTCGATAATACGATTTGGGCTCTGGTTCGATCTCACCTTCGATTAAGCAAGTATCACATCCGTCCAAGGTCAAAAAATTACAACCAGTCTTATCTAGGAGAGCAAAAGGAACTTACTTGATACATTGTCAAGCTTCCGCAAGTTACTGGAAAGATCAAGTGTCCATTCACTCAACTTCACACAGTTTGGATGAGGCATTCCATGTTCACTGTTCTTGGGGATAAGGTAGCTACAAGGTGTTTCAAACATTATAAATGTGCATGTGTATTTGCATTAGAATCCCTTAGAAGGTACTAATCACCTATTTGTTAAATTTGACCAAGCAACTGAACAGTGTTGATTCCTGAAATACTCGCCCGAAATGGAATTTTTTTCTTTATTACCTTTGCGAAGCGAGTCGAACCAATATCCGCTAAGCACCGTGTCTTTGCTCTTAAGGAAGCGACTTCCATAAGAAGATCATTGGAGGAGGTTGAAACTAGCTTCGCTATCTCAGTCACGCAGAAGACAGCGACTTCTACGAGATTGGTTTCCCACAAATAAACCGAAATCAAGTTTACATGGTTGACCTTTTTTCTAACTATAAGTGAAATTTGAAAGACATTTTACACTACGAAGGCGACCAACCAATACCGCTGTTACCGTTGTCATCTGGCTGTCTTCTGGAGTTGACCGTCATTGCGTGTCCAAACGAGTCATATGTGACTCACTTGGTCTCTGCTTGTTTTGCACCCCAGCTTTTTATAAGTTCTTGTATTCAATTCGTAGGTTCTCCCAAAATGTCATAAGAGGCGTCGTGCGAGAAAAGTTGTTTTTCTTTGCTTGTACTACCTACAACTGTGGCACGTGTACTGCAGGAACCGTTGTCAATGATGAGAGTACAAAGACAGCGAGGGTATGACGAATTTAGGAGTATCAAGATGTCTCTGCTTGCCGCAACGTTTAGTTTTTTTCTCTTCACTAAGAGGCTGGGACGCGTGTACCACAGTGGTTAGGGCTCCCTGCAATACACAAAGATTCAATCATGCGTTCCAGGCTCACCAAGCCTTCCCCTGCCTCCGGAGTCGGAAAATTGTGCCGTATCTCCTTAGGGAGAATAGCAGCGCAGGTTCGATACATCGGTAAGTCACTGAGAGCCATTCTATAGGCTAAATATGTACTCACTCATCTCCAACGACGCTGAATGAAGTCGAATGCATGGCGCATCCCTCAAGGACTGATCAACGCCAACAGCTTTATCCTTCACTCTTTAACCAATAGATTAGTACAGGGACGGACCTTTGCCCATGAGGACGATGACCAGTCTCTATGCTCTTTGGGGGTGAGTCGTCGGTGCAGGCTCATATATGACTCAGATCGGCGCGCCGAAATAGCACGCGCCATCCGACGTCGTTGCTGTCATTTAGAAAAAGCAAAAAAAAGGAAAGTAAACATGACGGCCACGTCGTATTGTGAATGTGTTGAAAAGCACAACGCATCAATGGAAAAGGTTTTTCTTGTGGGTTTCTGCCTTATGCCTTATCTGTTATATTTTTTGCACTTTTCTCCTTCCTCTCCTTAGTTCCTGCCCTTCAAGAATCACTATAGGCGCCAAGGTTTTCAACGACTAGGCACAGCTGATTTTCTTCAATTCGCAATCGACGATGTACTGGGAAAAGCCTATAGAATAGTCATCCATTCTGGATATGTAGTAAGTTTGTAGCAGTAGTGTTCTAAACCTCTGAAAATTTGTATTTTGCTAGACCTTATCACTATTTTATATGTTTCCAGAGAGGAATTCCTTATGTTAGAAGTAGAAAGGTGGTGTAATTCTTTAGCCAATATTCTTTTAAGGAAATTGTTTATAGAAAGAAAGACCATGGTCAAATTTTAGTGGTTTTGATATGCAGGAATTTTTAAAGAATGTGGGCATAGGGATTTGATTCTGAAGGCGCATATCGTAGCCGCATCGGTGCATGCCAAGTTATCTCTATCTGGGTTACTGCTACAAGTGGCATGCCTCGTGTTCATTGACACATACTCCAACGGGCCAAAATTATTGAGAAGTTTCTTCCATATGAACGTTAAGACGATTGACCGATGTCTCCGTTTCTTCCGTCAATCTGTTAACCACAAACTATTGGGACGAAGAACAGAACGCAGTTGAGACAGGATAACATCAATGACTTAGTCTGGAAGCTCCAAAGCTTCAAACGCAATAAATTGCACAAGAACTTCTCAAAGATTTTGGTTCACGTCTTGTCAAATGCTCATCGAATTAAAACCGTAACACCTGCATCGCCTGTCTTATCGTTGATCGTCCAATGACTCAAGCGGGAGCCAGTCAATCTTTCATTTCTTCATGTCGCGTGCAACGCTAACTCAGTGGGTTCTGCTCGCTCTAGTAACTCGTAAAGGATCACGGTTTTCTTCCACGGTTTACGTGAAGAACTCTGACTATGGGGTGGGTGGTCTTCATGCTGTGAGTTTGACAATCTGAGGAATCCAGCCGCTAACTGCTCTCGTCCATCGGTTGTCGCTTATCACATTGTGCATAGAACGGCGCCTTTGATTTTCGATTCTTGATGTACATGGGGGCTTCAGATCCCCCCTCAACGTGATACACGATGCCCCTATCATCGTCCTTTTGACTGCGTGTTCTGTAACGCAAAGAGATCTTTCATTTCTTTCACTTAGCAACTACATTTCCTGCGACTGCGTTACGGCAGGAAGAACGGTGGAGTTAAAAAAGTGGGACACAAAGTAAAGTGTTCTTTGTCTTCTTCACCACATCCTTGATGTTCTTGAAAACTCTGCAAGTCGATCGCTTTCTATTTTCAACTCTAGGGGAGTAAATGCTTCATCCTGTTGACTTTCGGACCTAGATAAACACAGCCAGAGTATTCTAAAACATTCATACTACTGCGCGCGAATGGGGAATAAGAAACAAATCCATTCTTCAGGAAAACTGTCTTCGTAAGATTTAGCCGGAGTCCAATGTTTTCACACGCGTTGTTATAGTTGGCAGGCAAACGTTCTGCTTGGCTAATGTTTGGTGTCATAAGAAGGATGTCATCAGCAAAGCGAAGATGATGTAATTGCCGACCATCGATTTTCATTCCCATGTTGCCTCATTCTAATGTTCGCAAGATGATCTTGAAGAAAATGATAAATGATTTTGGCGAGAAGGCATCGCCTTGCCTAACTCGTCTTTCGGTGTCGATGTTAGTATCGTTATAGAATCGTGATATTTTATTAGTGGATTTTTTTGTACAGCACGGAAAGAATCTTTGTAGATTGAGTAGGGAAGCCCTGCCTGTCCAGCGCTTCGATGATTGGTTCTCTCTCATCTGAGTCAAAAGCTTTCCTTAAATCAATGAACGTGAAACAAAGTGGTCTGTTGAACTTCGCGTCACGAATGAAAAAATTTATAGATGATAGACAGCAAGCAGATAGGGTGATACTATTCCCTAATATTACAAATGCGCGTGTGGCGCAGTGATCGGAGACGCTCTTCAATACATACGCGGAATCGATCCAGCGCCTATTGCCCACCAAGCCTTCCCTCCCTCCGTGGTCGGCAAATTGGTACCTGACTTGTCTGGAAGGATAGCAGCACTGGCTCGATACATTGGTAGCTAGGCCACCGCGAGTCGCTGTAAAGAGCAGATATGCATTTAATCACCTCTAAACGATGCTTAATGAAGTCGAATGCATGGCGCGTCCCTGAGGAACTGACCAACGCCGAGAGCTCTATCCTTTTTTATTTATTACAAATGCACTCTCAGCAATAACTTGTGAAGACCTCTCTTCTTTCTTTCATCGGTCGGCGTGTTGAATACCACCCGTCATAAAAGCTGACAAATACCAACATGACCAAATCTCAGAACAGCTTAAACCACACTATCATACGTTGATGAATACTATGTACAAGTCACACAACTGTTGTAAATTAGGATCTTCCGTTCCTCATAAGGATAATAACTCGGAGCCTCTGGTGCCGAACGATATGCTGTGGACGGTTGGAATGGCGTACCTTGCAAGAGTCAACCATTCTCTTGATCTACACTGCTTCCTTTGCTAAAGTCAATACCTAATAAAAACAACAAAAGTTCTTTCTGTCTTGGGAAAGAGTTCAAAAGACCATTAGATTCAATATCGATCCGAAGTAATAGATATTATCTAGCCATCCTAGGAAAACATGTGAGCTCCAGCTACCACAAACATCCCACTTAACTAAATCGTTTATCGATCGTCTTTAGTGGGACATCTTCGTTTCGACATTTATGGACTTCATCCAATGGTAGATCATGTAACCCACCATCCTACAGTCACTTCCGCGGCATATAAAGTCCACTTTTTGCTATCTCGCATTCGTTATATCTCATAGTTCCTTACTAAGTTTTTTCTTCTTTCTTTCCTGTAGATCGTCTTCTCAGAGCCAAACAACAGTCGATAATTGTATGTATTGTGATCGTTTCAGTACTTTACTTACTTACTTACTTTACGCAACTTCTTGTAAGAGCTTGGATTTGATTGTGTGGGAAAATGCTTTAAGATACGTCTAGTCGTCTTCCTGTTGAAGCGGAGTTGTCAGACGAAGTGTTTTGAACATGATGCACTGTTCCGATTCAGAAACTCTCGGAGCCGCGGTTGGAATGGGATATTTTGTTGTGCTTAAGAAACTTAGTAGGATTAACACTACCGAATCGAAAGACGGTTGACCTCGTGTTTGGTATTGATTCGCCTTCTTTGTGTTTTATGTGAGATAAATACAAACGACGTAACGATGTGTCCAGGCTTGAAATCCTGTGATGGTTATTTCGACTTCGAGACGACGTCAGTACATTAGCATCAACATCAAGAGCATTCAGTGACGACTTGTGAATTGGTTTGATATCCTGCTCTGAGAGCATGATTTTAAGTCGACAATTCTTGTGCTGGAGCGTTGAGCTCTCTGTTAGTTGGGTTTCTCTTCACTATTGCCTGAAGGTTGTATAAAAGCTCTAAGCTGGACAGTTTAACAGCAGTTCTTTTTTCGACTCGCGTGACTGACAATCAACAGGCAAGCAATTGTTTTCTATTTGAATTTTATTCGATTAACACCATAGGGATCCTGAGATATGAGCAAGAAACCATGAGCATGATATGAGAATGAGCTATGACTGTAGTTCCAGCTCAACCAGGTTCAGTGTCAATTAGTGCTCCCCAGATCATTTCTTTTGACGACTGACTGCTGATAACACCTTTAGCTAAAAAAAAATGGCTGACAGAAAGGCAGAGCAGAAGCTTGGGTTGGTGTGCTGGATAGCACGTGAACCCCCGATAAGGACAATCCTGGGTTCGAAGGCTCGCTGAGGTTCTGAGTTTTGCTCATATCTCAGCATCCCTATGATTTGTACTAATGATTTTCTATTGTATTTCACATCGTACCATTCCAAGGAAAAGAAATAAGCAGTAGATAAAACAGCTAAGATTTTAGTTCGACTACTTCAGCTTGAGAATTACACATAGACGGTTAGATTAACTCACAAGAGTCTGACGACGTGCAGGCAAAATTAAAGTTCATACAAGTCGACAACGTTTCTTCACTAGGCGAAGCAATTTCCTAGAATCGTCTCTTAGGTTTTCCTGAGGCCTCACCGGATGCTACGTTACAGAAATGATATTTTTGTTCAATGGAACCGCTGTCTTGTCCTATTCGTCCTCTCTCATCGTCTTCGGTTGAAATTAAACCCAAGAAGAGATGGTAATTCTCATTAGAATGTGCAATAAACAGACTGATTTTCTGCATATCTTGGATTTTTCTGTAGTCCTTGTCAGAAATTTCGCATAAACTATTTGGATGGCAAATAAAGTTGTTAATGTGGTTGTTGAACAGCTCTAGGGTTCAATTGTTGTCCTAAATGGTGGGTAGCATGTCATGTTCACTTTTCTTTGCGAGCTCCGCTGGTGCAGAATCTCACTGCGACTGAGACTTCTTTGTTAGCAGTTCTTAAACCTATTTCTTCGAGGCATTTCTAGCTTTTTGCATCAAATTTATTATTTGATCGAAGCTTTACTGTAAAATTGCTCGTGGAAAATCATTTAAATTAAAGTGCCAAAGTAGATTCAGTTCGCTACGTCGTTGCTTAGCTGTTGATCGCAGGATTCGCTGTAGCAAAAGAAAATCGTTGCCATCCAGGAAGGGTGCCATTCGGAAGACGGGAAAGCTACTCTGTGGTCCGTAAATGCCAAGTGCGCCATCTGGTGATCTGAGAACGCTATAACTCACTGAAGACACTGAAGTCCCACAGTTAACAGCACGGCAACTTCGCGTCAACTCAACAAGATTAGTTCATAAGAACATATAAAAAATTGGTTATTTATGCCGAAGTTTATAGGAAGTTGGTCATTCCACAGGATAGTTATTATTTGTCATTTACAGTACTTCTGTTTTTGGCTGGCAAATTCCAAACCAGCCATGGCATGAATCATGGCCAGTTGGCGCAGATGTTCACATGGCATCGCAGCCAGCTTGAGATTCCTCTGGTGACTCGGTGTGTAAAAACATCCGCTAGAGGCCCAGCCCATATAGCTGCCCAGATTCCTTAGTCGGCACTCAGGAGTCGTCAGCAGCTGTGGAAACCAAGATCCTCTATGGCCTTATCATCCTTCCTTCACAGCATCATCATTGTTTGTATTGTCGAGTGTCATTGTAAGCATCCTCTTTGTGCCCCACCGATCTCGACTTACCATATCCATGCATCTCTTAGCTAAGTACCACGTCATCAACATGTAACTATGTCTCATCGTAGCGGAATATCAATTACATCGTATCACTTTTTCTTGAGCTTTGTAAAATCTTAATGACTTCTCCCAGAAGCCATTGATTTAACTCACCATTCATTTAGCACAATTGTCATTCATTACTCTACCATCGCTACTGCAACTCTTCGGGCTAATCGAATTTCGGTATAAGCCTCTTATTCTCGTATTGTTCAACTGAACAATTTTATTCGCTCATTAGTTTGTCACAGCACATCTTTGCAGCATTAGCTATACTAGATTACTCTATGTTAAGCATTGTGTGGTCTTAGTACCTTCTCCTAGCCGCTCATTTCGCTACCATATAATCTTCGCACGTCATTCGTTTCTCCCATTGCGTGTTGGTTATCCTTCATGTAACCTTTGTGTATTAAGCACAATGTATTATTATCGTATATTCGTATTGAACATATTGAAAAAGGCTTACCTACCCAAGCTTCCGAGTGGCAATTATGAAAGGACGAGAATTCGAAACTGCTGACTAAGTGGTACAAATTTTGGTGCACTGGCGGACACAAGCGCCCTACCCAAGCTATCTAGGGTATTCAGCGGGTATCACGCTTGACCATATCCAATACTTCAGTGGGAAAAGAGGAGAACGGAGTCCTGAGTTGCAGCTGAAGCCACACATGAGCTCTACTAGTTCCGTAGTTGATCAGTGTATGCCAACGAAACGAATAATAGTGCTCGACCGCATGAAGACAGTTCATCTAAGATTTCCGCTTCTGCCGCTGGCTCACTGTGCCTTTCATCCCTCCCGGTTCGGGAAAGTGGTCCGAACTTGTTCGGGAAAAAATCGCTCTCTTCAATCCAAGTGGGAACGCTGTAGCCCGGTCGTCTCAGAACCCGAGAAAGAATCCACTCCACCAGCATTCAACGACATTCATAATGAAAGCAAAATCCTCAAGCAGCAACCGAATCCACACCTAAAAGCTGGAGGATCTTCATGGATGACGGATGCGAGGAAACGAGTCCAATGTGAGAAGTAATGGGATCCGTACTGTAGATGTGAGAGACGAGTTGTACCAAAAAAGAAAAAAAAGAAGCTGTTTTCTAGCGGTGTAGCATAAAAACTAAAGGTATTAATCGATGTGTAAAAGTGCGCGCGGTTTTTTTAGTGGAACCAAAAAAAAGCTTCCACATCGCTTCGTTATGCACAGGGACAGAAAGTGGGAGCGTTGCGGATAGCAGTTAGGTGCCTATCACGTATAATCGGTCAATTCATGTGTCCAGCTAAACTCGTCTAGAAACGACGAAACACGAATGTCCATTAATTTTATACTGGATTCTATGCAGATGTGCTGTTCACATTTATTCCATACTAAGTTCGTAAGTAAAGGACTTCTATGGCGCTGAATTTCGTTAAATTATCTATCTGGCTTTTTTTAAAACGAAGGACCCGCATGGTGTGGTGGTGAACGCATTACTCCTCGAAAAGGACAATAGCGCGTTCGTTCCCCACCGCATACACTTGCGGTCCGGAGTTTTGCAAAGATCTCAGCATCATTAGAGTTATATTTCGCAATCCCTGCCGTTAAAAAGAGTAGGCAGTAAATGATAAGTTAAAATTATGATTATAACTGCACCCTCAGCTTAACTGGGATCAATGCCGATTTGGGCTCCCCAGATCAATCCTGCTGACGGGTGATTGCTGACGGCAAAAAGATCGATAGAACTAGCTCAGAGACAGGCGAAACGAAGGACCCGCATGGTGTGGTGGTGGACGCGTTACTCCCGGGAAAGGACAATAGCAGGTTCGTTCCCCACCGCATACACCTGCGGTCCGGAGTTTTGCAAATATCTCAGCATCATTAGAGTTATCTATCTGGCTTCGAAAAAAATCGATAATCACGGCTTGAACGATTAATGATCGACTTATTTTTTCTGTAATTCCCAATATTTAACACAGATGCTTTTTATCATTAATTAGCACTTCCTGAACGCCCACTTTCTCGAATATGAGAGAAGGTTGGAGTCAGAATGCTGATGAAGTGATGAAATCCTATCCTTCATCATTCATAATTTCATGTTGACCTTCATTTTGACTTTGTAACAAATCCTACATCTGTCACGATTTTGTAATAATTCTTACATTTAACACTACAAAAAAAAACGTTTACTGTTGCCGAGATCTTTAATTTGGGCTGGGTGGAAGACCGTAGATTAAACGTACATAGCCCGTTAAGTGATGGACAACCCGGGTCTCCAAATTTAGCAGAATTCTGCCATTACTACTCGACGATTAGGAAGATGGTAAAAAGAGATTTCCAGGTTAATTCTCACATTCGTAACTTACAGGAAGGATTGTTGAAAGAACCCATCGCGCCTTTGCTTGATCGGAGAAGGGCTTTGTACACAATCATCTACCCCCTAGAAATGTTGCCATTTAGTTCTTCGAACCTACAGCACGGTTCGTTCGTTGAGTGTGCTCTAAAGCCCTTTACGAAGATTATCGCATCACACCATGGGCACCTGCAGTCCAGAGTTTTGCAAATATCTCAGCATCATTAAAGTTATATTTCGCAACGCATACCCTGCCGCTAAAAAGAGTAGGCAGTAAATAATAAATCAAAATTGTGATTATAACTGCAACCTCAGCTTAACTGGGTTCGTTGCCGATTTGGGCCCCCCAGATCAATCCCGCTGACGGGTGATTGCTGATGGCAAAAGATCAATAGAACTAGCTGAGAGACAGGCGAAACGAAGGACCCGCATGGTGTGGTGGTGAGCGCGCTACTCCCCGGAAAGGACAATAGCGCGTTCGTTCCCCCACCATAGGCACCTGCAGTCCAGAGTTTTGCAAATATCTCAGCATTATTAAAGTTATATTTCGCAACGCATACCCTGCCGCTAAAAAAGAGTAGGCAGTAAATAATAAGTCAAAAACTAATGTACGTGTTTGAGACATCGGATTTCGTCGGTCAGATGTACTCATTCACATTGCTGTGACCTTTCTGCTAACAGGTTGTACGCTTCGTTTCCACAAACATCACACCAGCCGCCGTTCCACCACAGCTATCCCGCCCCCTTTACGACAGCTTCCGCTCGATAGTTAAAGAGCATCAGAGCACAGGCGGCATCCGTTTTGCAACATCCGACCAAAAGTGTGCTGTCATTACTTGCTATTTCCAAACATCATCTGCAAAATAATTCCATGCTTCTAACAGATTGTGTTTTCCTACGACTTTTCTTCTGCTGTCTTACTCTATGAAAATTCTTTTTTATCCTAATAAAAAGGATGAAGGATCCGACGTTCATCATTCCATAAGGAATGCAGCATGAACTTGATTCCATTTGTAGCATAGTAGAGGTGATTGAATGCATATCTGACCAGCACAATAATTTTCGAGAGCGGACAAATCTATTACCAATTTGTCGACGCTGGAGAGGACTTGGCTACACAGGGCGCAAGGTCGAACGAAAGGGCGATCTCTCAATTTCATTTTAGCCTAATACGACTCGTTAACCCTTTTTCTCTCTGTTCACGCACTTAGTGTAATCACAAATATATTTAAACATTTCGTCTTCACATGTCAAGCTTCCTTTGGACTTCATCAAATTCCATCGTTTTCATTCTTTTGCAACCATTATCAATGCATGCGGTCGATTCCTACGTGGAGTCCACAGCGGCTTGAGGATCTATCGTATTCACTGCTCATTGACATTCTGAATATTAGTAGAATGTGGTTTTTTTGCGAGCGAATCTTCAGTCTTCGTCACAGATAACCCCTTAGAAGTGGAACAATATTCGTTTTCTTGTGGCTAGCATCCGTCTAAGGAGATAACCGTTATTGTCGTCAGCTGAAATACTGATCTAGGACGTAACGTGCTGAATGAGTTTCTATGGCATACGCCCGACTTTTTATCCAGTTTTTTCCTTTTGTTTATCGGAATTTTGCAGTGAAAAAGGAGAAGACCTTCTCTTGATGAGCACTAAATACTTTCTTCACTAGTACAAGTTCTGTTCACTTCGTTTTTTCTCCCTTTTAAGACTTTTGCAAAGTACTAGATCCTAAACAAACCACATCCATTGCACAAATTCATAAATCCTCTTGATCTAGTTGTCTCTTGTTATCGTGATATCGCCTACATCAGCCGTCCTCCTGTTGATGGAGTAACTTGGGCCTGTGCCAGGAAGACTACATTTGTCTCCGTCGCGTATAAAAGTATCCCATTAGGTTCTGTTCGCTCTAGCGACTAGGGTGAACATCACATTTTTCTTCTTGGCTTTTCTTAAAGAATTCTAACTAATGGTTGGCCTTGCTTAATATTTAATGCTTGAACGGCCCGTCCTCACTGGTTATGCGTGCCCCAGCATAATCTCCATTTTTCGGAGATTTGCAGGTTAAGCCGTTGTGGTTCCCTGGAATCGCGAAGTCAGCCTGGTCAAACTCTGCCCCAGGTCCTCACCACCACAGGCAGTCGCAGTCCTTTGTGGATCAGAGGGAAATTTGGCACCATGCGACTTTGATACCAGGACGATGGTGGATCCTGTTATTGTTCTACTGTTACCTAAGCTTCTTGATGGAAACGCCGCACTCCTTTTCAGCTTTGAAGACCCTGTCAGGAGATGAACCTCCGCTGCTCATCGCAGCCCGACACCCAAGAGACAGCTCCCAGCCACGACGAGGCGATAAACCGTTGGGATGGATTGGATGGACTTTCTACCCAAAAATCTTAGAGGAATATGGTCGCTGAAAAGCTTTAGGCAACCAATTGTCGTTCACATCACGTTCTAGGCCATCTAATTTTCGGCAGTTTGGCGCACAGAGCGCTGTCTCTGATCTTTGATTCTTGACGGAAGTCGGGACTTCGGATTCTTTCTTTCACATGTGTGATGCCGGATACTCCCAGCGTCGTCCACTCGACTACGCGTTCGATGACGCCGACTGATTTCATCATGCTTACTTTGCGTTGAGGTTTCCGACGTGTATTGACACAGGAAGAACTATGGAATCGAAAAGGGGGTGCCATCAGACTGAAAAAGAAAACTGTATAAGTTTATATCATGGTGCCACTACAAATCAATCTTCATTGTCCGACATCTTGTGGAGTCATTTATTCTTTGGAGACATCTCAAAACTATCAATGCCTCATATTTTAGGTGACAATTCTGTTCATCTAAACTGAAGAACGTGTGATTTTCAAAGTTATTGTTATATTGTTACTCCTTTTATCATGAAGATCTAATCATTCTAAACAATACTGCTTATCACCATAGAAGTGATAACTGATTGGAGTATGTTGATCTCAAAAAGTGTTGATACTTGATATCGACCATTTCCATGCGCACTCCATTCATTTGTTAGTGTCAAACCGAAAAACAGGCAGAGAAGGCTTGAAGTGCTGGAATTTATAGTTGTATCGTTAGTCTTCTTGTTAATATTTGTCCCTACTCGTTTTTTTCATGTATCATGTTCTCATTCTCAATCGTTTGTACTATGACTTGAATCTGTTAGGAATTTCTCTGACATGAAGACGCTATAAATTGACATGAGCAACTACATCTTAGCGGAAATTCACACGTAGATTCTTCATTGGGGATTCATTTCCGTCGTTGATTGTCTCACATGAGGTGGCTTTGGTCCCTACGACATCTTCGCGATGTGATATTCTGGCTTCTCGCCTTCGAATGTTTAGTGCTCTGTTTTGAATAAACTCGTTATAGTATCTGCTATAGAGTGCTATAACTCCCTCCTCTGCTTTCAGAATGTCAGCGCAAAATGCTACATCGCCAAGCACTACTCCATCTAGCTCGTCGGCAGTGAAGCTCAAACAGCGTATATCGCTGTTCAATGGATGTACGATCATTATCGGCATCATCGTCGGTTCGGGCATTTTTGTCAGTCCAAAAGGTCTGTTCATGTTAAGGTTTTGCCATAGTTGTCAATTTCTAGACCTTATGAAATTATCTTTCCCTTATAAATCGCAATTCTATAGCTCATGAAATCATGTTTTTCAACGCTTTGTTTGAATATGAACAGTTGCTGAACTTCATTTACAGGTTCTTGAAATAAAGACTCCATGCAGGAATTGTAGTAGTAAAGTTGACGACCCGCAGATGAATAAGTAGATTAATAATCCCTGAAAAGTGTTACTAGGTTGAAAACCGAAGCATAGTGCTTTTGTGGAAGCGTTCTGGAATTTTGTCCTGTATGAGGGCATTATAGCGCAAAACTAATCATATGCATTGATTTGAATGCATGCGCTTCTCACTGTTCATTTTCACGCGAACGGGTCATTCGCTAGCCTTTTTTGTATTCAATAGATACCCTATCGAACATAGAAGTTGTATCAGACATGGCCTTCGGAAAGCTCATCTCCATGTTAAATGATTGAAAAACATTTTTCGGATGAGATTTTCGATGGATGCTGAGCGCGAGAGAAAAAATTAGGCGTATTCACATATGTGTTAACAAAAGCCGTCGTCAATTTGTCCTGTAGGGCTTTTTTTAACGGGACGGAATGAACTCAGAAAAATAAGTTGATCAACACACCGTTGCAGGTGTACTCCAAGAAGCGGGCAGTGTCGGATTTTCGTTGATGGTATGGTTGTGCTCCGGAGTGTTCGCTTTGTTAGGCGCATTATGCTATGCCGAACTTGGCACGACAATCCCAAAGAGTGGAGGAGACTACGCATATATCTACGAAGTGAGTCTATGACTTGCACGGTTTGTAAAGCTGCCTTTTCAGTGTCTGGTCTGCATTCTGCGTGAAAATCCACTACCACCATCAAATGAACTGAATGTCGAAATCACAAAGTTAATCTTTTATTTGCTGCCTACTATAATTTTTCACCGCAAGCTATGACGTGTAATACAACCACAATGATTCTAAGGTGTTCGCAAACCTTGGACCCCAAAATGAAAGTCGCTGTCATTTGCTTAAATTCATGTGTATGTGCATCAATGTATGCATCTGTACTGAAATCAGGAAGATCAGACTCATAGCACCGGAATCACTCGAATGTTGTAGCTCATGTTAATCAATATCTATTCTTAACACACCACATCATAGAGTTTCTGAAATACCCACCTCTCCACTTTTGATCCGTTTTATTTAGGCGATAGTGTGTTCTTGAGCTACCTCACTGCTAGTGATGTTACCTAGCTTAGCAAGGTTTCGGCTCTTTCTAAAATTTCAACAAAAGTCCCCGAAGTTAAGTGCACAACTGTCGCACTTCTCTTTTTCACCATCAACAGATTGATCAGTTCGTGAATTTCACCTTTTCAATAGGTTTTTCAAAAGGTGTATTCGCCGATGTAGAAAGAGAGCCGTGATTTTTCGAATTTTATGGTGTCCGGACAAAGTCTCGGGGAAGTAGAAGGTGTAGAGGAAATTCAAATGTTCGGATTAATGGCAGCGAGTGAGTGCTTTTCAAAAGATCTCTGTTATTCATTATTAAAGTCTTCTGCCTACGCTTTAGTAGTCGTCTATTTATTCGTAGTTTTTTCATATCGAGTATGCCGAAGTATTGACGTCATCTCGGGAGAAGGGACTGGTCACGTGAAAGTATAATAAAAGCCTCTGTCAAGCACCATTCTATTTTGGAGTAATGAAAGTTAAAGCAAAGTGTTCGAAGACGTATGATGTCGTATAAGACTCCAGTAGGAAATGTATAATAGATTCAGTTCTGATCCGTGGTTTCGTAGGCATTCGGTGCGATGCCGTCGTTTCTGTTTCTTTGGGTTGAACTGATAATCATCATGCCGACGACGAATGCCATCATCTCACTCACCTTTGCCAGCTACGCTCTGAAGCCGTTCTTCTTGGATTGTGAAGTGCCCCCAATGGCAGTTAATCTCCTGGCTGCCTGTACCATTGGTGAGTGATTCCTTTGGCTTCCTACAACTCTTGAATGGACAAGCCAATTTACCCATGTTATACATAGTCGTGTTCAACGTGAGGATGAAAAAGTAAGCTTATATACCCAAAACCTTTTACTTCCTTAATAAGCTGATATCTCTCGATATTTTCTTTAACTGAAAGAAATTTGGTGTTATAAATAAACTTAATGGATCTGTCTAGAAGTAAAATCATACTTCTTAAACTTTTGGAATTTTTAATATTTTGAAAACTATTTTAAAGTCGTTGACTTCTGACTTTTTATTTCATACCGCTGTCGCAGTAGCGTCTATTCCGCGTCAGATAAACTATAGTAACGACTAAAAAAATGAAGCGTTCGACGTTGATTAATTAGTATGGGACACACCATGCATTCCTCTCCATTCGTAGCATCGTATAGGTAGGCGGGTGAATGCATTTCTGGTCTATGGAGTGCCCTACGGTGACCTGGTGACATATTAAGTTTGTGGAGTTTTTATACTCGTACTGAGTCACCCAATCATTTTCTGACCCCGGATCAATGTAGTGCTTAGTTTGTCTCGAAGCAGCTCCAATAATTTGTTCACTCTTCTTGGTTCCTCATAGTTCCTTCATGGCATTCAGTAGTTACCATGTCACGACGGCTTATACTTCCATAGTAAAAATTGGCTCATTTTTCTCTATGAATGGTACAAGCTTTTCATTTTCTTTTCCTTCTGTCTAGATTTGAGGTGAGTAGAAGGTAGAAGGCATTCTGAGACCAAATGTGCATGTTTGAAGTTTTCCTTTTGACTTAGTGAATGGTGTTGATCAACTATAGAATTCTTCACATTGTCGTTTTGGCTTCGAGTGTTCACGACAAAACTTTTGTTCTGTACTTTTCAAGCCCTTTCTTCTCATATTCATACTGGTTTTACCAAAACCATTTTAAATGGAATTCTCTGTATTGTCTCATACCCAGAAAGCGTTATTTGATGTGGATTAATTTATTTACTCTGGGCGTCGTCGTTCAAATAAAATGCTGTTTACTCAGGGCTACTCTGACCTGCCACATCTTCGCTACAATTCATTCCAGTAAATGGCACCCAGAATTCTGTTCATCAAGAAGGAAACGTCCTCAGATTGTTGACAAATCCCTGAGGGTTGCACCTTGCATTCGACTGCATTCATGCATCTTAGGATGTTGTTGAATGCATTTTTAACCTATACAATAACTTATGGGTGCTTATCGATGTATCGAGTCAGTAAATCCCAGGAATGAAATTTTCTGGAATCCTCGTGATTTTTCAATACGCTAATGTTTCCTTTTTGAGTAGACACGAGGTTCTTAGTGACAAGGTTTGTTCAATACTGAATGACGTTTCTGCCGTTTCTCTCTTCCTCAGAGCCTTCTGAAAGACGAAACCGCCGTCAGCTAGTATTGAATAAATTTTGTTATAAACAACTTCGCATCTGCTCAAAAAGAAAATACCAACTTATCAAGTCAGTTTTCAAACCGACCGTCATTTAACCTCGGTAGTGAAATAATCAACATATCTTTAAATTGGACCACCGACACGGATCATCGGCTCTGATGAAGACGAAGACGTCAAAACGTTAGCCGAAACAAACATATTTTCAACCTGGTGTAAGTTCAACAATTTAAAGACATGTTGATTATCAAGTCAGTGTTTTTATCTTCGCAGACAAGCCTGGTACCAACTTACTGACGCCGAGGTGATAAAGGCTTTGGTTTTCCCTTGCCCGAAGTCGAACTACTGACCCTCTTTGTATTCTGGGCAGTTCTAACCACTGCACCACACGCTCCCTCTGAAGTTCTATGGTGTTAATATTGTCTTAGCTTTGACAAAAATGCTTTAGTGTTATCATTATATCAATTGGATATAGCAACTGGGACCAGTTTCAATGTGTTCGTAGCATGGAAGGCGAAATAAAACCATTTTTAAACCTATTCATTTGTGATCCTAAATTTTTCTTTGTTCCGATGGTATTTTGGCTTCACCCTGGGAAGACAACTCTCATTGTTTGCCGTTTTAAAAAAAGCGCGAAAAATGGTTACTATTCCATAGGATCTGTTCGTAAGTACTTACAATTCCAAATTGGTCACTACACAACCTCTTTGACGGGTCTTCATTTTCATTTCATGGATTCCCTCTTAAAATTTAATGTTTAGTGTGAGACTATGGACTGCGATTTACGTGCTTTACCGATTGTGCTAATGAGTAATGAATACCCGTCGTTAGTGTGATCTCGCGCAGTGCTAACCAATTTCCATCCCTCCGCGGTTAGCAGATTGATATGGAACTTGTCTAGGAGGATTTGAATCATTGATTTGATACATTGACAGGGCTCCGTAAAAGATGCTTTAAGTCGAACAATGCACTCAATCTACTCCACAATATTACGAGTGGAGGGGGAATGCACGGCGTATCCCTCAGGGGATTGGTCGAAGCCGAATGCTTCGTCCTTTGTCCTTCACTAATTGGTAACCAAATTCAATCTCTGTTAAAATGATGTGGAACTGGAATTGGGAAAGGAGCGTATAGTGCTAAGCAAGCACAACCGATTATTCGATTTTTACCTGTGCTGCAACAAAATCATCCAACGTCGCCAAATTGTGCTCTATTCCGACCATTCGTTACGGCTCTATCTACTCTTTCGGTCACAAAAAGTGGAATGGTTTTTCTTTTTTCAAAGAAACTCCTCATTTCCGGAAGAATTAAGCGTTTGGTTAAGGGGGGCGGTAGCGCAGTGAGAGTGATACTGGTCATCCCTCTGCTACGTGGGCTCGACCTCGCACCAAGCGCACGAATTCTGTCATTCCTTCGGGGTAGAAGAATTGGTACCAAACTTGTCTGGGGAAAAAATTCACTCTCTTCAGTCCATCTGGGAACGCTCTACCTCGGCTATCTCAGGCCTCCGGAGAAATTCTATTCAACCACCATTCAACAACATTCATTATGAAAACGAAATCCTTAAGCAGCAGTCGAAACCACATATAAGAGGTTGGAAGACCTTCGTGGAAGATGGATGCGAGGAAACGAATCGAATGCGAAAAGTGCTGGGATTAGCAGAGTAGATGTGAAAGACGGGTCATATAAAAAATACTGAAATCCATCATCGTATATAACAGAAGAGTCAGGATTTGGAGTATTGACCATATTCGGACCACTTAATGAAGTCAATCTTAAACTGCCCTGTTTGCAAGTCCTGATTTTTATTCTTTCTACTTTCTGTTTAGCAAACACGAGGTGTTATTTTATTTCTTTATTTACGTACAAGCTGACGTTTCGGCGGATTTCGCCATCGTCAGAGCCTGGAAAGGTCAAGTTGACTGCAATCTACACGGCCAAACACCTCCATAACCAAACAGAGAAAATGCTGAACCAAAATTTCAATCACATTGAACACAGAGTCTTTGCACACTCACCGTTTTCTATGAGTCTTCCACTGAGTATGTCACGTGGAGACCAACCGCACAGATTTCACATAGAAGTGTAATGTGCCCCTCTCATCGGAATAACAGGCTTATATACTGCCCAATATCACGCGTGATAATGAGGCGTTCCTCCCAACGGTTCATTTTCGGATTCTTGGAATTAATCCAGAATGCCTCGCGAGTTTTGCGCGCTTGTGTTCTCGATTCCTGCGCGAGGATCGTAACCTCTACTTCAAAATCTTCTCCGTAATGTCTCTGCGTCCTATGCGTGCCTAATGGAGTATTTGGTTTACGTTTACCGACTAGGTGTTCTTTTTATACGGACGCAGAGTGGTCTACCCGTTTCGCCAACGTATTCGTCCCCGCACGCTTTACAAGAGATTAGGTAGACTGTACCCGAACTCATGAAGACACCGTCTCTACCATTGGGGCAAGTTATGCAATTTTTGCGTTGCACATAGAAGGTCGTATAGGCGGTTACGAACTAGCTGGCGTCTTAGATTACTCGGTGGCATTTCAGTTATCGTTACCGAAATTCTCTAGACCGGCCCTTCTTAAACAGCGTTTTTAGCTGCACTTACTTTATATGAAATGAAGGGTAGGATAAACGGGACCTTATTGCCGCTAGAGTTATCGTGGGAGCCTGTGGTCTCTCCTCTACACCCATCCCGAGCTACAGTTTCGTAGCCATTGAAAATGGCTGTTTGCCGCGCCATGTTCTGAGACTACTCTCTCTGCTCCCTTTCCTGTGCACACACTGGTAGCTGTTCGAAACATGTTTCTCACAAGCGCCCTTTTCGTGTGAGAGGGGTGAGAGGAGAGGTAATGAACAAAGATGTTTTTACTAGTTGGCTGTCGATACCATTTCGCAATGTATCCGTTTTTCTCGTAGGTTAATTTGCACATTCAGAAATGGAAGCCAGTTTTCTTTTGGTTTCTCTCGGGTAAATTTAATGTACTCTGACTGTTCGTTCAACAACTCGAAACATCTGTCAATTTCGTCTTGTGTTGAACAAATGACCAAGCAGTCATCTATATATCTACAGTAGAGTAACGGCCCGAGGTCGATTGCTGGTGCTTCCACATTAGATATGAATGCAGTGGCAAGGCTCGGGGCCAGACGTTGTCCCATTGCCAGCCTTCTCATTTTTTATCTTCTGTGGCTCAGTTATTCCTGCATTAGGTTAGCTGGCAAGGAGGCTGGCACTTTAACCACTATGGGAAAACTGGGAATAGACCACTGAGAAATAGAGCGATGTGTTCAGAAACACAAATGTCATAGTACTTTCGTACGTTGTATATACAACAACTCGCGGATATCCATGCTATGGAAGACCTCGAGCAGATTTGTCGTAAGCTTCGTGGTGGTTCCCCGCCTTTCACACAACAATAAACGGGGTCATAAGCGACCCATTTGCGTTCTGTGCAACACAGATGGCTTCGGATGGCGGACTTCATCTCTCAGCTTCTCATGATTGACGTCTAACATTTCCATTCACGTAATCAATTCCATTCATACACAAATAGATCTGCTTCCACGTGCGCGCATTTTAGCCCGTTAGTCGATTCAGCAGAAACCTGCACTCACGTCGCTGGGAAATACATGAGAGACGACTTGTTGTCAATTCTAACTTTAAGAGGATTAGACAGGGATTACTAGTGAGTGTAAGCAACCTCTGGAGAGTTAAATGTAGACATATTGTCACCGAGAACGGCTAAATTGAGGATTCTGGTGTGGAAAGTGTAGTGTTCCTCGTGTTCTTCAAATCGAAGCCCATGATTGGGCAGCACTGTCTTGTTTTCCGTCCATCTATAATTCAAAAAATAAGAAGAGTTTTGTTGTATCTGTCAATTAAATAAAAAAAAGACTTTGAAAAATGGGGATTCGGTTGGAGACTTCTCCTTAGAATGGGAAAAAATAGGAAAACCAGAGTACGTGAACATAAAAGACTAAGAAAGGGGAGCGTGAACGAACCACATCAACAAGCTTTCATTTGTCGTATCTTCAGCGCTTCTTACATTTATCAACTGCTACAATGTTCAATGGGCGACTCGTTGCAACGACTTCTTCACAACCACCAAGGTCGCAGCGTTAATCTGCATCATAGTGTTCGGAGTAGCTTGGTTGGTCTTAGGTGAGTTAGTTTTCTTTCCTGAAAACCTAGGGAGGATTAGAAAAATAACTACTTTGTGCCTAACCATTGATTCTTACTGCTTTTCGATATATTTGGCTTCTGGAGTGATGGTTATTGTAATTTCTGGTGGTTCGTAGATCAAATTCAAACAATCCGATCCGGTAGGACGATTCCGACGTGATCATCCAAGATTACAGAAGCAGGTTCAAGAAATATGAGGTCCCTCGCTCACAAATGGCAGCCCGGATCGTTAATAGTGGAGCACGTTACTGTACATCAACGTAAAAGTGAATGAAAGAGATATTCAAGAGCTACAATTAAGAGCAAGCCCATGACCCATAAAGCGACTTTATGCATTGATATCAATGCATAGGTGAGTGAGTATAGTGAAGGTATTGATTTCAATGCGTATACAACCAATGGCGCGTTCAACACAGGCTTTGTGCCAGATGATGTCGATATTTTTGCGGAAATCACTTTTTCCAGACGATTTTCTCAATGAGCATTGCACGTGACGAAGCATGTCATTATATGATAGAAAATCTTAACAATACTCTGGATTTTCCACCATCAAAATAAAACGGACGATGGAAGAAGGCTGTAGGATTTTGCGAAGCTTAAGAACTGCTTTAAAGGAAAATTCTGCCGCTTCTTTAATGAGGAGAATATTGTCTTCGTTGTAGGGATTGTTTGCTTACCGACAAGATGATTTGCTTGGTTACAAATTTATCTTTGCATAGAGGTTTATCCTAAACGCATCACTATGACAGTTTTCCAGCCTGAACAATGAAAATCCATTCAAGCGCGAATAAATCTAGCTCAGCATCTGTACTATTCCGAAGAAGAAGTACCAACGAAATCCCTTAACATATAGGACTGACGAAAAAAATGGACATCTATGGAGTCATTTTCGTTCTCATTTAAAATCTACAACGGGTTCGACCACTTACGAAAAATTCCTGAATTTCTTGAAGACAACTTGAAAGAAGAACAAGCTGCTCGTTGTGTTCTATATTTACATGAATGCTTACGAATAAAACAGTACCAATAGTGACAGTGAGGCGCAGGTAGCGTAGTTGTGGGAGACGCCGTTCAGTAACTGCAAAACCCTACTTTGCCCGTTCCCCAGACGAACCAATCCTCCAATCCCTTCGACATCGAGAAATTTATAGTAGGCTAGTCTGAAAGCACTCCCCTGATCCTGAAAGGCTCTTGACTGCCCGTGGTGAGTGCCTGGGTCACCATAGCACCGCTGTCTAAGGAATGCAGAAAAAATCGACTCAACTACCAGTGAACAACATTCATGAAGAGAACCAAAAATCCTCAATTAGCAGCAGAACATTAACACATGTCTGCGGACTTTTCGCAGATAATGGTGCAATGAAGCGAATGGGATAAAAAAGTGCCGCGGATTGACGTAGTGAAATTGGCGAAATCGGGTCGTTTAAAAAATGGTAATGATTTGCTTTACTCATCCTACCTGTGGTGGCGCTATTCTGCTTAGTGCTTGAGTCGCACATTGACGCAATGTAGAGAAAAGGATAACTGGTTCCACATTGATCAATTCCTAAGGGATGTTCCATATATTAGACCACTTTAATTATCATAAAAGTGACTGAATCTTTATTTTGTCTATACATTGATTTCTGAGGACCAACTGATGCGTGAAATTAGTGTCCTTTTTTCCCCCTCCCAGACAAGCCTGGTACGAATTTGCTAACCTCAGAGAGAATGAGGACTTTGTTTGTGAACGGATTCGAACCAATGATCATATGTGTATTGCAGGGCACCTCTTGCCGAAAAGCCACACACCTTCACCTTCACAGATTGACATATTCATAAAAAACATGTGTTGACTTTATATGACTGAAATAGAGTACATTATCTGCAATGATTTTTAAGCCCACTTCTCGTAATTCGGATACTTTCAGGCAATACCGAGTATTTTGAGATGCCGGACGTATTGGAGGGAAGTCAGAGGAAAATCTCATCGCTCACATTCTCTTTCTATGCGGGCGTATACTCGTTCACTGGCTTCAGCTACTTGAATTTTGTCACAGAAGAACTTAAAGATCCATATAGGTTTCGATTTATATTCCATTTACCTATGAGAGTCGAGCCATTCGCTTTAGAAATTTCTCTCTAGTAGACAGTTTTTCAACCACGTAATTTATAACTTTTTTTTCAGAAACTTACCACGGGCTATCTACATCTCAATGCCTGTTGTCACCTTCATATACATTTTGGTGAATGTGGCTTATTTTGCAGTGCTTTCAACCGATGAGGTGAGGGAGCGACGACCAATGTATTGAACGTTTTGTTGCATTAAATAAAAATTTCTATAGTTCATTTTGATGTCGTCCAGATTCTCGAATCAGAAGCAGTTGCGGTGTCGTTCGCCAACAAAGTGATGGGTCCGCTGGCACCGTTAATGCCGATCTTTGTTGCGTGTTCGTGCTTTGGATGCTTGAACGGTGTTCTCTTTACGTTATCGAGAATGTTCTTTGCTGGAGCGAGGTAACTAAATCGAATTTATAGTTCTAGGACAATCTTTTTCTCACAGTCTGCATTATCCTGAATCTTATCAGCACCTGTTTAAACTACTGGTTTGTGTTTAAGAGAGGGGAGAAAATTGAGTGTGATGAACTATGAAACATTGTGGCGACGATCTAAATCCTCACTTTGTATTGGGTTTCATGAGCAGCTAAATCTAGTGAAGGCAAAGGATAACCATTGATTTGTTTGAGTATTAGGATCAGTTATTATTTGTCGACTTGTCTGCCATCATTTACAATTGCTGTTTTAAAAACAAAAGGAATTATAATTATCGAATACGTAATCCGCTCTTAATGAAGCCTTTACCATTTGAACATTACTATGTAAGTAACTTCATTACTGTACTGGTTTACAGAAGTACTTAAAATGAATATCTTATGTAAGTCCAGATGATCAATAGGATTCCCAATCAGGGACATATTCGACAGCGTTAATCCGTTAAGAAATCGATTTTCAATTATCATCAATTGCTTAGGTCACAGATGTTTTGAATCCTTTCGATTTTCTTAAATATGCCAGTAACTGTTCCGCATTACAAACACGACATCGGGATGCTGAGACGTAGGCCTATGACCGTAATTGGACTAGAAATAAAAGGTATCCTTTTGGGGCAAAGAATACTATTATCGTTACACGTCCCGTCTTTACACTTACTCTGCGGTTCTCAGCATTTCTTGCATTTGAGTCGTTTCCTCATCCATGAGGGTTTTCGAACTTTTATTGTTTTCGTTCGGACTCGGCTGCTGCCCGAAAATTTTTCATATTCGTTTTCAAAGCCACCGAATGCTAGTCGAGTCGATTCCACTTCGAACCTTGCGATAACCGTACATGAGCATTCTAACGTACATCAGAAGGGCGTGTAGCGCAGTGGTCGGAGACGCCTTGCAATACACATGGGGTCGTCCCACGCTGCACAGGTTCACCACGCCTTCTATCCCATCGTGGTCGGCAAAATGTTACCAAACCTGCCTGGATGGATAGCAGCACTGGCTCGATGCACCGGTAAGCCACCGCGAGTCATTGTAAAGGCCAGATATGCATTCAATCACCTCCAACAATGCCTAATGAAGTCGAATGGTTGGCGCATTCCTCAGCGATAGATCAACGCCGAGAGGTTTATCCTTTTTTTAAAACTTGTCTTATACAAGTACGGCACAATTTTCCGACCATGGAGAGATAACAGGTTTAGTAAATCGTGGGAAGAGTCTAACCAACGCTTGGGTAGGCTAGTACTTCCGCGTCAATAATAGGACCAGAACCGCTGCGCAACCCGCTCCCGCAGTAAAGAATGGAAGGCTGAAATTTTCAAGGTCGATCAGCATTGTGATTTCAACTACAACCTAAGCTTAATCGAGTTCAATGCCGATTTGTGCTCACGAAATCATTCCTCTTAACGAGAGACTGCTAGTGGCACCGTTAGGGTAAAATGAACTCCTGAGAGAAAGACTAAGCAAGGACTCAGTAATGCAGTAAGAGGTGAGCATTCAGAAAGTGTAATCACGGGTTCGAATCTGATCTCCGGTCTAAGTTTTGCAAATATCTCACCATCATGATGGTTATATAAAATCGGTATCTTTACGATCCCAGACAAGTCTACTACGAATTTGGCGATGCTAAAATAATGGTGGGCTTGATCTGCTAAGTGTATGTGATCGAACCAAAGACCTTGTATATATTGCAAACCACAATTAACTACTGCGTTGCAAGTGTAGTCAGATATTTAAGTATAACTAGACAATGGCAATTTAAGTTCATGTTTTTCATAAGCATAGAACACGCTCTTCATAAGCAGACGATTTGCTTCTAGAATAGGGAGAATCTTCGCTAGTATGCTGATATAAGGGCGCGTGTGGCGCAGTGCTGGGAGGTGCCCTGCAAAACACACGGTGGAATCGATCCCCGCGCCCACCAAGCCTTCTATCTCTCCGGGGTCGGTAAATTGGTGCCAGACTTATCTGATAGGATAGCAGCGCTGGCTCTATACACCGATAGGCCACCGCGAGTCATTATAAAGACCATACATGCATTCAATCACCTCCAGGCGATGCTTAATGAGGTAGAATGCATGGCGAATCCCTCAGGGGTTGGTCAACGCCGAGAGCTTTCTTTATGCTAATATGCGATAAACACCGAGTATGTCACGAAATATTTGACAGCAAAGAGTTAATCCTAGTGGCGGATCTAGTTTTTCGAAACACTTCCAGACGACTCGCAACCCAGGGAATCCACGGTGAACTCCTACTGTGCATTTCATTTTGACATTCAGCTGTGTTTTCTTATCAAATGGAAGCTGACACAGTATTATGGTTTTTATTAAATTTAAGGGATGGTCAGTTGCCAAGATTACTGTCAATGATTTCGATCGACTATCTGGCGCCGACACCATCGCTTCTCTTCAGTGGTGCGTCATCGATCGCTATGCTGTTTTCCGCTGATGTTCTGGTTCTGATTAACTACTGCGCATTTTCGGAAAGCCTTGTGATAGCCGCGTCTGTCGCTGGTCTTGTTAAATTGAGGCTTACACGACCAAATGCTAAAACTCCGATCAAGTTTAATATCTGCATACCGCTGATATTCCTTTTCCTCTCCTGTTTATTTTTTGTGTTGCCGTTTTTCGACCAACCGGCTGAATTGATGGTGGGCGCGGCGATGGTCCTGTCCGGAATTCCTGTCTATATTTTGTTTGTGATGAATAAGAATAAACCGGCATTTATCGAAGTTCCATGGAGTGAGTTCATCATTCTATACACACAAATGAACAGAGTGTGCATTTGAGCCATTTTGGTTCCTTGTGATGCGGAAAAAATGTCTGGAAAGTTGCACACCAATCAATCAATGCCTTTGTATGCATTGGTATCATAGACAGAGTGGAGACTGAGCACTTGGTGTTGATCATGACTAAAAAATCAATACTGTGTTTTTTATCACCTCTTTTTTCAGTTTGGTTCAATCATCTCGTTCAGAAGCTGCTGTATTGTCTGCCAGAGACGGAGGCAGGCGAAAAATAAGTCTGAGGAATAAAAAGCTTTTCATGGATTCTCAGACATTATCTAAGGTTATTTTGTATAATTAAACGAGGAGCTTACTTTTATTTCTAATCTATTTTGGTGTAGACAGCTTCTGCGATGACAAGTAGACCCTACTGGTAAAACCGTTTAATTCAAATCGAATTTAACTGAATTGCATCGCAGATTGGAACATTGTGGGTCGATAAATCAATACGGCTCCACTTTGTAACTTGACGCTACTTCTTAGCACTGTGCCAGATTACACTATTCGTACTGGAATTCACAGCATATCTATAGACTGATTATTTTTCCGGGTCGATCGATATCGAAGTCGATGTTGTGAATCGATTTTTTATGGTTGCACTTGCTTTTTTGCTTTATTACTCTCAATGCTCCCCTGCAAAATACTGTCCTTCATTGATCTGTTATTGATTACTAACTAGTTGTGACTATCGATCATTTTGTCGAAGCAGTCTGTGCCCTAATTTGTAAATGCTTCTCTATTGCTCTGCTGAGCCACAACGTATCCGCCATACAATCCGTCCCGTCTGCCATATTGTTGTTATTATTTGTGGTCGTTTAATATACGGTGGTAATTTTCATGTCTGTCTCTGACTACAAACGTCATTCTGAATTGTATATTTTTTTGTTTTAACTGGTTGATTAACAAGTATCGATTGGGCGAATTGTAGAAAGAGAATATCCTAGCAAACGCTACGACGTTCCAAAACGATAAAGCTCGATCCATGGGGCATGTGCCGTGCATTTGATTCAATTCGTAACATTTTAAAAATAAATGAACACATGTTTGACCTAGAGATGACTTTTGGTAGCATGTCACGTCAGTGCTGCTGCCTTCCCAGGTAAGTGTATCAATTTTTTCGGCTCCACAGCGATGGAACCCTTGCTGGGTCCAAGTCGCGGGATTGATCCGACGACGTTGCCTGCACTGAGGGCACCTCTAACCACTGTGTTACATAACCCCATGTTGTTTTTTCAGATAGCTTGGAAATAGATTTATTTCGATTAAAAAATATGCCATAAATAGTAATTTATAGTGATAATAATTCAATAGAAAACTGAGGACGGTCACAACGTTGGTCACCCGTTTTATACTAGAATACACATGAATAAGATCATGCCACTTGACTATATTACTTGAGACAACGGCAGTTACCGAAAAAAGAAACCACTTTCTAGCTAAAGTTGTCAGAGTTCCAAAACTATATCTAGTTGTGCTAACATTGGAAGACTAGTTCTTATTCCATATGATTACTAGGGGCAAACTCTAGGTTACTTTCGCTAGGCGATGATTCAATTGCTGAGCTTTGCTGTTCACCGTTAACTCGTCCAACGAGATCTCGTATGGTGCGAGTTGACTGCTCTATGAACGACCTCATTGCTCGGTACATTTGAGCTTGTTCCTCGAAAGCAATACGTTGAGCCTGATGAAATCTGATTTTATTCGAATCTAATTAGGATTAGATTTGACAAGACACATTTGAAAACTACAGTTTAGGTTCCGTTAATAAAAGATAAAGGATAAAGCCCTCGGCGTTGATCAATCTCTAAGAGATGCGCCATGTATTCGACATTATTAAGCATGGTCTGGAGGTGATTGAATTCAGATCTGGCCTTTACAAATGACTCGTGGTGGCCTACCGATGTATCGAGCCACTGCTGCTATCCTCCCAGAGAAGTCTGGCACTAATTTTCCGACCCCGGAGGAATGGAAGGCTTGGTGGGCCGTGGGCGCAGAGATCGATTCCAAGTGTGTGTTGCAGAGACTCTCCGACCACTGCGCAACACGCACCCCTTTAGGTTCTGTTACACGATCTAAATTCTTTGTTTTCGTTATAATAGTTTACAATGAAGGTATCTTACTTTAATCATTTCGTATTGTTCGTTGATCATCGATAATTGACGACGACCTGTTCGCTTTCGTTTAACTGGTTGCACATTCTCAGACGTACAGGACGAGTCGTCGCTTTCAATCTGCACATCGATCAGTACAAATCAAGACGTAAAGGGCATCACTGCTACATGTTTGATCAAACAGTTCTCAGTACAAAAAGTGGTGATATTATTTTGAATCTTGCTCTTTGACTCCTGATGGCACTGGTAGATATAAAACTAGTTGAGAGAAACATACAGCAGGGGGCTCGGTGGCGCAGTGTGTAATGCGCGAGCCCCCGGAAGGGGGAATCTGGCCCGGGGTCCAAGTTTTGCAAACATCTCAGCATCGTTGTGGTTTATATGGAATCTCTCCATTAGTGATGACTAAGGACTTTTTCCTACATAGTCCGACATAACACACTGCGCTGATCCTATAGTTCTTCCACTGATTCGTTCTCTCCCATCTATCATCCATGAAAGTTATGAAGTTTGCGCGAAGGTTCAGCAGCTGCTTGAGGAATTTGGTGCTCTTTATAAATGTCGTTGAATGCTGGTCGGTCAAGGCAATTGTGTCTGGAACCCTTAGATAGCTCTACTAGGCCGCCCCAAGGTCTTCATCACAGGCAGCAACCTCCCGATTGTGGATCGGATGGAAGCATTCCCGAAAAAGTCTGATACCCATTCCCTGACTCAGCGAGAACTGGAGGCATGGATGTGGGGTTGAGTCAAGAGGTCACGTATGCTAAACGACATCCCTATGCTATCCGCACTCCTGAAGAAAGATTTGTACATAATTAGTAGAAATTGAAAGCGATAATAAAAATAAGGAAAAATGTAATAAAAATGGAGTAGGATAGAAAAAGAAAGCAATGAAATAAAGTAGTGAAAACTGCGTTGAGGACACGACGGAGAGGACTTTATTAAAACAAAACAACGAAAAACGACATACGTGTTCAGATTTCGAGGCCCTCTCTTCATGTGTTGACGAAGCTGGTTTTATCGAACTAAGAAGACGCTGGATGTCAAAAATGTTATTGCACTCTTGGAATGATTGTTCCTGGAAACCGTTCAATAAGAGTAAACTTGTGAAAACAGAAGGAATAGTAAGATGTGACCGCAAGGAATCAATTCCATTAAGAAAAACCGCACTGGTTACACAAAAGTCTTGATATAATGCTTCTAGCTACTTGCTCCTTTTTATTCATTTTGTAATCCGTATGTAATTTATTACATTTCACTAGTGATGTCTTAAATCAGATTGTATTAAGAGAATGTTTCCAACAGAAGATACATATATAACCACGTTCATTGTTCATCTACAGTTGTCATGCGTCTCTCACCATATTTTTTTTATTATCATCTATATTATTATGATACTAGATATTTATATGTACTGCTTTATACTGTACTTTATTTTATTATATTTTCATACGGTTTGCCGCCTCATCGTGGCTGGGAGGTGTTCTGGGTGACGGGCTGCGATGTACAGCGGGAGCATTCATCCCTCTTCTAGGGTCTCCCAAGCTGAGAAGAAGTCCGGCGTTTCCATCAGGAAGCCTAGCTAGGAGTAAACCAATTCCAGAATCCATCACCGTCCTGGTATCAAATTAATCGCATGGTGGCAAATCTCCCTCTAATCCACAAGGGCTGCGACTGCCTATGGTGGTGAAGACCTGCCACAGACTTTGCCCAGGCTGACCTCGGGAGGAAACCACAATAGCTTAACTAGCAAATCTGCGAAAAAAATAGATATTATGCTGAAGACCACACAACCAGTGAAGGCGGGCTATTCAAGTGTCAAGTATTAAGTATATTTTCATACATTACCCACATTCCACATCTATATCATCCATATAATTTTTTTCCTCATGGTCGTACTCCATGGTGATCATGTGCTTCCATTATAGCGACGTATACGGGTGTGAGCGATCTATACCCGTGAGTACATCCGATTAACGGGTGTAACAAACACATCCATTTATCATAGCAATGTAGTCGTCCAAAGAGACCATACCATCACTTTGGAGTCAATTTGGAGTTCTTTGCGTCCAACTGTTGTTCATCTGTTCTTAAATGACTGACCCGTCTGAGATTCACTCACGGTATGCATTCTCCTCGACATCACCACCTACATCACCTGTAGTCCCGGTTATGCGTCGAGTGACTCGAACGGGCGCCAGTAAACCTTCCATTTTTCCCTATCGCGTGCAATAGTAGCCCAATGGGTTCTGCTCACTCCAGGGACTCGTTGAGCACCATATCTTTTTTCTGGGCTTTTCGTGAATAACTCTGACCATAAGCTCAGTAGTCTTCCTGCAATGCATTTGAGATCTCGAGGAATCCAGTCACTAACGGCTCCTGTCCATCGGTTGTCATTCATACGCATTAGGTGTCCGGTCCATCTTATCTTCGACTGTTTAGCGTACAGGACGGCTTCTTTGATTTTTGATTGTTGACGCAAGTCGGAGCTTCGGATCCCTTCCCTTGCTTGTGTGAAACGGGATACTCCTAGCATCGTCCTTTCGAATGCGCGTTCAATAACGCTGAGTGATCTTTCATCCTGCTCACGCAGCGACCAGGCTTCTGAAGCATACGTTAGAGCAGGAAGTACCGTTGAGTCGAAAAGATAGGCACGGAATCGGGTGTTCTTCGTCCTCTTGACTACATCCTCGACGCTCTTAAAAGCTCCACAAGCCGCTCGTTTCGTTCTGCTCAGCTGTGGAGCTAGGTCGTTCAACATGTTGATTTCTTCACCTAGATAAACATAACTGGAGCATTCGGAAACATTCGTTCCGTTGAGTGTGAATGAGGCATACGAAACCAATCCGTTCCTCACGAACATCGCTTTGTGATTCAGTCGAAGACCGATCTTTCCACAGGCTTTATCAAAGTCGGCAACCATTCGTTCCGCTTGGCTAATGTTTGGTGTTATAAGGACGATGTCATCAGCAAAGCGAAGATGGTGTAACTGCCGACCATCGATTTTCACTCCCATGTTATCCCATTCCAATGTTCGCATGACGTTCTGGAGGGTGGCGGTAAATAATTTTGGTGAGATGGTATCGCCTTGCCTAACCCCCTCTTTTTGACGTCAATGTTAATATCGTTGTAGAATGGTGATATCTTGGTTGTGAAATTTTTTGTACAGATCAAGAAGAATCTTTATGTACTGAGTAGGGACTCCTTGACAATCAAGGGCTTCCATGACTGCTTCTATCTCAATTGAGTCAAAGGCCTTCTTTAAATCTATGAAAGTGACAGAGAGCGCTCTTTCGTATTCTAGCGATACTTCAATGAGTCCTGTTATCGTGTGGATGTGGTCCATCATACTAAATCCTCGATATCATAAATAGAATAACATTGGAAGTCTGAAATGTGTATTTCGACCACATGTTGGGTGTGTGCGGTCATATTCAGAAGACATCGTTCAAGCGCTCGGTGCGCAGTGTAGAAAATCCTCATCGTAGTTGTATTTCACCCATGTTCTAACTGATACCAGAACATAAAAGTGTCACTGGCTCAAACCGGGTGAAGTTTTGATTCCGTAAGATTGCTCGTTGTCATCGCCCAAAGGTCTAAACGCGGACAATGCTGCACTTCTTCCACACAATTCGTTCTTAACGCCGTTTCTCATATTAATAGAATCACTTAGTAACACGAAGTATACGGATTGTATAATCAAAGAACCACATATGTCTTTATATTGAGCTATCGGTTTCTACAAGCTAAGCTTTATTCCGACTTATTTGCATTCTGGTCTTCTCCCCACTTTGTTAAGTCCTTTAATCATCGTCTCAACTTCGTTGTACTCCTAGAAAACGATGTACTTGGGAAACGAAAGATCACTAAGGACTCCTCATCACCGGACTAATTGTAATACATCATCCACTGTGGCTGTGTTTTCGTAATACAGTAATGAAAACGGTCTGCTAGAATTGTTACGCGCTCTGACGCTGACAGGTTCATTTCTTGATCGACAATCGCTGAGATGATGGTATTTGTTTCGACGCTGTCGGACACTTCTTCGTAGTAGGGAAGGGCAGGAAAACAGAAAGTTCGCACAACAAAAGAACTTTTAGTATTATAGCTGTGGTTTGGATCTAAGCAGAACCTTCGTCTAGATTTTGTTTATTCGAAGAATTCTGCCTCAATGTCGAGCATAAAAAACATAGTCATGCACGTCATGACAACATTTTTGGAAAATCTGTAAGGAAAAGCAAGAATTCAAAAGGCAACTCTATCTATGCAGCGTGCCATAGATTGTGTTGGCACTGTTCTCGCATTTGAAACAGGGTTGATGGCTGGATCAGTTTGTGCTTGATTCTGAGCCTCAACAGCACATTCGGCTGCGATTCGATCGAGCACCTAAACAGCACATACCCTTGAATAAAATCAAATGATGAAATAACAGATTCGTTGCATTCGATTTCATATTGTACAAATAAGGCTCCACTTAAACAGTTCCAGGATCGACTTTCTATTAACCTCGGCATTGGAATATGAATGCGTCGTTTTCTTGTTCAACAATCGCGAGGCTGTTAAACAGCATACATTTACTTCCATAGAAAAAACACAATACAATACAACAGTAGCTGACGTTTCGGCAGTATTGCCTTCTTCAGAGCCTGAAAGGGTGTACTGATATACAACTTACTAGGCCAAACGCTTCAATAACACTTACAAAAAAGACGAAAAACTCTACGGTAATTACATGGTCAACAGCTTCTCGGAAAAACTCACCGCTTTTTACGTGACTTCCAATGAGGAAGATTAGAACAGCTGATTATAGTCGCATAAGGTTGATGACTGCATCATCCCACATCAGAAATTGATGCGAACATACGGGGTTAGGTCGCGTATGACCTCTGGGCATTCATCCCTGCTATTCATTCTAGGGTTCTTAGTATTTATGCAAAAAGCCTCAAGAACTTTGCGCGTCTGTGCTTGAGAATCCTGCGCGAGTATAGTGACTTTTATATCAACATCGTTTCCGCTATGTTTTTGTTTCCCATGTGTCCCTAGTCGGGTACTTTCTCTTGCTTTTCGTTTGCCAGCTAGGCGTTTTCTTTTAAGGATACATAAAGGTCTACCCTTTCGCCCATATATTCATCTCCGCAATTATTGCAAGAGATCAGGTATATCGTACCTGAACTCACACAATCACGGTCCCTGCCATAAGGGCAGATTACGCAATTTGTTGTTTCGCATAGACGGTCATACAGGCGATTACGAACTAACTGACGACGTAGAGTAGCCGGTGGTATTTCAACTATCGCTACCGATTCCTCTAGACCTGCCCTTCTTAAGCATCGTTTAATCGCTACGCTTACTTCATCGCTAATAAAGGGCAGCATAAACGGGACTTTCTTTATGGCCAAGTGTTTCGCTTGGGCGCGTCGCTCTCCTTCTAAACTTATCTCGTGGGGTTACTATTTCGTAGCCATTGGAGATGGCTATTTGCCGAGCCAAGTCGCGCGATTCTTCCTTTAGTTCCCCGGTTGTGCACACAGAGGTGGCTGTTCGAAACATGTTTCTCACAAGCGCCCTCTTTGTGTGTGAAGGGTGGGAAGAAAGGAAGTGAACGAGGATGTTCTTGTTACTTGGCTTTCGGTACCACTTTGTCAGGTAACCGCTACTTGATAGGCTTATTTGGACGTTTAAAAACGGAAGCCAGTCTTTTCTCGGTTTCTCCCGGGTGAACTTAATGTACTCAGACTGCTCGTTCAATAATTCAAAGCATTTGTCCATCTCATCCTGCGTAGAGAAGATGACAAAACAATCATCTACATATCTGCAGTAGAGTAGTGGCCGGAGATCGAGAGCAGGGGGCTTCTATCTTAGACATAAACACAATGGCAAGGCTTGGTGCCAGTCGCTGTCCCATAGCCAACCCCCTTATTTGCGCGAAATATTTCCCAGACCATCTGAAAATCGAGCAGTTTAGGCACTCCTTTAAGAGAGCCATTAGCTGCTGGATGGACAAGCCATGCATATTTATTCTTCCTTCATGTTTAACAAGAAGTTCGAAGATGGCTTGCATTGCGGAGTCATTCGATACGTTGGTGTACAACGCAGTAACGTCGAAGGACTCCACCACATACGCGTTATTAGGAGACGCGTTACGTAGACGTTCTAGGAACATTTGGGTGTTTGTGAGGTGAGCTGGAATATGGTTAAGCAACTGGGTAAGTATTAGGCATAAAAAACCAGGTTATTCTATCCGTTGGCCCGTCTCACACAGCTGATGATGGGTCTAACCTTAAATGATGAAGGGATTGGTTGACACAAGATCATCAGGTGATACCAACTTATGTGTTTTAGTAAGTAGGTATAGGACGGGACATGTTGGTTTCTCGATTTTAAAGTGCGAAATAACCGATGATTGTAAACCTGCAGCCTTTGCCACACTGACCCCATTGAAAGACAAGTAACAAGAACATCCTCGTTCATTTCCTTTCTATCCCATCCTTCACACATAAAGAAGGCGCTTGTGAGAAACATGTTTCGAACATCCACCTCTGTGTGCACCACCAGGGAACTAAAGGAAGAATCGCGCGACTTGGCTCGGCAAATAGCCATCTGCAATGGCTACGAAATAGTAACCCCACGAGATAAGTTTGGAAGGAGAGCGACGCGCCCAAGCGAAACAGTTGGCCAAAAGAAAGTCCCGTTTATGTTGCCCTTTATTAGCGATGAAATAAGCGTAGCTATTAAACGATGCTTAAGAAGGGCAGGTCTAGAGGAATCGGTAGCGATACTTGAAATACCATCGGCTACTCTACGTCGTCAGTTAGTTCGTAACCGCCTGTATGACCGTCTATGCGAGAGAACAAATTGCGCAATTTGCCTTTACGGTAGGGACGGTGATTGTGTGAGTTCAGGTACGATATACCTGATCTCTTGCAATAATTGCGGAGATGAATATATGGGCGAAAGGGTAGACCTTTATGTATCCTTAAAAGAAAACGCCTAGCTGGCAAACGAAAAGCAAGAGAAAGTACCCGACTAGGGACACATGGGAAACAAAAACATAGCGGAAACGATGTTGATATAAAGAGTCACTATACTCGCGCAGGATTCTCAAGCACAGACGCGCAAAGTTCTTGAGGCTTTTTGCATAAATACTAAGAACCCTAGAATGAATAGCAGGGATGAATGGCCAGAGGTCATACGCGACTTAACCCCGTATGTTATTCGCTTCAATTTCTGATGTGGGATGGTGCAGTCATCAACCTTATGCGACTATAATCAGCTGTTCTAATCTTCCTCATTGGAAGTCACGTAAAAAAGCGGTGAGTTTTTCGAGAAGCTGTTGACCATGTAATTACCGTAGAGTTTTGTCTTTTTGTAAGTGTTATTGAAGCGTTTGGCCTAGTAAATTGTATATCAGTATACCCTTTCAGGCTCTGAAGAAGGCGATACTGCCCGGGAAACGTCAGCTACTGTTGTATTGTATTGTGTTTTTTCTATGGAAGTAAATGTATGCTGTTTAACAAGCTCGCGATTGCTGAAACAAGAAAACGATGCTCCACTTAAAGTTGAATATGACCAACATCTACTGTTAAATGAACGATTTTTTGTAGGTTTGATGATCATAAGAACATAGAAAGAATTCATCGCTGATGTTTAGTTGACGCTGATGATTGATGTTGCCTCCCGTTAAGAAAATATTCGGAATGGAACTGGAACTGTTTACATTCTAATGGTTCAACGTCGACGTCATACGACAATGGGGTGTGGCAATCAACAAGAACTTTTCTGCTTGCTTTCTGCGTAAAGTCGTATGCTACAATGCCAAAGTGAGGCTTTGAATCGTTTCAGTCTATTTTCACTCACTTGAAAAGCTACTTTCTGCAATCTGCCTTTTCCCATTTGGTCCGGTTTCAGCATCTCTCAGAAGATGCCATGCGAATTCCACAGAATCAGTTTCAATCGTGTGCGTTGATTTTGCCTGTGCTGATGAGCAGTGGCTGGTTGGGAGCCAAAAGGCTTCGCACATATTGTTCTCGTTCAACATTCAACTCTTGTCTTCAGTACTGTTTTCGCTAGGAAAATCTTATAGATGCAGGCTAAGCATTGAAAATGGGTATATACTAAGTCGCTTGGACTAGCCGTGGTCAGTCACAACGTTGGGTGTCCAAAGAGACTTCAATTTACGATAGCTCACCAGGTTGAAGCTACGCTCATTGGTGATACGAGCGAAGCCAAACACCTCCTAGTGCTACTCTGTGCACAGCTTCTACTCCCCCTTATGGTACATTTATTGAGGATGATCCAGAGAGTGACAGCTATTCGCAACCCACGTCGAACTCATCTAAAATGCCTGAATCAAAAAAAGTGCCACCCGTTCGAAAGCGACAATTGGAAATAGATCAACGAACTGGCGCAGAAGGTGCAGCACAGGCGCTAAGAGGACACAATGGGTCGAAATTGTCGATCACCATCATCCATTTCGATATCAATTTCTCGGTTGTGCACATACCCTTTTATATCTTTGCTGTGGAACGTTCCAGAGCACATTTTAACAAAGCAGAAACCGGTTTGAACGTGAGAAAAAGAGCTCCGAACAAAAACTGGCGAGGGCTTATAGCACGGTTCAATCGATCATAAGAGAAAATCCGAACCGCTCCACAATATGCTCTAAATGAGGCTGTGCGGTTGCCCAAAGAAATGAGCATTGACACAGACGCCACCACACCAAATTTAACGTAAAAACGGCGCAGCAGCACGCCTTATGTTTCTCGCACTATGTGTATGCGTTGAAATTAATACATGCGCACACTCTGCTAACCTAGTTATTCACTGAAACCAATGTATATACGACCATTTTGCGTCGTCAAGGTTGTGGTCAGTACTAAATATAATTGCAAAGGATCAACGGCATGGCATGAGAATACAAAACTGGAACAGTTCGTATAATGGAAAGATAACGGCTTAGAAAGAATAAAGGGCATTTTTATGAAAGAAGAACAGTAAAGAGGACCATAAGGAGAAAACGGCACACTATCAACAGGCACATAATTGCGTTGCAGCATTCAAATAGTCTGGTGGAAACCGACGAAGTCGGCTCATGTATGTCAGTCGCAAATTCTTGAATACGAAACAGGAAGCGATTATCCACTGCAGCTCCAAGAGTTGATCAGCGTTATCGTGACCAAGCACTTTTGTCCATGACGCAATCCAGTGTTTTCAAGAAGTGCAGTCCTCACTCCTCTTCAGAATCCTTTCATTCATGAATTATTCAAATCGTCGTATGTTGAGGTAGGGGGTGGGTGGGGTTCATATTATTTCTCAGTGTTAGTGTCTGTATATTAGAACTAAAGGATTTTTAAGAAGAATAATGCATTCATTCTGCGTTGATGTGTCCTTTACGGATTCGCCATGCATCCTCCCCTATGTAGCTTATACATACTATTGATTTTCGTGGGCCTACCGGAATAACAAATTAGTGTTTGAGATCCTCTAAAACAAGTATGACACTATTTTTCAACTACCAATCTACTGCCTAATTTTGTCCTGGCAGGGGACGATGTGAAATACAACCACAAGGATTCAGAGATATGAACAAAATCGAGACCCGCAGGAAGCCTTTGAACCCGTAAGTGTACCACCATAGTATAACATGCTATACAAATCTGGTAATAATTTGCGGACCGCGTAGTGATGGATGATTTAGTTTGCCAAGGCGAAAGGTCGAATAGTGACCATGTTTGTACTGATCAGAGCTTCAACCCACTCTTCCGTCAACGATTAATAAAAGAGCCGAAGTGTTTGTAACTCACACTAGTGACGGAGTCATCAATTCGAATACTGGGAGATGCGGCAACCCGCTTCCGAAATGATAAATCAAGCTCATCGAGCCGTCGACTGCTTGGTGAGCGACATCGTGGCGGCACCTCTACGTAAGCACGAGCGATAGCGATCTCATAGTCCGTCATGAAGCCTTTTCGTGCTGCGATCACATCCTCAAGAGTTACTTCCGTATTGGATCCGAGTCTGTAGTCAATTAAAACGTTATAAGGGCTTAGAATTTAGGAATAGCTGAACTGAAATCCAAACAGTCTTAGCAGAAAAGAAGACCTAGTCATTCTTGTAGCTGTTATGCACTTCATCGTTGTAATGTGATCTAGTTTCTTGATGGATCTCTTTCCCACGCATGGAGGAATAAATAAGACCATTTTTTGAACAATTTTCTGAGTTTTTCCAAGTTTGTTCATCCTCACGAGGTACTATGAGTCAACATCTATGACAATGAATGAATTTGTTCAACAAAAAATTATTACGGATGTCTTCTGTACTTAGTAAATGAAAAACCATTTCCATTTGTGGCACAAAACCGTTGATCTTTTGGTAGTCTTGAAGAGTACTCACTTTTTCAATGTTCAGTATATGTCGTACACGATTCTTCTGATGTCTCCAAACACGTTTAATCTGTTCTAGACGAAGTTTTCGTTGACAACGGGTCATCGTAGCCATGTGAACCTCGTCCCATGCTTCTGCCCTTAAATAGAAGATAGACTGGGTTAAGAAGAACATCGTCAGGAAAGAATAATGAGATTTTAATCACTTGTTAATGGTATGGTGAGTATGCCGCTTGACAATTTTTTCCCCACAGATACTTGGACCTGCACAGTAGGTGGTGGTGAGAAAAAAAAACGTATCATTGAACGGCGGAGATAACATTGTAACAACACTGAAGCATGGAGAGAACGATATTCGGCGAAACAACCAGTTCAACACTTTTTTCCAGCTTTTCTTCGCTTTCAAAAGAAAATCCAGAAAGTGGTGTCTTTTATGGACACTAAAGTGTCCATAGAGAACTTGACCAAACGACCATGTGGACACTATAGTGTCCATACTGAGCTCAGTGGGTTCCATAGTCTTTATTTAGTCGCATTATGCATACTCATTCCACACATAATCGAATGCAAATCAAGATAGTAGGCGTGGGATAGGAAAAATGATTTTCTACACTTAGCGATTCACAAAAACCCTTCTTTCCAACAAGTTCAATGGCCGATAATTTGACCGCCAATTAAATGTATCTTCAATTGAATCGCTACGGTCACCGTATAAAATGTGTGGACATAGAAAACACCGACCTGGAGTAAATACTGGGTGCGAAATACTTGAAAATGCTGAGAGCAATACATTTATGGAATGAACCATAGCAACCCACAGTAAGTACATAGGATTCATACCCAGAGAACGATAAAACGAAGTAATTTTGAAACTGACCGTTATTCCACCTTGGTAGTAAAATAATCAACATGTGTTTACAACGTTGAGCTTACACGAGGTTGATAAAGATGCTTATTCGGCTAACGTTTCGACGGTTTCTTCTTTTTCAATGCCGACGATCGATGGTCCACAGTTTCATCGGCTCTGATGAAAATGAAACCGTTGGAACGTTAGCCGAATAAACATCTTTATCAACCTCGTGTAAGCTCAACATTATAAACACATAAAACAAAGTATCCTCTAGAATTCTTCCGTATTGACAACCTCCATAAGGCATTCAAGTTATTGAAGAATTATTTTTTTATCATCACAGGAAGTCCGCAGCCGACGAAAAATTGCTCGTAATCGGTTGGGTCTACCATGAAATACGGTAGCGGGGAGTCATAGATAAGTGTGAACTGTACAGTACCGAACAATAATCTTCACCAGCGCGATTTCGAATATTTTCAGTTATCCGCAAAACAGCAGGCAACTTTTCTGAGAGTAACCATCCACTCTTCCATGTTCTTATTTCTTATGCGTGAATAAGCAATTTAGGCAATAAGTGATGTCACCTCAATTTCCAATGCTCATTTTTTCACATTTCTCCTATTTTTAATATTCATGAAATAAATTCCCTTGACGGTTAACCAATGTAGGAAGGTGATCCTATGTGCCAATGCAAAATGCACCAAGTGGCTCTAGTACGGTCAACCAAACTGAGAAGTTCGAAGTCTGCCTCTGAAATTCTAACTAGGAACAAACTTGTGTCAGATAATCGCAAGTGGTTAACCACTCTTTAATCCATGTACGGACGGCGAATGTCTAGTATGACGACAACGTAATTTAATGTAACGACAATTAATCATTGCATTACAGCGAGAAAATTTCTTGTCCATCCAGAAAAACTTCAACTAATTGGAAATTAGAATCATGGGAAGCTCTCATGATTCTTTGTGAAGACGGGCTATCCACGTGCCAAAACCTTATAAATAAATCTCTTGTTCTCGCTGATCTTCACCTGCATCACCTTTTACTTCATCAACCATTGAAGGACTCCGTTAAGCAACTGTAAGATCTCTGTTTGGCCTTATCGCTCGACGTAGCTGCTTAACAAGCTTTGGTAGTTCGAGGAACATGAAATAACCACATGTTTCTACGCGGTCCTTTATTTTTTTTAACTGTTTGTTACCTAAAGAAATGTCCATGGCTGGCTCTCGTCGAGCCCCCTCGTGTAGTTGACCACACATGAGTAGCTTCCCGATCACTCCTGGAGCGTATAACGTAGTAGGTGCTCAATGAATGCGGCCTCGAACGACCTATTATGTAAGTACAACGCCGTCTTACACTCACGTACTCAACACTCATCCACCACCAACAGAATAGGCTACATAGCATCACCTAGCTTGTTATTTCCCATATGTAGGAACTCTGCGGTCCCTGCATCTATCAAGTTACTTGAATTCATTTAACAGCTCTGAGAAGCCCTTTCATATGTTGATTTAAGTAGGGCGCAATCTTATACTGTAGTGCGCAATCCAAAGCTGGGATACCGTACAGAGTGAGTTTGAATTGAGCCATGAGGCTTCGGTTTGACATGCAAAAGAACTCTATTATAAGAAGTACAATTAAAACTTTTCTGCAATAATAGAACAATACAACTGGTAATTTTATAAGCACACCCAAAAGTAGCTTACATGTATTTTAGGCATTTTAGATTAACACTGAAAACGCCGATTGTCGCACACGCAGTTCCTCACTGCATGATCAGTAAGAAGAGCGTGCAAAATCAAAATGGTGTTGTGCTGTAACTGCTCTCATTCCACCGTTTTACCTCTTCACGAGACATTCTATCTACTAATCCCTTAACTTTTTAAAAATCCCACTATTCCCACTAGGAAGCGGGTAACGCAAGGGTAGTGATCCCGTTCGCTCTGCGGACGGCCCAATCTAACGAGACCCTGCTTCGACGCAGATCCGGGCCAACCAAGCCTCTCCACCTACCACGGTCTGAAAAATGGCACCAGACTTGTCTGAGAGAAGCAAACTTTGTCTTATCTATGATAGAACGCTCCATGACACCTATTCTGGATTCCAGGAATAACTTATTCGACTACAATTCGACGACATTCGTGACGAGGACGAAAAATTCTTTCAGCAACAGCCGAAACTACATGCAAAAGGTTCGATAATCTTTGTGGATGTTGCACGCGAGAAAACGAATCGAATCCAAGAAGTACTGGGATCCCCAAAGTGAGAAAGATGTGATGTCAGGGCACGTAGTAAAAAATAATAAATTTCTACTAGTAAAGTCAACATTATTTTATCAAGTTATTTAGTGTATTTTTCGTAATGAAGAGAGTAACACCCTTCCGTTATTTCCTTATATGAAATAGAAGCAAACATTCACCAATCGACTGGTTATTTTTTCCTTAAGAAATAAAAGATTAAGTGTTCCGTGTTGACCAATCCTCTAGAGGTGTGTCAAGCATCTAACTCCACTATGTAGAAGCATGGTCAGCCTACATGTTGACTTGGACGACCAACTCCAACGACCACATATTTATCGCAGGGCACCCCTAACCTATGCGCCACTCGTTCCCGTATTAAGGGATGTCAGCTTCTAACATAGAAAACGAGTAAATAACATATTTAGAACTCCTCTAACTCGCTTGTTTTACTCTGGTATAGGACACCCAACATAAGAGATGTTTGATGTCCAGGAGTAGATACCAGTGCTCCTCAAACACGCCTCGTTACTGCGTAGATGAATTCACAAGTCATTCTCCTCATAGCTTTGTTGTTATGGCTTATCATATCATCTCTGTTCGGAGAGCAGTGCTGTGATACACGTTATGACTCATGTGATTCGTCATAAAGAACTCTGTCGTAAAAAAGAATGACATACGAGAACGAAAATGAGAATATGAAGTCATATAGACATCAATGCTAGGCGGATATTTCCGTTCAAACATGTAGCACAATCGAAAGAGTAGGAGCGGAAAGGATATGGAAAAGATCTGGAAAGATGCAGCTAATTTAGCTTATCAGTCCTAGATGGAGGAGATGAGGGCACTGACAACGAACTTTATCATACCTTTTCCTGTTGATCTCCGTTTCTCGTGTACTGCACATATCCAGCAGAATTTCACGTCGTTTTAGGACTTCTTCACATATCACAACCGTATGGTCTTCAGTCATTCGTGATGGGTTTTTATCGATGGATTGTTCATCTTTTGACGTCACTGTACCGCTATCAGTTGTGCGATGTGGACTATGACGACTCTCAACACAAATCCCTTCATGTTCATCATCATTCATCGCAACTAAATAGTAGTAATATAAAATTCATAATACTATTTAACAAAGGAATAGACAACTCTCAATAGAAAACAACTCAAGTTTAATCTAGACAGGAGTGAACTATGGTAGGTTCCGTAGAGAGGTTTTTCAATAACAGAGAATAACATACGTATGAGCTTCACCCCAATCGATAGCAAAAAACACTTTCCCGATATTTCCAAAGAAAAACAGTAACGTGGATTCAAAGTTCTCGAAAAATCTCCTACATAGTTGAACGAACCCTTACAAGTCGTTCACATAATGTGCTCTCGAAAACATTTCTGCGCCTTCATGATATCATACGATCATCTGTTAATCTTTGGGGTGCTCTGGTAAAAGCAAACAATAGAAAGGCCTAATAAGCGAAGTGAATAGCGGTTAAGTCAAAGATTACAACTTTTGCAGATGGGAGTATTCGTCCAATCTGCAGTCACTGGAAAGGTGGATGGCGTTTGTTGGGTGAAGGAAGACGATGTCGAGGATGTGCTGAGTTCATACTCTACTCGTCATAAGTGGGTCGTTGAGTGCTCAATTCTGACGAGGAATCGAGTGGAACGTCGAGATGTCACCACATCGATAGCGATGGGGTTGGACGCTGACACGAGTGGCGCCGGTGACGATAGCCCGACGCCGCGAACGCCGGCTGCGGCAGCGCAAACACGGCGACGACGACGGTGACGGCGCTGGTCGTCCGTCTGCGACTCGTCGACGAAAGCACCCTCCCGACACTCCCTTCGTCCGTCTCCCTCGTGACGCGGCCGACGTCGCGACACTCTCGTCACTCTCGACGGCGTCGCCGCCTGTCCATAACAGACGTCATCCGCTACCGACCGATGTCATCGACTCGGTTCACGTCATGACAATCGTTTCCACACGCAAAATATGACACAAGTACGATCACGAAATGGATCTACTGCTGCTGGTCAGCGGAGTTCGATTTCTGGTTAACCTTACACTCTAAACAAGAACTTTTATTAGTCAAACCAGTATGCTCGACTAACGTCAGCCGAACAGACTCATTCCAGCGTTAGTAAATTGGTAGCAGTCTGGTCTGTATAACGATAATGCAGGCTAGAGTCTTTAAACTGGCCTAGATCATGAGTTACTTGCCTGGCATGAGTACCGTGTGATCTCTGGAAGTGCCTTTTTACACAGGAGAGGTTTCAATTTAGATTTATCCAATCTAAGTGTAACATAAAAATCAAAAGGACGAAAGAAGTTGGAGCCACTGAAAGTTGAAAATATGGCTCTGTTGGGATAATGCCAGGCTATTTGAGCATGGAACCGACTCTCAAATCCACACGTTATATTCGGTTTCTTTTTTCATCACATCACAAACCAAATGATAAATGATGGATGACCGAATGATGAATAAACCAATACCAGGATCCACCACCGTCCTAGTATCAAATTTATCGCATGGTGGCAAATCTCCCCCCTGATTCACAAGAGCAGCGACTGCTCGTGCTGGCGACGACCTGTGGCAGACTTTGTCCACGCTGACCTCGGGACTCCAGAGAAATACAGTGGCTAAACCAGAAAACTCCGAAGAATGGAGAATGTGCTGAGGAACGCGCAATTAGTGAAGACGGGCGGGCCATCCAAGTATTCAAATAAGTTAGTATTGTATCATAATACTAATGAAAAAAGCTGCTTCATGGCGTATCATGTGAAACTATTCCAAAAAAGTTTTGCCGAGAAAGAAGGAACGATATGATCACTTTTTTTGGAATAATATCGGATATGGGGTTGGAGAATAAGTTCACAGAAAGAATAGAATCGATGGGAGTGTGTGCAGGTGGACTGTCTGGGAGTGTCACGCCATGGCACGAGCCCTGTCACAGCCGAGTGATGCATCGGTGTCGTTTCGTTTCGTGGAATGTGCTGACGTGGCTGAACGGAGTTAGCGCAGGCGACTCCTACATCGTATTCAGTACTCGTATGATACTGCAAGGCGATGGCAAACAACGAGTGTAATGAAGTCGCTCATATGGTGGCTCATAGGGCTAATCGTATAGCGAAATCAGTATTTAGGTATTAAGTGTATCAGTGTACACCGCATGAAGTTCATTTTTCGACGCCTTAAGATAACTTTTGGAGTTTTGAAGATTTGATAACTTCACAGATTCATAGAAGACACTATTCTTTCGGTAAGGTTCGTATGGTGCAGTGGTTAGAATTGCCTTCCAATACACACGTAGTCATAAGTGCCACTTAGCATCCCAAGCTCACTAAGTCTTCCATCCCGCAGGCGTAGGAAAATGGCTACCTAGCTTATGCGGAATGGGAGGTACATTGACTTGTCACATCGGTAGGGCAGAGTAACTCATTGTGTACGCCTGTTACTTATGCATTCACCTCTCACGAAGCTCGATGAGGTCGGATCTATGGCGCATCTCTTACCGATTAATCAATGCTGGATGCTCCATCTTTCTGTCTATCTATTCATTCAGTTTTAAACACCAACAAAACTCTTAAAAGATGGAAACGAAGTCTAATTTTTTGAAAATGTTTCATAAAAGCGGGAGAGTCTCAAAGGTCAGATTTATTGTGAACGCCTACGCTGCCTGGTGGAAAGGTATTGGCTTTTCAATTGCTTTCGTGCTCGAAGTACGAGCCTTGACACAGAAAAAAGGTGGAAAGCATAACATTTTATGGGCTCCGATGAGTCAAAAAAATATTGATATGTTGGTCTAGAGTGGAAGATGGCCATTATTTCATTCGTGCCGAGGGCATTGTACTCAATACATCTAGACCGTTATGTGTTAAGTAAACACACTGTTAGGACGCAATCCGTCTTTATCGTATTCCTGTTCATTGACGGAGCATATTATTAAAGAATTGAGTTCAACGTGGAATGTCTGATCCAAATATTTCAAACGGAGAGGTAGCAAACCATGTTTAGCTCCGTCGGGGAATCAATCATAAACGTGTTAATTTATCAGTTCAGTTTTTCTTTATCTTAGATGACCCTTATAACATAGAATGTTGATCTCAGCAGTTCTCGAACTCGATTTGTTTTCTTGCATCCACCATCTGTTTACGTCGACGGATTTTCGGGTGAGTTCGGATGCTAGTTGAGGAATTTTGATCTTCTTCGTGAATCTTGCTTGTTGATTGTTGGTCGAATAGATTCTCTCTGGAACACTGGGATAACCGTATTGCGCTAAGACCGGGTCCTCATCATAGCCAACTTTTTGTTAAATAAAGGCAATGAGCTAATCTAAGAAAAGTCTGACACCATTTTTCCGAGCCAGAAGAATGGGAGCTTAATTGCTCGGCAGTGTGGTCGAAGCAAGGCTCTAGACATTGGCTTACAGCCCTCTGGTTTCACAGCGTTTGGTTACTGGACTCGAGAGGAAATTTAGGATAACATAAGCAAAGGCTCAAACCACTTTATTATAGCATACTCTTGCATATTAGTTGAAAGCCTTAGAATGATCCCAGAAACATTGTCGACGATACTGCAAATCAGAGAGGAACCCTCCGACTGACATCTTTCTACCCATCCAAAAATGTCATTACTTCTGTTGCCGACATCGGCTGACACAATGATGTGATATTGATGGTGATGTCCTCTCTCCGACATTACTGAACAATCTAATTCATTTCAGGAAATCTTGTCTACATCAAGAAAGTACCTTTGACGGCGGCCTGTACCTCATTAGGAGGCCTCGAAACTGAAAATACGATCGGATCAGCATTGTATGATTAGCAGAAGTACTTACTATATATATGGCTCGGTCCACTCTGTGTAGCACTCCTTGTTTGGAGCGCTCGCAGGGAGCAATGAACGCAAACTGTTCGTATCGATTTCATATTTCTTATAATTTCTGACACAATCAGTGCATATATTATCATTGCAATAAATAAATGCAACAGCGATTTTACCTTTGAGGTCATGGTACTACAACATATTAACACACGATCTTGAATTTTATCTACTCTATGAAGGTTGTTTCCACACAAGGCTATTTAGTCTGCTTAAATAGAATCCACTTGTCCACACAAATTACCCAACGTATTCAACTGACACCAATCAACCGAAAACCCAATATAGACGAGTTTTTGAGCAGTGCGAATTACAAACTCGGTTCACCTGTATCACCTATGCTCCCATCGACCATCGAGTTTCTTGATCGAGTGATATGAAAGGTTCATATGCTTCAGTCCAGAGTCAATCGAGGGATCCGAAGATCTTTTTTGTGGGGTTGCTTGGTACAAGTGGTGCTCCATTTCACTGGATTCGACTTGATACCAACAGGAAGACTCTCGTGAACGACTGCGGACAATCGACTTGAATCATTGCGGTTCTGATGAAAGTGAAGGCGATCAAGCGCTAGCCACAAAAGAGTTTTGGAATCCACGTCGTATAACTTCACGAATTAAAAAAAATATTAGTAAAAACGATGTTGAAAGGCATCAGTTTGTTTCCGTGTTATAAGAATTTCAGGAAGAACTTTTACAATCTGATCAATAATCTACCTGCTGTTTCCTTGAAAATCCCATGGAACCGAACTGCTAACAGCCCTATCCCCCGGTTTTTTATCTTAGAGGCACCATAGAGTCAAAGTAAAATTCCAGCTTTCCTAGTAATACGACATTTCTTTAGTGTTATAACATTCACTTGAATCTTCTTTTCCTCCACTGGTGAGGGTTTCTAAGGTGTCATTGAGGGAAGGAGAACCGTGGCACGGAGCTGTTTTATTCTTTGCACTCTTTATTACATTCTTGCTGCTCCTATAGGCTCCCAAAACTGATGATTCTTTACTAATGGACTCTGGATTTAATTAGATCGTGATGCTAAGGAATTCTCGACTTATTTACACAAAGCTGGAGTATTTAGAGATTTTGTTTTCGCCGATCTTGATTGCAAATAAGAAAGATTCGTCTTTTTTCATCAGGAGCGCTTTCTGGTGATCCAATCAAAGGCGAATCTTTTCAGAGGTGCTGTTGAAGTTGTGGAACATTCTCTACACCTGGCTACTGCTGGATGTTATAGAGTAGTGTCACGATGAAAGCGATGTTAGTGTTGGTGGCGGCCGGCAACTTTCACTAACATGTTGTCATATCTCAGTTTTCCACCACTCTAACGAAGGATAATTTTAGCAAAACGATACCGTATTGTTCAATTTTCTCCGTGCATTAATGGAAATTTCGCTGTACAGCTGTAAAATACTGGTCCTGTGCAGCGCCTATTCACTCATAGTCATCCAGTATCTTCATGACCCTTCTATCGCCATGGAACTGGTTTGCTTTTTGAACAGACTTCCATTTAAACTCGGCATGAGTAATTAATATGCTTTCTAGAGTGTTTAGCTTACACGAAGTTGTTCAAACTCTTAATTCGGCAAGGAACTGGCCCACTTCTTGATTGCACGATTGGATGTATAGTCTACATGTGTCGTGCCAGCTCAACTCCGTTTGATTCCTTTCTCTAAAGTCATCTCTCAGGAAAGTAGCCAAGTATGCATGCGGGTTCGTCCTTGCGACGATTGGTTTTCTTTCTTCAGCGACCTGTTCAGTGCTGGTTAAAGGTGGTCTTTCCAGGAATTTCATCTCCTGCTTTGGTGGATCGGGAAGAAGTTTTGCTCCGTCGTAATTTAGATTCTGTTAGGGCTACAGCGCAGCAAGTTCTATGAATAGTTGATTACGAAGGACAGTGAGAAAAGCTGTATTTGATTAATACTTTTTTTGAAGGCTGTTCAATTTTGAACATAGGTACATTTTGCCATTCCATGATACTTAAGTCAGTTTTGTTGTCGAAAAGAATTTCACCGCTCTTCAGTGTATGTCGAGTATCGAGCAGTAAGGCAATGGATAGAGAGTAATTTTAGAGCCATTTCGCTATGATTTTTAACTCCTTCCTTTTGTACAAGAAGTACTGCTGGTCTCTACCACATTTTCATTCACCTGTATCACCTGTAGTCCCACTGACCATCAAGTGACTCGACTGGGAGCCAGTAAATCTTCCATTTTTTCCCTGTCACGTGCAAGAGTAGCAGAATGGGTTCTGCTCGCTCCAGGGACTCGTTGAGCACCGTATCTTTTTTCTCGGCTTTTCGTGAATAACTCTGACCATAAGGTAGGTAGTCTTCCTGCAGTGCGTTTAACATCCCGAGGAATCCAGTCACTAACGGCTCTTGTCCATCGGTTGCCATTCATACGTATTACGTGTCCGGTCCATCTTATCTTCGACTATTTGGCGTAGAAACGGCATCTTTGATTTCTGATCGTTGACTCAGGTCGGAGCTTCGGATCCCTTCCTTTGCTTGTGTGAAATGGGATACTCCTAGCATCGTCCCTTTCGAATGCGCGTTCAATAACGCTGAGTGATCTTTCATCCTGCTCACGCAGCGACCAGGTTTCTGATGCATACGTTAGGGCAGGAAGTACCGTTGAGTCGAAAAGGTGGGCACGGAGTCGGGTGTTCTTTGTCCTCTTCACTACATCCTCGATGCTCTTGAAAGCTCCACACACCGCTCGCTTCCTTCTGCTTAATTCCAGAGCTAAGTCGTTTATTATGTTGATTTCTCGACGTAGACAAAAAAGGTGTATTCGGAGATACTTATTCCGCTGAGCGTGAATAGGGCATACGAAACCAATCCGTTACTCATGAACACTGTTTCTGTGAGAGTTAGTCGAAGACCAACCTTTCCACAAGCCTTATAAAAGTCGATAAGCATTCGTTCTGTCTGACTAACGCTTAGTGCTACAAGAACGATGTTGTCGGTGAAAGCGACAGTGGTGTGATTGCCTGCCATGTAATTTCACTCGCATTTTGTCCAATTCCATTGTTTCCATGACGTTCTCGAGGATGGTGGTAAATAATTTTGGCGAGATAGTATCGCCTTGCCCAACTCCTCTTTTGACGTCGATGTTAATATCGTTGTAGAATGGTGATACCTCGGTTGTGAAATTTTTGTACAGCTCATGAAGAATCTTTATGAACTGAGTAGGGACTCTTTGACTATCAAGGACTTCCATGACTGCTTCTACCTCATTTGGATCCAAGGCCTTCTGTAAATCGATGAAAGTGAGACAGAGCGGTCTTTTGTACTCTCGCGATACTTCAATGAGCCTTCTTATCGTGCGGATGTGGTCTATCATGCTAAATCCTTTTCGAAAGCCTGCTTGCTCACATGACTGTCCTTCGTACAATGTTCTGTCAATCCTGTTTAGGATGACTCGAGTGAAAAGTTTGTAGACGAGAGACAGCAAGCAGATTGGGCGATAGTTGCCGATATCGCACAGGTCACCCGTTCTTGAACAATAGCACGGTCAAGCTGGTCTTCCATTGAGTACGAACTTTGCATTCAGACGGGTAACGTGTGAAGAGCCAAGCCACTGTGTTTACAAGGACTGGCGGAAGGTTCTTCAGGGTGTTCTGGTCTTATCCTGTCCGGACTTGGTGCTGTTCGATTTTCCACTGACGAAATGGCATGTCGGATTTCGGGAGTGGGAACCGGTGGTACAACATATCCATCCTCCTTTATTTCATGTGAGCAAAGGAGGACGTGGCTATCGAAGAGATCTGAGTAGTATTCGTGAACGATTTTCTCCATAGCCTTTCTGGACGCTACTGTTACGTCCGGGCGTCGAAGTGCAATCAACTTGATCTTGTAATTGGCGAAGCTTCGGTAGGGCTTTGCGAATACTTTTTCCCAGTATCTGCAGCTTCGACCACTACTGCTGCTCTTCTCTCTTTAAGATCTTCTTTTATCGCCTGTCTGCATTGTTTTGCAAGTTCGGACGTTAGTTCGTGGTTGTGGTGTGCAGCTCGTGCGATTCCACGCTGGCGTATCAGCTCGAGTGTTTCTGGAGACAGACGTCTCTTGGTGACTTTCGAACTCTCAGCTTTCATAGCGCTAACGTGAAGATGTTGAATGAGCCGATCGTATTCCTCGTCGATGTTATCGACTACGGCATCTTCCCAACAGCCGACTAATGAATTGAATAAGTCCCAGTTTGCGGTGGTTCTGGGACTTCGATTTTTGAATTTAGCGGCTTTTTCTCCTTTGCGCGAGAAATAGAATCTTGCACGAAGGAGACGGTGGTCTGATCCCGTGTAGAATTTTGGGACAACAGCGACATCGGTTAGGTAAAACCTTCTATTTACTATGATGTGGTCTATTTCGTTATGGTACTCTCCATTGGGAGACTCACACGTCCAGTGTTGAGGGTGGGGCTTCTGGAACTGCGAGTTACGATAGATGGTCTTGGTCGCCATGATAAACTCAGAAAGCCGCTCACCCTGTTCGTTCCATTCCAATTCGTGGGTCCCAATGTGACGTTCTTCAGACGTTCTTCTTGGTCGAATCTTGGCGTTGAAATCTCCAATGATAACCTTGAAGAATGTATGGTCTTCTCAGTAGAACTTCTCCAAGTCCGTATAGAACGCTTCGACTTCTTCTTCGTCATAGTTTGATGTCGGCGCGCAAACAACGAAGATTGTCAAAGCCGGTATTGATCCACATCTTTTTAATCGTAAACGTCCGATTCGGATTGCAAGCTGTTCAAATGAATCGATGTTCATGGACAAACTCGTGTTTAACGAGAACGCCGATGCCGCCAACTCCTCTACTGTCGCATGTTCCGAGGAACAGTTCTTCTCCGGTGTCATAGACTGCGTTAAATGGGTGGTGTCGTCTCTTCTCGGCCAGGCCGATGACGTCGTACCTTATCCTTCTTGCTCGCATGAGCAGTTCTTCTATCGAGGAATCGGATGCGAGTGTACGTGCATTGTAGGTACAGATCGTCACCTTAGTTCTTTGTAATCCAGGCAGCTTCCATTGGCCCTGAGATTTTAGCAGCCTCTCCGTACTCGTCCCTACCCAACGCTGCGAAACTGGTGGGCTCTTTCGAGGTCAGTGGAATGAGGCCTTTTTACTGTGTTTAGCATTTTGATACCCACGTATAGCTTGCTGGGCTCTGAACGTGGGGGCTGGGTATACTCACGGGTAGCTTGCCAGGCTCTCCCAGAGTGGACATGGAGCTTATTTGTTGGAGGCGACTCCTAAATGCCTCCCTTATACTCCCCTGTCACTTGGTTGCAGGCTTTTGGCCGAATTGACTCGTAGAATATAATCCGCATAAGCGAGAATGCACCCACACACGCATACATGAATACACCTCGTAAATACAGAAAGTATGTGCAAATCGGCGCAGGCAGCAGTAACAGGGAAGTCCATCCCGTTCATCCACCTGCGTCTCAGGGAAACAAAGGTCGCTTTTGGTGCTCGATTAACCCCCTATCCGCCACCTGTGGGACGGGCCACGTAGCCTCGCGACTAACCTGCTCGAGATCCCTCATATGAGGAAGATCCGTTACTTTTATTTTTTCTTTCATTTTATATGACCCGTCTTCACGCCTACTATGCGGATCCCACCACTGTTCCTTTCTCGCATCCATTATCCACGAAGACCTTCCAACTTTACGTGTGGCTGTTACTGCTGCTTGAGGAATTTTTCATTTAATCTTAAGCGTGATAAAATGCTGGTCGAGTCGGTTCTCCCTAGAGTCCTGAGATAGCCGGGCTGGAACGTTCTCAACTAGAATGCAGAGAGTGATTTTTTTCCCTGACAAGTTCGGTATCAATTTCCCGACTCCTAAGGGATGAGAGGCTTGGTTGGCCCACAACAGAATCGAACTACCACCATGCTCGTGATGAAGGACATCACTACCACTGTGTTATCAGCTCGATTTTCAAGATATTTGCAAAACTTGGCACCGCAGGCGTCAGTGGTGGGAAACGAACGCGCTATTTCCGTTTCCGAGGGGCTAACGCGTGCCATGCACACCATGCGGGTCATTCGCTTTGCCTATCCCTCAGCTAGTTCTGTGGGTCACCGCCATTAGCAATCACCAGTCAATGGGATTGATCTTGGCAGCCTAAATCGGCTTTGAACCTAGTTAAGCTGAGGCTGTAGTTGAAATCACGATGTCAACTTTCTATTTATTGCTTACTACAACCCGCATGGTGTAGTGGTGAACGCGTTAGCCACCGGAAGCTGATAGCGTGTTTGATCCCAACGCAGACACCTGCCGTCCAGAGTTTTGCAAATAGCACTATCTCAGCACCATTGTGGTTGTATTTCGCATAATACAGTCCCACAAAGAAAAAATTGTAGTAGGGCAGCAAATAAAAAGTTAACATTATTATTGTTTTTACACGACCCTACATCACATGTATCACAATCTGCGGCTCCTAGAACTTCTCGCAACCAGTTCGCGCTCTAGAGTCTGAAAAACTCCATTGTTCCTTCGTTTTTTTTCGACATCAGTGCCGTCTTATAAAGTTATGAAAGATGAGTAAATATAGAAGAACGGCCGAAAAGTCAGGCAGCCCTGTATTGAATGAAACATGCTGTTAATAACCTCGCATTTGCTTATCAAGAAGCGATGTAAGGAGAACATGCCTATTCTGTTCTAAGAAATGTATCTACAGCGATTCGAGAAATAATCGTAATCGCTTCATCAAATTTTGATCTTACATACATCAAAATTATCAACTCTTTAAAGCGTAAGTCTCGGAATGAATATTCTTCCACCAGAGATAGTACTTACAATTATGAGCAGCTCAATACGACTATGATATCCTACAATGAATTCGGCGCATTATATCGTCCTCGGTCGATGCGTTAGGTAGTCGTATCATTTGCTGACGCTAGAGAAGAATCGCATCCCCTCCGCAACGATTCTAATCGCAAGCCAAAATACTTCCCTCTAATTCACATTGGCCGCTAACTGCCTCTTTTGGCGACCAGAGACCTAGCATGACTATATCGGCACTCCATGGAAGACAACGCCCAAACCGCATTAAATCTATCAATGGGTAGAGAACATCATGAGTTGTAGACAAGCATAACAGGAACGCCGGTCTTTTTTGAATGGCGGCTCTAAGACAACAAAACTAAGGAGCTAAGGATCACAACACTTAGTACGACGAGCTATCTAGGTAAAGCTATGTGGTAACGCATGTTTTGAAAGTTAGTCACGGATTGCCTCCAGTAAGCACTTAAGTGTGGTCCTAAGAGATAAGATGGATGGCAATAAAAAGTAAGAAAACAATTCAAAAGATCACCTCGGCTTGTGACTGAGCTATTTTTAATCTTTTTGCTTTACTTGGCTGGTTACGTCAAATTTTCTGGTGAAATACCAGTTACGAATGGATAAAATACATCTTAGTGAACTTTAAAATTTCATGACAAAAACCACTCTACGTTTACATTTCCAATTGCAAGGTAGCTTTACAGTACATGCGGTCCAAAATGGGGACTAATCCTAGAAAATCGATTGTCAACTTTTAAGTCTTCTTTTTCTAAAAATCTTCCGAAGAAATCTTATGACGTCGGAAATTTTTAAGCCATTGTGAGTTACATAGTTCTGCAGTGCGATATCCCACTCTGTTGGACTGGACTCGATACGGTTATGAAAACACAGACATCGCGAAGAACTCCTGTGAACATCCGACTCAAATCATTAGTACTCGCAAGGAGAGGAACACTCCGAAACGTAAAACATGGAAAAATCTATGTAATATTCTCTTCTAAGCTTATTAGTGCAACTAAGGAAGTTGCAATCGTCTAAGTAAATAGAACAGGTGTTTCATCTAACCGTCTAGTAGAGAGAAAAAATATCCTTCATTATTTGTTAAAGGATCAAAGTGGAACCACAAAAAATTGCCGCCCAGGTACTAATGACATGACCAGGAATGTCTGCTGTAACGATTTTTTCCCATCCACTCTTTTTTTTATGAAAGAGCAATTTCTCGACCCTGGAGGGCGAAAAGACTTGGTTGGGCTTGTGCGAGTTTGGACCAGCCACGATACGATCACTGCAAGGCATCTCTAATGACTGCACTTAATGTGCCCGAAGACGGGAAAAATAGAAACGCGAAACGTTTTCTATTGTAGATGCCAGCAGGAGGATTTATATTCAAAGAAGAAAACAAACAGCTTAAGTTAGCACTTCACATTTAACAATAATATAAGGTTTTCTAAACGAAATATGAGCTATTTATGAGAAAAATCTAACACAAAATCAAGCCTAGCTACGCCATGAGATATCTACACAACATTGATCCTCACGAAAGTGAAAACTGACCCAGAATTCGTCTACCAACAAACTGATACCGGTGAAAAATAATCCGCACAGGGATTCTTTGCTAACCACTAAACTGAGTGTTTATGATGTTGTATTCACAAGGCAGTAGATAATCTTGTCTCATAGCGTATAATCTGTTTAAAAGAGCTGTGCTGCGCTGAGAGATATCGCTCTGTGTTGCACGATTACACCATGATGGTTTTGATGCGAAGAGTCACCGAAGATAGAATGGAGTATAAAATAAACTTAAGTAAAAAGAGGTCGGAAATTGCCACTGTAGAAGAAGCCTAACGGTAAAGCAGCAAACGTAGCCCAATGCGTGGACCGTTGAAGTTATTAGTATAATAGTAAGTAAGCATTTCTATCTCCGTTCTTGTTCTATCATTACATTTAATACTCATTTTGCATCCGAGTTCTCGCATGCATTCATGTCCATAGTGGCATTCTCATAGTAGGTCTAGGTCACAGTAGTAGAAGCTATTAATACCTGTTGAACCTAGCCATGGCTTCCTAAGATGGAAACAACAACAGAAGCAAATATAAAACCCTCAGCAAAAAGACACGAAAAAATGAGGCCATTGAGACCCCTTCCAATCGAATCTGTTTCCAGTCGTTAAGCCATTTACTATGCAGGGTATTCATGACAATATTAAAAAGCAAAAGGTCATAAATAGCTTCCTGGTGAATTCTACCTAAGTACACGGCAGGTTCTTGATCCTAAAGAAGTGGTGAATTAAAATGTCTCATTTTATGTTAATCTCATCCTATCCCTTTTTTTCCTTATCAATCTCGTCTTAGCTTAATAACCGAAGAAGGTGTTTTCTCACTACTATTCTATGTTTTCTGAAAAAAGTAGGGGGCTTGAAGATGAAGATTTATCTCTCATAGGAATCACTCGATAGAGAATGGGGGTGTGAAATTTTTATTCTGAAGGTTAATTTAGGGTTTCCATGTTTTTGTTATCTGGGAGAAACCATCTTGGGAAGCCACTGAGTTACGAGGTGGCAAGCCTCCTATCTTAGGAAAAGGGTCGAAGACTGATGGAGTAGAGGTATGATGGAAATGTCCCTAAGAGAATATTTCAGTTCTCTATTGAGTCAGTTTTCAGTAACCAATTGTCTTTTTGCTTTGTGAACAAGAAGAACCCATCACCTACATACTCTCTCGGCTTGCTGATCATCGAGTGACTCGAGGGCGGCTAGCAAAACTTCCATATCTCTCTAAAAAAAGAAGCCAGTCCGTTTCTCATGAACATCTTCGTAAGATTTAGTCGAAGACCAATCTTCCCACAAGCTTTGCGATAACCATTCGTTTCGCCTGGCGAATGCTTGCTGTTATAAGAACGATGTCACTAATAAAGCGAAGGCTTCGTAACTGTGCACCATCGGCTCGGATCAATGGCTCTGAGGAAGAGGGGAAATGTTAGCCGAATAAATGCATGGTAACCACTTCGTGTTAGTTTATAAGTGAAATAAAGTGCACTTATTAATCATACCGAGGTTAGGTTAAAGTTGGTTTGCAACAGCAATTGTAAATTAACTATACTTCATACTTCTACTTCGGAATCTCTGGAGAACGTCGCATGTGGATAGACGGCCTTGCATTTATTTATATAATAGCAATTATACACAACGCGAAGATTATTCGAATGAATAACCCGGATCATTTTAGATCCCTACCCATTCCAATAAGCCAGTACTATGACATTTTGTCAACATCTATTTATCTGCCTTCCTGACACTCCTTCAAGTAGTATTTTCTACGTGCCATCGTTAGATATGTGGTTTATGGTAGGGGTTATCTAGTGTTTAACCCCTTGCTAATTAACCAACTCTGTAGTTGTCCACCAAGGGAGCGGGAGTGGAAGTGGTCAGAAATCCCGTACATTAAACGCATGGCTGTTGCTCGACTGCGCACTGCGCCGATCAAACCGATTATCGCTCCGGACGGTCAGCAAATTGGTATAAGACTTATCCAGCAGAAGCTCTCTTTGATACACGAAGGCCGGTTACATTCTATGACGAAGACCTGCGAACACTTTGGTAGAGCAAGATTCGGACAGAATCCAATGGACCAGCATTCAATAGATGATAAAGGTGTCCTCGGGTGGCAGACAAATTTACAGGCAAATCCGAAGAATCTCATTGGTGATTGATGAGGGATAGCGATCCTAATAAAGGATCTGATAAGATAAAAACAATCTGCGATGTTGAGATATATAAGTAAATGGTAATAAAGGTAGAAAATCCCATTCTCATTCTTAGGCAAAAAAGATGCTGCCGTGCGCACAGTATATGTCAAGTTATATAAATAATAGTAACGACAACAATAATAATAATTGATAACAATAACAATAATAATGATGCTGAGATATTTGCAGAACTCCGGACCTTAGGCGTCTGCGGTGGACAACGAACGTGCTACTACCCTTTCCGGGGCTAACTCACTCACCACCACACCATGTGAGTTCTTCCGGCTATAACAATAATGTTCCTGAAGAAAAACATTACACCCGTCTTTTAGCCAAAGTGCCCTAAAAAACGAACAAAACTGGTCCACGTGCTATAGTGATTTCTGGATTTCCGACTATAACCGTAGAATGGACGCAATCACGTCGCACACACACGACCAGTCTCCACAATCATTTTATCGGCGTTCGACGTGTCTTTTTCTATCGTACTTGATTCATATCTTTTGTTCCCATTCCTTAATCAATATGGAAGGGCTGGAGCTGTTGGTTCTTCTAGAAAGAGGCGTTATTTGGCGTTAGTTTTATGGCCCTTTACCTAAGCCGAAAGCCATGGAAAATGGGAGCGCATTGATCTTCATCTACGGTGGATTTGCGGAATGGAAATCTGGAAAGGAATATCTCAGTCGATTATATTTGTTTATCTTTAAGGGATTCCTTTTAGCTATGGAATTGTTCAATTCTTAAGTTGTTTCTTAATGGAAAATTGCCAAGTAGGTGCATTCATTTCTCGAATGGTCCCCCAAGAAACAAGAAAACCCTGTGAAGCCGTTATGCATTGCATTTCAGGCGCCATCGTTAGCGGTACTGTTTTATAGAACCGTCGCCACGGCCTCTGCTCGGTGGAGAGAACTGCCGCATTCTTCTGTGAGTTAACCGATTGTTTTTTCTTTTTTTCTTTTTTCGCCAGGAAGTCAGAGTGATTCGGCTACCTTAAAGTTGGTTGTCTGAACTTCAAGCGTCTGGAAGTCAAGTGTTGTGCTTTGTATTAAAGTAACACAAAATTTATCACGCCGTTACAGTTTCTCCGCTGTATTCACTTTTGTTAAAGATATCCTCTTCAAACTGAAGGACGGCACTGTTCTGAATTGGTTTTCAAAAAGTGCTGAAATGAAAAAATGTAACAAGTTGTAAGCAAGATGGTGCGTTTGTCACCTATGTTACTGTTGAATGTGAATTCCGGTCGATATAGGGCCACTTCTATCCTTGGGCCTTAAATGCAGAGAGATAAGTTCGGTGTATAGGCTTTTATGAGACACACGTTTCATATCTCTAAGGAGTCGGAATGTCGCTACAGGTTTATCTCTTGAAGACTTTGGTTATTTGGGCATCTGGACTCATAGTTAAATCTCCATAATTTACAGGCTATGCGACTTAAGTTCAGTCGACCTCGAATGTCTGCAACATCACGTTTTACTTCTATGTGCCGTATGGCTTGAGATCTGAAGAGCGGAACCACAGTCAACCATGGGCTCGCCATGTTGCATGCTTAGAAATACAACGAGAAATGTTGCCTAGGAGTATAATACTGTCAATACTTAGATATTCACTTGGATACTTGGATGGCCCGTCTTCACCGGTTATGCGGGCCTCAACATAATTTCCATTTCCCGGATATCTGCTTAGCCAGTGTGGTTCCCTGGAGTTCCGAGGACAGCCGGATAAAAGTCTGCCCTAGGTCGTCGCCACCATAGGGAGTCGCTTCCTTTGCGGATTAACACCACGCGACTATGATATCAAAGCGGTGGTGGATCCTGTAGTGGTTTATACTTAGCTGGGCTCTCTGATCGAGATGCCAGACTCTTTCTTAGGTTCGGAGACCCTGAACCCTGATTTGGGGGGAACGGGAGGGGGAAGGTGGGGGTGCAAAGCCTCCCGCGGTACATCGCCCGGCACCCAGAAGCACCATCCAGCCATGATGAGTCAGTAAACCGTTGGGAAGAATATTGTCAATAGCGAATTTGTAGCGTCGCTGCATGAGAAATGAATTGAAGTGGATGCTCGGCTTCTGAAAACAAGGTCTGCTTATTGACTTCTGCGAAATAATTTGATATCGAATACCCAGCTGTTTTTGCGTTGACAGCGCTGTTTTTCTGTACGTCTAATTGGAGATTGGTATCCGAGCGGAAGAATTCTTTAAGAGCATAGATCGCTGCGAAATGGGACTTTAACTTTTGAAACGGGTCATCTTGAACTGATAAAACTCCAGTGAGACTTTCTCCTTCACTATGCTTTTGATTTGTTCGGGTAGTTTAAGTAGCAGTGAGCAACTTTGTTATGTTTTCTGTAATTCATTGGACTGGTTGTATTTGCTTCTTCGATATTGCCTTCTCCGATCGTAAATGTGTTGACTACCGTTTGAGTGTAGTTAACCCTGGAATACCCAGATAGCATTGCATGGGCGTCTGCAGTTCACCATCCTAATCAATCGTCAGCCATTGTGAATATCGGACTGGGGCTTGCTCCTTGGGACAGCGGTGCTTTCAGGACGACAACGATTTCTATACTGAAGTTATCGATGTGATATGGGGTTATATGGATGGAGGATGATATGTCAGGCAGAATCCCGGTATATGTATGTACTATATATGTGTTTTTATACATATATATACATATATATATATATATATGTATATATAATGTAACGAGGCACCAAGCAGTTGTGTGAAAAGGGTCAGTATTTCGAATTCTTGTTCCAGATCTACAATTTTTTTTGCAATTTAGACTTGGACTGAATTTTTGAATTACGAGATTCTAACCACTATTCGTTCAAAGTTTCATAATTGTTCTTGGTCTTTGTGGGAAATAGGAACTGATTTCATTGGCATCATTAACTATTGTTCGGGCATATTTCAATTTATTGAATATTTTATTCCCGACTTTTCATATCGAGCACATGTCAACAACTGCGTAAGTGTACTTCCAGGCTGGATCTGCTTCTGCTTCCGTTACTGAACAGAGTGCACCGTCGCACGAGCCAGGATCGGAAACAATGAGCAGCTCCGAAGAAGTTGGTTTTATTTGTCCGGTGTTCACAAAATAACTATCGTTCTTTATAAAACCTTTCCTACATAGCTTTTCTAAGCCATGAACTGCTGTCGCCCGTAAGATTATTATAACGCACAAAACTTATTGCGTTTTGAGTTTTCTTTGAACAAAATAGATTTTTTGTCATAGTTTTGTGGATTACTTAGGTAAATAAATGACCCGTTGTTGCATGTCTTGAGGATGCCAGCACTTCTTAAACTTATTTCCTCATCTTTCAAGCACAATCGTTAGAGGTCTGTTCCGCCACGAGTTGAGAATCCATCGTTTTCTTCAAATTCACATGTTGAATGCCTGAACTGCCTTAGTGTTGTTTGGCATCATGTAATCGAGCAAGGGAGTTTCCTCATGTTTGCTACAGGCTTCGTGGACTGAAGAGAAGTCTATTAGACGACGGTAAAGCAAAGATTTTACGAAATTTTTCGTGAGAAAGCTGCATCTCAAAAGCTAAAAATTGCTTTATTGTGTTTATCCCATTCCGCCTTGCCGCCGTTTTTCGTGGCCTGCCCAATCGAACACGAGCAATTTTTCGTCAGCTTCGGACTTTCTAGTTTCTTGACAATAAAAAGCTTTTTCTCAATATTACTAGGAAGTTTAAGGGGTTTTGAACGTGACAGTATTGTAGAAGACACTTTGCACTGTCGTTCTATGAGCTTGAGTGGGTATGTATGATACTATTTACTATGCGTTACTTTGGTCCTTATTGCAAATGCACTGCTGTCGGCATTTGGAAGTATTTGTTTAAGTTGAGTCAATTTTTGTGTTTCCGTATCCACACATTCTATACAATAATCGTCGCGATTAAAATGAAAAAACAATAAGTTGTTAGTCAAATTACCGGTAACTTAACTTTTCGAAGAAAGCTTTTTGTAAATCATTAAGTTTAGAAGATGTATTTTCTGATCTCATCTCCTCCGTCTTGATTAGCTTCCGATTAGCTATCGAATGGATGTACATAGCGCGGTAAAGAAGTCTGAAACCCAACAAACTGAACACGGGCACTGGTTCATGCGGGCCGTTATAGGTTAATGTAACAGGCCGCGTTTGGTCTTAGCTTGCGAGGTCACTCATTTTTAACTAGAACAGATAAGAAAGAGTGTTGAGATTTTAAGAGATTGAAAAATATTGGACATGGTTGAGCACAACTGAACTCCGTTTTCTCTTGTTGAGTGAAGATAAAAAAGCTTTTTGTTCTTTGAAATCAACGTACATCGATGTTTCGTGGTTTTGAAATTTCGTTTTAATATTTGAACAGTAATTCTCGCATACAGCTTTTTTTTTACAGTCCTTACTGTATTACATTTCTGCTTTGATCGGTAATTTTCACTTATGTATCTTCTAGGTATCTTGGATCACCTGGTTCTGTGGATTGAGAGGAAATGAGTTCTTTTTGTGAGGTACCATGTTTTTTTTTGTTTTGAATGTACTTTAAAGCAAAAAAATTTTTAAAAAAATTTGTTTTAATAATTGGTTATTGCTTTAGCTTCTTAATCCACCCTAGTTTCATTCATCATTTTTTTTTCGGTGGATGAGGAGTACATCCAAGATCGTTTCAACCTAACTGGTCTGAACGAACAAGTACCAAAGTATCGACAAGCACTGGATATGATTTTGGACTTGGAACCTGGTGAGTATTTGTTCTTTTTTAAAACCCAGTTTCAAAGCATTTGTTTGGATGTCGAGGTGCACGCAGTTCTTGGCATTCAACTTTGTGGCAGACACACTTGCTGACGTGAATGAAGAAAGGTTTTAGAAGACGATATGGAGGACAATCCGACGAACAGTGATCTTGTAGAACAAGCAGCAGAAATGTTATACGGGTTGATTCATGCCAGATACATTTTAACGAACAGAGGAATCGGAATGGTACGAAAAATCCTGCTTAGTTAGGAATTTTTACTAAATCGTATTGATAGGCAGTAAACTAATGTTGGTCTTAGATGGTTGAGAAGTGGCGCGATCACGAATTTGGTGTATGTCCCCGTGTGTATTGCGAAAACCAAGCTATGTTACCTATTGGTAAGTCTTCATTATTTTAGCTTTTTAATGACGCTGCTTATATAAGCCTTGCAAAGTGTTTCCCTAAAAATTAAATTTCTTTGTAAAATCCTTTCATAACTGGGAAACTCATCATGTTTAAGTCTTTAGAGGTTTCTTTTCTTTTCAGTGAAATTTTCGCTGTAAATCATTGATGAGAAAACAATAATGAAGGAACAGAATGTGAAAGATCTTAACTGCAACTGTAAGTAGTGTACTCTGATATTTTAAGGGCTGTCAGATGTTCCTGGAGAGGCAATGGTGAAACTTTACTGTCCACGCTGTTGTGATGTGTAAGTTCTTGATAAATTTTTACTTTTGCTTTTTCAAACTTACCACTTATTAGTATTGGCGCGTGTGGCGCATTGGTGGGAAGCGCCCTGTAATTGGTAATACATACAGGATTGATCCCTGCGCCCCAAGTTCAACAAGCCCTCCATACTTTCGGGGTCAGCAAATTGGTACAGGCTTGTCTGGTAGAATAGAATACTGGCTTGACATATCGATAGGCCACCACGAGTCATTGTAAAGGCCAGATGTGCATTCATTCACCTCTAAACGATGCTTAATGGATTCAAATGCATGCCGCATCTCTCAAGATTGACCAATGCCAAGATCTTTATCCTTTATTCTTTCTTATTGTACTAATTACCAAATTTGGTTTACACATTTTGATGCGCATTTAAAATCTTCTCGAAAATCCCTCCCTTTTTAAAAGGTCTTTAGAAGAGTAATATTCATTTTAGAGGGTCATAAATTTCAGTTGTCGAAGGAAATAATTTTGTCATCCGAAGAGACAACTTCTAACATCCTGTTTCAGGTTCATTCCTCGCTCATCTCGTCATCAACACACTGATGGAAGTTATTTCGGCACTGGTTTCCCACACATGCTGTTTTTCGTGCATCCTGAACTACGTCCGCGTAAGCCAGCAACGCAGTTTATTCCAAGGTATGTTCAAAATCGTATATTTTTTAGAGAGTTATTGGGAAAAGTCGAGAAAATCTCGATGAGCAATTCGACGCTCGAACAGTAATTTGTGATTTTTCTTCCAGACTTTATGGGTTCAAAATTCATCCACTAGCATACAATTTACAATACCAACAGGCTCCACAGGTAGCTATTCGTTATTAAAGACATCCTTATGTTTGTTTGTTTTTTTAAACTTATTTCTAAAACGCAAAGCCGGTTTCTTACTAACATCGGCATTGATCAACAACTCCGTTTTCTTGATAAGCATACACGATGTTGCTACTTTACCGTTTATTCACAAAAGCTAACGTTTCGGCAGATTTTTTTCCTTTTGAGAGCATTGGAAGAGCACGTTGTCTGCAATCTTGTCAGTGATATACGTACATAAACCGCACAGGCGCGAAGCCTAGAGCCTAGAAACTAAGTAGCTTCTTCATACACTCACCGGTTTTTATGAGTCTTCCACTGAGTATTCTACGAGGAAACCAACCGCGCAGAGTTCACGTGGAAGGTAATGCTCCTGCCACACTTTAAAATATCACTCTTAAATACTCTGTGAGATCACGAGTAATGAAGGGGTATTTCTCACTGCAGTTTATTTGAAATTCTTGGAATTTAACCAGAATGCTTCGAGATTTCAGCGCGCTGATGTTTTCTATTCCTGTGCGAGCATTGTAATTTCTACTTCGAAATCTTCCCCGCTATGCCTTTGTATCCATTGCGCTCCCAGTGAAGTATTTGGTCTAACTTTTAGCTTATCGACTACTTGTTCCTGTAAACGGATGCAGAGTGGTCTACGCGTTTCGCCAATGTATTCGTCCCCGCATACTTTACAGTAGATCAGATAAACTGTACCCGAAAAAAACTATGTGTACTCATGCAATCATATCGTGAGGGCGTGTTATGCAATTTTGCCTTGCGCATAGATGGTTATACAAATGGCTACGAACTAACTGCCATAGAGTGTTCAGTGGCAATTTAATCACTGCTACTGATTTCCCTGGACTCGCCGTTTTTAAGCTACGTTTTATTGCTATACTCACTTCGTCCGAAATGAGGGGGCACGAAACGGGATCTTATTCCCACTAAAATTATCGTTCAGGGACGTTGTTTCTCTTATACGTTCCCATACGCTAATCTGAACGTTTAGGAAAAAAAAGAAGACAGTTTTTTGAGGGACAAAACGGAGATTTTGAAGTAGAAGTTGCCTTCCTCGCACACGAACCTAAGAGTTCACCACGTAAAATCCTCGAAGCATTTTGTATAGATCCCAAGAATCAAAAAAAATGAACCGTAAGAAGGAAGGCCTTGTTGTCATGTGTGGTCTCACACATTGTCATATATTGATATTTTTATCTGAGAGAGGCGCATGACTCATCCATGTGAGCACTGTGCGGTTAGACTTCACATGAAATACTCACTGGAGGACTTATTGACAACGGTGGATCTGCGAAGAGGCTGTTTTGTTTTCAGTGTAGTTGAAATCTCGGTTTCATGGCTTTTCAGTTGTGGTTATGGAGGTGTTTGTCTGACTAGATTGCAGTCAACGTTACCTTTCCAGGTTCTGAAGAAGGCGGAATCCGTCGGAACCCCAACTTTTATGAATAGCCAAAATAACAACCTCTTACTTGTTATAAGGAAAACAGTGAATCGTTGATTTCGAAAATTTTTTTTTAATACCTATGCTGAACTTAATGATGGGTGCGTGTGGTGCAGTGGTCGGAGACGCCCTGCAACACAGATGAGATCGATTCCCGCGCACAGGCCCATCAAGCCTTCCATCCCTCCGGGGTCGGCAAGTTGGAACCAGACTTGTCTGGGAAGGTAGCAGCACTGGCTCGATACATCGGTAGGCCACCGTGAGTTATTATAAAGACCAGATATGCATCCAATGACCTCCAAACGGTGCTTAATGAAGTCGAATGTATGGCCCATCCCTAAGTGATTGATCAACGCCGAGAGCTTTATCCTTTAGCTTTACTGAAGTTGATTGCTGTTTATTGATCACACTGGTACATTTGAGATTTCAGCAAACTAACAACGGTCCACCGATCGAGAAAGTTGGTCAACATTTTGCTAATGCTTACGGGCTGTGAAAATGTGCATGAAGATGGAAGAATGGTTGCGGATATTTACTGATTACTTTTTTCGCGTTCGTTCGTTATACAGTGTTGTCTCTATTCACATGAGTAGTCAATGGCAGATGAAGCATTTGTAATTTCAGATAACTGAAATTACTATGTTCATGTTTATTCTTAGAATTTTCTTGTTGTTTATCGGAATCGACGACTCTCTGTGTTTTATGTTAAAAAAATCAACTTATTAGGGCTACTAAATGCTGTTTTTAGTTAACAAAGAGCAGTTTCAAATTGGTTACTCTTTATCCATGAAATGAGTGACCCTTTGCACCACTACATATTAATGAAGATTTTTTCCAACTATTTAGTCTTATAGTTGTGGGGTTTTTAGGAACGATCTTAGGATACAACCACAATTCCTTCCGGAGTTTTGCAAATATCTCAGCATCATTATGGTTCTAAAAAGTTAACATTGTGATGTTAAGATGTATTAGACTTAAACGAGAATAGTACCTGATTTTGAACGGAAGATCTGGAAGCTATAATGGGCGTCGGACATAACCTTATTGGTCAGAATAATATTATTAGAACATTTTTTGCGAACAACGTGGAAGTTCACTTCAACATCGTGGAATTGTGACGTTCCGGAAGTGACAAGTCCTTACATTGTCAACAGTGATAATGTTGTGTAAGACCTTTCCAGTTATTAGCTGTTGAGGTTCTTGAAGAATTTGGTAGTTAGCGGATAGTCCTGTCTGAATGGTGTGTACGACAGATTCTGTAGCTTAAAATCCTCAACCTCTGCAGTGCCACGTGCGTTTCAACATAGTAATTTATCATTGTTATCACTATTGTTATTATTATTACGGGTGACAGTCACTGTGTTACGGGTGGTTGCTGATAGCTCTTATAGGTCAACAACACGGTTGCGAGGAAGACGAAACGAGCGAATCGCATGGTATGCTGGTGAACGCGTTAGCCACCCAAAAAGGGTAATATAACGCGTTCGATCCCCACCGCAGACACCAGCGGTCCGGAGATTTTGCCAAAATCTCAGCATCATTGTGGTGCTATTATTATTGTTGTTATTAACTATTTATCATCATTCTTTGGAAATCGTTATCATTATTACTACTATTGCTATCATTATTATTATTGTTTTCAATTAATATTACATGACCAGACATCACGTGTACTACACTGTACAAGCGGTGTCCCAGCACTGGAAAGACTTTTGTGCCCACGATACTTCAGAGGTCTTAACTGGCAATTCATTTGTTGAATAAAAGTCGTGCTGGGGCCTACACGAGCCTTGGTGATCCATGAAGACAGGGCGGCCTATTATTCGTGTAGCTGGTCTCGAGGCCGTTAGATACGAGGCTACGTGGTGCGTGGAGGGTCCAGGTGGTGGAGAGGTAGTTAAATGCTTATCAAGAGCCACCATTTACTTGCTCTGAGCGAGTGGATTAAGTGCTGAGCTGTCCTTATGGTACCTTGAATTAGCTTATATGTGAATTCCATATAAATGTAGTTGTACTCGTGACAGAGAGGTGCTTAAGAGTATGTGTACTGCGCCCACACGTCGATTCCACCGACAGCTGCCATCTGGAAATAAAAGTAAAGTGGGTTAGGGGTGGTCCTCTGATGAAAGGACCAATATTCGGCTTGAAATAGACTGAAAAAGCCACCACCAAGTGACCACAACTCCTAAGAAAGCTCTTATGAACAATCACGTGGTTGTTTTCGTGTCACATGAGGGAACAGACCCTATTCAGCGCCTCTAATTCGCCATGAAAATAAGTGGATTTTACTGGTGAATGAATTAGTACTGCCGGCTCTGATTACTCGACAATTAATGAGAATACAATACTCTCACTGCTTCGATATGAGGCTATATGCATTTAAATAGGGGCTTGTGGCTCACGGTCGGAGGGACCCTGCAATGCATAAGGGATCGATTCCGGCGCCCATGGTCCACCAAGCCTTCCATGCCTCCGGGGTCAGTAAATTAGTACCAGACTTCTCTGGGAGGGTAGCAGCACTGGTTAGACACATCGGTGGGCCACCGCAAGTCATTGCAGCGGCCAGATATGCATTCAATCACCTCCAAATGATGCTTAATGAAGTCGAATGCATGCCATGCATCCCTCAGGGGATCGATTAACACCGACAGCTTTATCCTTCATGGTTTTTTACGCATTTAAATCTATCTACTTCCGGCTATTGCGGGAAACCAAACATGTCGGATGCAAGATTAACGTGCTCCAATCGTGTTTCGACACTCCACGCCTGGTCATATGTCCCGTACCGCCCCGTCCTGAATGTCGATTCCTCTGGGATGAAGTTACTGCTTAAATTAATGTAGAAGTAACTGAAATGGGCGTCACAAGTCCCATTGGTCTTGTCGTTTGTTCAGATGTCTCGAGCTTCATCTCCAGTTGCTCGTTCGATGTTTTTTTGGTGCCGTTCTTGAACATAATCCTGGTATTTCTGGTCCACAATTCCAGCATTGTATGAAACCACAATCTCGTCCGTCGAGCATATGCATGACATCTCGTCAAGAACCTCTTGTGTTCGAGGTAAGTCTGCAGAATTACTTGAAAAGGTGGTTTCAAACTGATACTCGAAATGTTCGTAGTCGTGTGATGCTTCAGGCTGTTTTTTTGGTCTTTATTTCAAAAGTCTGGCTTCATTTTGGTCAGGAGAAATTGTGGTCTCGGACGTTATTTTTTACAGGTGCTTCCTCAAGAAGGGCTGAAGAATGAAAATGTTGAGTTCATCTTAGGGATGCCACTTAATCAGGTACTCGTTCCAAGTGCTTTTGCCTAGGATTTCTTATCGGCTACGTGCGGTGTCTCCTTTTTTTGTTCCTTCATATCTTGTTCTATCGTCTTTCTAATCATTCCGTTCAAGGTACTGACGCTAATACAGCAAAATGCGAGGATTCTGACAAATGTTGAGTTGATGTACTCAAGAAAGGTACTCTCTGTTTAATTATTGAACTTGTATTTCTAATGGTTTTCTTCAGTTTCTGACAATATTTGGATTGATTGTGATTGCCATCATAGCTAAAAAGGTCGACTTTTTATAAACCTCGGCATAATAATCGATATATCCGCATACACTTGGATAGTTGGATGGCCCGTCCTCACTGGTTGTGCGGGCCCCAACTTACTCTCCGTTTTTCAGAGATTTGCTGAATTAGATGTTATCTAGATCTGCATATATGTTCTTACGAACTGCCCTTTTTAGCCGGCGCGAGGTTGGTATAGATGTTCTTATTGTTGTTGCTGTCTTTGTTCAACAATGGCTGACGTTTCAGCGACTTCAGCTCCCTCAGAACCTTGCCGTTGGACCACGATAAGACAAGATATGGAGGAAAAAAAATTAGAGGTCTAGTGGCAAGGTTCTGAGGAAGGCGAAGTCGTCGAAGCGTCAGTCATTGTTGAACAAAGACAGCATCAACAATATGAACATCTCGGCCTCGGCTAAAATAGGGCAGTTAGTAAAAAATTATATAGTGATGGCCTTCATATTTTGTTAGTGTCTATTCCAGGATCCTCTTGGGCGCGATATCTGTGTGTATTTAAGCAATGATGGAATCCGCCTTATGTTTCATCCTGTAACTCAACTCCTGCGAGTATGTTTGCTGTCTTGTGACCACTGCTTAACTATTTTTGTCTTGCTTTTTCAGCTCGTCGAAGTGGATAATCTGTCACAAATCGTGCTTAAGTACAAGTGGGTTGATATCCTTAACACTTCTGCACCATTTCCTTCTTCTAGTTTTTCTTACGTTTAAGGGAAAAAGATCTTCTCAGAGCCCGGCGCCGAAGTAAGCATGGATAAAGTCGATGAGTTTTTCGGTTCGACGCATCCTGGAGGTTCGTGTATACATAAGTAGCTTCTTTGGCGGATTAGAATTGCTAATATTTTATGTCAAAGCCTTGCACTTTGATTCCATGTTTTTTAAATGGCTGGGAACAAACGAAGATCAAATGCCTTCTTCATGTGATAATAAAGCTCAAGACACTTAGTGAGTAGTATCCACGTAGTTTCTGTGTAGTGGAGGTTTGGTGTAACGGCATAGGCAAGTTCTTTCCACAATCAAAAAAGTAAACATCGTAGGGTTGGATTTTCGGCTTACATTGGCTGGAGGAGTATCTTGAATACTGGCCGTCTTCATTCTCATATTTGAAAAAGTGCCGGTATATTAACTACTTTGTGTTTACAAGCTATATGATAGAGGTTTTCTGGATATGCAGTCCCTTTAGATCATGAATCAATGTTCTTTTTCCTTATTACAGCGTACGATGACAAGCAAAAGATTTGCGTGAAAAGCTGGCGAGGGTTGTCATTCTGTTTTCCAACGGCGGAAAGTGCCAATGTCGAAGTTACCGTGAGTGGTGTTTTTCAAAAATTAGTCATTAATTTTTACCAGTTCCGGTATTCTGTTGTAAAACCGCTGCTCTGTCATATTTAGCCTGGTTTTGGTCCATTGCGTTCTTTAAAATTCGACAGTGCGACGCAACCACGGCTCACGAAAATGTCCATTTTTAAAGGAACAGCTGTCGGGAAGAACGAGTAATTTTTACTTACACGTCTTTTTTATTCACCAGTAAATTGGACGTCAAGGTAACATGAAAGATCCAAAACGTCATGATGTTTGTGTTTACTGCTGGCGAAAACCATGTAAATAAGAAGAGTTACAAATACTGGTAATCTTTACGCTGATTCTCTCGTTTGGGAATTAATGCAAACTTTTCATAATTTTCTTATAAATATCATTTGTAATAGGGATATGGGGTGATGTTTTCTATAAGCACTCAGGATCTGTAGTTCGATATTTGCATGTATCCTGCTTTTTCCTTCCCATAGTTTATTTGCACTCTAGTATGATTTCGTTGGAAGAATAGGTGAACAAGGAAGAGCGTTGGTATACGTGGCTTCAGTTGATATATTCATCATAAATCCAAAGTGGAAGTAGTCCATTTAACACTTTCGCGATGAGTGACACCTATTGGTATTATTTTCTACCCCGTCGTTTATTTCAGTGCTCAATTTTTTTTATTATACTTGTAATCAGTCGATATCTAATGCGGATGCTATGGCGAGCTCGTTCATGGAAGGATGTCTTCTTGATAATTTCTCACTAATTTCTCATTTTTGGGGCAAGAGACTATAGCTGTTGAAGAGAATGTAGGGAAGGGGGGCGGGGGGGTGAGAGTGTAGGCAGTAAAGGTAGAAATGCTTTTTTCCTCGAAGAACAGGCAACCATGCAGGCTGCAGCATCACTTTTCTGTAGCAGTTCGTTGGTTTCTAGTTTTCAATGGGTGTGATGACTTTTGGGTATTGTTTGGAATGAGAGGATGTCAAAACCAGAAGGCAAAGATTGTAATATTCTTTGTGGAACTTATACAACTTCATTCAATGCGTATATCAGTATGATTGCATAGTGGACGAGTGCTTCTTCTTCACATATGAAATGTCCGATTTTAGTGTAAACTTTAAGTAACGATAACTTTTTTTTCATACTATCTTCAGATTTTCCAATAAAAAAACAAGTTTGTCTGTTCCAGTTGCATAAAATTCTAGAGTTCTGGAAGCGATGAATTCGTTGAAGGCATGTCATCGTCGTTGGTGAAGCATTTCTTGCGCGAGAAGTTCTCAAGGTGCTTGAAGTGATATTTGGTAGGCGAGACTTCTAATTAATATGGCGGATGAGGCAGAGTTTCGTAGCTCAATTCGTTCAACTTCTGCAACGCTCGTTCCACAAGGTGAGGCCGGGCATTGTTATGGAGAAGGATTGGTCTTTTTTTTGTTGACTAATGGCGGTCGTTGTTGTTGGAGTTTACGGTGCATTTCGTCGATTTGTTGGCAGTACTTCTCTGCCGCAATCGTTTCGCCCGGATTCAAAAAGCTGATGAATCAGCTCGGCTATTGACACCAAACAGTCGCCATAACCTTCTTTGGTGCAAAAATTCGGCTTTGGGAATTGCTGTGGAGCCTGATCGCAATCCAGCACTGAGCTGAACGTCGCCGGTTGTCATACAGAGTTCGCTTCTCGTTGAACGTCACAATTCGATCAAGAAAAGGGTCGTTTTTGTTGCGCATAATAGGAGCATGCGACAATTCAAAGCGGCGACTTTTTTTGGTTATCGTTTAATTCGTGCGGCACCCATATGTCGATGTTTGTCGATGTCGATATCGAGGTTTTTTTCGTCTTTCTTATGCGATTCAAGTCAGCGGAAATTGTTTGTGTTCTTACGCGAAGCTGTTCTGCAAGCTCTTGAACAGTTGTTCGCGTGTTTGCTTCCACTAGTGCCTTCAATTCGTCGTCGTCAAGTTCATTGGAACCTCCGCGGTCTTCTCTTTCTTCGAGGTCGAAATCACCAGATCGAAATTTCCGGAACCATATGCGTACTGTTGATTCGCCAACACTACCTTCACCACAAACTTGATATTCCGAGCTCCGTCCGCGGCATTATGTCCACTCTTCCACTCGTACGAAAAGAGGACACGAATATCACGTTGATTCATTTTAAAGTTAAAGCCTTTAAACCGATATAGAAAGAGCAGACTTTGTGCTTCAAAAATATATATTAAGTATACATTAGGAACAAAGTTTTTTATTCAGAAAATTCTCATGTACCAACCTAATATATGCGCCAAAAACATGGGAAGTTCTACAGAAGAACGTGGAACATACACATGATAAGAGAAGGGCAGAAATTTTCTCAAAACTTTGAGGAAAACAGACCTATTAGACGGAAGTTGCAATAAAATAAAATGGAAGGGGCTACGTGAACACTACCGGAGTGGTTGGTGTGTCTTTCACAAGTATCACAGTGAGCACAACAAAAAACTAGGCGTCGCCTACTCCGCAACAAATGCGAGATTGGGCATCGTAGCGAGAGTGTCAAAACCGTAGAACTGGTATGATAAATATCTCGAAAGTTCTAAAAATAATTGTGACTGGATTTTCTCCAAAATTGTGGAGAGGAGAGCGAGGGATGCCCTTTTTGAAAAACTTTTCAATTATGTACATTATTTCAGGGAGGTTACAATGCCTTTATCTGGTTATTGTGGGCAGAATCGCACTTTATTGGTTTCATGCGCTCGGAAGAACGGGAGAATTACTGGGGTGGATGTGTTGTTTCAAACACAGAGTGAGTTTTTTGAGAATTTCGGGTTCTTTTTTTCTTTTTTAATAGACAGCGGTGTGACGTTTATGTTTTCAGTTGCTCTTGAGCTGGTTATTGCAATTCTAAATTTGGGAATAGTTAAACGATAATTTCTGGGGCCCACTTTCTATGAACCTTGGCCTTGATCATAATTCACTGATTTCTTGATGAGCAGACACAAGGTTAATACACTGTTTATTCACAGTAGCTGACGTTTCGGCGGTTTCCCATTCGTTAGACTCCGGAAAAGTCAAATTAACACGAAATCTACTTAGTCAAACATTTTGATAACCTCAGGATAGAAAGCATAATGCTCAAACAAGGTACTTTGGTATTCACATGATTACAAAAATTTGGTATTAAGCTCTTTTTTGATGACGTTACGAAAGTGTTTGGTTGAGTAGACTGTGAGTCAATTTGACCTTTCCAGGCTATAAGGAAAGCGGAACTATCGAAACGTCAACTATTCTTAATAGGTAGTTTAATAATAACCTTATATCCACTATAAGGAAACAGTGGTTAATCGTTACTTGCGGTTTGGATAGATATTTAACAGAATGGTAGCTTGAAGAGATACAGATAATGGTGGACAGAGTGCTGGTGGTAGAGTTAGGGCAAAGATATCGATTTCAATTATAATTTAGTAATAATAATAGTACAGTAGTTTCTTGTGATAAATCATTTTTTTTATAGATGGCAGAACAACCTCGCGATTGAATTGTGAGCTTGAACTGGTAAAGATCACACGTACGATTTCTTTTGGAGATTCTGTAGCAGTAAGTTAATTTTATTTTCAAATGCACTTTGCCGGTTTATACTATCGACATTTAGCTGGGAGGAACGTACTAGTTCTTAGTGATTGGAAATCATACACAGTGTAATATTATTCAAAACTGTGATAAGATCGACGTGGGTTCTGTGTCTTTTAAAATATTTTCAAGCTTTAGAGAGTGTTGTCGGCTCTTGGCGCACCATCGAAAGTGTTCTACAAATCAGAAGACAAAATGTCAATTCATCGGGGTGGATATAAAGAAACGCTTAGTCCACTACCGCATTTCTTTTTCAACTACTTCTCTATGGGATTGGTGAGTCTTAGTCTGTCGATTTTTTGTATAAGCTGTATTGAAATGTATTCTTGGAGCATAAAGAAGGCTCTACTCGCAAGTTGATATCAAATTCAATGAAATTTATTGGTTACTGCATCTTTACTCTGAAAACTTGGAATGCATTTCCTATCTTCTTCATTTGATGGAGCTTTGGTTTTGCCGTTATGTTTGGATGAACGGAATGCGTTTTTACCTATGAGATTTAGTGTCATGGTCACAACATTAATATTGTCATCATGTTTAGTAGTGAGTAGCACGATGGGAGATTTGAGGAGGTTAGTGACTATCTAGATAAGCGAAATTTTCATCATAGGTGTGACTTGACAGTGAAGAAATTGACTGAAAAAGCGACATATTAATTGTTAACATATCTCCAGGAAACTTTTTGTAAAGATAATATAAAGGTGAAACTTCAGTAGGATATAATTTGGCCCACTATTTAGTTAGACATCTCGGGTTTCATGCTATACACAATGGATCCTGTATTATTATGGGAATTGTGATCAAATAAGTGCAGAAAATTGTCGTTAAGAGCTCGTGTGTCAGTATTTATGTATGAGTTCTCCACTTTGTTTTCACAGTCTTACAGCCTATTTCTGTGATAGAAGTAGCTGACGCTAAGAAATTTGAAAATGTCAGAGTAAGGTATATTTGGTTATTTTCAAAGCGTATTGGTATGACAGCATAAAGCTTATGAACCGCTTAATTGTAGACCAGTGGTGTTAGCGCTGTAACTTACAATCTGTTGTATACAAATTGAGCTTCCTACCCTCTTCAAACAGTAATCTTCCTTCATAAACGTAGCGGAAAGTCAATAAACTTTTTATTTGCTGCGACTAGAAATATTCTTGAGATCTTCACTTATTCATAAATTAAGAGGAAATCAAATTTTATGTAAGTGAAATGGTAGGAACATCTCTGTATTAGACCGATTATTTAACTAACTAACTATCCAACTGACTTCGCTACTTCCTTTCCACTTTGCATGCGAATTTTCTAATTACTTGGAATGTCTTTTGTCTATATCGTTTTGCATCGCAAGCAGTTCTTTTTTAGACAAATGTTACAGTGTGGTCAGGAAATACCTTCATAAGGTGTTCAAGACGTGATTACTTTCTGTCACTGCCGCATCTTCTTTTTTTCTTGCTGTATTTTTTTTCATACTTTCCTAGCTTATTTGCCTTACAGCTGGAGTTTAAATGAAGAAATTGATTGATGTTTTTTCTTTTTCGCGCCATGTGGACAGTCGTCAATATTATCGGCAACAACTCACTGAATGGGTTATTTCGATTTCTGTGTTCAAGTTTCAAGTCACTAGTGCACTGTGATTTCCTGCAGAATCATCTTAGTGCGGTGATCTTATTTAAATACAGTCATTTTTAATTTTTGAAGTAAAGATGCGCGAAGATCGGGTCTTGTCTGTGAATAGAGGCAACTGGTACGGTAATGAAAGTAAAACGAATAATTTAGTAGGTTGTTTAGTTGTTCAAAAAAAAAGTGTGGCTTAGTTCCACCATGAAGGAGAATCGGTGGTGGATGAGCAATTTTTCGTAGCTATGTCTTGTTTGTTATAACTTCGCAATTTTTACTTATTTAATAAAGAAAAGTCCTTGTGTTTATTAAATGAAAAATGCTGGCAACACGGAATGTTGTTTACTGTATAAAGTAAGGAATAGACGGTTCAGCGTTAAGCAAATCCTTTAGAGATTTGCCATGCATTCGACTTCATTAAGCAGAGGTGATTGAACCTATGCAATGACTTATGGGACCTACTAATGTATCAGAACGGTGTTTTTTATCTTTCCACACAAGTCTGGTTGCCTTTTGCTGACTGTGACAAAGTGGTTGGTCAAGTGCGCGGAATCGAGCTAAAGGCTGTATGTATATTCCAGTGCATTTCTAACCAGCGCGCTAGACACTCCGCATTTTATAACTTAGTTCGGTAAAACTGACCTTAAGTCCATTTATGTGAACTCTAGGCTAGGCAAGGGATTCAGTCTCCAATTTTGGTATATTTTTTGGCTTGAAGCTAGCCTCTTATGAGCTGGACCTTCGTGTACTTGGCTGCTTAGGTCTTTTTGTTCTTTTTTTCCTTTTTTGGAAATAAGCTGTCTTTTGCCAATCCCTTTTACAACAGTTCTTTTATTGCCATTTTTTTCTTCTCTACCATTATGTTGTTCTAATCCGTGTGTTTTTAAAAATTATCTTTTTTTTCTCCGTAAAGCTCCCGTTATCGTGCAACATTCTTAGTACAGCATTGGCTTGCTTGCTGCGCGTATTCGTTTCTGGTGATATATTGTGATTAATGACAGTTGGGTCCCGTGGGCCGCAGCACCACAACACTTGGAGTCATTTATAAATCCGTTGGCGACACCTTAGGTCAAGAGCGAGAGACACATTGCTTGGCAGTAATTGGGTTTTTGCGAACGACTTGGGACTGAAATGTAGTCATCAAGCGCTGTAGAAGTTTAATGATCTAGTCATAAATAAACGCTGAAGTCTTTAAGGTTTGATCGCTATTGACACTTTAACACAATGGATTATGGGCATTGATTGCAATGCATGTGGTACGAGAACAATGGCCACTTTTAGTCTGAAACCTACAGATCTTATAGTGGGTTTCATTATTTGAAATAGCAACCGCAGGCATTCAAATGTAGGCTATAAGTTCTCTTTACCAGCATGAAGTTGTGATTGTTGGAAACGCACTAGCACTTTTTCCCCATTTTTTTGAGGCTCCTCTTTTAAAAACGATAGTAATTGAGCAACCGGGACTTTGTCCAGTGGAACACTACAGTGTTCCTTAAGGTATTGTTGTTATCTATGGTTGACGCTAAGCTCCAACACTTCTAAAGGCTTAAATCTAATCTTACATTTCTGTAAATCTAAAATCAAAGCGATTTTAAAACAGCATGCTTCTGAAAATTTGGTATACATATGGAGGAAGCAATTGCTCTGATTGTCCAAAAAATTACCGGTAGTTATCAAAGGAACCTATATAATCAGTTGTACGTTGAAGATAGTATAGCTGTATAAGACTATATATACCTTCTTAGATTATTAAGCTAACAGGAGCTTAGTAAGAGGGTTCATTCGGCTAACGTTTCAATGTCTTTGTCTTCGTCAGAGCCGAAATATATATATATATATATATGTATATATATATATATATATATATATATATATATATATATATATATATATATATAAAGACTATGTCTATTTCTTAACAGCAAAGAGTTGCCTAAGATTTTTTTCACGGCTTTCGGTTTGACTCTCATTTAATCTTTATTTTTTCTTTTACTTTAGTAATTAAATATGCGTATATGTCCATCTTATCGGTCTTCTGATATTGTTGAGATTTTTTTTGGTCACGTCTACCAGTATTGTATGTACTTATGGTATAGTCATCGTTGAATTTGATGCAATAGCTTATGCTTCTTGTTTTTTGGAATTATATCCAGGAAACAAATGTTAATTAGATGGATATTGGCTGTGTTTTGCTTCAATTAGATTGTAGTGCAGGTGAAAGATGTAAATGGGGAGAATAGAGCGGTTAGAGTCGGTATGTTGGGTCTAATGAAAGGGATGGGATGAGGTAATATCGAGGACTTTATGAGTAGCCTATATGACAAATGAGTGAAAGGTGAAGGCAGTTATTGCAAGTTATATATTCTAGTTAATTTCCTTCAAAGGCTGCTGTACCAATTCCTATTGTTATTCTTTCTGATATGAGGATGAACCGTTGTTCTAAAATATAGACAGATTAGAATTTAATTTACCCCTACCTCAATTTTTTTTTCCAAACCGGCTTGTACTACTTTAGTTTCCAAGTTGGTATGATGTAAAATTGACTATGGACTATGACTATGGAGTTTCTGTGGAAGCTCCGCAGCAGATGGTGTTAAAACAGTTTGTGGTTGTTAGAACCGTGTATTTTTGGTAGTGATAGCTCGAAGCATCGAATACTTGGAGATTCTATTCCACTTTTCGGCAGCCTTGAGGAAAGGGATTATCCGTGGCATGTGGGGCTAGACGTCGAAATTCTATTGTTATGATTATCCGATTTTACAATAGTGCCTGTCAACGAGAATCTTTTGTGTGAAGATAATGTTGGTACTTATGTATCATTTTAGCTAAGGGAAGAGTTATGAGTGATATATGACAGACCAGCACCGAAAGGCTTTGCTGCCGAAATCTGTTTAAAAGACCGCATTTTGTAGTTTTGAAACCAATGTTTTGAGAAAAACAAAACTAAGGAACTATGGGTTACTAGGTAGGAACCCACTTAGTAGGAGGTATATTTATAGAATAAATATCCTTAGGTTCAACATTTCAACTATATTCAACTATTAAACTATATTCATCCGATTTCAACTATAGTCTCAGCTTTATTGGGTTCAATGCCGATTTTAACTACCCAGATCAATCCCGTTGACGAGTGATTGCTGACGGCACTGCTCGATAGAACTAGCTGAGAGAGAGGCGAAACGAAGGATCCGCATGGTGTGGTGGTGAACGCGTTAGCCCCTGGAAAGGGCAACAGCGCTTCCATTCCCCGCCGCAGACACATGCGATCCGGAGTTTTGCAAATATCTCAGCATCACTATGGTTGTGTTTTACATAGTACCTTGCCGTTTAAAAAAATTGTAATACGGAGCAAATAAAGAGTTAACATTACGCTTACCTTATTGGTTGAGGCATAGGATGAACGTATGGAACGTATTCCTTGTAAATAGCAACAATGATTTTGTGAACCCTTCATGTTGTCGATCAGTAAGTGGTCAAGAAAACTATTGGAAGGAGGAAAATTAATGGCATAGCATGATAATTGACGTATGCTTCCTAGCTGATAGTTATTCATTAACAAGTTGGCTTAGATGAATTGAGTACTAGTTCGTGGGTTTCCATATAAATTCACGATTGAAGTGGTGAAGTTCAGCAGCCATCGTTGACAAGGGCCGTCAATTTCACCTGCAAATCGCATCAAGCCTCATTATGCATGGACATGTTGTACCCATTGTCTTTATCGCTTATGCAAATGAATTTGCGCTTTCCCAACGAGGAAATTGAGGTGTCAGATAGCGGAAGACGATAAAATATGTGTATTTATTATGTGTTATCAAAATATGTACAATATTTCGTATAGAATATGGTATACACGAAATAACACCGCGTTATAGAGATTAAGGAATGATAGTATTAGAACCGACAAAATAATCTCAAAGTGTTCTAGAAAACAAAGATGATGACCAACAGATGATGAGTGAGATTGTTCATTATTGAGGTTTTTGGAGGTGAAAAACATTGATCTAAATTTTGGCACAAAGTACAGTGAAAGCGTTATTACAAAAGGAAGGCGATGAGGATCAGAAGCTAGGAACAAAAGAAATTGTGATACATTAGTGATCCCTAATTTTACTCAAATCCACCCTTATTGACCAGAACCATTGGAATGTCTAGATGTTCTCTACTCACTTTTGAGATAAAAGATAGCACTACAAGGAAAATTCAGCGATCTGATAGCTCCATTGCTATTATCGCGGTGTTCTATGTACATTTTTGGACTGTGTATTAGAAAAAAAAAGAGATCCTTTGCGTGTCAACAGTTTGTAGTATTTCCGAATATTCTGTAGTAAAATAATGTGAACTTTTGAGATTATATACCAAAGTAAGCTGCAGTTGGCTTTGGCGGTGGTGGTGGCATCGGTGGTGTTAGAGGTTCACTTGCGCCACTATTAGTGGAAGAACAACTAATGTGAGGTGCCATAGTGAGTGGTGTCCGAGAATGCTCTCGAGTCACGTAGGAACCTTTGTACTGTCGCTCACGCAGAAAATATAGACAGATTAGTAGAATAGACAGAATCGCAGCGGCAGAGAGTAAAGCTGTAAGCAGAATGAACAGCTCGCTGCTCTGCGATAGCCCGTAGCGAGCGCCAAAGAGAACTGCACATTCGTTAATCTGAAATATTCAATAAGCACGGATCAAAAAACGAGGTAAAAGCTAATTTTTGAACTGTCCATGGGTATGATTTAACTCGTAAATGAAATTCTGCTTTACCATTCAAAGAGCACTGTTATCTGGTTGGTTTATTGTAGCGAAATAAGCCACTAATTCACTATTTAGAGTTTTTGGTATTCAAGCATTAACGTATGTCTGTTAGACGCGACTTCTTCCGATTATCATTCCATCATCGATCCGATTTTTAGTTCTCTCATATTTGCCCATCTTTGCAGTAACGTATGTCTGTGATACAAGATTTATCTAAGTTACGCGCTTCCGTCATGAATCCGTTTTTTAACTCTCTCAATCTTGAAAGCTGCAAATATAGTAGAGCTCACATCAGTGACACTAAGGAGTGGTTGTCCTTTGACCAGTGCTGGTTCTGCACATCTAGCCTCATTATATCGAAGAATATGGCGCATCGCATAGCGATGACGCATGTGCTGTTGGATGTGTTGGATTGAACACGAGCAGTCCCACGGATTGCCATCGAGATGAACACGTTCGAGTTGATCGATGTAATCAACGGCAGTTTGCGTTAATGTGGAGAATTTGTTGTTTGATATGTCGAACTCCTAAAAAAGCAGTGCTAGAAGCTTAACGGTGTTACATGTGTAGTATATTCTTACTTGTATCAAAATGGAAAGCAGATATTAGGTTGTTCATAGTTGACCTGGGAACGTAACACTATCAGCGGACGAATCATTCTCATTCCAACGTACCTGCGACATTTGTTTTCGTCCTACTGGTGCAGTTTCAAAAATTTCAACAGGATTTAGGGAGGTTTGTCTCTTTTAATGGGTGTTTTTGAAATCCACTGTGAATATTACAAATACCGCTGGCTTCTTATCTCCTCGCTTTAAAAAAGTACTTTCGAGCTTTTTTTGATTACAATTTTAGAATTCTCTGGTAGCCGGGAAAATAGAGATGTAAAGCGTAATCTGTTATCTAATGACTTTATTATCTGTGTTCTTGCGTTCATGATTGGTCGCTTATTCCATTATTTTGGTAGGTATGTCGTTGAGTGGGATGCTATAGGAACTCGAAAAATCGTAGATACTTAACGTTGTGGCTGCTAGCTATCATGAATAGTAAGCGAGCGAACTTGAAAAGAAAGTTTGTTAGTCAGTTCGATTTTAGTTAGTCGGTCGAAGATTTTGTCAGTTCGCCTAACATTTCATAATTTCCATTCGAAAGATAGAATATTTGCTCATCTATGCAAATATAAGGGGATATTAATTGCAAAGAATTAGTGGTAGATCGTAGTAAAGATAATGGTATAGATAAAAGCGTGTGGGAAATGATGTAAGTCTGTTATTTCGTAATTTGTTAGGAAAGAAAAATTACAAACTCAACGAGGCAATGAGGGAAAGTGGAAAATTGTAATGATTTAGTAATGAAAGCAAACAATCCAGTTGAATTTTCTTTTATACCTACCTTAAGATTTGGTAGTAGATATGGCAGATTGTCAGGGAGGTAAGTAAGCGAGTTTCCAGAGATATTTAGTAGAGTCAGATGATAAAACTGTGGTGGGAATACTAGCGGAATACGTTCGATATTATTGTAGGCCATGTTGAGACTGTGTAGAGACGGTAGTGTGGCAGTGATATCTCTATGAAATTCTGAAAGGGTAGAGTCGTAATGGTAGTATGAGTTGGATTTGTGATTTCTGCATGTATGTGACTCTTCTTGTTGAAGTGTACGAGGTTATCTTTTCTTTTTTAGAGTGTTATACATTTTTGAAAATTGTAGAACATATATTTAGTAATACCATGAAGGTGGTAAATTAAGATTTACTTGAATGATTTCCTTAAGAATAGAACTGCTCACCGCCAACTGAGTTGCCGGCCATACTAAGCGTTTGAAGACGTTCCTGAGCCCAACCAAGCGAACTTGAATGGAACTCGTTCATGTGGTTGAATGAAAGATCAAGTTCCACCAATGGAATATTACGAAAAGCGTCCACGTGAAACGGTTCCTTGACCAAGCCTAGCCGATTATGGGATAGATCAAGCCGTGAAATGTTATTTGAGCAAAAAGCACATGCCCCAACCTCCACAAGGTCATTGCCGCTTAGGTCAAGAACGGCCAAATGTGCCAGTTGTCGTAACTCTTGAGTGGGTATCGTGCGCAGATTGTTATTAGCCAGTCCGAGATGACGTAATTGTTCCACATCCTTCAGTGACAGATTGGCAATGCTGGATAAACGACAACCATTCAGATGCAGTTCTTCCAGTTGTGGTACATCGACGAAGAGATCGTTGATCTGTTTGACTGGTATGATATTTCCGTCAAGTCTCAGTGATTTCAGCGTTCGCAGTCCTCTTAGAAGATTCGCAGATAATTCATTTATTGAATTATTGGCGAGGGAAAGAGATTTGAGGTTTCGCAAAAAAGTGAAGACACCGGTGGGCAGAATGCTAAGATGATTACCACTCAAATCAAGAAATCGCAAATTTGGCATTCCTCCAAAGTTTCCCATAGTAGCATGTTCAATCTCATTTCCGCGCAAATCGAGTAACTCCAAGGATGGAAGTCTGATATTCCGACTCATCGCAGGAATCGCACAATTCACTAGGCGAAGTTGCTTCAGAAGGTTGAAACGGTTAAAATTGTCGCTCCATTTAAACCTGTTTGCTGGTCGCCAACTGCTTGTTTGAATATCTAGTAATTTTAAGGATGATGGGAGACGATTGAGAATATCAGCGAATATCGTGTCGTTCAGGCCCCCCACTGTGGCAGTAGACAGCCCAAGACGAATTGTTTGGTGGAATAGCTTCACATTCGCATTCACGCGGACATTCAACCGTACTGCAGACGTCATAAGTCAGTAATAATAGAAAGAATAATGGTACCATGCTATATCGGCTCACGCCTGACTGCCAGTTGAAACGGCGGAGTGAGGGAAAGGAGGGGCGGAGCGTTTCGCTAGGGAGAGGGCGTGGTTTGAGGGAAGCAACGACTAACTACACTATTGGGTGAATAATAGATGATGAACAAACATCCTCAAGTTAAATCATATCGAATTACTGCATAAATCCTTTAGACCCGATGTGCAGTTTGGGTTTTGGTGATTATGTAATGCTAGATATGATTTCGTCGCCATTCCATTGATAGTTATTCTTGCGATGCTCCGAGTTCAATGCTCACTAGTAACAAAAGCGCTTATTATGTTGTCTGCTGAGTATAGAATTCATTAATCTTGTCTTTGAATTTGGTTCTTGCATGTAATTTAACATTAACATTAACACATTTGCGACGACGTGACCCCTATATTAGTCTTATGGTGCGAAAATGACGTCAGTTTTCAAATTTAGATCAACAAATCTCAGCTTACAGCTGTACCAATTGCCATAAAAACTGCTGGTAATTACATATTTTTTACCTCCAGAATAAAATTTCTATTTCAACTAAGGTGAGTTCCTGATTTTCTGGAGCGCGCAACGTATGTGTCTTCCACTTCATTACTTCAACGCTTATTTTTCGAACACGACAACAAATGAACAGGTGGATTTTCGTTCATCATGACACGGTGATGTTCCTCAAGCTACCTATGCTGTTGCTATCTTTCCGTTGGGTTTTTTTAAAAACTCAAATTTGATATTTCAAAACCGACTCTCCTTTAACCTCGGTATGGCTAATCGACACGTATTCTTACTTTGGTAAGCTTTACGAGCTTGGTAAGTAATGTTTATTTACGGTTCATGTTTCGACGGTTTCGTCTTCATCAGAGCCGATGATCCCAGTCGATGGTCTACATTTGTTCGTGTTCTCGAGGTGGCGTCTTCGTCGCGCATCGAGCCGGGTCTCCCCTCATTGGAGCATCTCTCAATGTTATGAACCTCCTGAATAGTAAGAGATGTCTCATTCGAGAGAGGCGCTCCACTTAGGAAGACCCATCTCGATGAGCGGGAAGACCCATCTCGATGAGCGACGAAGACGCCACCTCGAGATCACGAACAACTTTGGACCATCGACTGGGATCATGGGCTCTGATGAAGACGATGCCGTCAAAACGTCGGCCGAGAATAAACAATGTTATCAACCTCGTGTAAACTTGTCAAAGAAAGAATACTGAAATTTGAATTTCAATTTTTATTTAAGTCTTAAAGGACACTCTACAAAAAAATTTTATGAGTCGGAGACAAAGCCATATCTGTTCTATAATTTTATAAAATGCGATCAAGAAAGTTATCGTTACTTATCTAAAAAATCAGCTTCGTGGCATTATGTTAAAGCCCTGATAGAGGCTTGTAATACCGAAAGACTGAGCCCTATACGTCCTTACGAGCTGCCCTTGTTGATCTGATGCGAGGTTGGTATAAGTTGTCGTTGTTGTTGGCCGATGACTGACGTTTCGGTGATCTAACCTTCCTCAGAGTCTGCACATATTTTATGTAACAATAGCCTTATATATCGGTGAAATCTCAGCAGTGTTAATGAAGATCTGGCATATGAATAGACGCAATATTGATCAAAAAAACTACTCACCGTGCTGTTACGTGTGAAACTTTGAGTTATTAAGATATGTACTGAGCCGTATAGTTACATATCTTTTAACGCTTAACTCCATGAACATGGCTTACCTTCCTTATTTCCGATTTTGCACTATTTAATAGTTCTTAAGAGTGGAGACTGTCTAAAGACAGGTTATGTGTAATACACAAGTGTTCTCAGTCAAATGATTAGCGTTTCTGCGGTGGAGATTTCGGCTTGTAGTTATACAATGGAGATATCATCATGTTCAAGGAAGCTAAATGGTTATTTGAAGTGTGCGTTTCACTTAGAATAACCAGATGTTATAGATAAGGCGATCGAAAAAGTAATTTTATTTCCTTACAATTATGTTAAGCCAGCTGCCTTGGCACTACGGAGAGCTTGAGAAGTGGAAATGAATGAAGTAAAAAATACTACTAAAATTTGCCGGAAATCATGCTCATTTCAAGTTTCATAGTAAGCTTTTTTTTTCTATTAGTTTGTCCACATAGTTACAAGGGCCAAGTTTCCCAGTTGCATCACTGGAAATGTCTTACATTGACTTTTCAGTTCAGATCTTCAGCTGGATCTTTTAACTCCAGTCATAAATTACGTAAAAGCTCCAAATCTGTTTTCGTGACATTTTTAATAAAATCTTCTCCTAAACTTCGTGAAAACTTTTGTTTGGGAGATGACGTATCCTCATAACCAGTGTCGTTGATACAACATGAATAAATAGTAGCATCGCTTTTGCTATCGGCTTTGAAATTTAACTTCCTTGGTTCCCTAAGTTATTGAGATTGTCTAGTACAACAGAACATTACATGGAAGTATTTTGAAAGAGAGTATTTATTCAGAATGGAGTCAAAATGTGTAAGATTATTCTACGGGAGGTGATTAATCTACTAGCATCAGTTAATCTTTCAATGCAGACGTGACACATAATTGGTGTGTTTGACGAACACCATTGGCATATGGTAGATGGGTCAAGAAACCAGCCACAAACGTACGATTAGGCACAGGTGGTTGTGGAGGTTTACTTAAGCAGAGACCCAGTCATTGCACAATGTAACCACAGAAGCTGCGTTATCCGGAGAAAACCACCTGCGAGATCATTTAGTAGCTACAAAAAAGGTCTATTTGGGTCAAACTGGCGTGATCGGATCTATGTACCTCACGTTAGTGTTTGTAGGTTCTCGTGTCTCGCAACTGACTATTGCATGTAGGCGGATGGTCAGACGTTATGCAGTTCGATACAGCGGGTGAATAAGGAATGGGGAGTTAGTGCGTGTTGATGAGTTCATCATCTCCCACATCAGGGTCACCCAATTCGAGGAGTTCGAAATTTCCATCCAGAAACCAATCTGAAAGTGAACGTTTGCCGTAGAAGAGCCTGCTGAAGTACCAATGTAGGCACGTTCTCACCAAGTACAGTGAAAGCAAGGTTCAACATGCTGAAAGCCTCTCGTGTCCTGCGAACAAGCGGAGTTTACGAGAGGAAATTTTTGCTCGGCTTTCTAGGTGGCTACTGATTACAGGAATTTAGGAGATGCGGGTGATATGCGATAATCAGGAATTTAATAGACATTCGCAGTGATTCTTTATTTCATAAAGATCGAATGTCTGCTAATTAGGTGCTTTGTAAAACGTGTTCGTGGTTTTCTTAATGAGATAATTCCGAATAGCTACTTAGTTGTCTTGCATTTTTCGTCGGAATCGAACCATTAAGAAGCCATCACTTATGGTTTCGTTGGATATCGACTGCATATATGACGAACGGCCAGTGCCCTCGGCGTTCCTAGTTAAACGGTTTCCGGCGGCTTAACGCGTTATCTGAGGGCATCTGTGATGAATCATTCACTTTGAATCGAGCGCCAATGTTGCGCAGCGTTGCTTCTGTTAAGTAATATATCCGTCCCTGGGGAGACGATTGTTGTAAGTCCACTGGGTTAACAATCGGGGTTAGTTCCTGTTAAGATTTCTGTATGGTAGACGAATTACAGTCACTGAAGAGCTAGATTGAGACGGCTGTCTTAGATATTGCTTCATTCTTAAATATTTTACAGATGAGATTTCGAAAAAATTACAATCAAAGTTTAAGTTTGCAAAAATACTGCTGCAACCCCGGCAGCTGCAAACATCAGCGGCGCCAAAATGTTCATTTATAATACTACAACTTTCTTCTGAAATTTGTTTCAGTAGTTAACATTTCGAATCCAATTTTCGGAAATTGATCTTCTCCTACACGGAGTGATAAAACCACCGCTTTCAGTTTTAAACTAAAATATCTCATTTTCTAGTGAACTTTATTAGTTGAGGTGAAATTTTCTGTAAAATACAGATCTTTGCCAATAAGATTCAACTAACCGTACTAACACGGTGAAATTTCAATTCTGTTGCGCTCAGAAACCGTGTTTCGGTTGCTGTTTCTCATCGAGGCTTGTATTTAAAAAAAATGAGGAGATTCGACAGACAGAATTTTTCTCCCCATAGAGTGATGATATTCCGATTGCGCCACTGACGTTTGCGGCCGGACTTGCATTAAGATTTTTAGAAATCCAAACTTAGTTTCCAGTTTTTTGGGAAGTAGATTGTTTGGTTGAAATGCCGTTTTTTGAAAAAAGACATGTTTACTTTTAAATAATGAAGCAAAGTCTCTTCTATAGGTCTTTCACGTTCAGTTCTTCAACTGCTCTAGTTAGCAAAAAGTCATTAGCAGTCTCGAAAAAGAAAAGCTACAGCATCTGTATATTAAGCAAATGTCGTAGCAAAACCCATTTTGTGAGATATGGGACTGGCAGCGTATGACAGCTATAGGTGCATTCTCTCTGAGAACGTTAGGTGATTAATTAGTGCGGATTATCCAGTGTTGTTACGATCGAAGGCGTTGTGAAGGTGATGAATATGTGACGTCTGTCAGTACCCGCTGTATTTCTGGGATGTAATATGTCATTGAATGCGTTTTTTTTCATGATGTGGCATATAGAAGAGTCAGAAGTGATTCCCGTTACGGTGATAAATTCTTCAGTGGGTTGGCGCAGGTGTTCGTCGTATTAGCTTAGCTTCGATGAAGATATTCGATTATTCTTGACTTCCCAGCAAGAGTAATGTGAATTCTCAGAAACAGGTTAATGTGTTGAAATTAAGCATGCCGGGTTTTTGATAACGAAATCTACAAAATAGATAACTATATGGCCTTCAGGAAAGTTTCTCGAACGAGATTTGGTACACAATTGAAAAGTATTACAATTGAAATTCGCTGCGCAGCGATTTGATTTTTCTCGAGTGTTCGAGTCTTTTGTCTCCATATAGGTGGTGAACCTATTAACAAATGATCGTCTTTGATTGCGAATCCATAAGGTCATCTGGCGTGGCGGTAAACCTTTGGCTGCCGCGCCCACTGTGTTGACCTCCTACCACGTGACGGAAATGGACTCACGCTTCGTCTAAGATGGTCCCAAGTCTTTGTTTAAGAATTATTTTCTAGGGCTTGATTCTCTTAATACGAGTTACGTTGAAGTGAAGTCAGAGGAGTGGTGGTGTTGTGTTATTTATTTGAGAAATTATAAATGTGTAAGTGGAGCAAACTTTTACAATCACAGCGTTGGATGACAATTCTTCTTGATCAGTTCTCGAGTTCTTCACTATCAAGAAGTTTCCTGATCTTAGCTGCATATGGAAAACCGACAGTATCACTGTTTAATTTGGGGGGGGAGATTTTCAAAAAATAAGACGATGTAGATAAAGGATCGTTGTAATCGTTGTATTCATAAACGATAGCGGGAAACGTTGGTGATTTTCTTGAACAAGTCTTTGCTTTCATTTGCGACGAAAATTCAACATCGTTGGAAGGCTAAAATATTTGGATAAATATATCTGATTATCCGTTAGTAATCACCACCTCTGGTCTTTCTGTGGTTACGATTTTTGCAACACGTAGTAGGGTGAATTTGACGAGGTGGTGGTGCGGAATCGGCGTCATTATGCACTTCACACCTCTGGTGCGACCTATATGAATAGTTAAGTTCCCGTATACGCCAACTGACAATTTGTAGGTCCCGTGACCATGAATTGAGCCTGTTCGTTCGGTTTGATCCCGTCATGGGAAAATGATGGATGCACCTTATAGCCGTAAGATCAAATTCAAAATCTTAGCCCTTCATCTGCGATTAACCGAGGGATGAAGTTAGCCGATAGTTAGCCGATAATTCTGTTCCTTATTATATTATTATTTTCCCACCTTATTATTTTGTTTATTTCGTGATGTGTTTTTTATCATTATATGGATTTTGGTTGTTTCAACTAGTTTCCTAGCATATTCGGAAGTAGAATGTGTTAAAATCTTTGGAATAGAAGAAGAATGTGTTAAAATGTTTGGAATCTTGCCTCCGTTATAAGGCATCACACGAACCACTGGTCACAGTTGTTCCACAATGCTGTGTTTTAGTTCATTGTGGACGGATGTTAAATAATTCACAAGTTATTTCTCTGTGAGCAGTTGGGATTTGAATGACTGGGGAAAATAATGAACTATACGACTGTTCACAACTTATTGTTGTCCTATGATGCATGAAACCTTGTACGAATCAGTTGGCAGTGATGTGCCGAAGAAATAGGGATGGTCAGGCTGTTGTCGTAGTGGCGATCTTACTCCCATTCACGATTTACTAAAATGCTAAAAATTTGGTATGATAGTGATTGTTGTGTACATGATGGCCAACTCTGGGGTCTATATGGAGAGTTCTTTCTAGCGACAGTTTATAGTGTTTTCAGCTTTCGGGGTAGTCGACTTATTCGATATATATATTATAAAATTCGTAGGGCCCATGTGGCGCTGTGGTCCGAGGCGCCTTGCACCACACACGTGGAATAGATCCCCGCGTCCATGGCCCACCAAGCGCGTTCCATCCCTCTGGGGTCGGCAAATTGGTACCAAACTTGTCTGGGAGGACAGGAGCACTGGTTCGATACACGGTAGTCCACCGCGAGTCATTGTGAAGTCCAGATATATGCATCCAGTCACCTCCGAACGATGTTTGATGAACTCGAATGCATGGCGCCCCCTCAGGGGATTGATCGACACCGAGGGCTTTCTCCTTTTTAGAAAAATTCATCTACCCGTTAATAGAACTTGAAATGATTCTTTAGGAGAAAATCTGCGTTTTGAAGAAATAAATATTGTGAACACAGAGAAAAAAAACTGTTTTTTAAAAATAAAGCTTGAAAGGTTAAATTGTCAGAACCGAAATATTTCTCGAGCGACATGTGCAATATTATCTACAGTTAGGTAAAAAATGAACTACTGTAAATGGTTTATAGAACAAAACAACCGCCACTTGACGTTTGTTATCTGCTGGTCGCATTGGATAGCAATTATTTTTTTATGTCAGATATCTGTACTTCGGTTTAAGCGCTGAATGAGCGGCAGATGGTTTCCTCTTTAGGGAATTGTGTCGGTAACTCTCCGAGAGAAATAGTTGCAGATTTTTTGATTACATTGTCTTTGTTATGGGGAAATTCATGCGTTTGGTGCTTCTTGTAACTTATTAGCGTAGCATTACTGAATGGTAATACCCTTTAAAAAATGATCCTTTAGTAATTAAATGGTTCCTAGCATGGGTATTTTCACTTGCTTATGGTTGTCACGTTAGTGAAGTATTCTCACGTGAAGTGTTGGCGTATACGGCTATCGTATCGAGCTGACCTTTTCTTATTAGTAGTAGCAATTTGTCTTGCTGTACAGCAACTTGCACTTAACACCTAAGGTCTACTATAGTGAACACCTGTTGGTTTTTTCAAGTGTCCCATTTAATGATTAGACATGAATTCGACATTGCTCAATTTAGACATAGTGGAATGGGTTTTCACAGGTTTAGTGTTTCATTACTAAGTGAAATATAATGAGAGTGAATGAAGCTGAATTAACACGCAACTTTGAAATTGAAGAGGGTGGAGTTGTGTATACGTTATTTAGTCGTGTGGTTCGATATTTTAATGCAGTTTGAGGTTTTTAATTGTTTCTACTTTTTGAAGAGAGAGATATTATCGCACTCAATTTTTTTCTTGGTATATAACTTCATCCCATAGCGGATATCCCCATTCCACTGGACTGATTTAAGTTGAAAAGAACTTGACTTCTCGTAGAAATCGAGTTCTCATCATAGAATAAGCCCCAATATCTGAAATGGGACAATTTGTTATCACATACATGTTAGGTACTAGACGCTGAATGGGCAAACTGTTACAGCTAACACGGGAAAAAATTGAAGAATTGAAGAATTAATGGTGAGCTGAGGATGGTAGAATAAATGATGACAAGCCATCAAATTTTTATAGGCTTCCACTTTTCATCGTCTCTCATCTGGATGCATTTTTCTAACTGGATTCACAACTTTGTGTTCAGTACAGTTTTCGCTCAATTGTAGATCTTCTATGGAACTATTTTTTTATGCAACAGAATGTGGACTATTTGCTCATATATATTAGGCGCTGGAGAGAAATATATTTCCGCACTGTTCGAACTGTTTATAAAAAGTAGTACTCGCAGTGTTACGAATGAGACAAAATAGACCACTGGTCGCAAGAGTTTTAGATTCGTGTTATGTGGTATACAAACAACGAGTACGTTTACGCTGTCCAGCATCCGTGCGAAAAACGGTTTCTTATGAGCGTTACATATTACTGACCCCCTTGGCTAGGTTACCCATAACATGTTGGTTTCTTTGCCTTTTGTGAAGTCCTTTGAGCCAAGCTTGTTGCCTCTGTCGGCGCACGGCAGCTGATGGATCAATGTGGGAGGAATGAGTGTAGGTCGGATGGCCTAATGATGGTGAACAAACACTTGAGTGAAAGGAGATGCCGCTAATTATCGAGACAAGAATCTATAGCCAATCATTATGAACTAATGCTCAAGGTAGTTCTCACAATGAGGATGATTTATTGAACATTCCCAGTGCTTGTAATGTTTCAAGAAGGCATTTGTATGGTATGTCAGTTGCATAGAGATACAATTCAGTTTTACTACCCATTCAATCTAACATGGCCGTCCAGAATGTCGAATTATAGCGGGTTTTCTTTATATTTTATGTTGTCGCAGTTATATGATGATAAAAACATTTTGTGGAAGATCTGTTCAGCTAAAAGCTTAGCGAATAAATGGAATCAGGAGAAAACATGATTATTCAAGAGCTTTTTTTATCTGGTGTAGTAGGTGCCACAGCTGTTACTCCTACGTTATAGCTTAGGTTGAAGTGACAAATAACCTCTGGTCTGAGTTATTCCTCGCTGAAGTTTTTTATAACCAAGTGATCATACATTGTTTCCAAGCGTTGTGAGTCCGAGACGAGTTGTTTACCTTCAAATGCAGAGGAACAGATCTATTTTTTTCTGATGTGCAACAAAACCTACTGGTTTGTCAGATTCCTTTCGAAAGTTTGTTAGACTTGTTGGAGGAATTGTTGACGCCCGCTTGTGATTTTAGTCGAAGGGCGGAAAACATCCTTATAATTCTCAAAAGCCGTTCGTTGCCTATACTGAAGACCTTTCACAGTAATCTCGGGATTCCAGGAAAAACTGTGCTCTACAAGCGTTGGTCTTTGAGAAATAAAATAATATGTAATGAGATCTCAAACGGCAGTCGAATTCGCACGACCACCTACATAATCGGCGGTTGCAAGACAACGAAATGAGTGCACGAAGTATTGGACGCTGAACGAAGTGTGTTGTCAGGATGAGTGTTTAACTATTTGTGCAACAAAACCGCGCCTGATTATGTCCAGAAACTCGGGTTGTTTTCATGTTGTAAATCCTAGACGAAGGTCATAGAAAGGTAGCCGCCAAAATTCATATGTCGCATGCTGTCACGCTAGATGAGCCCTATAAGCACTTGACATGGTGGTGAACACCTGCTATTGGTAATGGATATGGATTACATATTTGCCAAGCGTGTTTTTTTTGTTTATGCGCTACCGCCGTGTAGGGTAACGAACCAAATACACTATATCATAAATAAAAGCTGCAGTGCTTTCGAATAGCTGACTTTATTCATGGCGTGACTCTTAAGTATGGGCAGCATATGTTGACTAGCATTTCAGTTTTGACGAACTAATTAGGAACAGTTAATTAAAAATGTTGGGTAAATGAATAAGTGAAATTTGATCTCTGCTTTTGTCCTCATTTTTTATTGTTGAGTAGCTCTAGCTGGTAGAACAGTGGTAGTTATGAAGTAGACAATATCCCTCCGATTCGAATGTGCGGACAACTACCTAAGCTGGAAACGTAATAACGCTTAAATATGGCTATGTCGGGATTCCAGAGAAAACTATGCTCAATCATCATGTGAACTGCATCAAAGAAAGTAGAGCAAGTCATCCACAAGCTGCACCTTAATGATGAAGAGCAGCTATGGAAATGAGCTGACCGGTGACCAAATTTTTCCCGATATCGGCTTGGATTAGAAGAATGACGTTATCTGTAAAGTCGTAGTTGTTTGTGATGGCTATCAATTTCTACTGCCGTGTTATCCCCCCGTTCAGATTTTCGCTGTCGGATAACGTTCTACGCAACAACTGTACATAATTTTTTTGTCGAATTATTGTGTGGTTTATAGAAGATATTTGGATATTAAATGGAGATACCCTCTCTGTTCAGAGCTCCTTTAATTGCGTTACTTCCAAATTAATCGAGTAGATCAAAGTAATACGAGCACCATCTTCTAAATGCCGCATTACCTCATTTGGATTTCACATTGCGTAGATGTGACATATTGTGCTAAACCTTGTACGAAGCTGGCTGTGCTTTCTCCAGTTTTTCTGTCAAACCTGCTAAAAAAGCCTGTGTAGTGCAATCAGGTGGATTTTACCAGGTGCTATACGTTTCCTCGATACGAACCAGTGTATCGTACATAGAAGAGTGGATGCTGTTGAAACAGCATATTCGTGTTCTCTATCCTGGAGCAGGATCGTGTCACTGTCAAAGAGTTCGGAGTAAGAGTGAGGTATCGATACGGCTACCCTTAACGCCCAAGTTTTTCTCTCTGCAGAATGCATTCTGGAGCATTGGTCTTGAGTTGCATACACTCGATCTCCATGGACGATAACGGTATTATTCTAGAAACCGTTCAAGAAAGCAAGAAGAATCGAGGTTCATAATCGCATCGCTGTAGGTTTTGTTTTTTGGGTTTCTTCGCATGCTCCCATTCCTGCGAAATGAAGAATCGTATGCGAGCACATCGAGAGAGAAGCCCATAGGTTTGAATCCTTGGATGCTAGTGTAGTATTCAATTCAAAGGTCCGAAGAAGTTGTTCCAGCAACTCTTAATGTTACGTATGCCAAGGACCACTGTATACTGGGAGACGTTTAGAAATCTGTGCTACTCCTTGTTATTGCAATGACATCTTAATTAGTCTTTGCTTGTATCATCAAATCCTCAGTGAATGCTTTTATCCTTCAAGATTTTGACGTCGCAAAAATTCTGCGAAGCTTTAGAACCTTCTACGTGCTCAGTATACTCATCGCTATACTGAGTTCTCTTGGTCAGCATTTAGTTCCCCACCTTGCACTTCTGATCAAACGAAGCAGCCTAGAAACTGACTCGAGATCCCATGCATGACTGAGATCAGGTTAAACGAAAGAAGTGGAAAAAAAAATTTGAAAGATCATGCTAGGTTAGAAAAACGAGGACTACTAATACGTAACTGAAAGTAAAAGCATTACTTCAACGTACAGCTTAAGCATGGAAACGTGTAGTCTGATAAGCATGATATGCTTCAGTTGTTCAGAGTTTTTAAAAGTTGTGGGTAAAATGTAAGTAATTTTATACCACCATAACAGCTACGTTCGTTTGCAACTATGCATTTCTGCAAAAGATTCGTAATGCAGATCACTAGTTACTTTTCATGAGATCGAAGTTAAGGGTTGCTTTCAGTTAGACACATGACTTCAGTACAACTTTTTGTGTTTCTGGATTCAGTTCTGATTCTTATTGGTACTTACGCTAGTCAAGAAGAGAAATTTTCGTGGAGGTCTACGAAATGATCGATTAGAATGTGTTTACTCGAATTAGCAAACGCGATTAGGGCTCATTACGCACACTTAGTCGGCGTTCCATTACAGGATGCGCCGTTGTTAGGGGCTGCAGAGGCATAGGTTATGTTGACGATATAAAGGTTCAACGATCTGAGCAGAAATGGAAAGTATTAGATGGAATTTATTCTGTGGTAGAACATTAGATTTGCTGAGGCATAAATGTTTACTAGTTTTTTACGACTTATTCCATAAATGAATCAGTCGTCCATGATTCCACTTTTTTTCGCCGATTTACTTATTAATGTTAATTTCTTCAGTACCTTTGTTTTTCACAACATATTTTGGTCATGTAAGGACCAGCAGAGGAATCACCATTTTAACTACATTTTTAGGATGTGCTCTTCGATTTTGTCACCAAACGAGTGATCAAGATCGTTCTGCATACGAACATGCCTGGTCATTACGATTTTACGATGTGAGTTCTTAGTAGGAGATTTTTATCTTTGGAGTGGAGTATTTTCCCCATCCTTACTTTGTGAACCTCTTCCTCACCTTTTTCGTCTCTTTGTGTATTTTTTTTCTTTTTTTTCTGCTAGAATGATTAATATAGGATTATTTACATTGTTCACCACGAAGAAAGTGACTTAACGATTGCACACAAGTGCCATGTGAAATGTCAACTCATTGGGGAGCTGTAAGAGAGCGCCCGATTCGTAGATTCTAGAACGTTGTCATTATGATAGACCACAGGACAATCTGTGCTGAAAGTGGCACAACGGTCATTTGGGGGGCTGTAAATGCCATTGAATGCTATAGTAATCGTTCGCTCTCTGTGTAACAATCTCTCGTCGAACGAAAGTGGATTTAAGTAACTCGATGTTTATACATCTTACTGACACTAACGTATTTTCTTAATATTCTATATTTATTAGGATTGCTGCCTTTGGACATTCGCTTGTCTAACTTTACGTTTGTGTTTTCCGTTCGAAGGGCACCTGCATTGTTCGGTCGATTAAGCATTTATGGGGGTTAGCCGTAGAATTTTGTGGAAAAAAATACGTTTTGTGATGTACTTGAGATTTTAAATATTCGTGGATCATACATGTGGAAAATAGTTCCATTTTGAGGACTATAGTTACCATCTTTTTTTTGAATGGTTATGGTGATGTAGGTAGTTTTAGGACATCTTTATTATAAGTAGACGTGTAAGTGTTATGAAGACTTGGTTGTATATAAGCATTGCTGATTAGTGATGCAGCCTTTAACAAGTCTTTCTTCTGTGATCTGTTTGAAATCTGATCTCTAAATTACACACAATTTTTTTTCTATTTTTTAATGGGTGGTTTAATGGGTGACGATTTTTTTTACCATCTGACTCCGACCAGGGGACAATAGATGTTGAACTGCAACAGCAAAACAGTGCTTCATAACGTTCAAGAGTTAGCGAAGTTGAAGAAATGGTTGGAGATTTCCATGTGGAAACGAGCTGTGGGTAAACTTATCCAGCGGCTGGGCCAGGCAGGCTGCATTTGGCTAATTTCTTGCCAGGAACCTTGGAGATAAAAGACGTTTTAACTTATCTTGTAATGCAACACTAATGAATATATTCGTTATAGTTGATTCATTATTTTCTGAATGTTTTTCTGATAACAATTCTTTGCATCGCTAATTTGTTTACTGTTTAGATTCTTGGTGTAAGTAGTCGAGTTGTGTAGTGACTAGTTTGGCAAAAGAAGCGTCCAGGATAGAGAGCGATCTAAATCGAGTTAGCGCCGCCCGCTTTGTCTCGTAAATGATTCCATAAGGCACAATGAGGGAACTGCTGTCGTGACCACTGAATCCTTTTGTAGGTCTTTCATGTAAATCTGGAAATCAAGAACAGAGTTCATTTATTCCTGCACGCTCTTCATGAAGCAATCCCGCCATAAAATTATTTGTGATCGAAAACTCTCCACCGTGGTAATGCTGTTACTTTGTAATGAGACATCTTGTACTTGTATGGAAGGATTGAAGCAGAATGCCGAAAAGGAAGGAGCTTAAGAATTACAAGTCATAACAGCAAATGAAATCCGACACGAAATTATAGAACGCTGATTGTTTTTTGCTTGTATATGCAAACGTACTGCAAACATATCATATGGGTAAGGTCACTTCTTGTATTTTGTAATTCCAGTTTGTTAGGGACACTGTTCAAGCTGGTGAAAGATGGTTTTTAGAGGTTTTGCTAAATGAATAGGTTGCTATCGTAGCGCTATACGATCATTTAATGTAAGATACACCCTCGTGAGCTGCATACTTCTGGATATAGTGCAGGTAAAAGGTGTTGTGTGTGACTTCATTCAAATCTGCTATTATAAAATATGATGTGCGAGTTCATTTTTTGTGATTGCTGGGATAGTTAAAAGGCTGCAGATTCTTTCAACGAATTTTCCAATAGCCATGGTTATATGTGGATTTCTTAATGCTTGTCATTAGATTGTAAACCTCGCGCTTTTGAAGCTTCAACTGGGAGCCGTATCTTTCTCAACATCATTAATCATGTAGCGTTAGTTGATCGCACAGTTGCTAATCTCGTTACAAGCTGTTGGTAGTCGCTTTTCGCTTTGAGATTGCGATCTGTGCGCGATTTAGGACGTCATACTGCGATTCGCCTCATTGATAACGAGAAGAGTTCGTGACTTTTAAGTTTCTATAGAACTCGTCGCGAAAATTTGAATTGGACGGTGTGTTAACGTGAAACACTGTTCAGCGGCATTTCTTGGTTTTCAAGGAGCTTTACAAGGCATTTACAGGCAAAGTTTTCGGCTATGCCGCAAACCTTCTGCATGTTACTGACCATTCTTTACTTCTTTCCCTACTTAATACTTCACTAGTTGTCGTTTTTTACTACTACTCGTTGTGTTATTTAGAACTAGTTAAAAGTTGCCGTCTCGAGGGTAATCAGTGATAATGGCGGCTGATGGCTTAAATAACTAAGTGTCGATCTACTGTTGAACAGTGGACACTTCGCTTTGTCATGTACTTTTTTTTTCTTCTGATTGCTAGAACTATTGAGGAATAACAATGTTAACTTTTTTATTTACTACTTATTGTAATTTTTCTTAGCAGAGTGTTATGTGTGAAACAACCACATTGATGCTGAGATATCTGCAAAACTCCAGACCGCTGGTGTCTGCGGAAAGGATGATAGCGCGTTCCCCACCGCAGACACCAGCGATCCGGAGTTTTGAAAATATCTCAGCAGCAACGTTGTTGTCGTGAGAAATACCTGATTGTTTACACTTGGAGTTTTTCAAAATGACGTACTTTCTTAGTAACTATAATGTTTAGCTATGCCAGATGTGAGTTTCGAGTGACATTTGACGGTAATGAGCCGACAGTGATAACTACAGCGTCTAAGGTTCGTTGTTTTTATGCAAATCCTTTTGTTGTGTGTTGTCCAATTAGTTCTATTTGTTTTACCTTTTTGTTGTGTGTTGTCCAATTAGTTCTATTTGTTTTATTCTTGGGTAAATATTCAAAATTGCTCTTTTAAATCCGATGTTCTTTAAATAATGTATGACGTTATCAGACGAAACCAGTACGCTAGTGGGGTTTTAAAAGAAGTTTCATTTTTTTCGAAGTTTTTTTACCCAAGTTAGGCTGCCCCCTACATGGAAAATACGTTGCCGCATACGATCATGTCCTGTCGAACGAGATTACGCTTCTTCAGTCTGCTGCAAACAGGGGCTTCCACAAAAAAGCGTTATGTGGCCTGCGGAAAATCGAAATTTCCTTTTAGTACTATAGGAAGACCTGTGTTTTTGCGAAAGTTGATAGTTTACAACGGGTTTTATTTCAGCTAGTGGAATTCATTGTGATGTGAGGTTTGTTAGAAGTTGAAAAGCACAATCCTTTTTTAACCATACATTAACCCTAAATGACGCATGACAGGCGTTATATGTTAGGAGCAAACGAAAAAAAGTGGGAACCCCTAGAATCACGTTAAATTTAAATAAAAAGTTTGAAATTATCGAATTAGAGGACATTCAATAAATGTGAAGTTTTCGGACAGGAGAACGACTTCTATTCTCTACGTTCCTATAATTTTTTTTACGTGACCTTCAACAACTCAAAATTTGGATTTCGATGTTTAACTTTTTATTTACTGCCTCTTATTACTTTTCACAACAAAATATGATGTGAAGTACAACCATCATGGGGCTGAGATGTTTGCAAGGATAATTGTGGGTTCGAATCTGGCTTGGGGATGAAGTTTTGCAGATATCTCATCCTCAAAGTGGTTGTGTTTTGATTTCATCTAAACGCACGTTGGCCATACAATGGTATTGTGATAAAATAACTACGTTTAAATGCCTTGATATTAAATAGATCGAGCGGCTACAATCTTATTTCTGTATGGAGGCCATTAATAATCTATGTTAACGAATAATGAGATTGGCTGTGTAGTACCTCTGCAATCTTGTATCAATAATATACAGTCCTCATTCTTCTATGTTAACACATATAATATGACTAGTCCAATTTGACTTCCAACCATAAGACGATGGCATTAAACGCATGAGCAGATACATTTAAGCTGATTCGTATCGGAAAGGATGCAAACTGTGTGAAGATTGCTGCCGTGTTGTACGACCACTTTACTAGCACATATTCGCTGTTCCTGCTCTGCTATTTAAGTATCTGATTAGTACGTCTGCTTCGGGTGAAATGATGTGGAAAACGAACGTCCACCACTTGCTGAACAACTTAATTGGCTATTGTTGCTCGGTGTTTGAAGCCTATTTTATGTTGGCGATTGTTTAATCAAACAGCGTTTTCAGCATGTCATTGTGATCCGTTGAGTTGCTGATGGAGTAGATTTGTCCCGAACCCTTTGAGCAGATCCTGTGCCACACCACTGGTCCACTAAATAAGAATAGTTGAGAAAAAATATTCATGGAGTTTGCGATGTTCATTGTTAATTCAACCAGTTTCCTATACTTTGTACGACTTTTTTGATAGGAGGGAATGCAATCATGCGTTGACGTTGGACCAACTGCTGTGTCGTAAAAGGACTCCTTATCCTGCTTGCGCTATGATGGTATCGGGGTCGAGCCATCTGTGATGCTGATTGGCTACAGTTGAACGGTAGCCCTTTGTTTCTATATTTCTCAGCCCTTTTTTTGAAAACGAATTGGTATGGAAGCAGAGAGGAAAGTGGGCATGGATGGGACCCAATCATGTTGTCATTTCGCATTATAAGTGGCCATCGACGACATTTACGAAAGAATGCGAGACATTGTTGCGATTTAAAGTGAAGGAGGTGGGTGGACAGGATAGCGAATGGAGTAGAAGCATTGGGGGGATGAGTGAGGTCGAGGCAAGTTTCCTTATGATTTTAATACAAAGCATCAAACCGTAAAGCGTTTGAGCGTTTGGCATTGATCAATTCCCGAAGCATGTGTCATGCTTTCAATTTGGTCGTCCATCTTAGAAGTGCTTGAATGCATAATTCGTCTATATAATTTAGTTGCAGTTGCGAACCGAAGTACCACGTCAGTTTTTTTTCATCGTCCCAGACAATTCTGGTGCAAATTTTCCTGTTTCTTCCAGTTTTCCATATGCCGATTTTCAATAGTTAATGTTAGGATCTTGCTAGGGTGTGTTAGGGTGGAAGTCTTTCTGAGATTTAATAAACTTCCAGCATAACACCATTCATAAAAAAAACTTCGATTAGTACTCACAAAACTTAAACAGAACTTATTGGAAGCCATATTTCGAAGTATTTGCATACTGATTGTTTCAGTTCAACGACATACGTGGCGTATTTTGCGATACAAGTGGTGAGTTCGAAGAACCACAGCCAGTAGTAGTATCGCGTAACACTCAAGAAGACCGGAATCCGTTTGGCTCGACCTTTTGCTACGGTACCGATCAAATAGTAGTCGAGGTACGTAATCAGTGTTGTGATGGAACGGTTATTTCATAACTCGCACTGTAAGAGCTGTTAGCCAACGGTACGCTATTTGCTGCCACTGCAATGGGTAATTCAATTGTTCTTGTAAGATTTGCAAAACACTGCGTATAGGGATCCTCTCTAATTTATTGTTTTTCTCCGGATTTCCTTTCCTCTCCTTTTTTTTTCTGGTTATAAACCTCGTCATCCTGCGGCATTGACGTAGGAACCATTTTTAAAGATGCTGAGATATTTGCAAAACCCCCGGACCGCAGGTGTCTGCGGTGGGGAACGAACGCGCTATTGTCCTTTCTGGGGAGTAACGCGTTCACCACCACACCATGCGGGTCCTTCGTTTCGTCTGTCTCTCAGTTAGTTCTATCGATCTCTGCCATCAGCAATCACCCATCAGCCGGATTGATCTGGGGTGCCCAAATCGGCAATGAATCCAGTTAAGCTGAGGCTTTAGTTATAATCACAATCTTAACCGTTCTGTTAACTGCCTGCTTTTTTTTACTCCACGGAATGGACAATTTCGCGTTCGTTCCCCACCGCGGACACCTGTGGTCTGGAGTTTTGTAAATATCTCAGCATCATTGAAGTTATATTTCGCAATATACCCAGCCATTAAAAAAAAAGTAGGCAATAAATAAAACGATCAACATTTTTAAAAAAGTTCCTCTGTTCTTGCGATCTTTTCTTGAAGAGGTCATACAAGGTTGTTCACCCAGCGTTTGCTTGGTATTGGCTGTAGTTTTTTGTCCGTTTCTTTTTTCTCTGAGCCGTTTCTTCCGTCGTTTTTGCGGAATGCGACCACGTCGCATCAAGAGTTTCATAGAGAAAGTGTGGAAAAGTTGGAGTACAAGTTGGAAAATGACGCAGCACCTAAAGAACAATTTTGTAAATACTGGAAGAGTGCTGTTGACGTAATTCGTATACTTATTTCGGATTCTTGAGCAATATGGGAACGTGGACGAACATCTATGGAATGCAGATTGAGCTAACTTCACACCTGGTAACAAACAGAAAACTGCGCTCTTCAGACTTATGCTGTTACGTGTTACATACAACAATTGCTCATTGCTCAATATCACTTCGGTAAGGCGTAAACAAGAAATTTGGTGAACTGGAAGGATATTTAACCAACTTAAATATGCAGAGCACTACGGAAGCTGTTTTGAAGAGCGACTGATACACTTGGTCAGATTCCTCCGCTCCAATTTCAGAAGCGTTAAGTTCTCTTGAGCCGACAAGACATTTAATGGAATGTGTATGTCAGTAAGAAAAAGAGAATGATAAGTAGGTATAACGGCCGTGAAATTACAACTATTCGTCGCTAAACGTTGTCATTGGTGGGCGAGGTGTCGTGTATACGTTCTTGTTTTCGTACTTTTAAATCAGTCTTTTAGCGAACTTAAACATTTTACTGCCGCCTCCTGTGTTAAAGTGCTCACTCACTCTCGAGTGTGCGGTGAAGCTCGAACACTTTATGAAAACAGTACTCTGTTCCACAAACCAAAAACGCGTTTTCAGTGATTTTTCAAAATAGGGAAATTTTGCGGGAACTGTATGTAATAGTGCGTGCAATGGTGTAGTAGCTGTCCTTGAAGGTACTAGTCCGCTCAGAGATTCGGTTACCATCAAAGGATTCAAGTGCACAGTTCATTGAGTTCTGAGGTGATGACAGACGAATTGATGAGATGAGGACGTGCATGAAATGAATTTGGGGTGGTGAAACTGGTGAAGGAGTGTTAATAATAAGGTTCTTCTAAAATTCCAAAGACTGCGCAAGGACCAACTCTTTGACGTCGTTTGCTAGGTAAAAAACGGAAAAATATTAACATTACAGTTTATTTACTGCAATATATTTCAGCAGTAAAAACGCTGTGCGTATTATAAAGTAACGTAGAGTAAAAAGAAACATAGTTGAGAGAGACAGAGCAAGGGCCTCGGTTGTTGTGGTGGGTAGTAAGTGAGCCCTCAGTAAGGGTATTCGAAGGTTCGAAACCAGCTGGAGTTTCCGAGTTTTGTTGGTACCTCAGCACCTTTGTGGCTATATGACGACGCATTATCAGGACCAACATCTTGACCTCCATACTTCCCTATTTTATGGCACTAACCCATTCCGCCCCCTCATTCGATAGCTAATCGAAAGCAGGTCAGAATAGTAGGGTTGGTACCAGAGAAGCTATTCTATACCCTCGACATTTACTTACTTACTTGGGTACTTGGACGGTCCGTCCTCACGAGCTGTGCGGACCCCAGCACATATGCCATTCGTTCCTTTCTCTTGCAATCGTAGTCCATGGTGGTGGTCTTGTTCGAGCATAGTAGCGCATGCGAGTCTCGTACCGTAATCTGTAAAACAACTGCGGGTACAGCTGATTAACTTTGTTCACGAACACGTCGGCACAACATGTAGGTAGGTGGTCGATATGGGGACGTTTGCATTGCATTCTTCTTGGAGTCCACTCTACTGTTCTTTTCGTCCATCTGTCGTCCGTTCTTCTCATTATGTGACCGGCCCATCTATGTTTCGCTATCGATGTATATTCTCCTGGATCTCGAAGATGTGACAGATTTCGAAGGTCAGAGCTTCGCATTGCGGCTAGATATTGAGAGTGCCGGTTATATTTCAGAAGACATCGCTCAAGCGCTCTATGAGTAGTGCGAAGCATTCTCGACGTAGTTGAAGTATCAACTCACCTCTCTGCAGCATAACAGACCGGGGAGGACAGTAGAATCGAAGATAAGAGCGCGGATTTTTGGGGCCTTCAGTTGGTCGATGGCTCCTTTGAGAGGCCCGAATGCGGCCCAAGCTGCTCTCCTTCTTCCATCTAGTTCTTCCTTCATGTTGTTTTTCCATGTTCATTGATCGCCCGAGGAATACGTACGAGGTGTCTCTGCAATGAGAGAGCCATCCAATTCAATTTTTTTCGCCTTCGCACCGTGGGTTTTTCATGAACTGGATCGTCTTTCGATTTATGCGCAGTCCGATCTTTTTTCTCCGCTTCGTTCAGCTCGTTGATCATCATCTCTGCTTCGCTAGTACTTCTTGGGAAGATGACAATGTCGTCGGCAAAACAAAGGTTTGATAGGAATTTTTCCATCAATACGTATGCCTTTCTCATCCCAGTCGAGTGACTTCATTATCCACTGCAATGCGGCACTGAACAGCTTTGGCGATATCGTGTCGCCTTGTCGAACTCCTTTTCCTATGGGTATGGAGAGTGGTCGATGGAAAAGCTGGAATTTTTGTAGAGCAGTTCCGATAACAGTCGCACAGAGTTCTTATCTAGGACGGATCTACTCCTTGGTCGATGAGCAATAATTGCATTCGTTTCGACACTGTCAAACGCTTTTTCGTAGTCGACAAAGGTTAGCACTAGAGGCAGGTGGTATTCAGGACAAACTTCGATGACCTTGCGCACGGTTTGGATGTTGTCCATGCAGCAAAGTCCTTTCCCAAATCCTGCCTTTTCGACTGGTTGCGCCTCTTCCAATGTACTTGATATGGGCAAGAGGATAATCTTCGTGAAGAGCTTGTAGAGTGCACTCAACAAGCATATGGGACCATAATTACGAAGATCCTTTCGGTCTCCTTTCTTGGGCAGGATGACCGTACGCGACCTCCTCCACTAGTTCACATGATTGGTAGAAGGACATATAAATTGTGGCCTCCAGCTCTAACGAAATCGGCGGTGACATTGTCTGGTCCTGGAGCTGTGCCTCTTTTCATGCTTTCTATCGCAACTCGAACCTCTGACGGAAGAATTCCAGGTGGTTTTTCTCCAGCGGGGATATTAGGGTCCGGCACGGGGATTGTGGAACGGAAAAGGTTGGTGTAGAACGTTTCCTCTATTAATTCCATATCATGGCGGGAACTTTTGACGATCACATCTTCGTTCATCAGGGCTGACACCGGGACATCATAATCACACAAGTCCCGACGGCATTACTTCAGACTGCTTCTTTTCTCTGCTGCTTCCAGTAGTTTCTTCTGCTTGTACCGTTTTAGATCTTCCTGCAAAGCTGTTCTGCAGCTGGCATTCATTACTAGCCATGTTAAACGTGTTGCAGTAGGATCAAGCTTCAGTATCCTTCTCTTTTCGAGCAACTCCTTAGTACTGACGGAGATGCGATCCGATCTTCTTGCTTGAGGAACTGAGGCGAATTTGGCACAGCTTTTCAGTCCTTCGAGAAGGAGCTCGTAGTCTTCGGTCGGGTCTGCTTTTAATCTGCTGCTTACGTTTGGATAGGACTTTGTTCAGAATGTTCTCGTCGTATACAGCTAGACTTCTTCCTCGTGGTCGATGCAGAGAGTTCTTTTCTAGCTTGTGGCCGAATCGAGTCTTCGCGCGAAGAAGGCGGTGATCGGAACAAGTACAGAATGAGAGGACTACTGATGTGTCAAGTAGGCACCATCTTCTCTTTGTCAGAATATGGTCGATCTCTGCATGAGTCATGCCGTTGGGAGACTCCCATGTCCAGCGGCGACTTTCTTTCTTTTGGAAAAACGAGTTTCCATGAAAGAGACATGATGCTGACAGGAGTCCTGCAAGACGGTTCCCTTTCTCATGTCTTTCTCCTAATCCAAAATTTCCGATCCTGTATTCGCTCTCGTTGGCCTTTCCTATTCTGGCGTTGAAGTCTCCCACAACAAATTTATGATATGCTTTATCATTGCGGATGACTTTCTCCAACTGATAGTGGAAAGCGTTTAATGCATACTCATCAGTTGCGTCGGTCGGTGAGTAGCAGTTGGTGATAGTGATCTTCTTATGATGCGACAGTTGAAGACAGAGGACGGCTATGCGAGGGGAAAGGATCTCGTATGAGTCGACGAGATGGACAGTGGACGGGTGGACGACAAAGCCTACGCCGCCATTTCGTGACGGGACCTTTTCTCCACGGATCACAAGGGTCCCTTTGTTTAGTTATCGTATGTCGGTCTTCTTGATTTTTTGTTTCTTGTAATGCGATCACATGAAATTTAATGCAATCTGCGGCTACAAGAAAGGCGTAAAGATCGGCGTCTGTGGAGAGTGTTCTGGCATTATGTGTGCATAGTAAGAAACAGTCTCCATGGCGTGTCGTGCGTGTGTTCGTCAGATCCGATTCCAATGACGTGCTGCAGAACTCGAGACTTTCTGGCCTCTCACCGGTCGTCTCACCACCTGACGCCATAGACGGAAGCACCCAGTGTGCGAGGTACTGAGGCTGGCCTTTTGCTAGTCGTCGTGCAGCTTGGTCCTCCCTGGAGTCCTGACTTAACCTTGCAAGGACGTATCCAGGTCTTCACTACGATGTAGATCAGAAGGAGGTGTGTTTTCGGCGACGAATCCTTTGCTCGGTCTTCCTACTAGTTGATTCAGAGAGATGTTAAAACCGAAATCAGAAACGGAAGTAGGAATAAAAAGTAACCGACCGCTCAAGGGCGATGTAGAGGCCGAATCGGGATGTTTACAAAAAACCTTTTTTTCGAAAAAAGTCAATTGACCTGTAATTTCGACTAACTAACTAACTCCTTTGACTAACTAATTAACTGTTATTTCATTCTAATCCCTGTGATGAATCATAGCTATTTTATGGATGTGTGGATATTAAAAAGACCGGAATAGACTTGACATAAGCTGGAAAGTAATTCCAAATGCAGAGAGGACTCTACAGCTGCACAACATATTCTCTTCTTTAAATGAAAACCAACCTTGTCGACTCTTCTAGCGAAATCAAGAATCTTTTTTCGAAAAACATGGAGGTGTTCAAAAGAAAAGAATTGGTGGAGTTCCTAACCAAAATGAACGTGGAATCATGGTGCTTTATTGGAGGAATATGTGAACAATGTGTAGCAACATTGTTTCGGAAAATTCCAAGCCTCAGTTTTTTTGCTAAGGTGCAGCAAATTCTTTGTGTCAATTTATTGCCGTCACTTTTTGCAGAAACTAGTGAAAATCATATGATTATTTGAAAACGAAGACAACGAATCGAATGAAGGTCTGAGGTCCGGAGAAACTTGAAAAGAAGTCCTAGAAAAACCTCGAAAGCCGTTCATTTTTACACTCCTACGCACGGCATTGGCCTTCCCACACAAAAGCTCTGTTGACTTTTGCCGCAACCTATTTATGCGTGCGTTTTGTGGTCTTTATATATCAACGTCTTATATCTTGCGTTTCACGAAGCTGGAAGTCGCCTAAGTTGTTGTGGTTTTTGTTGTCACACGTTGCCTAAATTACACTTGTAAGGCACTAGCAGCTGATTTTGCTACTAGCATGTTTCCTTAACACTCTAGCTATGATTGGCACCTATAGGGGTCACAATGGTCTTGCGGGAATGGATGCTATGGCGTCCACAGGTTTCATTTTCTTTCAATTAATTTATTTTAACACATAGAACTACTTTTTCTACATTTTTTCCTTATCGATTGGTAGCTTGTAGAACACAGATATATGGTGGGCGTTGGTTAGGAATAGTTCTGTCCTGCAGTTAGAAATATACAGGAAACCGTTTTGTGAGCGAGTTCATTGAGCAGAGATTTGGTTGCTAATGGCTAGTGTTTCAGTTCTAATAATTGCCACAATGAATGATAGTTATCGTATAAAATGTGCGGGTGTAAAAATTCTTAAGTGGAAGACCCACAATTTGTAAAATACATCGAAATACTGACAGTAGTGTGTTTTTATCATGGACCATAGTGACACATAGTAAAAAGCACCATAAATGTCATTGATATACATGTAGAACGACAGAGCAAAGTGTTTTCCACAATCAGTTCATCTTCACAACCCACGAAGTTCTCTATGTATTGAAAAAATTGCTGTCTATTTTGTAAATACCAACAATCCCATAAAGGCTGAAAATCAGATGTCGTCCGGTCCGCAACAATCATGAGACGGGGCGTCGTCGTGAGAGTGTTAAGAAAAGTCCTAACACAAGGGCGTTCTATTGATGTTTCAGGTCATGGACAATGGGCATATAGCGGCTGTTACACTTTTCGAGTGATTTTCATTCTACAGAGCTTCCAACTTCTTTGTTAAAGCTTTTGTAAATAATTTGTATAAACTTATATTTTGTACACTTTGTATAAACAATAAATTTGTCCATATGTCCACATTCAGTATTTCCTTCAGCAAGTTTATGCATAACGTAAGAATTACAACATATAACATTTCCATTAAACCGTTGTATAACAGGACATTTCTTTACAGAAACGTTGAATAACAATTTAGATGTTAGTGACGATTTAAATAAGTTTGAAAATAAGAAAGTAGTGTGCTCCCTGTCTTATTTTATATTCTCTACGCATGCTTCTTCATTTTTTCCGCTATGTGTCCTTCCTCTCTTCATTCACTATGAACAAGACGAGAGAGTTAATGCTGTTAAGCTGGGGTAATGCCAAAGATTGGAGATTAGTACACATCTTTCACATCGTTTTTTCATTGTATCAAAAAGGAATGCTGCGATCTACGATGTAACCCGCGCGATCAACCATGTGGCATTTTTTGTAAGCAAAGAGATTAGTTCCAGAACATCGAGAAATGCGTGATCCATCACTAGAACCATTTGTTTTTTTGTTGGTCATGGTTATTACATGCCACTTCGCATAACCCTGATGCGTTACCATCTGGAATGTTCTGCGACACAAGTTAGCGCTGTATTGAACAGTTTGGATTAAAAAATGAGCTGTACGGATTAAAATTCAGATCGAGTCATACTGCGTCAGTTTTCTCTATATTAACTTGAGAGCGTCAACCAGTTACATGCAATAAGTGCATCGCATTACTTATCTACGGAGTCGAACTAAATATTAGTCCAAGATCTACCTGAAAGCTAACGCTAGACAACCGGCTATTTTTTTTCTTTTTGGACAGAGTGCTTACGGTAATACTCATGTTACTATGCGTAGTGATTTGTGATGCTGTCCATCAGACAGCAAGGTGTTGGTTTGACTTCTTTCGCAATGCTCTCCTGCATTCGAAGTAGGGACGCCCAGTCTGGCTATCTCCAAGATTGCAAGGAGAATTAACCTGACCAGCGTTTTACGACAGTCATAAGGAAAGCGAAATCCTCAATCAGCAGCAGAAACAAAGAAAATGTGCGAGGACCATTGTGGACGATAAATGCGAAGAAACGACCGCGCTGGGGCACGCACAGTGGATGAAATGATGGAGCATGTTAAAAAAAATTTTTGCGAATTATCACATCGTACTTACCCTCTTAGTTCTGTGCATCGTGCCATGTTTTCGTTACATTTTTAGCTCCTATGGGAAAAACCTAGTTCACTATCCAATCACCGCGATGTCAGCCCCCTGGTACTCGTTCTAAAAAATTGTGCTGATATTCATACGGTTTTATGTCAGCCTTATATCTGAGGAAAACGGAGTTGAGAGTCCGTAATGTTCCCATGATACACGACTCAGTGTGTCGCAGTGTTGCAGTACCCTCTCCAACAGCATTGTGTGTGAGAACACCAGATTGATCTGTCTTCAGCTTTTACCGTAGTCATTAGTTACTGATCATTAAGCGTTTAATCAGCCTACTCAAATTTGTTTTTATATACTGAACTATCGGATGTCTTATACAGTTTGAGGTATTGAAAGGAAGAGTACTCTTGAAAATTTTTCATTTCCACCTGTAATATGTAGTTTTTACTTCATCTATTGTTTCAAGATAATCCGATTTTCTATTACGCAGTGGAATAGGGAATTTAACTGGTCTAGTGAAGGTTTGCTTTTCGCCTTGGGTGTGTGTAGTACACTGCCGTATTTACCGTATGTTATTACGGCTCAGCATGCAGCCACATTCTTTTCAGCATTTGAAAGTTTGTTTGGTAAGTTTTTTTTCAGAGTATTTCGCCATTTTTTTATCTATAAAGTATAGTTTCGTTCCATGCCATTGCCATGATGAATAGTGGCTCTCGGAAATTAAATAACAATCAATTAGCGACGTAAAATTGAGGTGCATCTGCTTCATGTAGTGGACTACACCGGTTTTTCCCCAACTCTCCAAATAAAGTATAGAGTACAAGTATAATACGAAAAACGCAGGACTTACTACCACAATAGCAGAAAAGGACCGAGCTATTGAACAAAACTTGGAACGAAAAGCCCCCGTTGTTATACTTCAAAAGCACATCAACGACACGAACACGCGCACATGAGTGACGTTTTACTTGAGCGCTTGACTATGTTCCGGGGAGGAAGCTGACTGTAGTTCTTAAGTAGTAATTCACTCATACGCACTATACAAAATTAATGGTATGTGGAGCCTAGAAGCGATTGTTTGTTCATAACTACCCCACTACCCCATTATGGTATTTTTAAGCCTGATGAACTGGTTCATTTCAGATAGTCGTAACAGATTGACAAGAAGTAAGCTTACGGATTGAGCCGAGACTACGTGATTCAATTTGTACCTATAGCTTAATCGAAAACGAAGTCTCTGTTTTATAGTCACAACCAAGGTGATTCGATAGATTTCGACAGCCGTTTGTGTAGTGCTGTGAGCTTTCTATGTCTGTATACCCCTATTGAAAGCCTAAGATCTCAGTGCCACTTTGGAATGCCTAGTCTCGAAGAACTAAGGCGATGATCTGGACCTAAAATGCATTCTCATTTGCATCGGAGTCCCCTATACAAGAGTTCTTATGCACGCGCGAAGGTTAAGGTACGGTGTTTTCCGAGTAGCGGAGACGAGACGATGCCACCCATTCAACGTCTATGACACCGGAGTAAAACTGCTTCTCGGAACATGCAACAGTAGAGGAGTCGGCGACCTCAGCTTTCTTGTCAACACAGTTGTTGCCATAAACAAGGATTTGTTAAAACAACTAACAATCCGAATCGAACGTTTAGAGTTAAAGATGTCTGGATACACAGCAACCTTGAGAATCTTTGTCGTCTACGTACCGTCGTCAAGCTATGACGAAGACGAAGCGTTCTATATGGACTTCGAGAATTTCTACATAGAAGACTATACATACTTTAATGTCATTATTGAAGATTTTAATGCTGAGATTTAACTCAGAAGAACATCTGAAGAACGTTACGTTAAGACCCAAGGATTAGGATGAGTGAGCGTATAGAGAACATTCACCAGCAACATAGAATGTTCTCTATGTAAACCATTATGAACACTACGTCCGGTGACGTTGCTCCCATTTTCTATATTGGTGTGTGTTTCTTGTTCTCCTGTAACCATTTTACGTCTATCATCGCATCTTCTCTTAATTGCCTCTTACCCACTATCTCACGCAGTTACTTCGCAGGTGGCTGGAAAGGGATTCTACAATTTCTTCCAACAAGCTGCTCTTCTTTGTCCGACAGTTCGGGCACTGAATCAACAACAGTCAGCGGAATGTACTTTCCAGCACCTGTCGTCCCAAAGAAGTTTCCGAACGCGCAGCTGCGCGCTTCACATGCAGCCCTATCAGATGGAGCTAGTAGAAAAAACCTTTGGAACCTCTTTCTAGGCACTGTCTTTAGTTCCCTCCGACAAAGCTCCACCCACGACGGGGAGGAATTCCAGCAGCCCGGGACTCGTCTGGAAGTGTTGGCAGCGTTTGGTTGAGTGTTCACCCGGTCCTTCTGTTGCTCAGTGTCCTAATTCCAGTATCCACCTAACTCTCTTCAATTGCTCGCTTGTTCTCACTTCAGTCTCACTCGTATATACCCACCTAACCTCCATACCAGATGTTATTATTGTACAGTTGTTATTACTATAAACCATTGTAACCCAAACTCGAGGTTGTTCACAACAGTTACTGAAGAAGACCCGCGTGGCAGCTACAAAGACCAATATTTACAACGACTTGGTATTCAAATAAAGTTGGGCTCAACGCCGCCACAGAGCGGCTGATTGAGTTTGTCATAACGACTTCTACCATTCGTGGTAATTCGCACTTCCAGAAGCGCCGCTACCACCACTGGACATGGGAGTCCCTAATGAAGGGTACCATAGCGTAATAAAACACACATATGGTAAGTCGAAGGTTCTGCCTAACTGTCGCTAAATCTTTGTGTCGTTGTTCTCCTGAATTTCTGAAAGAGTTCAGACCATCGCCTCTTTCGTTCAAAAATTCTATTTCTCAAGGAATGAAGCGGTTCAATTCAAAAAAATATAGTCGCAAAACCATAAACGGGGATTTCTTCAGTTCATTAGTTAGCTATTGGGAAGATGCCACTATTGATGAAACCGACGAAGAATACGATCGACTATTGAAGCTGAGAGTTATAAAGTCACCAAGAGACAACTGTCTTTAGAAGCACTCCAGCTGATATGCCAGCGTGGAATAACGCGAGCTATAGATAACCGCCAACCCACGTCCGAGGTTGTAAAACCGTACAGATCGGCGATAAAAAGAAGATCTTAAAGAGAGAAGAGCAGGAGTTTAGTAGAAGCTAGAGAGGCAGGGACAATCATTCGCAAAGCCCACCGAACCTTAGCTAATTACAAAACCAAAATGATTGCACACCGAAGCCCAGACGGAACAGTTACAGCGTCCAGGAAGGCAATGCGGAGAAACCACTCACGATTACTACTCTGTCCTCTTCAATAACCGCGTTCTTCCTCCCCCATATGAAATAAAGTAGGATGGATATGTCACACCATTGGCTCTCCCTTCCGAAATCCAACATGCTGTTTCGTTGGTAACGAATCGGAGAGCTCCAGGTCCGCACAGGACAAGATCTGAACACCTGAGGAACCTTCCGCCACTCATCATTATAAACGCAATGGCTCTCTTCGAAAGTACCTGTCAGAAAGCAGGGTTCCCATTTTATGGAAGACCAGCAAGACTGTGTTATTGTGCAAGAAGGATGACCTCCCACGAAGTCGACAACTATTGCCCAATTCGCTTGCTGTTTGTGATTTACAAACTCTACACTCGAGTTATCCTCCAAAGATTTAGCAGAACAGTAAATTAAGCCACACGAGCAAGCAGAGTTTCGAGAGCGATTCATTAAGATGGACTAAATTCACGTGGTAATGGGATTCGCTGAGGTATCGGTAGAGTACAAAGGGCAGCTCTATCTCAGTTTCAACTTAATAATGGCAACTATTTTATTTCAACTGAGCTAAGGCAGAAGTACTCATGGCAGCTCTGCAAAGCTAGGCTCTCGCCATAAATAAAATCCGTCATAAGCTACATCATAACATCGCAATCACTACTATCCTCGACAACGTCATGCGAAACCCGGAATGCGTCAACATGGGAGTGAAGATCGATGGTCGACAATAAGGCCGCCTAGGCTTTGCTGGTGACATCTCTTCTGTAACACCAAGCATCCTCCAGGCGGAACGCCGACTTTGATAACTTCTGCGGAAAGACTGGTTTTCGAATAACTTCTACAAAACGAGTTCATGAATAACGGGTTGGTTTCATGTGCCCCATTCACGCTCAACAACATGAATGTTTCTCTCCAAGTGCTCTTTTTTAATTTCTGTCTATGTCGGAAAATCAACATGATGAACGATTTAACTCCAGAAGGAAGGGAGTGGCATGCAAGCTTTTAAGAGCATCGAGGACGTAGATGTGAAAAAAACAAAAGTGGGCACAGTTATATGGCTTCAGACTATATTTGGACAAGTGTTGGATGTCATAGGATGATGCTCTAACATAGAAATAAAAAATTTTTACGGCGTACAAAAATTTGTCTTGTTTCATGTATACAACTTTATCATGAATAACATACGTCGGTGTGGAAGCCGAACGGAGGAAGACAACTATCGCGCAACGTAGAACTGAGCTGAATGAATCTTTTGTGCGCTTTGACAGTTTAAAATCGCCTCAGTGCGATGCAAAAATGGCCTAGAAGCCATGTAGAAGACGCCCATGCGGTCACGATTTTAGGAAGAAAGACTGCAAAATAGCTCATCCTATGAAGCCGTGACGGAATTTTGTCTGCGCTAAAGATTTTGGTTCTTTTGTGAATATTTTTTATGGATATTTTTCACTTTTTTGTTCACATTGAAGTCTATCGCGTGTAATATTTACGATAAATTGAATCTGTGGGAAAAACGATTTTGCTTCTACAATGACCTTCAGAAGTCACACTTTAGATACGTTAGGTTTTATTTATGACAGGTAAATCTGCTGGCAACTGTGGACTCCTGAAGAAAGCAAAGTACGTGAGTGCCCTAACACATCTGGTGTGGACAAAACATCGGCATTCATCTTTACTTCGCTTTATTTCCGCTCTATTCTCTTCACTTTTCTTTTGAACCTTTAATACTCAGGACGATGTGAGCCTGCTGCGATCGTATGCACCATCTCTTCGGATAAGTCCCTACATCCGAAATATCAGCACTAAAAATGCTTCCGATCAACTATATGAGCCATTTCGTCTATTAATTGTTGTCGAAACCAATTACTATCGTCTCACTGACTTTTGTAATCTTCTCGAACAAATCAAAAGAAAAGCAAAATCATTTATTCCTGTTTACAACGAAACGGATCACTTTTGTTTAACAAAAGAACGGAAAGATCAGAAACCCGTGAAGACAGAAGCACAGCAAAATATCACATTTAGTGGAACTCTGCTTAAAAGGAAGTGACGAAACAGAAATGATAACAAGAAATTATGGATTGATATAAATATACAACTGATACTCGATTGATTTTAAGGACAGCACGGACCGGTCGTTTTGATTAGCGGATTTTTCCTGAGAACACCATTTAAAAAGCTATTAAGAAAGTGATACCGAGTTATATGATTTAAACATGACTCATATCTGTCTAGCGTAATAACAAATGAATGTCGCGAAAATACTCTATGCGCTGTTAATGGGTAATGCGGAACTTATAAAGTATAATTCATGGCTGCATTGAGGATATCGTGAATGTGGAATCTACCAAAACAAAGAGAGGAAAAGGTGGAGCACATTACGATAGCACCCTAGAATCTTGCCAAAAACTGGCTAGTGGTGTTACTGTTTGTTTGTTTTTTCTTTTCGACTTCACCTATTCTACAGACTCTACTGTATGACGGTGACAACGCTACCAACCCTTGGAAAAGTAGCGTTGGCGAAAATATGACGAACGGATTAAGCCATTGCATCGGGCCAGACGTCTGATATGTGACTAAACCCATGATTCGTCATCTTGTCGACGTGTATTAGATGAAACACCAGAGGTGTTTTCTTCTGTTTGTTGCGTTTCTACAGGTGACGTTGTATTTCCCTGACGGCTGCCATCTCGTTCTCATTATCGGCTGGGGCCGTAATGTTGTTCACGGTCGCTTCGGAACCGAGATCACGAATTGATGGTTGTTCCGAAATGGACTGTCCCATTTGTTCCTGAAATACATTTCTTACTGGGAACGTTTAAAAGCAACGAATTATACTGTTTCGAAAGTTGTTATAATTGTCTTTTGCTTACTTTTTACTTTCCGCATCGCGTCGCAATCTTCTAAATTCCATACATGTTCTCCATGATGAGAGGTCTGTTTTCAACATAACTTTTTAATGTGATGGAACATATAGAAGGTATTCACCGTCATATAGTTTTTATTTGCACTATCTGTTATTTTTTGCCTAACAGCCGGCTCACATGCTTCCCTTACAGCTGGTTGCGACGTGTTTCGCAATACCTTTGCATGCTTGCAGATGCACTTGTGTAAAAACCAGTGATTGACTAAGCGCTCTGTAGTCTTTTTTGTGTACTAACATTTTGCCTATTCAAAAATCTATAAGAATCACCATCTGCTTTTTGACGACATTCGGACTCTGTTGCTCAGTCCCTCTTGCTTACTTTCTCTTTTGATTGCATAAATTCGATCAGTCTCAATTGAGCTAACCGGTAACGCAATAGGAAAAATGGTGTTTAGCAATTCGCGTAAGGACATGATTCGACCATGCAGTGGACCAAGGAAGCCTACCACTTCTCCGAAGTCGGAAAAATTAATATTACACATGTCTGCAAAGCTACCTCCAATCGAAGAAGACTAGTGATTGCCTTTGGTTAAGCCTGGGAACGCTCTAATATGGATAACTCAGGGATGAATTTACTCGACATGCATTCAACAACATTTGTAGAAAAAAAATGAAAGTCTCCGGCTGGTAGCGAAACCCGCGTGCCGATTCGAAGATATCGATGGATAATAAAAAAAGAATAAAGCTCTCGGCGTTGATCAATCCCCTGAGGAATGCGCCATTTGTTCGACTTTACTAAGCATAGCTTGGAGGTGACTGAATGCATATCTGACTTTTATAATGATTCGTGGTGGCCTACCGATATATGGAGCCATTGCTACTATCCTCTCAGACAAGTCTGCTACCAATTTGCAGACCGCGGAGGGATGGAAGGCTTGATGGACCATGGGCGCGCAGATCGATTCCACGTGTGCGTTGCAGGACGTATCCGACCACTGGGTCACTCGCGCCTCTCGATGGATAGTAGATGGTAGGAAATAGAGAAAAAAGGAGAAGCCGGGATCAAAATATGTGATATCTAGTCATATTTAGCAATTGTTTCCATCTGTATATGCACTAATGTTTGGTTACCCAAATATGAGGTCTAGGCAGCTATAGCCTGATTCAATATCATGCGATTTCATAACTAGCCACGACTTTATTTTTTAGTGCTTTTAGGAAAATTTGTAAGCAACAAATCAGAAGCATCTCCCCTACAAGTGTAGCACCTACACAAGTTTTTTCCGTTTCTTTTCGGTCTTCTTATCATATTATTAGCTACATTTATTGTGATTTTATACTGCACCACATTGTACATCTGCGTTTTGTTAAACGGAACGAAAGACGCAGTGCTGCATTTATTGTGTAAGAGATAAGAAGCGATCGTCTAAAGGAATAACGAACGGATCTTAGTATACTAACCTCCGACGTACTCGACACATAGGCTTGATTTAGATATGCTGATGGTCGTGGTGATTGTACCTGGAAGTACATGAACTTTTTATGACGTAAACTGGCACACACAGACTGTGAACCAATATGGAAATGTTGTATTCTCACCGCCGGATGCTTCAACGCATCATCGTAGGAAGGCGGAGCTTCTATGACAGAGATCTGACTTTCTGGCACAACGTAGAAGCGCCGTTCTCCAACTGTCTGCATTGATGGCACCGCTGTTGAATCAGGGTGAAACGGAGTCACTGAAAATTAAATTATTATTGGCAACCAATGTTTTATAAACTACACAGTGACAAACGAAGCAATACTTAATTTTATTTGACCAATAAATTTATATCCTTCTGCTGGGTCTTTCCAAAAAACTACTTGACTTGTTTTGTATATGCGATAAATAACCAGAGGTAGTATAAGATTTCAACCATTTTCCGCAGTATATTAATAGTACACACGCATAATCCAAGTTCCTCGTCTTTATCGATTGCAAACCTCCCCCACATTCATAAAGACCTGTGGCGGCCTGTTATGTGATGGTCACCTGGCGCCTTAGCGCCTTAGCAGGTATTTCTCAGGACTCAAGGAAAAAAAATTGTTCAATGAAATCGACAACATACCAGGCATACCAGGTAGTTGGAAAATGTGTACCAACTCTCAACTTTCTTCGCGAAAATGGAAACTATTCAAGCAACTGGATAAAGATTAAGATTGGTAAACGCACCAATGCGAAATCTTTGCTTCATAAAGAGACTTGCTTCTCAGGCATTTAAGCAAATTTAGTTCTCAACTGACCAGAAAAGGTGGTGCCATTATTTTGAGCAGCCAATCGACGACGATAAAATCGGCCTAGTACTGCGGTTGTTGATATAATCACAAGAACAAGGCCGCACACCCCGATGACAAGTGCGATCAAGCCAGAAACATCGGTATCACTGAAAAATCAGAAAGCCCTGTCCAAAGAAATTCATGTCGTTCAAGGAATATCACTGGCATTTCCTAAACTGCCATTCAAAAACAAGCTTCATTAAAGGTGAACATCTCAAAACAAGAACCCGTTGTGACTTGAACTTAGTTAAATAAGTTTAGAGTCCCGCTTAATGGCTCTAACCATATTTGTTCCACAGAACAAGTAAGTTTTAATTGAAGCAAAAAAAGACTTCTCAGGTTCTAACCGAATTGAATCTTGCTTGAAAAAACTAGTGATGGAGAGACACATAAGGGAATTAGACTGGACGAGAAGGTATACAATATTTTTAAAGCAGAAAAGGACAACTGTCGCAAAGCTTACGGTTGTTTGAAGTCGGAAATTGGACGTTGACATTGTTCATCGCTGCCGTCCCCACAATGATCTATGCCGTCGCATCGTAGTGTGGCCTGAATTCTAACAGAATGACAAAGAAGAATCTTATGTTGGTTAAATCTAAAACGCAAAGAGAGTTTCTCCTAAGGTACGATAAAATTGCTTGAAATTTGCTAGTACCAGTCCAAAGAGACTGCTCCAAGTTGTCGAAACTCAAATAACCCACCAACCCGTAATAGTTTAGTAAGAAAAAATCCATATAAAGCAAAGAAATGGAATATGAAACTGAATGGTTGTGACTGAGAAGACAAACCTTTATGCAACGAGAGTTATCGCAGTGGTATTCGCCAACTCCTGGACAAAGTGCCGTAGCCCATCGATAGAATTGCGCATAGACAATCTCCAAACCGCCACTAAACTCTCAGTTTGCTATGTTTGTAAAAAATCGCGACCTTCGCCGAATCCTCGCACGAATGATCCATTCATTGCTTCATTAATAAGCTTACCCGAGGTTACCATGAGAAATATTTTATTTCGACTAACGTCTTGGTGCCACTGTTCTCTTGAAAGTCGCAATGGTTTGAGTCGAGTTGGTCTAGCGATGTTTCGATTCAGTACTGCTATCCTCCCAGACAAGTCTGGTACCAATTTGCAGTCCCCAGAGGAATAGAGGGCTTGCGAGCTTGGTGAGCGTGGCTGGGAGATGGGGGGATCGATCCCATGTGTATTGAAGGGTGCCTTCGACCACTGTGCCACACGCGCCCCCTTTAAGGAGAGTAGACTTTCATCCAGAAATGTACTTGATGCTTTCTGTGTTTGGAAAAAAAACCGCGTAGATGGTTGACTACAGTATAAAAATAGTCTGAATCAGAGTTTTGTGTATGTTGTATCACTCCGATGACTATAAAAACCGCAATGATTGGTGAAATAGTAAGCGCTTTGAAAGTTTTTTTTTAAAATACTTGACAATACTGGAATAGACAATGATGAATGAAGAGTTCAACTTTGATCAATCACCGCGAAATTCGTCACGCATTTGAGCTCAATAAGCATTGTAGAAGTGACTGAAGGCATATATGGCCTCATACGAGGTGGACTACAGATGCACGATAGTTAAGCGATGCAGCGACTGCGAAATCGAACCAGCAACCAATCCAGTGTATTGCTGGGTACCTCGAGCCACTGCGTTACACATATTGCTATTCAAAGCCGCCAACACTTCCACAACTTTCTGGATAGTACGGGTTAGTAAAAAACGTGAGAGTTGTTCTGTTAATAAATAACCTAGTTGCACCTTTGATTTCTTAATCAAAGTATTGAAACAGTTCGGAAAGAAGAGACTTGGTAGAAATCAACTGGTTTTCCAGACATGATTCTCTAAACCATTGTTACCGCTGGAACAATGGATTCTTAGACAGCTGTTAGTGGCCAACGTTGTAAGCTCAACGTCTGACATACAGAACGTTTTTCTTCCTACATTTTCAGGATAAAAAATAAAAAACCTTGTGGTTAAAATCCATGATTTGGGGTAAATAAGTCTCCCACTTGAGCTCGGAAAATTGCTATCACAATTATCCGTTAGGACAGAAGTACTGACTTGATACATCGGTAGCTAGCTGCCAGTCACTGTGTAGGTCAGATCAACATCCATTTACTTATACGACACTACGGGATCCAAATGGATGGCACATCCTTAAGCGATCGATCGACACCGAATGCTTCATCTTATATGAATCAGCAAAGTAGTGCTACTTACGTTCCTATGAGATACCCGCGCAGTCGAACATAGAACACTGGAGAACTGGAGGAGGTTGTGAAGCCATACCTGAATGCACCATGGTCGGTAATTTTAAAATTAATTCGAGTGATTTTATTTTTTTATGTTGTGGTGGTCACCTCGGTTGCTTATGATCTAACTGATCTCGAGAATGTGAATCGAGTAACAACAGTAACCGATCCGACGTCGAAGAGGCCCCTTCTCTGATTTCTAAACGCAATCCGACTCCTTTCATATGAAATTCTTCGACCTGCAAGGATTGGCTGCCTTCAATCACAATAACTAGTGGTACTAATTGGATAACAGCTAGAAGATTTCGAAAAAAAAGTGAAGTATAAGGAAAAGAAGCGAGGGCACTAGATACTCTAGAAATGGATCGCTCACAAGTTGTTGAATGAATGAATGAATGAGGTCGAATGGCTGGGTTAACCCCGAGGATTACAGCTGAGTCGAACGACCACTTTTGTTCTAATCCTCCAAATGTCAGGCTCACATGTGTAATTCATCCCATTTGTTATATCTGAGTCCTTTTCCCCCGCATTCCAATGTGGTTTTCTTCTACGCCAGCACCTTGTTCTAGAAATAATGTATTCCTAGATAAAATAACCCGACCTTCAAATATATCCTATCGAATGTCGGTGTCATGTGCGGAACTCGTCCGACGATCCATATACAGTCCACGAACGTATTGATCAAGTGATGGCTACCATCCAGTTTAATCTCTCCACCGTATGCCTCGAGAGTTTCGTCGCATCCTAATCATTACACCAAATATCTTGTCTCATAAATCTTGCACCAATCAAACGCACCCCCGTGAATTTGGCTTGTCAGACCACTGTCGATCGTCGACAAATTCATATCGAGCACGAAAACCAACCTAGAAAAACACCATCCACTATCACACCATAAAATAAACAGTGATGAACTGATAATACGAGAAGAAGACAATTTCTTCATCTTAACCTTTTTTATTTCTGCCTATTCTTTATAACTGCAGGGTATCATGTGAAATACAACTAAAATGATGCTGAGATATTTGTAAAACTCTGGACCGCAGGTGTCTGCGGTGGGGAACGAACGCACTATTGTCCTTTCCGGGGAGCAACGCGTCCACCACCACACCATGCGGGTCCTTCGTTTCGCCTGTCTCTCAGCTAGTTCTATCGATCGCTTTCCGTCGGCAATCACCCGTCAACGGGTTTGATCTTGGGAGCCCAAATCGGCATTGAACCCAATTAAGCTGAGGCTATAGTTATAAAGAACAAAAAGTCTCCCCCGGAAAGGACAATGGCGCGTTCGTTCCCTACCGTAGACACCTGCGGTCCGGAGTTTTGCAAACATCTCAGCACTATAGAAGCAATTTCTTCGGTTTTTGCTGATGTCTATTCTTTTCATTTTGGAAAAAAATACGGAAAAATGAAACTCGGTGGTTGAAAATCGCAAAATGCCAAACCGATTTCCTCTTCGAGGTGATTCCTATTCAAAATCATTACAACTTCACTTCTTTCAGATTGGCTACTTCAAAAAATCTCTTCTACAGAGCAAATAACCGTTCGACTTGAACCAAAGAGAAGCGTATTGAACCGTTTGCGTGAAATCGTGAGCTTTGAATTGAATGGTCAATCGATTTCCAGTCGATAAAATAGCAGGTGGTCGATGGTTTTCGCCCTTGGTATTGATTAGTTGGTGGCCATCACTGTCGAAAAATCTGAAAAATCGAATTCTAGCTAAAAAAATCAGTTGATCATCTATAAACAAGATCCGTTTCGTCATAAATTACTGCTGATGGACTAGTGGTGTTTGACGATGATTAGGGAAAAAAAGTCCTATCAACGCTAAATAAACGAACAGTCGGACTCTTTGCTTCCTTTTACAAGAAAAGCAAAGAATCTACAACAAAGCATACAGTATGCCTGTTACTCTGCAAATGGAGCAAGGAATTATTTGCAAACGACATTGGGTTTGCTTCCACGTCAGCAACAACAACAGCACGCAACGGATGTTAATTCCTAACAAGTTACTTCTAGCTGTACTTCTTATAGGAATAACTAACAGTAGAGCGATCACTGTCATGAATTACAACTTTCCGGAATCACTAGCTGGTTACCGGGAATTAAAAAGATTCCGTCAAGAATCTGAACGTTCTCATCGAACACAAATGATTTGTTTGCGGTCATTATTGTAAAAACTACCCCCATGTCGGTCCTCTTCTCAACATCAGTTGGCCTGTTCAACGAAAATCTTCTGCTACACATTGTAGTTCGACATCCAGGAACACTGCGCGATCATGGTAGCGCGACAAAACAATGTGGGATATATGAATACCCACATATGATCGCACAAAAGGCATCACTGAATGGGTATGCCTCATTCGAAGGATGCTCCATTAAGGAAGATCCGACCCAAGCCCACATCGAGCACACGAACAACTGTGGGCCATAGACTCGGATCATCGCTCTGATGAAGATGAAACTGTCGAAACGTTAGCCGAAAATAAATATTAGTTATTAACTTCGTGTAAGCTTATCAAGGAAGGAATACCCACACAGGATGTTCACAATAACGTTCAGAAACAAATGCGAATCAAAGGTACCTACTGAAAATTTCACTATTTAGACTTTGCTTTGATAAACTCCGACGCAATTTAGTAAGAGCACAGTGAAAATTCACATGTACAAGAAGCGTCCCCTATTTTTCATAAATTTATTCCTTAACGTTGCTTGTCGAGTGCTCATCTCATCAAAAGTTGCGTTAGCCTGGCACGGTGAAATCGCCGCGTTCAGCGCTCGAGAATCGGTGAAATGTGGATGATTAACCTCCTTTTGAGTTGGAACACAAGAAGCTTTGAACTCTACTTAATCAAATTCCCGTTGTTCGTGATTCGCTATCCATGACGGAAACATCTTTCAACATCACAACATCCAACAACACAACATCATCAAACACAACAACCATTCTAGCGCAGTAATCCAAAGTCCGACGACATCCAAATGGCTATGGCATTGGCCAAAAGTTATTGTGTCCTTACGGTGCTTCCATGTGAGCTCGAAGACATTGTTAACAAAACTTTTACTTAACAATATCTGACGTTTCGAGAGCATCGTCGTCCTCGGAGCCTTTGGAGAACATATTAATATTTAGTCTATTAGGGTGAAAAACTTTTTTGAACGAGAAGGAAAAAGCTCAAAACTAGACATTTCAAAAAGCCTGTTCTTTTCAAATTTAAGCATGACTAATCAGCATACATCCTTTCATTGGGAAGCTAGCATGGATTTAATAAAGAAAAAATTTATTCAGCTAACGTATCGACGCCTTTGTCTTCTTCAGAGCTGGAGTGATCCGAAACGATTGTCCGCAGGTGTCCTTTCTTCTTATGTTGGTCTTCGTCACTGCATCGAGCTCACACCAACCAGCAGAACACTGCTCGAATAAAGTAACCTCACTTGGCATTGCACCTTTCCACAACACGGTATTGATAATGATTGTCCGTCGACACTCTTTCGTTCTTCTTCGGACAAGCCACCCATTTAAATTTTTATCAAACTCGCGTTAGCTTAACAGTGGTAAAAAGTATATACTCATTAGTCATGTAGATTGTCTCTGTTTTTCAATACTATTACGCTCTGGGGGTACCTTTTAGTGATACTGACTGCTGCAGGATGGATTGTCAGGGAGAAAACAAAACAATTATCAGTAGACGACCATTACTAGCAACAACCGTCCTATACAAAAAGAGCACTGCCGAGTGAAGTTACTTCACTTGATATGATCACGAAAGACCCATATCGAAAGAAGGAACAACTGTGCACAACTGACTCGTATCAATCGGGCTCTGATAAGATCGAAGGCACCGATGTGTTAATCGAATAAAGTTTTTTTTTCATCAAAGCCCGTTTTAGCTGATCAATTAACATTCCAGTCCTCGCGAACAGCTTGGCAAAAACTCAGTTTTTATAATGTGCAGTATTTAGGGAGTGCAAGTACCCTCAACAGAGTTTCAGATACAATGTTCCGTCATGTGAGCTCATCAAGAATAATTCACAAGAACATCTCGCTGACTGTTTTCTTGGACTGAACTTCTCACACAAAAACCTTACAGACTGGAAATCGAGATGAGGACATTACTTGATATTTGATACTTGAATGGCCCGTCCTCACTGGTTGTGCGGGTCCCAGCATAATCTCCATTTTTCGAGATTTGCTGGTTAACCCATTATCGTTCCCTGGAATGCGGAGGCCAGCCTGGCCAAAGTCTGCCCCAGGTCTTCACCACCACATGCATTCGCAGCCCTTGTGGACCAGAGGGAGATTTACCACCATGCGACTTTGATACCAGGACGGTGGTGGATCCTGGTATTGGTTTACTCTTAGCTAGGCTTCCTGATGGAAACGCCGGACTCCATCCCAGCTTGGGAAACCCTGCCAGGGGATGAATCCCCCGCTGTATATCGCAGTCCGACACCCAGGAACACCTCCTAGCCACGATGAGGCGGTAAAGCGTTGGGAGGATGAGGACATTGAGAACAACAATTGTGAATTGTTTTTCCTCTTTAAAGAGAAAAGCTTAGAGAATCATTTTCAGCTTGGACAAGTTACGGTATTATTGTAAAACAAGTAAGAAAACTTATTTAGAGTGGATATAATTGTTTTCCATTCTTCTGTCCACATTGCTGCACATAGTAAAAAAAATCCAGAAAATGACATAAGTTGCTTGCACGGACATAAACATATTACATTACCTGCATTTCACTTTGAAAATGTACATGAAAATCATCGAACAGAAGTCGGACATAGCCGTTCGGGTTAGAGTTCACTAACATGTAGCGTTTAACCAACGAGCGTGGATAAGCGTCAGGATATCTGCAAAAGAAGAGCAGAAAATAAATCACTGCTTCCTTGAGTTCTTTTCTCTGCGTGTTGTTATAAGATTCAAAGAAAAAACCCGTAGCAAATCAATTTTTATGAGAACCTTATAGTGAGTCAATAAAAAACAGTTTGTAATGTAGAAAGAAAATGGTTTAAAAAGTGGCTTAATGAGGCATTAATTCACTTTCCGATCGATGACAGCTTGAGATTTTAATAACATAACAGGTAAAGCTAATGCGACCGAATCCGCCAAGATTTTGAACCCACCAGGGTTCGGGAAATTGGTGTCAGGCTTCTCTAGCTCAAGCTTATTCACTCTAATCCACGAGGAACGCCTTAGCACGGCTATCAAAGATTTCGGGGAGAATTGACTCGCCCAGTATTCAACGACATTCTTGACGAAAACGAAAAAAAATTTTTCAAGCCAGTGGCGAAGCAACATGTAAAAAAGTTGGTAGATCTTCGTCGTTGCTGCATGCGAGGAAACGAATCGAATGGATGAAAGAAGTGCTAGGGTCCGCACAGTAGAGGTGAAGGATAGTTCGTGTAATGAAAAAAAAACAAGTAAAGCCGGGATCAGGTAGCGTAGTAATAGAGGCACTGTTCGACAGTACACAAAAGACATTGTTTCAACCAGTTTCAGGCCAATGGTGCCTCGAAGCCTCGCAACGATACTGTCAGACTTGTCTGGGAAGCTAAAGGCGATCGGGAAGAAAAAAATCGTTGGCTTGTGGTGAAGTCCGCGGGACGCATTAGAACGGTCATCCCAAGGTTTAAGAAAGAATCGAGTTGATCACTATTTAATGACATTCATAAAAAAGAGCAAAAATCCTAACTGGCAGTCGAACTACTACACAAAACCCAAAGGTCACTGAGAATAATGGATAGGGGGAAATGAATCGAATGAAGGGATGCTACGACCTGTACAGTACGTTATGTTGAGTCATGTAAAGAAAAATGTGGTGAAGCAAACTCGTGAAAATACACAGAGAACTCGGAAAAGAGAATTCCAACTTTTAATCTCTGTCTTAATTCAACGATCTGCTAAGTTAGCATACTAGATAGAAAACTGAAACTGTACGAATCAAATCAAATCACTGATTTTTTGAACAATGCAGAAGCTAAAAGAAATTCGGTCCGGAAAACTGACACTTTACAATCGAACAAAAACACTGAAATTTGGAAAAAAAACTGCAACCTTGGAATGAGGTAGAAATGAATACAAGATTGATGTTGTTCGTCCACGCAGATGATGTGTGGATGGAGGTGGGCGATTCCCTACGGAGACTTTCTCCAGAATTGCTCTTCATTTTCTCTATTTTCCTCCTACCCTTATACCAGAGTTGTTTCTCGCTTTGTTGTCAGAAAAAAGTAATGACCTGGGTGATTCGATGAACCCGATCGACGACTGATTCGGCGACAAAATGTTCTCCGACGGCGAACCGACGACGAGCACATCGTTTGACAGACTCACCACCATAAATGGAAACAGACTCTGAATGGAGCAATCGATCACAACACATAAATACTGCCCAGCTGCAGTAGAAACTTCTGTTTTTTTCTTTCCGAATTCCTACTCACATCGAGCTTTTTTCTCTCTAATTTATATTTAGAGTCGTGCAAAAAATAGAGTGATGCAGAAATGTTGAAATTCTTTCAACCCTTGCTGACTATCGTCATATCGGACAAAGAGAAAAAAAGTGGAAAAAAAATAAGCGGACAGTTGGCACAGATAGAGGATAAGCGGTCGGTGTTGATCAATCCCTGAAGGATGCGTCATGCATTCGAGTTTATTAAGAATTGATGGAGATGATTGAATGCATATCTGGCCTTTACAGTGACTCGCGTTGGCCAACCGATCTATCGAGGCAGAGCTGGGATCCTCCCAGACACGTCTGGTACCAATTTGCATACCCCAGAGAGATGGAAGGCTTAGCGGACCATAGGCGCAGGAATCGATCCGATGTGTTTTTGCATGGAGCCTTCGAGCACTGCGTTACACACGCCACGTTGTTGGCACTGAGCATAATCATATTTCAAAAATCGACCTTCCTTTTATCTCAGTGTGACAAATCAACATGTGTTTGAATTATTGAGCTTACACGAGGCTGACAAATGAATTTTGTTCGCTTTACGCTTCAACGTCTTCGTCTGCATATTGGTCGGCTCTGATTTAGACGAAGACGAAGACGTCGAAACGTTAGCCAAATAAAATTTATTTGTCAACCTCTCGTAAGCAGCAACTTAAACACATGTTAAGGGGACGGTTTCAAAGCTTCTTATGAACTCTGTACTAGAACTTTGACCTTGAATTTTACCGTAACTTACGTCAAGAAAATGTTTCAGTGTAGAATTCTCGTCTATGTTCCACATTGTGAGCATGAGAACCATAGAATCACCTGTACTATTCACTTCGGACACTGAAATTCCACGTTTTTCAGTGGTAGACTTCAATAATTTATTCAGTCACTTAAATGTAGTTGTATTTATCGATTTTTTACCAACAACCACGATAGTTAATGTAGATGATATTATATGTATATTGTTGTCGTGCACGAAAAGCTCAGTCGTTAGGAAGCCATGTAATACACGTATGATCGCTGGTTTAACTCGTAACCGGACCATTGCTTTCACTGGGGTTGGCAAACTGCCACTACACTTATATGGAAGATGCTTCCTCCAATTTACAAAGCCTGGCAACTGCGTTTGTTAAGAACCCAGGAAAGTCGTAGCTAGGCTATTCCACAATTCTAGGATGAATCAATTCGACCAGCATTCAATGACATTCAACTAAGAATAAAAAATTCTCAACTCGCCGCCGGTCCTACATGTAAATATGAACACCGTGGATAATGCAAGACGATAAATCGAAGGAAAGAAGTGTTTGAGCCTGCAGAACATATGAAGTTCGGTCATAAAGATTAAATAGTAATATCAAAGTTAAGTCCATGTATTTTCTCCACGTGTGAGATCCTGCACGAGTTAGTCCTAAAAGCAAATGGAGTGATCCCTAATTGCTGATTGAAGATTTACACAAGGACCGAATTGACTCTTTACTTGGCCTGCGAGTGAGATAGATTCAATTCAAGTAGTAAAGGTCTCCTTTACTTCTGAATGACTTATACATATAATCGTTTCCACAAATATGAATGAATATGTTTGTGTATATACAAATTCTGCCCGGCTCATCGAATCGGGCAGACCCTGTAATTAATTGACTGGGCAACAATGCATAAGAATTGGTTCGCAGTCGTCGTAAACAAATGTTTAGTAGGGTAGAGCGCGACCTGTAGTTATGCACAGACCACGTAGGAAAGCCCGTCAAGCTAATGCTCGGAAAAACAGTGGGTCACTCTGATGTTTCTTCACGGTTTTTTGAACTCAAGCTTAAACCTCTGGGCAATGCTTATGTGGGAAAGGGGTGGATGGAGACTTCGCTGTTTGCAATTACTCGATGAATAACAGGACTAGAAATGATTAAAGTGATTATGTTGAAGTTCAACAACATGAAATTAGGCCCTTCATAGGCTTTGATAAAAGTATGGACTTTCCTTAATTTTTAATTTCTCAATCTCTGTGATCTCTTCTTAAAACCACTCGTGAAGCAAAAAAGTTGTGCGTTGACAAATTTGAAACTTTCAGGCCTCGAGCTCTAACCTTTTGCACTTAAAGTTTTCAATGAAACTTTGGAAGCGTTCGGCGTTGCTCAATCGTCTAGCGATTCACAAAGGATTTGAACCAAACACTACACAGCATCCTAGAGGTGATTGGATGCATATTTCGCCTATGCAATGATCTGCGAGTGCCCTGTGGGGGTATTAAGTTAATCTTTTATCTTCCCAGACAAAGTAGTGCCAATTTATCCACCTTTTACTGATTTAGGGCTCGGGGTAGTTAAAGGAAAATGATTGAATCAATGATCGTGTGTATACTGGAAAGGACTTTTAACTACTGCGCTGCACATCCCTACATAATTTAAGAAATAGGTGGAAAAATCAAGCATAAATCAAATATGCAGCTTATAGACGCCATACAAGGAAGGTGTCTTCTTTAGAAATAGTTACTGAATTTCAATAAGGAAGTCAGTTTGTCGCACAACAATACAAAGAGTAGACAAACTTTTGGCTTCGGGTAGTTCCGTCTATCGTCGAAAAACTGAACCAAAATCAAAAAAATTGAGGAGTAAATGGAACTGTTATGAAAACAGTTTTTGTAGCGCAATGCACAACTAGATAGTCGCTGAAATCACCCTCAGTGAAACCAAGCACTTTGTTTAATTAGCGTCAACCACTAGATTGGTAATCTAGCGGTTTCCAGAAAATGTCATACTTATTCTTTTGCAAAATTCAGTTTTCTAGTAAAGAGCACTCCAAATTCAAATTCGCTGTCCCAACATCTTTTCCCAATGAACCTACGAAAAAAGGAGCGCTTGTTGCGTGGTGGTGAAAGCTGCCCTAAAAAAAGATATTCAGTCGTTGGTTTGATTTGATTCTGCTCTAGCAACCATTTCACCGAAGACGGAAATAGATTACAGACTTGTCTGGGAAGACAATGATGCTGAGATATTTGCAAAACTCCGTACCGCAGGTGTCTGCGGTGGGGATCGAACTCGTTTCTACGCCTTCCGGAGGCTGACGCGTTCACCGTGTTCACCACCCACACCACGTGGGTCCTTCTTTTTCCCCTTCCTCTCAGCCGTGTTTTTAACCTATAGGTGCAATCACTCGTCAACGGGATTGGTCTGGGGACACAAATTGGCAGTGGATCCAGTTAAGCTGAGGTTATAGTATAAATCACAATGCAACCACTTTTTAACTCAAAAAGAGCGACTTTCTATAAACCTCAGCATAGATAGTTGATATATTTATTTATATGATCTTATAAACTGATCTTCTCTAGCTGATGCGAACTTGGTATAGGTCTTCGTTGTCATTGTCGTTGTTGTTGGTGTTGTTGGTCGATGGCCGACGTGTCGGCGATTTCGCCTTCCTCAGAGCCTGGACGTATTTTATATTAGAATATTTTAATTATTCGGTGGAAAAGACTAAAGTATTAATGAAGATCAAAGTTTTAAATAGATGGTGGGTCAGGATGCTACGGTCAAACTGAAAGGCTACTCACCGTGATGTAACGAATGGGACTGGCCCACGGATTGTTAACGTGGGGGTCGCGAGCACGACACACCCCAGGGTCAAAATATCATTTTGAAATAGGGCGCCAGGTCACGTGTGATAGTGAGGCATTCGTCTTTCCGGTTCATCTTTGCCATCGCTTTCATGTCTAAGGTGGAAGCTCCAGTTCTCGACCACCGACCCTTACTCTACTGTCGATACATAGACAACTGCTTCATCGTCTGTTCCACACAAGAACAGATGGGTGAGTGCTTTGAACTGCTAAACCGACAACTAGAGTATATAAAATTTACACGAGAAAACCAACCGAAAACTGGCTTCCATTCTTAAACATCCAAATAAAGCTCTCAGAAAGTGGCTATATAACAAAAATGGTATCGTAAGCCAAGTAGTAAGAACATACTAGTTAACTACCTCTCCTCTCATACTTCACACATGAAAAAAGCACTTATCAAAAAACATGTACGGCACGCCTAAAAATGTGTGCACAGGGGGAAGAGGAAAGGAAGGAATCGCAAAACCTGGCACGAAAAATAGCCATTTCCAATGACTACGAAGTAGAAGACACTCAGGTTAGGCAAAAAACGTAGGGTAGTTCCCTAAAATAATGTTTCGGACGTAAGTAAGATCCCTTTTAGCTACCCTTCATATCAAATGAAGTAAGTTACGGCATTAAGAGATGCTTAAGAAAAAGTGGTCTTGAAAATTATATAACGATTGTTGACATCCCACCCATTACCCTACGCCGTCAGTTAGTTCGCAACCGTCTCTATGATCGTTTGTGCAGCTCAGAAAACTGTATGATCTGTCCCTAACGGGAGAGACGGGGATTGCATGAGTTCAGGTATAATATACTTGATCTCATGTAACGCATGCGAGTGAGGAATATATTGGGGAAACGGGTAGACCACTTTGTGTCCGCATAAGAGAACATCTAGATGGGAAAGTTAAAAATTCGTTAAAACACTCCTATAGGTACGCATAGGGCACAAAAAGCAGAACGGTGATGATTTTGAAGTGACTGTACGGATCGTAGCGCAGGAGTCGAAAACATCAACGCGCAAAACTCTTGAGGCGTTTTGGATAAATTTCAAAAAATCCAAAGATGGACCGGAAAGACGAATGCCTCACTATCACACTTGACCTGGCGCCCTATTTCAAACTGATATTTTGACCCCAGGGTGTGTCTTGCTCGTGATCCCACGTGAACAATGCGTGGGCCAGTCCCACTCGTAGCATCACGGTGACTAGACTTTCTGTTCAATATGACGTAAAACTACATTTGACCGTAGCATCCTAGCCCACTATCTATTTCAAAAGTTTGATTTTCATTAATACTTTAGCCTTTTTTCCACCGAATAATTAAACTATTCTAATATAAAGTGCGTCCAGGCTCTGAGGAAGGCGAAATCGCCGACACGTCGGCCATCGACCAACAACACCAACAACAACGACAACGATAACAACGAAGACCTCTACCAACTTCGCATCAGCTAAAGAAGATCAGTTTGTAAGATCATATAAATAAATATATCAGCAATCACTTTTTATTTATTGGCTATTCTTTTTCATAGCAGGGTATGTCAAATATAACCACAATGATGCTGAGATATTTGCTGTCTACGATGGGGATCAAACCCGCCACTATACTTTCCAAGGACTAACGTGTGACATGAAACGAAGGACCCGCATTGTGTGGTGGTGAACACGTTAGCCTCCGGAAAAGGTAAGAGCGAGTTCGATCCCACCGCAGACACCTGCGATCCGAAATTTTGTAAAAAACTCGGTATCATTGTAGTCATACTTCACACCATAGCTTGCCATGAAAAAAAGATTAGGGCGTAAACAAAAAATTACTCTTGGGTTGACCTATTAGTAACCCCCTATAAGTTACTTTATAGGCTTTTTACGCAATCATTCACCTCTGCGATGCTTAACGGATGGGAATGCGCTGACGTATCCCCAAGGGACTGAGCGCCGTTAACCGCCTTATAATTTATGTTTTAACTCTGTGGAACTGATAAAACTACGAGCTATGTAAGCAAAGGGATACTGAGATATGAGCGAAACTCGCAATCTCAATCGGGCGTCGAACCGGCAATTGCTCGAATAGGCAGTAAATAAAAGTTAATATAAGCTATGCACTTCATTCCTGATCGTAATTAAAGTAAAAACCGATAAACCTTTGTGGAAATTCCCAAATCGATAATTTCCTATAAATCAATTCCAATGTCGTATCTGCCTTATCCTCAACAAATTGCAAATCGAAGCACGGATCGACAAGTGATTCGTAGCAAGTCGGAAGCTGAAAAAAAGAATGAGAGGCTTTCACTTCACTATATTACCAGTAATGTTACTAAGAAGTCTACACATCGAACAACATTTCTTTTTCTTCCCCTATACCGTCACAGAACCATCACTCGTTATTGCAGCTCACTACCAACAGTAATTGTGGGCCGTCACACAATTGCCGAACGCCGAATTACGACGGCCTTCAGGGCGTTGGTTAGCCGTGACTTCGCCGAGTCAAGATGGTGTCATCACCGTAATTACACCAATTGCCACGATCTTTAACCTACTGAACCATAGAGATTTTACAAGTTTATTGCTATGATAATAAACCCGATAAGGCGCACACAAAAACGGACTACATAAATTTGAGATCGTTCCAAGTCTCTTTTGGCCTTCATATAAAAAATAGAGCGAACTTCAACCATTATACTAAAGTTCGTTTAAGAACGTGAAAAAGTGCGATGCTGTAGCGTGTAGTAACTGATAGCTTATACAATAAAAGTAGGAAAGAAGCACTTAAATGTGCATGTGTATACTCTGGGGGCAAAAAATGCGGTAATAATGACGAGTACAATACAAAGTTAAAGTAACGCAGTAATAACTGTATTACTAACTCTACATGGGCACACGTAGCGCAGTGGTTAGAGGTGACTAGGGGCACACGCACGTTGATCAATCGGTAAGCCACCGCGAATCGTTTTATGGCCACAATACGCATTCAATCACTTTTACAATTGCACGTATGGAATCGAATGCATTTTGTAATCCTGATGGATTGATTAAAGCCGAACACTTTATCTCTCTTATTTCCTTCAACTCTGCGATTCTCCTATGATAATGGTATTTTGTGGACTATGATCTCTTATGTGAAGAAAAATTACCGCTCCAGTCTCACGGGTGGCGAAAAAATCCGACGGCGGTCGATGTTTGATGTTCAGGAAACAGCTTGGACATGTCTCAATTCGTAATGAACATCGAACAGGGAGGCAAGAGAGCTGAATGAAGAATAGGAAACATCTGGGTGATATATTCGAATTGCCAACATACGAAATCGAAATCGTCTACCGGTTTCGGAATGACAGATGTAAGGCACACGTTATGCTTCGGATCCGAAAACTGTTCGGATTGAGTTTTGATCAGTAGCTGCCTACTGATCTGTATTAATCGATATATTCCTTTTTTTAAATACCTAATCAAACACTGATCAGGGTTGTGTGTTTTTTTCTCAAAAGTCCTTTTTTGTTTGTTTAACATGAACTGTAGATCTCACGACCGACTTTCTGGTAACCTTGGGATTGATCAGATAGCTCTTCATATTCTTGTTGAGCAAGCACGAGGTGTTATTTTACTTCTTATTGCTATGAAGCTGACGTTTCAGCGTATTCCACCTTCCTCGGAGCCTCGAAAAGGTCAAGTTGACAGCAGTCCACCCAGCCAAGGACCTTCATAACCAAACAGAGAAACTGCTAGCATTTTCTTTCCTTTTTTTTAAAAAATTTTTTTCTGTTTGGTTATGGAGGTGTTTGGCTGGGCAGATTGCGGTACCTTGACCTTCCAGGTTCTGAGAACTGCAAAACCGCCGAATCGTCAGCTTCATAGGAACAAAGAGTAACATAACACCTTGTGTTAGCACTACAAATATTCTTCAATGAAAACAAACAAGCAATTTTGTGGATATTTTATCTTTAAGAATGCAACACTTATAAACATATTGTCATATTTAACTCTAGCATGAAAAATCACCATATTCCACTTTGTGTTAACTTCCTATTATTTTTTTCATGAGATGCAATTATGTGAAATACAACCACAATAATACTTAGATATGAGATATGAATAGAACTAGAATCCCAGGTGATTTTTGAACTCGCGATTACGCTTTCCAGGGGGTCACGTGTTATCCATTGCACCATCGAGACCTTTTCTTTATCTTCGAAATAAAAAAAATGATAGGCAGTAAATAAAAAAGTTAAACATTGTGATGTTAACTGTAGCTTTAACCTAAATGGGTCCCATGCCTATTTGTCCTCCCCATATCATTCCTGTTAATGGGTGATTGCTGATAGCACAGTTAGAGTGAAAAACTGGTTGAGAGAAAAGTAAATTAAGGGCCTCTTTGATCCGGTGGACAACACGTGAGCCCCAGAAAGGGTAATGGCGGCTTGGAAGCTCAGCTGGGGTGCCTGGTCTTGTTTATCTCTCAGCATTATTGCAGTTATATTTCTGGTACACAACTGTTTCCTCCCAACGGTTTACCGCCTCATCCTGGCTGGGAGGTGTTCCTGGGTGTCAGACTGCGATGTACAGCGAGGGTGTTCGACCCCCGCCAGGGTCTCCCGAGCTAAGAAGCAGTCCGTCGTTTCCATCAGGAAGCTTAGATAAGAGTAAACCTATACCAGGATCCACTACCGCCCTGGTATCAAGTCGCATGGTGGTGAATCCCCCTCTGATCCACAAGAGCTGCGACTACCTGTGGTGGTGAAGACCTGGGGGCAGACTTTGGCCAGACCGACCTCGGAATTCGGGGAGCCACAATGGCTTGACCAACAAATCTCCGAAAAATGGTGGTTATGGTGGGGGTTCGCTCAACCAGTGAGGACGGGCCTTTCCTGAGTATCAACTGAGGAGTATCAAGTATCAAGTAAGTACACAATTGTTATAGACAAACTCCTTCTAAATATTTATCCAAAATGTTTTTTGTTTTCCGAATATAACATTAGATACCATGAGGACATCGTTATGCGGAAAACACTTTGTAGCTCTTCCTAATTTGAACTATGAGCGTCGATTACATCACGACTAATCGATAGGGATATTTTGTACGCACACTGGACTACCAGCTCTGTTTTGATTTCATTACAGGTCGGCATACTTACCGGTATCATTTTCGAAAATACTAATGTTGATGTGAATATTCTCGTATGGGAGTACAACCACATGATCTCGTTTTTTGCGGTAACGTGGGAAATCCCGTCGAAGTGTCGAGAAGCTGGAAAATTCCCGTGCCGCAAAGCGGAACGTCGTCGGCTGAAAAGTACATAAACGTAGAACTCTAGTGGATTGCTTTCACTGATTTATGTAGCTGAAACTATTACTAGAACTACATACTAGAACTTTTGATGTCGATGCCTAACATTTCTTTTCGTCACCTTCATAGCCAAACGCAACTATTTATTTTCTAACAACAGAATATATTCCCTGCTAGTGCAGCCTAGTGGTTAGAAACGCCCTGCAATATAAACACGGTTCTAGGCTCGACCCCACTTCTTGAGAAAACCAAGTGTTCAGCGCCTCCTAAGTCGGGAAATTAACACTAAATTTGTTTTGGAGAATAAACACTGATCTGATTCATCGGTGGGTCTCAGCAATTAATTGTATCGGCAAAACATGCATTCAACTTTTAAATCACCTTTTACTATGCTACGAATAGAGTCGAATGCATAGCATATCGCTAAGTGATTGACGAACACTGAAGGTTTCCACAGTTTCTAGTCTTTATGCCTCAGTAGTCACCATGGAACGAAAAGCACAACCAAATACAGATAGACAATTAACAATAACTGTTACTCAACGCAATAGATGAGATCCCCGTTCCTCTTTAAAATTTTGTTTGTTTGTCCTTTTGTTTGTATAGTTGATAAGTCTGAACACATTACCAATGTGTCTATGGACGTTGTCCTAAAAGTTACCGCAGCTGTTCAGCTGCTCTAAAAAGACCTACCATCAATGTTGGTTTTCATTTTCTACGTGGAAAATACGCCAATATCACTTTAACTATGGACATTTCTGGATGCATTTAGAAGAGCACCCTGTAGAAACGACACCGATCCTAATTCACTGAGGTAATCAGAGCAAATATCTCATTGTCTTTAGTCCGGTCAGTCAACAGTCAACAGTCATCTTCGTCGTTCAATTGTGGATCATTATTGAAGTCGGTTTTCATGCCCCCCTTCTACATAACAAAAACTTGGACCACTTCACTTTGTAGCAACAATCCGCTCGTTCACCGAGGACTCTATTAGGAGGTATTTTGAAGCCTGTCAACTGTGGTGATAGTTTCCAGTGGCGGAGGCGACGAAAACGATGATAACGACGTGCTTCCGAACTGTAACAAAGCGTACAGTTGCGGGTGGTTGAAATTTCTCTTCGCAGAGCGATTGGTCATTCTGGATAATAACGGATTTGATTCAGTCTCAATGACCGCCAGCAGTAGAAAAGTGGACTTTAGCGAAGACAAGGACGATTTATAGCAGACGTTAGGTGGATGAGCAAAAGCCAGGCGAAGATCCCAGAGATTGATCGATATGAATGACAGCTGTGCAGCTCAATGACACTGGAGATTTGCTGTCAATACTGTAGTTGCCTCATTCAGAAAAGATGGTCAGATCCGAAATACGGAAACAAATCATTCATTTCAAATAATAAATGAATAAATGGATGAAATTGAGGGAAGTGAACAGAGATTTGCGTGAAGGAAAAAACCCTTGGTGTTATTTCCCATAAAAAAGTCAACTTTTTCTCATTAGATGAAATTAACCAGACATCCTCTGGACTCAAACAATCAGTAATGTGTTTCACTTTCGAGGGCGCGTGTGGCGCAGTGGTTGGAGGCGCCCTGCAACACGAACAAGAGATCGATTCCCGCTTCCCTGGTCCACCAAGCCTTACATTCCTTTGGGGTTGGCAAATTGGTACCAGACTTGTCTGGGAGGCTGGAAGCACTGGCTCGATACATCGGTAGGCCACTGTCATTGTAAAGGACAGATATGCATTCAATCACCTCCAAACGGTGCTTAATGAAGTCGAATGCATGGCGCATCCCTTAGGGATTGATCAACGCTGAGGGCTTTATCCTTTTATTATCCTTTATCCCTTTTTTGAGAGATTTTGGAAAACCACTACTGGTTTTGAAATGCACAACATAATGGAGCACTCTTCTCGAACTATTGTGAGCATAAAAATTCAGTCTGTAGTTAAATACTACGAGAAAAACATTTCAGAATAGAACTACTTCCACATTCATCAGTTAAGTACCCCAGGTTCCGACGAGGGAAAACTGAGTGCGACTCTTTGAATCGTTTCATAACCTATTTAAAATTCCTGAAATCATCGTGGGAATTCACATAACAGCGACGTGATCAACCGATGGTGGCGGTGTGAATTGTATGACTGCTGTTTACCCACGCTAAGCAATTTCTCATTATGAGAAAAATAAGAAAAAAAGTTAAACCGTGGGAAAAAAATCTTCCTAAGTTTCTAGAATTCGATTACAAACTGGTTTCTTATTGGAAATTTGAAAATTGCGTGGGTCACAACACAATCGCATTTAATTGGTAGGTAATTGGGTTGAAAAGTTTCTTTTTTCCTGGAATCCTAAACAACGCTGTTTGGCTGCCACCAGATTCAATCAGCAGCTAGAATGGAAGTTTGTCACTTCACGAATAGCTCTCTTCGAAAGCAGTGATGACTCATGGTATTGTTCCACTCCTAGCTAAGTTGTCGAATCCAAAAAGCAAGATTTTATGGAAAACGCAGAAATTCGATAAATAACAAGCTTGTAGAGCAGTGATTACAGTGTCAAGCAATGCCTACGTCATCAGTGGATCAATCGCGGTTCTCGGAGTAACTAAACCATTCATCCCTCCAGAGTCGACGAACTAGTGTTAAACTGCTCTTTAGTTTGAATTACTCTGCTGGAAGTTGAGTCTCTCTGTACATCGTAGCTGAACACCCAAGTACAGCCATCAGCTGTGATTAGGCAAGAAATCGTTTACGGAATGATTTCCATAACGACCAACTTTTCATAATCAATATTAGTTATTGAAAAGGAAAAGGAGGAAGAACTGAAATCATTCAAACTTGGAAGCTCCCTACACAACGTTCAAACTATGCAGTTACGATGGCACGATGACTTATCAGTCGGGCCCGATCGAAACTATTACACAGGAAATAATCAACCACAACATTACACTACAGCTAACTCTACATGGTTTCGTCCTCTATTAGAATTGCCTAGTGGCATTAGAAGTTCTCAAAACACGAGCCAAAACGAGGGCAATTTTTTCCAAAACATCTCTCAAAGTAATAAGAGAATAGCGCAGACGTTTTTAAAGTGTCATGAAAGCGAAGCGTCACTCTCACCCATGCAAAAATTGCTATCATAAGACCAGATTTTCTTGGTAGCTTCAGAATAGAAACGCACGGCAACCGGTAAAGAACGCTCATCCAATTCGGCGGCACAGGTCTGGTTTAATAGATTTTCTCGTTTACTCTTGTTTCAAAGAAAGAAACCGAAAACGCTGAACTATTTGAAAATCTAGGATTCGATCCTTGCAAAAGATTACGCTTTTGTGGGTTGCTAAGTCTAATATGGTTCGTGATCTTCGTAGAAGTGTATAAAGTAGATTGGAGTCTTACTCATAATAGCGTTAATTGTGGAAGCCAAAATTGTCGACGTAAAGAGCTATTCAGAATTTCACGCCCAAGTCGCTCCACAAATGACTGAAGTAGGGACAGACTATAGAATCTGGTCGTCATGAATTCAGTGCTGAAAAGCGCAGTGTATCGAGTGTACTCAGTCGAAACTACGGAAAAAGTGGTACAACTAGAAGCTATGTATCAATATGTGGGATAGCAGTGAAGATAGTGGCTCCTCTTACCTGTTCCAATAGAAAACCTTGAACAATTGGCTAATAAACAGAAAACTTCTTGAAAACCCGAAACAGGAGCAGTAGGGAAAACTTCTTATGTTAAAAAACACCTTGGAGTTTAGAAATTGGTATATGAATGTATCTGCCCCCATCTTCTACTATTCGGCTCTCCATTCGTCTCGTTGAAACTAAATAAACATTGTCCAGACGCGTCGTTGAGCACTTGGCAAACAATGTGGATTTTCAAATAAGAACCCAACAAAACAATTATTAAATTAGTTTCATGCCTACTTCATAATCATAGCTTTATGGTTCTATGACGCATGAATGAGATAAGGTAGTGTGCGTATCGCAGTGGTTGGTGGTGATCGGTAGCACACACATGGTCATTGGTTCGATCCGGCGCCGTTGACTATCCAAGTCCCCCCCTCCTGTCCTTCTCTTTTTTTGCGGTCAATGAATCGGTGCCATTGTTGTCTGGAGGATGCAAAACACTGAATTGTACATCGGTAGGCTCCGAAATTCATTCTATGATGCAGATGTGCACTCAATCCCCTATGGATAGAATCGAATTCATGAAGCGTTGTCAGGGATTGATTGATAAACGCTGGGCAATGTTTCTTTTGATTAAGTTCTTTATTTACCACCTATTTTTTTCCAGGGTGCTGTGTGAAACACAGCTACAATCGTGCTTACTCTTTCTTTTTGTTCTTCATTAGGTCTTTAGTGATATCTTTACGAAGAAGAACAATTCCCGCTTCAACAACTAAACATGAATTGGATGACTAGTAACGAATTACTTAGGACGGAATTTGTTTCTGTTGCTCGAAGCCACAGCGATCAGACTAGTCGCTAGTACCTCAGCACTGCAGCTTCTTGTTGGTTTTGAGGAGTCTCGAGAGGGTTTTGTAAAGAGATCCTTTTCTGCGGTCTAGCACTGAAATGTTGGAAGAGTTTCGTTTACCGGTTTATTTATTTTCAAAAAAAATTAGAACTACTAAGTGTTTAAAGGAACAAAATAAGAAAATAATAGCGCCTCCTAAAAGAGACACTGTTTCATATTCGAACAAACATATTCGTCACTGTAAGTGCAGTGAATCTGCTAGGATATCGGATGAGTTCTCCCGTTTCGACACTGTCCTTTAATTACAGAATCTAAGCAAAAAACGAGATATTTTTCTCGTCAACCCACATGTAGAAAATCCCACCTTTATTTCTTCTTTAATATTCACAAAAATGGTATCGTAAAACCCACAACACTGCCAGTAGTTTACAGCCACGTAAGCGGAAGTAAACTTCTCGACGTCGACCTGCGGTGCAGCAAATCAGCCCATTATTGCGAACAGGTCGGGCAAATTGAGAAATACGGCTTGATGTTTCTCGTTCGGCAGACGGACAGATAGCAAAGTTAGAAGGAGAACAATCGCGGTCGTTCGCACAGAAATTCGTTCGCGAAGCGACAAGGTGGGGAACAATGTCCTCCGATTCAAACGTGCTGGGAAATACTGTGGTTAACATCTGTGAACGGCCAAGAGGACGGCTGTTTAACCAGTTTTCTAAGTCAGTATGATGCATGCAATACACGAATTTGTTGGTAGGGAAGAATGCTTAGCAAATGTAACTCTTCCTTTATGGTCTTTATTTCATACGATTAAAGATCGGAATGCTAGAGATCTACCAATGGTTCGTTCACATCACCGTTGCAGCTAATCGAAAATTTGGGTATCGGGTTGGAAATCTGATACCTTGAGACCGTGAGTGGAGTCAACGACGACAAAATACGAAACAAAACGGACGACATAATGCTAGCGCGGGTTAAGGGCAAAGAAACCAAGTACTTCGCACAGATTTCAGCTACTAGGGAAGACACTAAGAAAATGCTGGAGACTACTTTGTTGCTCTACATACGACAACTAAGAGTGTTAGCGCAAAAGTCTTTATAGTGGTTTCAGATTTTCAACGTAATAAAATGTCCACTGCATTCTTAGTGAGAGAAAAAAGTTCATTATCATTACTTTACAAAGCGATAAGTTGAAAAGATTTCATTTTTTTCCATATATACGACGAGAGGGCGCATGGCACAGTGGTACAGTGGTGCCGGTCATCACGAGCACGGTGCTGGTTTGATCGCGCTCCGTGCTCATCAAACCTCTCATCTCTGCGGAGTCGGGAAATTGGTGCTGGACTTGTCTGGCAAAAAATCACTCTCTGCAATCCAATTGGGAACGCTCTAGACTGGCTATCTCAGGACTCCAGTGATAAGCAACTCTACCAGCATTCTACGACATTCAAGATAAAACGAAAATCTTCAAGCAGAAGCCGACACGTAAAAGTTAGAAGGCCTTGGTGGATGATGGATACGAGGAAACGAATGAAACGAGTCGAATATTCTGAAATAGTCACGGTAGATGTGAACATGAGTCGTACAAAATAAAAAAATAATAGTAAAACATATGCGATCGGATATCACAAATGTGATGACCCCAGTACTTCTTTCATTCGGTTTGTCTTTTTCGCATCCGTCATCCACAGAGGTTCTCAATGTTGGGTATGGCCTCGGCAACAACTTAACGATTTTCTTTTTCTCCATACAGGTTGCGTTAACTCTCCGTAGAAATCAGGGATAGCTCTGCTATAGCGTCCCAGTACATCATCAAAAAGACAGTCATTGGCCTTTGTCGATCTATAAAGGTTTTTCCACACAAAACCCGCACCAATTCGAGGACCCTACAGGAATGGAAGGCTTGATTGGTACATGTCTTTTTCGAACCAATGATCATGCGCATATTATTGCACTATATCTCTAAGCGCTCGGGCGGGGGGTGGAGCAGTGGTTGGAGGCGCCACTGCGACACACACCTGATATCGATCCCTGCGCTCATGGTTCACCAAGCCTTCTATCTCCTCGGGGTTGGCAAATTGGTACCAGACTTGTCTGGGAGGATAGCAGCACTGGCTCGATACATCGGTAGGCCACCACGAGTTATTGTAAAGGTCAGATATGCATTCAATCACCTCCAATCACCTCCAACGATAGTTAATGAAGTCGAATGCATGGCGCATCCCTCAGGGGATTGATCAACGCCGAGAGCTTTAAAGAGAGCTTTCTCTAAACGCTGCACTACATGCTTCTCTCATTAAAGATAAAGTACTCACAACTACAAGTGCAAAAAATCTTATATAAGGGTTTAGAAGAGTCAATGGCCGGAATAGCATTGAATGTCCTTTACAGTACGATGAATGCAGCGTCACTGTGCTACTGGTGTGAATAATGGTGGTTTTCAACGGCATGCACTCAATGACAAAAAGCCTGTCATCACCTAGCCGGAATAAATCTCCAAACGGGATGGATTGAGGGATAAGTTGTGAGCATCGGTCAATTTACGACTAACATTGTGCAGAAAACAAATAGGGAAAGAGAATGAGGAACTTTTAAGGTTCCCTTCTAATATCAGTAAATTAGGTTCACACACAGCCAAGTTTAGACAGTGTAGAAGATTTCTTAACTACTTCCTACTTTCTTAACCACTTTTACTTTCGAAACTCGCTCTTTCACCAATTTTTCATACATTTTTTCCTCTAACAGCTATTTTTTTAACACATCGGGGATCTAAAGCGCCATTTTCTGATAAGTCCAAAAAGATTTAATAGCAGCGTTTATACCAAAATTTATTATTCAGCTTTATTGGATAGAATACTAATGGCCCCAAAAACTGGCCGAAATAAGAAGATTGGAGAAAGGATAATTTTTATTTTAAACAACTTGTTCATAAACAACACCAGGATACACCATCGTCCTGGTATCAAACTAGTTGCATGGTGGCAAATCTCCCTCTGATCCACAAGGGCGGCGACTGCCTCCAGTGGTAGCGACCTGGGGCAGACTTTGGCCAGGCTGATCTCGGGACTCCAGAGAAACACAATGGCTAAACCATAAAAACTCCGAGAAATGTAGAGTGTACTGGGGCTCACACAACCAGTGAGGACGGGCCATGCAAGTAACTCGATTATTAATGCCGAGGTTAACAGAAAGTCGGTTCGTCGAATTAATTACATGTTCGGTAGACTGAGTGACTCCTAAATGAATAGAAATATCTAATGGAGCAACAAATCCAGTAACATAAAAAATCCGAGAGCTATTCGATTCCGAATCGTCGAATGATCGAATCGTTCACAGTAAGTGTCAGACTGCTCTCTTAACGGTATCACTCTGACTTTTAAAGTAGTCTCCTCCGAATTTCTTGCTTTAACCCACACAACAGCTTCTTATTTAGTAAAGAACCAGTTGTGTAAAGTTTCTGGTTATTCCGAACTTAAAAATAAAAGGCGAAATTTTCATCGTAGTCAATTTTCGAGTATTCGATTGATCCAATGGATTCACTCAGTCATCCGAAACCGCCAATCTCCGCAAAAATAAGAAGGAACGAAATACAACTGCTGTTCCGTTTCGTGCGAAATTTCCTCTTAAAAGCATCTTGTGAGGAGAAGGACAATCGTCAAGTCATAACCGGCTAAGTGCACTTACTGTGAACTTCTGCGCTGCACTCAAAATAAAAAAAAACACATGATGCGCCTACTCGGCCTTACGAACTTGACCTTGTTTGTAATAATAGCAAAAAATAATAAATAATGGTAAGAGGAATAAAGCGCATGGCGTAGATGAATCCCTGAAGGACGCGTAACGCATTCATCTCCATTCGTCGCATCACAGAGGTTACATTTGGCGCATATAGACAATTGTGGAAATCTACCGATATGCCAAGTCAGAGATTTCATTCTCTCAGACAAGTCTGGTGAAATTTTTTTTACCCCCAAGGATTGGAGACGAACTCGGTTAGTCTGGCATGGGGGGATCTAACCAATGACGGAGTGTATATTCTGAATGCACATCTTAGCAATGGTAACAGTAGAAATATATCCCGTAGTATAAAAACATGCCATCAAATATTATTCAAACTTGTAAAAAGAGAAGAATGGTAGGTATGGGAGACTGATACCGGTATTTTGGTGGATTTCAGACGACAGTAAATAATTTCTGGCACGGGTCTACAAAGTAGCAAAAGTACAGAATAGCACCATAAACAACAACCCTACGTATACGGAAGAAGAAATTATGATCCACTATGAATAACGGCGATGAAAGGGCCGTTAATAGAAAGAATCCATGCTTATAGAACTCACTACGACGATTCAGCAATTATATTCCACATAGAGATTGTTGAATGTTCTCACACGGTTTCATGACCACTCTAACGTTATAGGGGTTTCGTTTTGTGTAAACAGTGACAACAACCGAAGAACTGAAATCCTCATCGCTTCTAATTTCATTTATGAGAGGATCAGGAGATGGGAATCTATGGGGAGAGTTTTACTGGATTGATCTGATCACAGTAGACCAGAAAAAAGTAGTATGACATGGATTCTACGCGTGCCATCATCCTATCTGTAATCCATTTTTCTCGTTTTTTTTTCTTCCATTTCCACCATTCCTACATCTCTAATCTATTTCGGTGTACAGTAAAGTCATTTGAAATAACTGAAACACTGTAGTAGGAAGAGTAGATGAGCCGTACAGTACAGAACGATTATTGCTGCCAGTAAATCCAAGTGACGTCGCCACTGTGTGTGTGTGTGTGTGTGTGTGTGTGTGTGTGTCTGTGTGTGTGTGTGTGTGTGTGTGTGTGTGTGTGTGTGTGTGATGTGTGTGTGTTTGCCAATTCAGAAGCAAATACGGCGGACCCGCACGATCGTTCGGAGGGAGAATTCCCATGCTGATTCCATGTCGCCCTTTGTTCCCTCTTTATCGAACTAGCTGAAGACTCGATGATGGTGATTTTCAACAACAAAACGTACTCAGCCGAAGGGGTCGGGAAAAACATAACTAAGCGATGCACCAATAGAAGCTGATGCCAAAATAAAAAGATGGGAAACATGAATAAAAAACAACTGGATTCCACTATAGCATTAGAGCTATTAGTACCCTCGCTCGAGACCTGGCCGTTTTGAGCGTGGTTAGTTTAAAGACCTATTTGGTGTAAAGAATGCGGAGAGGTTTCACGTAAAGCGGAAAAATCGCTTCAATAATTTCGCAACATCAACAGAACTCTTACTGTAGCAAAGCACAGTATTAGTAAGACGAACAAAATAAGGTTTCATGCATTGGTGTAGGAACAGTCAATTGAATAGATTCTATGACTGAGGAATAGTTTCGCTCATGGCTTCAATACAGACACGAGAACATGAAAAACAGTAGTGTTCCAACCAGTGTGAAGTTACTACAATTTTCCTGCGGTTAGTAGTTTTTAAGAGCAAAACATTAGTAGAACTCATATCCGTAGATCTCGAGAAAATCGCTGTGCCTCAAAAAAAGTAAGCCATTGTAAAGTTTTTTAAACAATTCGGTTCAACAATGTCACACTAGGGGTTTTGTGGTGTTTTAGATTCATAATTCTCTTCTCTAAAACTCAACAAACAAATCTGCACAGAGAAGAGACCGGACCATCTAAATCACGGAACAGTGCAAATATTGGCGAAAATCAATAAATCAATAACCTCAATTGCAACTAACCGGCCTCGACAATGACAGGTACGAATGCTAATAATATAAATATCATAGCAATAAGTGCGTTGTGTGTTGCATTGGTGGAAAGAATGAATTAGAGCTAGGGCGGAGCGTTGTAGACCAGGAACAATTCGTGAACGAGACGGCGCAGAGAGGTGGGCGATGCGGACTACAGCGACGGCTAAGCGGAGTGCTGACGGAGACTGAAGCAACACGGAGTTCGGAGAGGTGACGGATGGACGAGTACTTCTGCAGAACGTGTCAGAAACGTGCCGACAATGCCCACAGCGGGTGGCGGATGTAGCAGGATCGATGTGAATTAGTGGGTGTAGGCTAGCAGGTGTCAACGGATTAGTATGGTCAACATATACACAAACACGCACCAGGCAAACCATTGGCTGCTCTTGCTGGAGCGGCTCCAAACGGATATTAGACTTATAATGGTGCATGCCATGGTATAGAAGTTGTAGCTGCGTATTTAATCCCTTCTTATGAAGGCTGTTCAATAGCACACTTAATTTCTCCCAGTTTACGTTATTAGGCGTGTGTATAACGCAGTTGTTAGAAGTGCCCTGTGTGCACACATGATCATGGCTCCCATCGATCCTGCGCCCTGGTCTCACCCAGGTTTCCATCGCTGAAGGATAGGCAAATTGGTACCAGATTTATCAAGGAGCATATCATCACTGACTTTGTAAATGGGTAGGCAGGCCACCACAAGTCACGCTTTATAGGCTACTCATTCTTTCAATCCCCCTAGCGATGCTTGCCGAAGTCTAATGCATGGAATATCCGTCGTAAAGTGGTCAACGGTGGACACTTTATCCTTTTTATCCTTCGTGTCATTTACTGTTTTACTGTTTGATTATTTTCTCTACTGTTAATAGTACTCGTTCATTTACTGGTACTTCAAAATTAGGGAATCACTACAGACAAAATTTTGTGAGATATGATGAATACAGTTATGAAATTGCTTTGTTACTTGCTTAGATTTCCCGGAACGTGTTCCGCTCATTTCGTTGTTTGGCGAACATAATCCAAGGAGATGGTCTGGTTTGTGTATGGTTTCGGTTGTCACCTGATGATCCGTCCCGTTCTTTCCGCAACAATATACTAAATATAAGTCGAGAGTGGTGTGTTCTGAAAGATACATATAGTCGTGCGCTCCTAGGTCTTAATAACAAAAAGTCGCTAGCCGTCTCGAATAAACTAAACGTTTGCTATCATGCGTCTATGATTCACCACTACGGCAGCGATTCCTGGAATTCGTTGACCGACCAATCGATGAAGCAAAGATCCATGACAGGTGTTGAACACCAAACTTAGACTGACACCTATAAATGTTTTAGTTTCTAAAGGCTCTTGTGAGCTCGAAAAATTCAAAAGTGAATTAACTTGAAGAGATTTCCCAACAAGTTAACAAAAGTGCGATGAAAAACGAATGTGGAACTCGTTTCTTGCACTCTTCCTCTACCTTGCTTTCAGTAAAGTTCAACCCATTCGTTGTAATTTCACTTAGAAGAAAAATTTGATAGAAAGTAGTTGTACTAATCATTTACTCATTCATGTCTCTCTCGTTAGAACGCTTGCCTTAAATTAAGGCTAGACGATTTCCAAGTGTCCAAGAAGGTGTTGATTATTAATTCCGAGGCTAAATGACTTCTGTAGGATGGATTTTCTTTCGAAAAAGAAATTGTTTCCAACGAGCAATCATTATCGACAACAACCATTCTGTACAGAAGATGGCTGCCGGGTGAAGTTGCCTCATTCGAGCAGTGCGCCACAGAAGGAGATCCGTCTCCATAAGACAACGAGGACACCAGATCACCCTCACACACCCTTAACATCAGAATTTTCGACGATTGTCGGCTCTGAAGAGCTCAGAGAGCTTCGTGGGCTGCGTGTCGTAGGACTGGGGAATGTGACCTGCGTGAAGCTGCGGCTGTTGTTCGACTTGTTGAAGGTCACCTACAAATCGTCTTACATTCTAACATGAAGGTTTTGCCGAACGAAAATTTACAAAAGCAAAAGAACGAGAAAGAGGACATTTTTCGGTGGGGAGAGTGGAGTGAAGTAATTCCACTGAGCAAATCAATGGTCAGCTACCACAAATGAGATCTTTTCACCAATGAATGGTGTTAGGTTGCACTGATGTAAAGTGTTAGCTTTGTCATTTCAAGAATTGGTGTTTTGTTTTGAATGGTGGTTTATTTCATTATGTATGAATCTTTCTAAAGTGTGAATTATAATTTAAAATACGCGCGCTTAATGGTTTGACTTGGCATTCGTTTGTTCTCAATTCACACTACGACAAAAAAATTGGAAAACCAATAGATTGGAGCAATTCTTTGCACGAATTCGAGCTTCAAGCTTATTGGAGCTGTGGAGTACTAAGAACGCAATGTATGGCATCCGCACGTTCAGTAAAACGTTGGCTTTAAGGTTTCGTTGAAAATTAGGTCTCAACGGAATGACATTTTTTGTGCAGCAGTTCCATGGTTGAAAAAAAGTACCAAAACGGTCTTCGTTACGAAGCCACCTGATTAGTTTTTTGCATAATGAAAGCTGTTCCTTTCCTAACGGTACTGTGGTGATGCACGACAAAAAAAGCGAACCCGGCGATGTTATTCAGAGCTGAGTCGACAGGGAGTGAAGCATCGGAACACTTTTCGAAACCGAGTTAGCAGCAGCGGAAGACTATTGTGGCTTCCTCGGCTGACGGAATCATTCACGCATTCTGTACTCTTCAATCGCAGCAAAATTGTTGCAACAAAGAGCTACTGTCAGAGACTCGACGGCGACAGTGTGCACGAACAGCTACGACTTCTCCAGATAAAAGCGCGAAATACAAGGTATAACTTGCTCACCTGCCTACTGCCTAGTTACTTACTCGCTTACATTATCATAATTTACTAACGTCCAAACTCAAGTAATTCTTCTATTTGATGCGTTATATTGCCACTGTCATCCATGTAGGTGGTCGGGCTCGCATAAGTTTTCTCGTGATAATGATTTTTCTAGAACATTATTGTGGCGATGATAGTTGTTACGGTTGGAAGAGTGATTTCTGCAGCTTCACCTAACACGTGAAATCAATGCGAAAAATGTTTTTTTTAATAAAAAATATTAGTTGGCACCTGCAATCTTCTGCTCCTCCAAGTCTTCATCATCAGTGGACGGCCTTCATTGCGGAATGGACCAAATGATGAAATTCCGGAATACGAAAGCTTTTCACCCTTCTAATAACGTCTATTTCCATATTGATAAAATTAAAGTAGGCTCACGCGCAGCACAGAGTGGTGAAGATGTTGCTCAATAATACAAGGAAGGCTGTGGTTAGACCACGCTCCACGCCAACAAGCCTCCATATGGATTTCTCTTCCAGTAGTTGAAAAAGCAGTTCGATAGTTTCAGCTGACTTCAGATTTGGAGCATACATGCAATGGAAATCGTACGTGCTCTCAATGAAACCCAATCGCTAGGAAACAAATATTCATCCTATCAAAGGATTTGCCAACTACTAGTGGTGATAAGTGGAAACGACGGTTATCCAGAGCTTCCTACATTTAGTGATATATCCATCCTAAGCTGATTTTGAAAGTTAACCTCGATTAACTTTCCAAACGAAGCCGTAGTACATATTTAGTGGAATCTGGATGGAAATGCCCCTTTTGTCTCCAGTTTGAGCCAACCCAGTCTTAAGAAGTCTTACTCTACGTCTCAGTTCGACACCCAAGAAGACCTTCCTGCTTGTATGAGACGCTAAAATATTGTAGAAACTGGCAAAATACTACGATGAAATTACAGATGCGGTTTGTTGATAGTAGTTGATACGGTTTGTGGAAGTCATTGTGGAAGGAAGGAGAGGTGATATTCATAATTTTCCATTTCAACATCCCACATTTTGAAGTGAAATAAGGCAAACTCTGAAAAAATTATCCTCATAATAGCAATGGTATAATCGGTTTGGATTTCACTAACAATTCCTGCAAAATGAAACACATTACTCTAAAACAGCGATGGGACGGATAGCGCAGTAGTATTGATGCCTTTTCATTCATCATGGGCCCGTATGCTACTGGTTGGACCTATCATATGCTCACCGAGCTTCTTTCTTCTGGCCAAGGAATTTGTACGAGACATGACTAAGAACAGTTCGCTCCCTACAGTCTACTGGGGCTCGTTGTAGCCCAGTGATCCCAAGATTCCAGGGAGAGTCGATTCGATTACCAATAAATGACGTTCATAAAGAAGACAATCCTCAAGCAGCAGCAGAACCCAAACGCTAAATTTTCGTGGAACTTTTTATACCATTTATGGAAAGAAAACTGGGATCAGCACAGTAGACACGAAGACGATTTGCACTAGAAAAAATTCAAGAAAACGATGCCTTGTTTTTCACATCACGGAACATTTGGAATATTCTGTAAGGGAGAAATAGGAAAGATGTTCCACTAATGCGATCACTAGAGGGATTATTAGAAGGACTGCATAAGGTTGGAAGCCAGAAGAGGCTATGAAGCAATTATAACTGAAAGTCAGGCGTTGTAAGAACAATTGTCAGAAAAACTAGTTTGAAGTTACTTCAATCTATTCAGTGCAATTCAGACCTTTTCTCGATCAATCACTATGGTGTCCAATAAAACTTCTTTCGGGGTCAGGAAATTGGCACCAGATTCTTTGCGAAGACACACACGGTAAGCACCCACAAATTATTTCACAAGCTTCGTATGCACTCATTCACCTCTACGATGCATAATCGAGTTAAAAATGATGCATCATAGATTATTAACTAACGCTAAGTTGCTACTTAGGTAATTAACGTCAGCACCCTTCTATGGGTTGTCGCCTCCTGGTTTCGCTGTTCTTCTTATTTTTCCTCCATTATTCCTATATACGCTTTGCTAGACGATAGGCGCCTAATTACTAACGGAAAACTATTTATTCATGAATGAAATGGAATGCGACATCATGAAAATGAATTCCGTTCGAGCGGAACGTCACTTTTAATGAGAGGCTAAATCACCACCACGTAGTTCCATTTCTACAGAGATTTTCAGGGTCCGTTCGCTCATTCGAACTATTCCAATTTCTTCTAGAGTTCATCTAAAACATATAGTTCTTCGTTTCTTTGTGGAAGACGAGGACCCTACAGAATACGAAATAGAGTGTCAGGTGGATTAGTGTGGTAATATAACTCCTATGTAAACATTCGCACAATTCGTCTGCAGTGTAACAAAGGCAATGAAGTAAAATTGCTTGAAAAGGGAGATGAAACAAGAAGGAAGAAACGAGAGTGTGGTTTTAAGTAGAAGATATAAAGTTCTTACCTTTTTCACCTTTCTTTCACTTCTAGATACCTATCTCACATTGGTGCGTGTGGCGCAGTGGTCGGAGGCGCCCTGCAGTACAAATAGGATCGATATGCGCGCCAGTCGCTCACCGAGCCTTCGATCCCTTCGGGATAGATAAATTGGTACCGGACCTGTATGAGAGGATAGCAGCACAGGCTCGATACATCGGTAGGTCACCGCGAGTCATTATAAAGGCCAGACATGCATAGAATTACCTCCAAACGATGCTTAATGAGGTCGAATTCATGGCGCATCCCCTCAGAGATTGATCAACTCCGAGTATGCATTTTCCTTTCCCTGTTTTTTTTCCACTGTTTCTGTTTCTGCTCATTACTTGGTTTTCAATTCAACTTCTGAGATGTTTTCTATCATTCTTTTATTCTGCGCTTCTTTCACGTGTGTGTGCATCCTGTCGTTTACGCTGTTCGTCGTTCATCGTATAGGACCTAGGGTGCAGCTTTTTTTTTCCCTTCCATTCATTGAGTTAGCAGCGCTCTTATAAAGTTTTTTTCATTGGCTATTTAACGTCTAGAACGATGCGTCCTACCCTGTTGCTCTTTAACAAACAACAGTGATTCTCTTCCACTGTTTCAGCCGGAATTGTCCAGAAACATGCTGGGTGGCTGGGTGATCTCTAGAGAATAGATCTTGAATGTTTCGTGGAAACGGCGCACACCCTACCACGTGAGCGAACTGACATTTCCATCAGTATGAAGCGTAGAAATCCTATTCCTTCCTTTTCTCATCTGTTATGTAATCTTTAGCTGCACAGCCAAAGAGTCAATACTGACTGCTCTATGTAACCAGCCACTATCTACTCGTTGTCTTCTAGTCCTTTGGTGTACTCCTAAATGACAAAACGTCGTTAACGCATGTCGGATGTTACTTGAATGGTAGATAATTTGCACAATATTGCTTATTTAGCTTTCTACCAAGTCTTATTTGTCAACCAGATATTTATTCAACCTATTCACAGGTTTTGTTTCTCCCCATAATTAACCTTCTTATGGATACTTTATTTAACTGCTGTTCTTCAAGAATATGACAGTCGTACAGAACCAAATAGAGCAGTGGGTCTTCTTCACTAGTAATTTCGTTGTTTCACAAATGAAAAAGCCTTCGCTATTGATCAATTCCCTAGAAGTGGATGATTGCATAATCCGGCAATGGAATTACTTGCGTTGGCTTACTGATATATCAACTCAGTGTTTTCGCCCTCACAAACTAGTCTCGTGTCATATCTGCTGATTTCGAAGGACGAAACGGCCAGGTTTGCTCATGACTAGAGATAGAACCGACGACCATGTGCGTACTGAAGGGCTTTGTAGCTCTGACCACCACGCAACACGCATTTTTTTGTATTATGATGCTCTCGCACGCGTGCTATTTTTTATGAAAACATCTATAGTGCAGTGATGAACAATGTCGACGATACCTTGTTGCTTCCATTTATACCCTTATTCGTCCTATTAGTAGAGTGCATGAGCAAGGCACGATGTTACTTAGTAAATTTGTTTCTGTGTTCCAATCATAAGCCATTGCTTTTGTGCATGGGCACCGTAGTCTGCTTCCCTGTAATTTTTGACTTATATTCTCCTTCGAAATGGGAAAAAAACGTTTTTTTTTCGCAATGACGACTGCTCAGGTCTCTACAGAGCATAGGATAAAGGGTCGTAGGAAAAAAAATCTACAGAAAAAACTAAAGTTGCAATAGATTAGAAGGCGGGATGATTGATGGGCGCAAGACAAAACCAAAATAGTCTAGAATACTTTGAACGTATGATGACGGTCCTACTAAGCCTTTTATCCCCGGATTCTAATGTTCTCTAGGTGGTTACACGTTAGTTAAAATGTGCTCCACCTTCGAGAATTGACGAAGTATCATCGTTTTTTTAGCGGGAATCCCGCTGACCTACTATGCCAAAATCGAAGCTTGGTCTCCATGGCGTGTAGTGGGACGGTCGCTTTTGTTCTGTACTTCCATCGCTTGTATTTATTCGGGCAAAGCACTCAGCACTGACAAAATCGGAGCTCAACCTATGAGTTATTATCTATTGGTTGCCGGTAAGTGACATAGTGTTTCTAGTGTTTATTCTAAATTAGTGGTGCTACTTTGATTGCGAGTGCCAGATGAGATTTAACATCAGTAGGTGATGGCATGCATTTGCAGAATTGGTGCAGTGTTAACTTCTTCTGAAAAATGTCACACCATTTAGTTATTCGGTTCTCAAACATTGTTTTCAGTGGGCAATGAATCCTTGTTGTAATATACAATGGTCATGAAAGAATTAGGCACTCAGAAATGCTTTCTGATCACTATGATGGTGGTCTGTCCTTAAACGAGTCCACTCAAATACATTTAACACGTGGCGATGATGCCTATTTTTGTGTGGGGAACATGTGGGTTACTTAAGAAGATATATGAATTCAATGTGCACCGGCCGCAATGTTCGTCAAAGTTCGCATTGAAATCAACGCACGTTGTCTGGAATGTTTTAAAAATAACAACATGAAACATGTGGTGCTGAGGACGATGGCGTTGCGGCTTAACAGTTCTTGAATCATTTTCCTCTTTGATGAGTGGCAACCATTTGCTTGATATTTCAGGAAGTATTTCACACCGTAAACATTTATCCTTATGTTCACGTACAAAATTAATGACATGAACGCAGCAAAAAAGTTACAGGTTACGATAAACAACAAATTTCGAAGCTGCGAGAATTCGCTGTCTTTCTGGCTTTTGTCGCCTTTTTAAAGGATTTTGTTTAAAGTAGCATGATAAGAACTACCACCAAAGGGATACTGAGATATGAGCAAAACTCGCTTAGGCTTCGAAACTGCGATGACCTTTTCGGGAGGCTTATGCGCTACCCACCATACATACCGAGGCCGTTGATTTGCCTTTTCTCTAAGCCATGTTTTAATTCCCTACAGGCTATCAGCACTATTTAGTATTTAGTATTTGTACTCAGTATTTCACATCATGCAGTGTGAAGAAAGAATATTAGGTTGCAAATAAATGTAAAAGTATTGTGATTTCGAGCAGCTTCAGCTTAATGGGATCCAATGTCGCTCTGTGCTCCGCAGATCATTCCCATTTACGAAGGATTCCTTATAACACCGTTAGGACAAAAAACTGGTTGAGAGAAAGGCAAAACATGTGATCAGTCGGTAACAGGTGAGCGCTCGGAAAAGGTAATCGCAAGTACGAAGTCCAACTGAGGTTCCGCGTTTCGCTCATGTATCAGTACTACTGTGGTTATATTTCAAGTGAAACCCTGGTATGAAAAAGTGGTAGACAGTGAATAAAGGCTAAAACACTGTGAACTCGGCATTTATATTCATAGAATGTTTCTTACACTTTGTTTTCCATATAAACCAGTACGCATTTCTGTTCTAACCTTCAAACATTGTTTTCTTGACCTTTCTTGCCGGTTTTGTTTTTGTAAAACCTTGTCGACGACCTCACCGCGCTGTGGGGGGTGTTCGTACCCGTCACGCTGCGAGTTATGGCAGGACGTTTATCCATCATTCACGAAAATCAAACGAAGCTTGATACTTCCATTCGGAAGCCCAGATAAAGCAATAAATCAATGCCAAGAATCAGCACCGTTGTTGTAATAAAATTGCCTCAAAGTGAGAAATCTGTCTCGATCCCACATGACTCGCTTACTGGCAACCGTTGAAGAATTGGTAGCGCTTCGTACTAGAAGTTTCTCAGGACTCTAACTGGAGAATCTTGTCCGAGCGGCGATACACCATTTAACTAGAAATGTCCGCATTGCTTGCACGACTATTTGTGAATCTAGATAGTTTAGGTCTATAGTAATAAGCATATGTGATCCAAGGTTTGAAACTCGCATTCACAATCTTAACTTTTTATTTACTACCTCTTACAAACGGTTTGAGCTCCCCAGATCAATCCCGTTGACGAGTGATTGCTCATGGCACTATTAGATCGAAAACTATCGGAGAAAAAGGCGAGACGAAGGACACGTATGGTGTGGTAGTGAACGCACTAGCCCCCCGGAAAGGGTTATAGCGGGTTCGTTAACCACCGCAGACACCTGCGATCCGGAGTTTTGCAAATATCTCAGCACCATTGTGATTGAAACTCGTACTGCCAATAACTTTTAAAGCCCGAGTTTCTAAAGAACGTGAAATTCGCCAAAACGTCAGCCGTTGTGACTAAACACTGTATTGTAACAGCCTTATGTGTGCTTATAGAGAAAATGGAGAATTCGATTGCTAGTCTTTACAACATTCTCCACATTTTCTGTTCATTTCTTTTATTAGAGGTTCTCTGCATGGTAGTCGGTTTCGAGCATGGTGCCGCTTGCGAGCGTCGTCCTATGACCCATAAAGAGTTTGCAGCCATATATACAGCTGGTTTACATCCAGACGAATACACGTTCGAAGAAAGCACATATGAGTTGGTCATCTGGTGAGTGGAGTTGATGAAAGATGGACAGTAAAGTGAATCAAGTCATACAACTGTTTGAGATTTAAAACTACTTTCAGGTGCTTAGAATGGTACTTGAAGATGGAACCACCCTATAGAAGTACCACCACCATAAACAGTAGCTGTGAGTGAACGAAATGGTTAGAAGGTTGGATCCGATTCGCGCGCTGGCTCATCTCAACAACGGGGTAGTTTTCACACTCACAATTTCTAAGGTAAGCCGAGCAAATAGCGATTTTGCTCACATCTAAGGTAGTATTTATCATTTCGACAATACAAAATCGAGCTCAACAGCTAAAAAATTCTTTATTTGATTGGAATATTTGCTAGTCGATATCGATTGATGTCAGTCATTTCCCGTAGTTGTGTCTTGTGTAGTTCTGAGAGCAGCGTTTTCTTCGCATAGTCGTTTTACTTCCGCTCGAAGTTCTGCCACTTCAACTCGTAACTAAACTTCCATTAAATCGCCATTAAATCCCTCAGCTCAATAGCTTAACTATTGCTTTAGCGGCCTGTAAATTGTTCCTTACGAGGCGGGAAAAGCAGTGGTTAGGGATGCCGAGTAATGCATCCACTATACCCACTGGTTCGATCCCTAAGCCAAGCTAACAAAGCCACCACCCTACCAGAATCGACAAGATGCTACCAAACTTGTCTAAGAACACTTTCTCTTAATCACAAGGCTAGCGAGTGCATATGGTGAAAACCTGAGAACACCCCTAGCGCGACTATCCCAGGATTCGAGGGAGAATATTCTAGACAGTTATTCGACGACATTCATAAAGGAGACTAAAATGCTCATCCAGTTACAAAACCTACCCGTAAGTGGAAGTGCTGGAAGACACTAAATATGTGAAGTCGGGTGGCATAAGTAAAAAAACCCGAAGGAGTGATTTCTCAGCTAGATGGCAAACAAAAAAAATAATTATTGTTATTACTTGGAAGGACATTCCAGCCATAACACAGTGCGGATCCCAGCACTTCTTGCGTTCCAGTTGTTTCGCGGCATGAAATATCCACAAGGGTCTTAGCACTTTTCTTTTGCTTCTGCTGCTGCTTAAGGATTTCTTCGTCTGCTTTGCGAATGTCGTTGAATAGTGGTCGAGTTGGTTTTCTCTGGAACCATAAGATACTCTTACTAAGGCGCTTCCCATTGCAAGGAGTGAGCTTGTACCAGACAACTCTGGTACCAATTTCCCAATCCCGAAGGACGAGAGACTTGCTACGCCCGACGAGGGATTGAGCCAGCGCATTACTAGGTCGGCCAGTCCGCGTAATAAACGTGATAGCTACCATTGCGCTACCCACTTTCGTGGACACAATTAACATTTTCTAAAATAAGGAACAAGATATTGACAGTATTCGAATCGTTCCACTATGAATTCGTGGAAGAAACGTGCGTAGCGCAGTTGCTAGAGGTGCCCTGCAAAACATATATGGTCGATGGTTCGATCCTGAGCTCACTTAGTCTTCCATGCCGCTGGGATCGCCAAATTTCCACTGCAAGTTGTACAGCCCAGATATGCATTCATTCACCTCTAACGATACCTGATCATGTTGAATGCATAGAGTATTTTCAGGGTTTGATCAACGCCGAACGCTTGGCGCTTTTTTATTCATTCACATAGAAAGAAAGCCGTTAGATAATTAAATAGAACGTACCTCGATGAGTTCTGTGTTATCAATTGCTCTAGAGTTTTCAATGTTATCGTTGTAGCAGCGTTTCATCTCTGCAATCTGGAAGCAATGATAGCCGTCTGGAATGATCGAAACCTAATTCTACAAATCTAGAGTATCGAAATGAAGTGAAAAAACTATGACGAACGAAAATCTACTACTATACAGAGATACTATAATTACGATTCCGCGGAAGTCTGTTGCAGATCTCGTAGACCACGTCTTTGTCGATGAAAGAAAGAATGAAATCATAGGAAAACCAGTAGATTTTTCTAGCGTCTTCTACCATCTCGGCAAGAAAAACTTATTTTCCGAAAAGTTGCTGTTGCAGGGATTGCTTGCTGTCTTCTTAGAAGAATCGGAATCACAAGACAGCAAGCTTCCCGCCGATCCACAAAGACTGGCAGCTGCCCGTGGTGACGACCCGACAACGCCCTAGCGTAGCTAAATCGAGTTTCAATGTAATCACGATCGATCAGCATTCAGTATGACAGCGAGGAAAGCAGTTTAGAAATCCCCAAACTGCAGCCGAATTTACACCCGAATCTGACCACTTACGTGGGTGACGATACGAAGACGAGGAGACGAATGGCTGAAGCGTTGGGATCCTCACGACAATTGAAGGCAGATCATTTAAGTATCCACGTAAGCAAATAAGTGATCAAACTTGTTGGAAATAACATGCCAAATCTGCTCCTTAGCGGACCTATCCGCTACAATATAGCTTGGAATAATGGGGGGCTAGGTATGCTCCGTACAATCGATGTAGCCAGTTCTTACTTTTTTTTCATTATTCTTGTTGAAACGAATAAAAAATAAATACTGCGAAGTGCTCTATGCCCAAACTCTCATTAATATTAAACACTGATATTGTTACCTCTTCTGTTAATGCCTGTTTTACTTCTTCCAGTTCTGAAATCGTTTTCGAAGCGGCATTCAACTGCGACTGCAATTCAGCGCATCGATCCTCAAGCTGTATTCGCCTGAAGTGTCAACTTTTCCCAGATACGACAGATGGTTAACAAATTACATGGCCGATACTAAGCGATTTTATTCTGTGGTTAAGCCGATTTCACATAAGGAGTTTCATTGCAAATGAGAGACTCCGTAGAAAGGATGATTTTGTAAAACGTCATAAAGAAAGGGTTTCACATTTCACTAACAAAACAACTTAATAAACCTTGAATGAATGAAGGAGTTCCAGCTTTAGCCAGCAGCGATGAATACTATTTCACGCTTACCTGGACCAGACCAACATAATGCAATTTAAAATTTCTCAATAAAACGCTAGTGAAGGAGAATGTACTCTGTGGTCAGAGAATGAACAGAAGTAACTAGGTGGTTCTCGTAGAAAATATCTAGTTTAATATACGATAAAAGCAAAAATTATGGCTCACTCTCGTTGAGCAAGAGGAGAACGAGATCCAAGCAGACTTCTTGTTGATGACGTCATTTCGCTTGATTCCGATGCCTACCGTAGTCACACGAAATTACGATGCAAAAAAAATTGAAAATCAATAAGCGATTGCTCTTACGTCTTCATCAGTTTGTACACCTTCGGTAAATGATTCTGGTTTTGCATCACATCCTTCATCAATGCGTTGTATCGTAATCTCGGGAATTTCAAAGTACTGCAAGATTCTAAATATAATTCTAAGCATTACACTTGTTATAGAAGAGTTTATGATGATAGGGGATGAATAGGGAAGACGAATAAGACAGAACAAACGAAGTGAAAAAAAGAAGGCACAGCTAACGAAATCTGTTCTGATCAGAAAGGATAAGATGGAGGACGTGAAAAGAGTGTTTCAACTTACAATGTCAAATTTTTTATTATCTGCCTATTATTATATTTCATACCCCAACGATTTACTGCCTCATCGTGCCTGGTAGGTGTTCCTGGGTGTCGGACAGCGATGTACAGCTGGGGACTCATCTCCTGGCAGGGTCTCCCAACCTGAGAAGGAGTCCGGCGTTTCCATCAGGAAGCCTAGATAAGAGTTAACCAATACCAGGATCGACCACCGTCCTCGTATCAAAGTCGCATGGTGGCAAATCTCCCTCTGATTCACAAGGGCTGCGACTGCCTGTGGTGGTGAAGACCTGGGGCAGACTTTGGCCAGGCTGACCTCGGAATTCCAGGGAACCACAATGGCTTAACCACCAAATCTCCGGAAAATGGTGGTTATGGTGTAGCCCGCATAACCAGTGAGGACGGGCCTTTCAAGTATCAAGTATCAAGTATCAAATATTACATTTCACACCAGGGTATGATGCGAAATGCAACCACCATGATGCTAAGATATTTGCAAAACTTGGATCCCAGGCCAGAGCGAAGCCGAGACTATCCTTTTCAGTGACTCATGTGCTACCCACTGCACCCTAAAGGTATACATATAGTTAAGTGGCCTCAGTGGTGCAGTGTGTAGCACGTGGCCACCAAGAAAGGGGAATCGCTGGTTCGATCTGACCTGGGGTTCAAGTTTTGCAAATATCTCAGCGTCATAATGCTTGAACTGTTGAACGTAAGACTGTAAGTTATGTCACTGCTCAATTGCGGTATGGTTTCTAACGTTCCATCTACGGTGAACGTACCCTATTCTGTGTGATGCTGTTCTGCACGGCCAACTTATGCAATGCCGATTTCGCCTTCATCAATTCCAGTTCCACTTTTCGTTTTTCCAACTCCAAATTGTCGATTTTAACCTGCATTATTTCAAAATTTATGAGCTGGTCCTCTTCAGAGAGTGGAAGAAACTTTGTTTCTATTTGGTTTTCTCTATCCTCCTATTAGTCTCACACAAACCTTTCGCCACTTTTCAATCTCATGACGAAATTTTAAGAACAGAGACGGTACTTTTGTCATCGCGCGCACTGTAAGCTTCATTACACAAAGGGCAGAAAAGTACAAGTGAATGAAAGGGAAAAAACAGGCAGCAATATAAAGTTAGGCATTGTGACTGCTCCGCAAATTAAACCCGTTGACGGTTGATTGCCGATAGCAAAGTTAGGGTAAAAAAACTGGCTGAGAAAAAAAAGGCAAAGCGGGGACTCGGTTGGTTTGGTGGATAGCACGTGAGGCCCCGGCAAAGGTAAATCGAGCGTTCGAAGCCCAGCTAAGGTCCCGGGTTTTGGTCATATCTCATCATCCTTGTGGTTGTAATTCACAAGTACAAGAAGCTATTTTGTTCTCAGTGCGATTGAAACATTTCGGTTCTCTTTTGTTTTCGTTACAGAGGTGTTTGGCTGGTTAGATTGCAGACAGCTTGACCTTTCCGGGCTCTGAGGAAGGCAAACTCCACCTAATCATCAGCTTTTGTAAAACTTCGGGTGTCCTAACCAACAAAATGACAAGAAAATCACAAATACACTTAAAGCTTATTTTTTATCCCTTGCTTCTGAATTAGTTCAGTAGATAACTTTTAGAGAATGGAAAGAAAAGACAAGAGGAAGTCCTCTTCTCAGCTCCCACCTTGGCCTCTTCGTAAGCGTGTCTGAGTGTTCGACCCTCTTCACGTGCTCTGTTTCTCTCGTTTCTGACCGCACTCCACTTCTCACGCCAGCATGCCGTGCACTCGGACCACCATCGCATCGTCTTCTCCATCTGAGCGGCTCGTTCGCGTGCCTACGAGAGGGTGTACTGTAGGTCCCGGAAAGATTGATGCATGAAAATGCCACTTAGCCCTCTCCTCTCCTCACTAGCCATCCATTCTTCCATTATAGTTCGCAGACAAAACATATTTTTCATCTGTGTAGAATCAGCTTTCCTTTTTCTACACATCGCTTTTAGAGAGGCACACATTTGCTGTTATGTTTTTGCAGTTGAATTAGTATGGAGCGAATTCTCATAGCTACATCTTCCTTTGCTCTTTTCGTCCAGTAATAGATGAGATCGAACTTAGGAAGAACGAAGTCGCAAAAGAAGTGTCCCAATGATAATTGTCACAGTTACTGCACCGGTGAATGTTTCTCTGTGGGTTTTCAAACTTTTTAAAGGTGTTATATTGTTATTCAAAATGTTGGTTATGACAGTTCTCCCCCAATATGCTATTGCCGTACTTACTGGGCGGGTGTAACAGTTATCCTAGGCCATGAAATAAAGAAGGGAAATTTGTTTTTTGTCCCCAATTCTCTTTTTTGTTCCCGGATACTTTTCTTCTATTGGCACTTTTTCTAGTCATATTGACGAAAATCTGGGCCACATATGGCTCATATGAGTTGTATAAGGAGGGAAATTTGAAGATGAACTAGAATGAATCTCAAAGAACACGTGCTATTTTCATAGTATCCGACTACTGCAGTGGGAACAAAGGTGTGTAGAAAAAATCAGTTGATATGTTCTAAGATTTTTCCGTATTATTCATTGAATGTCTGATGACTTAACGTGGCGGGATGTGGCTTGAAGTTTTCGTTATATTTCGTGGAAGGGCAGGCATCAATGGCTTATGATTTCCAGACATTTTTTCTTTATTTTCATTTCTGTTTCTAATCAATCATTATGAAGAAAACGACAAGGATTTAGGTCAGCACTTCTTCCTGAGTTTCAACGAAGCAGTTAGGAGTTCGATCACTTTCAGGGTCTTAGAATAGAAGACACTCAGAGTTCTGAGATCACTTCACTTGTTAGTCGGATATTCCGGACGAACAGTACTTCTTGTAGTTCCTGAAGTCGTACGCTCTCGCAAAGATCCCAGTCTGTGTGTCGACATCGTCTTACGGCGGCTGTTCGAGAAAAGAGTGTCGTTAGAGATTCTAGAAAACATATATGGATTATTTCATCGACTAGAATATTCTGGTGGTGCCACAAATGTAAAAGCTCCTTTTAGTTTTGTCTTTGAATGAACAATGCTATCTTTTTATTGACTGCCAATAATTTCCTGGCATCTATGCTTCTGAAACGTTTATTTTGCTTAGGATCTAAACTTCCAGGAGGACGTAGAAAGCGGAGTTTAAATCTTGAAAAACTTTAATGCAAGCTTAGTGGCCACGAACTTCATCCTGAACGAAACCCAACATGTCTGAGAATCTCTTAGCTGTTCGGAACATGAGCTCTGCTTAAAAAATAAACCTGTCTGAAGAATTCGTCTTTGTGGGATGAGAGAACGGTTTTATTATTCGAAAAGGTCTGCGGATTATATTGGTTTTTATCCCAGTTAATAAACATTACTATGAGTTGAGTTACGTTAGTCTAACGTTGAATTCGGTGATAAATTTTCAGTCACATGCTGGTTGAAAAACAACGTCCATGACGTAGTGAAGAACTTTCCTCGAAGGTAGTTCTTTTTCTTTTGATTCTTTAAAGCTTCTCCACTCTATGTTGTTTTCATTTTAAGACTGCTTCGAAGAATTTGAGAAAGAAATGCGAGATTTCGAAGCTTTCGAGGGGGGTGGGAATGGTCAGCATCAACGATGAATTCTGGAAGTCAATGCGGATCGATGGAAAACGAATCTGGTAAGCAGGTCGCTTTACTGTTCGAAATACGAGGCTTTGAGAAAAACAAAAGGCAGAAGATTTGTTTTGTGAATTCTTGAAGATAATAGTATCATTATAATTGAATAACTAGGAAAAATTCAAACAGAATTGCAACGACAACATAGGGCATTCCTATCGGCCCTAGGCATTTCACCGATTTTCATGGCATATGACACCCATCGTTGGATATGCATTGAGTACAATGCATGTGGTGTGGAATTGATAGATGCTTTCAAATTTAAATCGGCATATCTCTTGAAGTGGACTTTGTTCACTCAAATAAGAGCGATCAGGTTCCACAAATCTTTGCCTGCAAGAAGCAAGTTTTCTCGTCTGACCTTTCCATTCTGGTTTTCTGTAGGTAATGAAACGTATTTTTTTTTATTTTTCTTTTACCCCCAAGGCTCGTATTTCTAATCCGAAAGGAATTGGACAAGTGGAATTTTTTAGCACTTCGATTCTAAACATATTTAAAATTAGAAGTGTATAAATGCGTTGGAGCTGTGTACATGATTAAGGAGACAGAGCAAGTCTGCCCTATAGATATCTGGTGCAGTCAACTCTTCAAATGCTCTTCGTCAATTGCTAAAGAACCACTATCAGTCGGCATTTGTTAAAAGAGTTCAGTATTGATCGAAAGTACGCCTGCTTAGAATTGTTACTTCCATAACGCACCTATGCATTGAATTCAATGCGCGACATTACAAATGTGAAATCTTTACTAAAAAAAAACTACCAGACAATCGTATTACAACGATTTTGTGCAGTCTACTAAGACACATACATTTCCATGCTAAATTCTAAATCATATTATATTAGTCGTACTCAGCTATCATTTATCAGATTTTCAATAACGAAACTTGGAAAAAGAGAGGGCTTTAAAAGACTAGGATTTTTTCCACTAATTAGAGAAGGAGCTACCGTAGTAGACAAAAGGAATTCTGGAGTAGTCCAGTGACAAGGGCTCTCGTATTTGTGATAAAAATGTCCAATAAGCACTGTTAATGATTGAAATCGAGGATGAAGATAAAGAGAAAGTGATGAGTGAGATGAACGGATTACGGAACGAACAATGAAGAAGAAATCACAAATCTCATGAACATGCTTTTTTCGGAAGTAATAGAATCCAAACCTATTCACCTAAAAAGGCGCGTAGATATTGAAAAAAAAAGTTAGACAAATCTATGTGGACACTGAGAAGTTCAGTTTCTCATTTCCTTCTCAGAGACGAAAAAAAAGCTCTCGGCGTTGATCAATCCCCTGAGGATTGCGCCATGCATACGACTTCATTAGGCATCGTTTGGAGGTGATTGACCGCATATACGGCCTTTACAGTGACTCGTGGTTGTCCATCGATGTATTGAGCCAGTACTGCTATCTTCCCAGACAAGTCTGGTACCAATTTGCCGAGCCCGGAGAGATGGAAGGCTTGGTGGCCCATGGGTGCGGGGATCGATTCCACGTGTGTTGTAGGGCGCCTCCGACTCCTCAGAGATATGAAATCACATTCGTAGCTGATAAAAGCTGTATTTTTCAATGGTGGGAGAAATGTCAGTGTCTTGTTTTCTTTTCTTCAAATTCAATCGTTTTTTTTTGACGAGGACAACCGCTGTAATGGAATAATTCTGAGTTCAATTCTGCCTATTCTGCGAGACCATTAATCGACTCGTGTGGGCGACACAATGGATCATCGCAGTAGTTTTTTTTTCCGGATTTTTCATGTATTAAGAGGCCAAGAAACCAGCGCTTCAAAAACAGCCTACATCCTACGTTCCTTAAAACTAGTGATGTTTCCTCGGATCTATAACAAACAATATTATGTTTCAGTCGGTGCAGATATCGATTACTCGAATATTCCAGGAAAAAGAAAGCTTATTTAACTATTCTAGACAAATTCAAGAGAACTGCTATTGTTAAGTAACAATTGGATCCCATACATAACAAGAAAGTCCAGCATGGTGGAAAATAAACCCCAAAGTACAAACGACGTAAAAAATGACAAAATTAGTTTGAAGCCAGTGGATTTGTAATTTTATAAAAAAGGCTTGGAATCCTACTACTCTGTTATATAAATAATATAACATACCGTTAAGATCAGAATAACGATTATAAAGAGAACTAGCCGAGTCGGCCATGCAGTTGTACTAGGCGATGGGACGAAATGAACACCAAACCGATCACGAACGTTACAATGGCCGATCAGCTGCCCGTCGGCGAGAGAACACGTCCAAGTCGGAACACACCAAGAAACATAAAGCGACCAGAGATCTCGTCGTGCACAGGTACGAAAGAAAACCGAAATCCAGGATTGCATGTGCAGAGGTGAAAAATCCCGAAGCGAAATGATCAATGAGATTGTGGGAGGAGTTTAACAGCTGAGTGGTTAGTGATGCAAAGTGGGCAATGGTTCGAACTCCTTCCCAAAGCTCTCTCCCGACCCATTTGTGAACATCCTAGCTCCGCTGTCTTCAAAATAATGTAAGGAGAATCGATCAGGCGAGCATTCTATGACGCTCATAAAGAAGACAACAATCTTTAAGCAGCAGTCGAAACAAGACGCGAAAAGATCGAAGGACGATGACGATGGATGACGATGAATGTGAGGAAAACGAATCCAGTGCAAGAAGTGCTGGGATAATGAGTTTACGCAAAATGCATGTGTAGAAGAGGGATGGATTTATTCATTTTTGAACACATGCTGAAAAATCTTGGGCCAAGTATTGCCTATTGGTCAGAGCTCTCCTGAAATACACACATAGTCGTAGTTCGATCTCGCTCATCGAGCTCACCAAGGCTCCTATCACCCGTACAAATCAGCGCCAGACTTGTCTGAGAAGGTAGAACATTTCCTTTGTACCATTGCTGTGCCACCGAATGTCATTACAGGGTAAGAAAATGCATGTAACCATCTCTACAAGCGTTGTTTTATTCACCTTTGTACCTTTTATGGCGCGTGTAGCGCAATAATTAGAGACGCTCTGTGATACATGCTGGATCGGTCACTGGTTCGATCCCACGTCACAAGCTCATCAAACCTCCCATTTCTGCGGGGACGGCAAATCAATACCAGACTTGTTTGAGACGGTAGTAGCATTGACTTGACCCATCAGTACGCTACCGCAAGTGATGGTATAGCCTGTATATTCATTCAGTCACTTCTAACGATGCTTAACGAAGTCGAATGCATGGCCTATGCCTTTGGATTGATCAATGACAAGCAAACTTTATCCCCTTTTTATCCTTTCTCTTTAGAATTGTTGTTATTACTTTTCATGAACTGAGAAGAGCATTTTAAGAGCACTAAATCCCATGGAGGGTTAGAGGAACACTTCCTTAACTGGAAGGATGAATAAAATATTCGATGGATCAGTAATGAAATTTTTTTCTACAACATAAAGTTGTTATTCTTCTCGATTGAGTCTGATGTACCTTTCTATTCAAAAAAATTGAAGTAAAAAATCTCAGTGACAAAACTGTTTCACCACTTCCCAACTCACTGTTTGAACAAAACAGCAATAGTTCTTCACTTTGGAGGAAAAAAGGAAATCATCGGATTAACAGAGAGCCTTGGAACCAACACCGGTGACATTTGTAGTTATTTTCATTATATAAGAAGAAAGGAGAAGATTTTTTTTGCTAATCACTAATGGGATACAGAGATTCGATGAAGAGCTCAAAAGCATCCTTAATAGTACGCAAACACTTTGAATACTGTATTTTTTTCTAGCACGATAGAAAGACCTGCTTGCAATCGGTTCATGGATTTTTTGAATGCAACTTTTTAAAGGATACCATGGATGGTGTAAGCGATGTTTGAGCCTTAAATTCTGGTATCTAGATCCGTCCCTAGATGCGGTTTCGGAGCCTGATGTTTCCCAATGGAATATAGAATGCCCAACTGATAATTGTCACTGTTAAACCCTTCCACTGTTCTCCGACAAATCACTCAGTGGATCAGTCAATTTCTCTATATTCTATTGTGCATTTCGAAGTTGTCGTTAAGTATAAAAAAGGACGTTGCTGAAATTTTATAGCACATGACTTCCAATAGAGATTTAAAATCGACCCTATTAAGTGTTCGCATTAAAATCAAGCAACTAAAAACATTACACGAAGCAGTTATGAGGCTTTCATGACAGCTTTTTGGGTAGAAATTGGTCCTACGTAAGACTTTGGCCAGACTTCACTCGCCCATGACTATGGGCTTAAGCTGCCTGATTCCATGGAAACCTCAGAATAGATTATCTTATTCACTCTGAATTCTAAACGCTGGATCAGTAGGTTCCTTAAAAGCTACGCTGAGAAAGAACACTCTGTGAATCTGGGGGAAATTCAAGCAAGCTATACCAATGTCCAACACTTCAGGTGGGCTTCTATCATATCAAGTGTGTTGCTCAGCATTTATGAGGAAAAGCTGTTCGAAACTGTACACGTATTCGACCTTCGTACTAATCGAACACTTGTCAAATTCCGCTTCTTAATTTCGGAACACCTCAGCACAATCGATCGTCGACATCGAACAACTGCAACTCTGTGTTCCATTCGCCGGGATCGAACCCTTGTGATCATGTGCAACAGCCGCGCCGTCATGCACTGCGCCACCACCACATCGTGATGTCGCAATCATCTCCTCTTCGTGTTGTTTTTGCGCTCTCACCTTTTTTCATTCTGGATTTTGAAAAAATGTTACAATTTTACAACTGTAAAATATTGGTCGAATAACATCGCAAAAACCAACTTTCATTAAACTTGGGTTACCATAACTAATAATTTCCTACATGACTGAGCTAACAAGAGTTTGGTATAAACTTTTTAATCGGCTAACGTTTCAGCGCCTTCACCTTCCTTGGAGGCCCGCTGATCCGAGTCGATAGTCCACAGCTGGTCGTTGTCGCACCTTGGATGTTCGTACTCGCATGGAGTCGAATCCAGTGGGTGGAGCGCCTCTCGAATGATCGCATCCCGTGCTCAGAGCGGTGATCCTTCTACCGAATTCGACTTCATGCGACTATGAACACGCACATTGTGGCAACGATGAGCTGTGGACCATCGACTTGGATCGGCGAGGCTCTGAGGAAGGCTAAGGCGCTGAAACGTTAGCAAAACAAAAGTTTGTACCAAACTCCCTGTTAGTTCAGTCATGTAGAAAATTATTTATCAAATGTATATGGTGAAGAGAAAAAGAAAAAACAGATAGTCTTACGCCTTACAGTTTCTTTTAACAGTTTTCAAGATAATGAGTTCAAAGTCGGTCGTAGTACAGCAGAGATGACTCGAAACATTAATGAATTTCGGGGTGAACATAGTGTTGGTGAATCAACAGTGCGAACATTGTTTCGGAAATTCCGATCTGGTGATTTCGACCTGGAAGATAAGGAAGGCCGCGGACGTGCCAATGAACTTGACGACGACGAATTGAAGGTACTAGTAGAAGCAAACATGCGAACAACTGTTCGAGAGCTTGCAGAAAAGCTTGGCGTAAGCACAGGAACAATTTCCACTCATTTGAATCGCATAGATAAGGCAAAAAAAACTCGACAAGTGGGTGCCGCACGAATTAAACGATAACCAAAAAAGTCGCCGTTTTGAAGTGTCGTCTGCTCTTATTCTGTGCAGCAAAAACGACCCTTTTCTTGGTCGAATTGTGAAGTGCGGCGAGAAGTGGGTTCTGTACCGCAATCGGCGAAGTTAAGCTCAACGGTGGAGTACCAGAAAAGGTTATGGTGACCGTTTGCTGGTCCGCAGCTGGGCTGATCAGCACAGCTTTTTTGAATCCAAGAGAAACGATTACGGCAGCGAAGTATTACCAACAAATCGACGAAATGCATCGTAAAGTCCAACAACAACGGCAGGCATTAGTCAACAGAAAAAACCAACCCTTCTCCACGACAACGCCCGGCCTCATATTGCGGAACCAGCGCTGCAGAAGTTGAACGAGTTAGGCCACGAAAGTTGGCTCACCCGCCGTATTCACCAGACCTCTCGCCCAATTATCACTTCTTCAAGCACCTTGGCGACTTCCTGCGCGAGAAATGCTTCACCAACCACGATGACGCAAAAAATGTCTTCAACGAAATCATCGCTTCCAAAACTCCAGAATTTTATGAAACTGAAAAAAATAAATTTGGTCATCGTTGGCAACAATGTTTTAATTTGAACAGTTTTTTATTTTATTTATTAGAGCTTTGCTTGAAGCATGTTAGGGCATTTTAAATAATATAGTTAAAGCCGCTCGTTTATTTCTAAACAACCCATTACTTTTATCCGACGTTCGTTCGCTTGAAAAAATATTATTGAGCCAAATGATGCCCTAATTTTTGCAAAGAGGTGAAGATCTCGAAGGGACGAAAAAACTTTGACATTGAAGAATTTTTCACGTCATTAAGATATAACGGTCGACATGCATTGAGTAGAATGCACCGTGTAGAGAAAGCTACCCTGGAACTTAAGCCAACATATGTTGGTCCACGCTAGAACTTATTAGTTGCGAAAAAATAGTAATAGCCTACAGTTTTTTGTCTACCGAAGGAAAGTCATATCATATCATTTTACAAGAGTGAAATTCTAATTTTTGAAACCTGAAACACATGTGTCTTCCACACTTTTGCCCTAAGGCACAGCAACAAATTTTGAATACGTTTAATTCTACCAACAAAGAGAAAGCACAAGTGGAAATTCGTCCATTACGACACAATGATGCTTTCCAACGTATCGCTTATGTGCTCAGCTGCCGCTCTCGTGTTGGAAATTCTAGAAGTTTAGATTTCATTGCCAATGTTTTGGAGGTTTTAATTCTAAAAGTATCCAAAATTTAAAGAACTCTTCATATGTAACGTTTAGTTCAAACTACATTTACGTTTTAGGCGATACGACAAGTTTCTGTTATAATTCTGTAGAGTTTAAAACTGCGCAAGCGCTTCAAAGATCGAGAAATGAACATGAGCTGTAGGTAGAAGACAGCTTGGGCCATCATGCGCAGCACGTCATTGCCTTTCATGTGCTCCTACATAGTTGTGGCCCCGATATCTTTTATATGAGCTAAAGCAATCAACAGATGGTGATGGAAACAGTTTACTGGATATAACAAGAGAAACGATTGCTGAGGGTGATACTCTGACCTAGTGCTCTCATCCTGTTCAAGCCTTATTTAGTTTTCATTTTGATGGCGGCTAAGTAGGGCAGTTGCTCCAAAAGACATGAGACCGCAGCTTTCACTGGAAATGACGACTTAGTTCGTCGCTTTTGATTCTGCTGCTTAACTTTTTTTAATAGTGTGTTTTTTATCCACTTTCTTTCATTGATAAGCTAACATAATGTTGTTAGCAAAAATTTATCCAGCCAACGTTTAATGTCTTCATCATCTTCTGGTTTATCTCTAGTTTACCGCCACTGTACTGAAGAATTCCATGTAAGAACGGGCACACGCTTTAAAGTTGTTCCATCATGAAGTACATTTAGGTAGAGATGCTCGAGAGATCGAACGAAAGAGGCGATCGGGAACGGTGCTTTTCGGCCGGATGTTGTGTTATGGCCCGGATGCCTACAGATCTGCTCGCAGCAAACACAACACGAGGACGTAGATGGTGCCATGATGACTCGTCACACAGAGCCGGACGAGTTGTCCAGACTGGCCAGTGACGAATACAATCGAAAATATGTGTGGAACCAGCAATCCGCTCCTGCCACTAAAAAATCCCACTCATGGTTTATGCATAGAGACGAGTTCTTGTTTCTGTGTGTACTGTTTCGCCTCTTTTTTTCTATTACGTAACTCTTTGGCTAGTCCCAAAACTATTGAAATTGGCTTAGAGGGTTCGTTGGAGTTTCGTATGACTTTGTAGAATGCGGAAGGCTACGATCTGCTTAGAAGAGAACTAGTTTTTCCGGTTTTCTTGGTATTTATTGTATTAGATGCTTGTCTTCGAATTGCCAGTGCTATCGACAGGTCAATTAATCAAAGTCAAGTCTGTTAAAGTTTAGACACAGCAGATAAATAAATCAGTAGCTAATGTTCGTATCTTTACAAGTATCAAATCATTTGGATCTAAACTGATATGTTTTAGTTCAGTGTATGCCTCAAATCAATTTCTGGACTTAAGAACAGAATCTTTAAGAGGTTTTATGACGTGAGACGTCATCTGTTTCCTAAACGAGTTCCTCTAAAGGTGGATCGAAGTGCTTCAAAGTAATGTTCTCAATATTTATTAATAATTTTAACGCAAAGCACATGAAATTCTTTGTAAAAGGTAAGGTTCTACATAGTTCCCAGTATTTCTGGTCAGCGGGCATCTGGATCGGGTGTTGGGCTCAGACAACTTAGCACTTTAGGAGCAATAAGGTTGGAAGGGCGCAGTGGGTAGAAGAGAAGCTTGTCGAACTCTGCCGAAGTGGACATGGAAGCCATAGACTTTGTGAGCTAACAGAAACAAAGCACTTAATCTCATTGATATGTCGCCTCAAAATAAATTTTCGTATCTAGTCCGAGTTTAACTAGCCGTGCCACCCATACGCTAATTGGACATGCATCGAGTTCTGTCGTGACCAAGTTGTTCAAGATGAAAGAGATCTACGGAACAGTATTTTTTCCGCGCTTTTTACCACTTCTCATTAGTATCTGCTTTATTTGTTACATCGTTAAAACCACTGTGTGGCACAGTATTATATTCGCTGCCGATCTTTGCAAACTGAGACCCAGCGGTAGTGATCGCCTAATCCTTTCGCGAAGAAGCTGGTTTTTCATCTAGCTGCCGCTAATTTCTCGATCAACAGAGTATTCCAAAGTTCAGTGCCTCATAGATCTGTGTGGGAGACCTTCCATATCAATGCAATTATGCAGTACCCTATTAGAACTAACGTGTTTAGGATTAAAGTTTTTACCAACGTAACTTATGCTTCCAACATAAAACTGGCATGTGCAAACACAAACGATACGTTGACAAGTGTCGTCTTGTCTTAGTGAAATCCAGCATGGTCATTTGCTTCGGCATTAGATGGGTGTCAGTCTTGAACCAACATCTTCGTAGAATAGGAGAACTTGTATCTTGTAGGCATAGATCTATGTGTTTCTAATGGTTCTATTGGACTAGCGGAATTTAATGTGACCTGAGATATCTTAATTTAAATTTGAGATCGGCAAATATCTTCTCATCTACAGAGGTCACGCCATCAGGTAAGTGTTAAAGATCGTAACTATGGAAGAACAACATATCTCGTCTTCTCTTTGTCTCATTCATTTTACCAGATTCTCGTTCTTCAGTTCCTTCTATTTATGATTTTGCTGTCGATGTAGCGAGTCATTCGGCCGTACAGCGATCAAAACAGAAATCAGCATTACAGATAGAATTGCCGAGCTGCTGGCCAAAGCATCATCGTTGTCGCTAGACCCACCTCGTCCGGTATGTCCACTCGGAGTCGTGTGGCAATTTTTCTGATCGAATTTTCAATCGAATCGTGTTTGGCGATCTTTTTTCCGATCTGACTACTGCACTAACGCGGCTGTAAATTTATATACAAATGCTTTCATCCCTATGCTCATTCACACTCTCCATGCCTTAATCGCTCTTATTTTCTCTCTCTTCCTTTGTTAATCTCTCTCTTTCTCTGTCTGTCTTCACTATACCAAATCTATTCTTCCAACACGAAGCACCAATCTTTCCATGGCCCATCGATACCAGTAGTTAAGTGTTCGTCGTTCTTCAATGCCTTCTGTCCACGTGATGACAGTATTGTCCTTAAACATGCCTATTTCGATTTTGTACTGTTCCAGTTACTTTAAGACTTCGATATAGTGGTTCTATCAAGGTAAGCAGTGCTTCTGTCGCTCTAACGACAATCTAATTCTGCAGTATTCGCTCCTTATTCTTACTGATATGACCCGCCACCTCTTATTATGCAAAGCCCCCTTCATCCGTTCGATTCGTCGTCCTGTATCCACCATCCATGAAGGTCCTCGTATTTGCGCGTAAATTTGCCTGCTGCTATATAATTTTGGTCTCCATTATGGATATCTTCAAGTGCTGTTCGAATCCAATCTGCCTGGAGTACAAGTATAGTTCTCCTAGAGCGTTCCCGAATCTTCACCACTGGCAGTCACCGGCCATTGCGATTGGATGGTAACCTTCCGAGACATGTCTGGCAGCAGTTATTTTTTTAAAAGGACGGATGGGTGATCAACCTGCGCAGGGATGAAATCAGTAAGCAAATGCGTACTGCACGTTTCTCTAACCTTTGCGCTTCCCACGTCCTCATCCGTGTACTAAATTGAAGAAAAGACACATTTTTTTTAAAAAATTCTACTCTCTATTTTTCTATGATTTTACTCGTGATCTCTTCAGTTGCTTCCCTGTAATCAGGTATCCGTATTTCAGAGGATATATGTCCATATTTTAGAGGCCTCCTTAAAATGCTATAAATGACCTAACTATCTAACTCATTCCTATCTTAGTCAATCAGTAAGTCAATTAATCTTATTTCTAGTTACAAATTGTTACCCACAGAGAGTAAACGGTGTCTGGGTTTGTAAACCTTCAGAGTTTCTGATTCTACAAACATCGTTATCTTATTTGAACTTAATCCAGTCAACTACTGCAGAACACTTTGGAGTGAGAAGTGCTCGAGCTAGTATCGCAGCCAAATCAAGTTCTACGATACAACATTTAATTTGTTCAAAGGCCTCTTTCAATGGTAAACAACACCTCTGTCGCTGCATGTCATAATTTTTCACGTCTAGTCTTAGAATCGATTTTCTATATTCTGCAACAGTATTGGTTTGGCTATTTTTTCTAAAGTCAGGAATTACAGTCTCATTGTCCTCGCGTAAGAGTCATAGTGAGAAGGTAGAAATCCTACCTGTGATTCACAAAGGCCGGCGAATACCCGCGATGAAGAAAGTTTGAACACCTCAGTGTCACTAGCTCGGTAATCTAATGAAGAACACAAGGTGTAAGAGAATTCTAACGTTATGTAAAGATAGACTGTTTAGAAACTTAAAAACCTAGTAAATATTTCTGTTCAAGAGATGGATCTGATTTCAAATATTTGTATGGTCGGTATAGTGTAAACAGAAGACGAAGACACGTATCGTTGGGGTTCTATTACTCTTTCTATTCGCTTCGCTGTCTTCAATCTGCTATCCATTCTGTTCTCATTGAAAAGACGTATTGGCCAATTTTCATCCAATCGCACCCTCCAAGGAGGCCCCCTTTTATCGGCCGTATCCGTCGCCGATTACGATGATCTGATTCAGTCGTTTAATATCAAGGTTTCTGTCCTACACGAAAACCGCTCCTCTTCCTGGCGATTAGTGTTTGTATTGACATTCTAAATGTCTCAACTCTAACTTAGCCTCTTGAAGGAGAGACTTTTATAAATTTTTGTATAAAATCACTCTTCATGTTATTCCAATCACGATTTCAATTGTTGATTTGGCAATTGTTAAATTTCGTAACTTCTTCCAATTATGACGCTTCCTGACCACTTGCAGGCTACTTTGCTTTTTGTTTTAGACTAGCATCTGACCAATTGCAGGCTACCTTGCTTTTGCTTTTTGGACTAGCATCTGACCGATAGCAGGCTACTTTGCTTTTTGTTTTTTGGGCTTGCATCTGACCAATTGCAGGCTACTTTGCTTTTGTTTTTGGACTAGCTCTGACCAATTGCAGACTACTTTGCTTTTGTTTTTGGACTAGCTCTGACCAATTGCAGACTACTTTGCTTTTGTTTTTGGACTAGCATCTGACCAATTGCAGGCTACTTTGCTTTTGTTTTTGGACTTGCATCTGACCAATTGCAGGCTACTTTGCTTTTGTTTTTGGACTTGCATCTGACCAATTGCAGGCTACTTTGCTTTTGTTTTTGGACTTGCATCTGACCAATTGCAGGCTACTTTGCTTTTTGTTTTTTGGACTTGCATCTGACCAATAGCAGGCTACTTTGCTTTTGTTTTTGGACTAGCATCTGACCGATAGCAGGCTACTTTGCTTTTGTTTTTGGGCTTGCATCTGACCAATTGCAGGCTACTTTGCTTTTGTTTTTGGACTTGCATCTGACCAATTGCAGGCTACTTTGCTTTTGTTTTTGGACTTGCATCTGACCAATTGCAGGCTACTTTGCTTTTGTTTTTTGGACTTGCATCTGACCAATTGCAGGCTACTTTGCTTTTGTTTTTTTGGCTATTAATACTATTTTACAGCAGTTATTTTAAAAAAAGGTTTAGATTTTGACATGTTCGTTGTCATACTTTAACAAATATGAAGAAAAAGTTTGGAAGCCAAAGTATTCAGAAGTCACTTGAAAACCGTAACTGAGAAATAATTAGTAAAAAGAGAAACCAAAAAAGTTTTGAAGACAACCAAATATTCCGGATTCGACTATTTCTTCAACATTCATTTTACTCCACCCCCACACGAGATTTTTGTGCTGATCCTAGCACTTCTTTCATTCGAATCGTTTCGTCTCATCCATCACCTATGGACGTTTTTCGGATTTCTGTGCGAATTTGGCAATTGCTTGAGGCTTTTGTTCTTCTTCATTGGTGTTGCTGAATGCTAATCGAGTGTAGATTCTTCCTTGAGTTCTGGAATAACCGTGCTATGGCTTTCCGAGTTCTTCACCAAATGTGGTCGCCAATCTTTGTGTTGAGCGGTACCCGCAACAACATTCGATTGTTTAAATTGTAGAAACATTCATTGGAAATATTCTCTCACGATGATGCAGATATATTTGCAAAACTCGGACCGCAGGCCCACTTTGGACTCTCGATTACCCTTTCCGGCGGCCCACATCTCACCCACAGAACCAATGAGGCCCTTGCTTCTCCTTTCGCGCAACCACATTATTCTCTCACATTTTGCTGGTTTTTTAATACCAATTTTATAGGGACGAGAAACTCTAGCAGAGCCATACTTTGTAGATTTTTTGCCGTTTTTTTCTTTGTGGAGAATTTGACCATGTGTGTGAAGGTCATTCAAATATGTTTCATCGGCTTCTCTGAATAAAATGCACGACTCCATTTCCTCGATTATTCTTTAGACAGCAAGATCCTAGCGACGAAGTAGATATAAGTTTCGCATATTTTTTGAGCGAAACTCTCAAAGTCCTTAACCACTATCGCGTGAGAAAGTTTAGTTCGAACTTTACAACTGCGCAAAAAATCTGGTATGCGTCAGGTTTGAGAGCTAATAAAATCAAAGACTATTAGGCTATCAGTTAGTGATAAGGGTGGAGAGTTTGTAGTAATTCCTCGCCAGTTAGATGTCGATATAACGGAAAAACATCTTGAAGACGCATTTCTTTATCGCGCATCAACTGAAAAGGAATTCAGAAGTCAAAATCGAAAAACTGAGCAACGAATGGGTCAAAATGGCAAACGCAGCAGGTTTAAAACCAGCAGACATTTCGCATCTTAAGATCGAAGTGCCGACACGTCCGGTATTATAGTTACCTATCAAAACCCATAAGTTAATATCCACTGATGATCTGGCGTCTACCGACCCTTCCACCTTTAAAGTTAGACCCATCATCAGTCGTGTAGAAGGGCCTAGGGATAGAATTGCTTGGTTTATAAATCTAATTCTCAACCAAAATACTGTCCAGTGGTAAAATCCTTGTTGGTTAATGACAACTTCTGAAAAACTGTCTTTTTATAAAGAGATCATCAAAATCACTTCTGACTGAAACTAACAAACTAAACGACTCAAAAAGACCGACTTTCGATAAACCTCGGCATAAATAGTACATATTTATTTATGAATGGGACTCGTAACAGCACGGCTCTTAGGAAGGCGAAATCGCCGAAACGTCAGCCATCGACAACACCAACAGCTTCGGCAACAACAACAACAACAACAACAACAACAACAACGACAACGAAGACCTATACCAATCTCGCATCGGCTCAAAAAGATGAGTTTATAAAATCGTATAAATAAATATAACAAAGGTAAAGCTCAAAATCTGAACGTCGACGTCATTTTCGATGGCTGCTACGGTTTTTTCTCATCAAATTAGGCCGTTAAATTTCGCGTTAGAGCTTTGTTCACACTATTATTTAGAAAGGCCGCCATTCATTCTAACGTTTCTAAGTTAATCCTTCCAGACAAGCCTGGCATCAAATAAATACGCGACCCTGTAGTGATGGGATGAATGGGCGCCAGTGGCGCAGCATCGAGCCAATGGTCCTTCTTATACTTCAGAGCATGCGTTGTGTGTGGCTTTAATTCACTCATAGCGCTTCTTATGCTAGCTCACCTCAAGTGTCGGCCCACTGAAAGCAGCTCAGCGATGTGAAATTCGCAACACAAACATCGCTCGCTGATGGAAAACGCCCATTTAGTACTCATTAACCCTTCATTATCCCATTTGAATCCATCAATTCACAACTCAAGCGCTATTTCACAAGAATATATATCCTCAACAATATTTTTATGCTATAATATATTTTATGTTGTTTAAAGATTGTGGACATTTTTTAAAACTTGTTACTTGTTACTGACCCATAATTGATCAGGGCATCACTTATTGGGCGGCTCCTAGCATCACTTCGATTTGATTCGCTTCCTCACATCCATCATCCACTAGTTTCTTAGGACCTTTCGTGTGAGTTTGGTTGCTACTTGATTATACTTATGAATTACGCTTGTTTTCTTCCTCATAAATTACCTTAAATGCTTTTTGAGTAGATTTTTCTTGAAATCCTGAGGTAGCCATGTTAAATCTTTCCTAGATCTTCACCACAGACGGTCGCTAGCCCTTTCGGCTGGAAGAAACTACTTTCAGCCAACTGTGATGCCAATTACCCGATCACCTAGAGACAGAAGCCTTGGTGGGCATAGGGACAGGTTTGAACAAGAAGCCTTACACATCCTGTCTAGTCCGAAACAATACCTCATCACTATGAAGTACAATCTAAAAAATATATCAGGCAGATTTGAAGAAAGAGAACTTAGTGGCCATAGTTTCTCCGATTATTCTGGAGTGACAATGTATCATTACTTGTTTGTAGATGCACAAGAGTGATTTATGATGCAGTCAAGGTCAATCTTACAATGCCTCTGTCGAATCAAAAATTAGTAAAGGACAGCTGGAGTTAATAAACCAAATGCCCGTACCTGAAGAATCTCTTACGCCTCACTCTGCCGTTCTATTAAGCTTTAAACTGTCGATATGGTACATAAAATAGGGACAATTTTCTGTTTTTAAAACTATTTCTTCTATCTCTCGAGTCCTAACAACCGTTTGCTTACAGTGAGCTTTGCTGGTGTTCTCTGCTGTTCGTTGGTCATTTCTTCTTCCGGAATAATCTCGTCGAGATATGAGTTGATGCCTAGCCTTCTTTGCCCTAGATCATTTCTCAGTGATTACCGGAGTGAAGACTATCACTTGCTATGAGTTCTGGTTAGAATGTTTAACCTTCGAGCACAAACATTGAGAAAGACACCGATCAACATCGATACAAACACTGGCGGAATTTCATACAATCAACATACATTTGTCTTCATTACGACTATCTTTTTCTGTCGTTGACTACTTGAAAATTTGCCTTTTCACATGCGTGATAAAGCAACTCGTACACTTTTTTCTGTACTTGCGACAGCGAATAGCATGTTTGCATGTAAATGAATATGTCTGCATATACATACGTACTACTTTGTGTATGTTTTTTGTGTTTATGTGCATACGCATATAATCCTTGTGTGTGTGTATGTGGGTGTGTGTGGGTGTGTGCGTGAGGTGTGTGTGTGTGTGTGTGTGTGTGTGTGTGCGTGTGTGTGCGTGCGTGTGTGTGTGTGTGTGTGTGTGTGTGTGCGATGTGTGTGTGCTCGATGCTGCTAATCCGCGTGTATGTGTGCACATATTTGTGAATTAACAGGATTAGATGTTGCATTTTTTGCATATATAATTTAGTGTCGTTCTAGAGGACCGAACCAGAAAGTAAATTTTGTGGACGGTGTGTCATTTCTCTGCGCACTTCGGCAATTTCTGTATGACTGCTGTTAGCCGTTCTTAAGTGGAATGTAGTACTATATGTTAGTTATGTATGTATATATACAATGGATAAATAAAAAGATAAAGCTCTTGGCGTTGATCAATCCCTGAGGAATGCATCATGCATCCGACTTCATTAAGCATCGTTGGAGGCGATTGAATGCATATCTGGACTATACAAATTGGCTTACCGATGCAGCGAACCAGTGCTGCTATTCCCCGAAGAGGTAGAGAGGGCTTGGTGGGTCTGGCGCGCGGATCGACATGTTGTATTGCAGGATGACTCCGGGTACTGCGCTACACGCGACATTTATATTTATATATATATATATATATATATATATATATATGATAATGTATGACTACAGTATGATTAATATATATCGGCTATATATGTGCATATTCTTTTTATACGACCCGTTTCCATATCTTCTGTGCAGATCCCAGTACTTCTCACATTTGATTTGTTTCCTCGCATCCTTCGCTAAGATCTTCCAACCTTTAACGTCTGGCTTAGGCTGCTTCTTGCGGATTTTAATTTCATCCTTAATGTCGCATAATGCTGGTCGAGTCCGATTCTCACTGGAGTCCTAGGACAGCTGGCCAATGAAGCTCCCATTTGGATGGCAGAGAGCGATTTTCTTCTCGGACAAGTCCGATGTCAATTGCCCGAGCCCGCAGGGGATGAGAGGCTTGATGGATCTAGAGCGGCATTGAACCAAACAACACCGTGTTCGTGATGACCGCCGTCACTACCACTGTACTATCTGCCCCACTATATGCATATGATACATATTTGTATTTATGGAGTTTTACAGATTAAGATAAGGTTTTGTTGGTGTACACATAGCTCACTATGAAACAAATCCATCTTCATACATCGATATGCATATGTATTCGGTTTGAATAAAAAATGGGCCAAGCGGTACAAATAGTCTTTTCACTGTATGAAATATGGACTGGCTGTTTATAAATATCATGGCTTATTCTCATTCAATAACTCTCTTTCGTTGAGATTCAGCAACAGACAAATGAATTTTAGCAGTTGGAGGCCAGCGCCTAAATCCATGCTGGTACGACGGCATCTTATTGACGAGGCACTCGCTATGAGTTCGCAACAACTCATGCCGGTCCATTTGAAGTCGCAAATATGAGGATTATGTCACCATTGTTACTCCGCATTTTTTCAGGACACCATTTTTATGACGTGGTCGCTTATGTGGAGTTTTTGACCTTTTTTTAGTAAGAACTAATGAAGGGATGGTGAAGTTCGTACTGCAGATGGAGTAATCAGATAATGAAGAGAAATGTTGGTCGGATAGTCGTTGTTGTGTTGGGATCGCAAGAGTTTGCGTCAAAATATTGAGTACTACAGTAGTCAGGTCACGGTAGGGCTAGTCTGCGATTGACATGCCTGTGTTGGGACCAAGTTCTGGAATACTTAGATTTTTTAGTTGTGCTTCAGAAGATTCTGGTGAGGCTTGATTGCATCATCTTCTCGCTACGATATATTTAAGGAAGCAGTTAATAGGATGACCGCGATATTGGGCTCCTTTATTGTTAGCAAATTGTTAGTTCAAAATCTCAACATTTTAAACTTAGATATTTTGAAGTAGCCGAAAGACTTAACTTTTAATCACTTCATAAACCTAGTGATATGAATTTTTCTTTCTCAAAATCACCTTATTTCCTTCATGTCATCAGTTCTCTATTTTTCCCCCTGACGTTTAAAAAGCTTATTGCACTTTCCTTCTCATTACGTTAAGCACATTAAGGGAGGATTAGGAACTCCGCTTATTACTGTGATCCAATAGCTGGATTTTGACTTGGCGATGCGAGCGTAACCACGAAATCGGTCATTCAGCGGTCAGGCAGATTTTTTGTTATTCGTGAACAAAAGACCGAGGTGACGGCTAAGGTCAGAGAAGTGGCACAACTCCACTTTGAAATCGCATTTATCGGCTACCTCACAGTCACGGAGAACACATAATGCATCAGGATAGTGTTTACATTTCGTCATTCTCCATGGATAAATCGTGCTGCTGTCAAGAAAAGCCGTGACAGCGGACGCTTAGAGCGAGACATTGTACAAAGCTGGCAAGAAAAAAAGAACCCATTCATTCATTTCCTGTGCGAAACAATTTACATTCTTCAAAAGTTGCTGTTGCAATTTCATCACGTATGAAAAGGAACACGAGCGAGAACACGTGTGAGATTTGGTAGAAATCTCAGCGCCAAAACTCGTCCATCGCCCACTGCTGTGATTTGGCAAGTCATACGAATTGTCGTAGACTGAGTTAGCATCGGAACATCGAACTTCCCAGAAGAGCATTCCAATTAAAATCATGTAGTTTTGTTAGCAAACTAAGTATTTAGGGCGATTATTATCACGGAGGCATACTAAGATCACTAATCCGAAGTAAGCGCCAATCAAACTAACGCTGGGATTTCGAAATGGCCTTAATTTTTAAGGAATATGTTCTACTCAGTGCTCATGAAAGTTTCGTCTCACTAGATGCATTCGTATTAATCTCAGTGCCAATAGTGAGTGTGGTGGGATTAGTCACAACCGTCACAGCGGCCACAAAGGTTTCTGCTTTTTGGATGAATTCTCTGAAGACCTGGGAACGTCGTCGCACGGTAGTTTCAAGATTTCGGTAATGCGGAAAACCACGTTCAACGAGGTATTCAAATCTCACTAAGAAAATTTGTGAAATGGTATGGTTTATTGCCATTACTGCAGTGAGAATATGCTTGAGGCCGAACTGTAATGTGCCGGCACAGCCATGCGTAATAAGGAGTTTGGAATTTCCATGCAGAAATCTGCCTAGGAATATAGCAATGCCCTCATTTCCTCCTTTCTGGTGGAAAACTGGTCCATCCACCCATCTCTCTAATCCATAAATATTGACGTCTACCTGCAGTAACGACTTGGCTGGATCTTGGGAAAGTACAACCACGGTTATCGTCCAAGTGAAGAAAATTTTATGTGATTAGCAGAATACAGTCCAATCGCAACTGTAGTAGGGTTCCAAATATTCTTCGCAATGATTGACCACTAAAGTACTCAAGTATTAATCATAAATTCTACTCTGTCAGAAATACAGCGTAATAAGCGATTTTCAAAAAAAATCTTCCTGGAACGCTCTTTCATCGGCACCCTTTATGGCACTGTTGCGAGCATTAGTGACGCTCTGTTGGGTGCGCCACCGAAGTCGCTGATTCGGGATTGTTAACCTCGTTCGGCTCAATGATGGCCACACCTTGCGCCGAAACCGTGTGCATGTCACAAGTAGTGTCTTCGTCTCGAATAAGGCTCTAATCCATTCGAGAGCACTCGCGTATCTCTCCTCTATATTATCTTTCGATCTTCCACTAGAAACATTAACAGATCCATTAAATGTGGGAAATCAAACCCTGCATATAATCTATCTTCAGTCGTCGCACATTTTCCTTTTTCTGAAAAAACGTTATAGGTCCACCCATTCCAGTGTTTTTGTCCGCTCTGGGTGCATTGTACAACGGTGAGTTTATCCACCTGTGTAGCAGGGGTGACCATAACTACAGAAATGGTTTGACCGCCTGTGACAAACACCGTAGGAAGAGGAATCGTTTAACCAATGTTCAACTTTTTCTGGAAGTCAAAAGAATTGTTAGAACACGGCAACCAAATAGCTAACTAAGGATTTTGGCACGTTTGAATACCTTCCTGGTTTTGTAATTTGTGCTATTTTTTCGATATTATATCAGTAAAAAGCCACAAATTTTACAATCCTACTGCCTCTTACTGTATATAGAGTTCATACAACGTTATGAACCTTTTATGCTCCATTGAAAACCTTAGCATTAAATATGGTGGAAGACTTGTACCGTAGTAATTAGAAGTGTACTGCAAAATGCACGGTCGCTAGATCAATCTAGCCTTCTTGAACAAATCAAGTCCTCTATTCCTCTGGTTTTGAAAAATTGGTGCCAAACTTGTCTGGGAGGATAGAAACATTGACATCATACATCGATAGACCTCCGAAAGTCATTGTATAGATTAAATGTGCACCGCTGCGATGCTATGAAGGGAGTCCAGTGTGTGGCATAATCCTAATACGAGCTAGCCAATGACTACCGCTCTATTCATTTTATCCTTTAAGATATCTGCGGCCGTTCGCTAGTGTTGATTTAGTTGCATGAAAAAACGATGTCTATCCTTGATTGCTGTCTATCTGCACACCAATCACATCTCATGTTATGTCTTTCGTAATGTGGACGGGTTCTGACGTTGACATTGTTCAATAGTAGTAAAAGGTTTTTGCCTAATGGTACTTTCGAGTCAAACGATATTGGAAAGACATAAGGAAAAGTTCTATGATGTACAGGAATGATTTTATCAACGCTGAACGCTTTAGTTCTTTACCACCTTCTCATTGAATTCGATTTATGATTACCTAACTTTTTACTGAATTGCATGGTGTTTGTGCGTTTACAATTCTTTCAACGGTATCCCAGTATTACTAACTAGTCAAGGTATAAAAAATTAGAGAAGGTTCAAAAGTGGTCTATTGTTATTTGTTGTTAATCGTTTGTTATAAAACATTGTAATGAATATCATAATGTAACAACAGTGTAACAATATTAATAAAATAAAGGGCAAAGCTCTCGGTGATGACCAATCCCTGAGGGATGCGCTATGCATTCGACTTCATTAAGCATCGTTGGTGGTGATTGAATGCATATCTGCCCTTTACAATGACGGTTGCCTACCGATGTATCGAGCCAGTGCTGCTATCCTCCAAGACAAGTTTGGTAACAATTTTCCGACCCCGGAGGGATGGAAGACTTGGTGAGCCACGGACGCATGGATCGATCCCATGTGTTTGTGTCGCAGGGCGCCTTCGAGCACTATGCTACACGCGCTCTTTGGAGATAATATTTGTAATAAACAATAATATAATGCTGCGGTAGTGGTATAGTATTATTATAATACCAACTTATTTATACGACCATTTATTTATTTACTTACTATTATTGCTTAATATTGAAGTAGTCCTCCCAACGGTTAACCGCCACGTCGTAGCTGGGGGGAGGGGGTTGTTTCCTGGGTGTTGGACTGCGATGTACAGCAGGCGATGCGTTCCACTGATAGGGTGTCCCGAGCTGAAAATGAGTCCAGCTTTTATCAGGAAGCCTAGCTAAGAGTAAACCAATACCAGGATCGACCACCGTCCTGGTATCAAAGTCGCATGGTGGCAAATCTCCCTCTGATCCACAAGGGCTGCGACTGCCTGTGGTGGTGAAGACCTGGGGGCAGACTTTGGCCAGGCTGACCTCGGGATTCCAGTAAACCACAGTGGCTTAACCAGCAAATCTCCGAAAAATGGTGATTATGCTGGGGCCAGCACAACCAGTGAGGACAGGCCGTTCAAGTAGGTATCAAGTATTGAAATAGTCTAACCATAATTCGACACCACATTCTTGGTGCACCTATTTCATTTTCGATAATCAAGTCTGTGATTGGCTCGAAAAAACTCCAATCGAAGTGTGCTGTCTGCTAATGGGTAACAAAACAGGTGTTAAGCGTTCATGACCTGGACTCGGATCGAGATTGTGACCACGTGAGTGCAAATACCGCTTAGTCCACTACGGCACACAAAACTTCCCTTGATTCCATATAGCTAGCTTTCAAATAAAGAAGCTCTTGAGGAAAACTAAGCTGCTTAAAGAATCAGCGGTGACGTATCGTCGTCTAAGAGAGTCCTGATGAAAGAATCTTTGGCGCAGATGATGATCTTTTTTCTAATCCACTCACTTCTACACGACTCTCTGGACGGCGAATGGCCATTGAAATCTTCTACGAAACGTTTTGAGCGAAGACATTTTCTTGTTCCTCTTTTTCTGCTGTAAGACCTTTATTGATCGATATATCGGGTTCGATCCCCACCGCAGACACCTGCGGTCCGGAGTTTTGCAAATATGTCAACATCATTATGGTTAGATCCTTGGATAATTTTTTCATTTTTCAGATCAGTAGAGACATTTGTCTGAAAAATTTACTAGTTCTGATTGCTTTGTAAATTTTAATTACTAGGATATTTGCTGTTGATTTTTACATATTCTTTCTGTCAAACCAAAAATTCCACGTTCTACAATTCTGTGGAGATCCATAAAGAAGACAGATCTAAGGACACGTTCAATTATTATATTTAATTATTCAATTAACGTATAATTCAAACAATAATCAATCACCTAACTAGTCGAATGGGTGGTGTGATCCTTGAATACTTAGATACTTGTATAGCCCATCTTCACTGGTCATGCGGGCCCCCAGCATAATTTCCATGTTTTTCGGAGGTTTGCTGGTTTAGCCATTGTGGTTCCCTGGAGTCGCGAGGTCAGCCAGGGCCAAAGGTCTTCGTCACCACCACAGGCAGCCGCCGTCTTTGTGCATCAGGGAGAGATCTGCCACCATGCGAAAGTTTGATACCAGGACGGTGGTGGATCCTGGTATTGGTTTACGCTTAGCTGGAGTTCATGATGGAAACGCCAAACTCTTTCTCAATTTGGAGACCGTGCCGGGAGGATGAATAACCCCGCTGAACATCGTAGTCCGACTCCTAGGAACACCGCCCAGCCATGATGAGGCGATAAACCATTGCGAAGACGGATCCCATTAGAGCTATATTTATTTGGCTGGACACTAAGCCTATGGGGGCCATCTTTCCTTGTCTAATCTAAGCCTAGTAGGTTCGACGAACTATTCTCTGCAAATGCTTTTTTTCAATTGATTATTTGGCGAAACGAATATATATTTGTTCTTTTTTCTTCAGTTTACGTTGTCCGCTGATTTCATGTCAGTTCTTACATCCAGAGTTCTTAGTTTTATTGGTGTTGCCGACTATTTCAAAGTTACATTACACTCTTCCGCATGGATTGCGACAAATCCATAAATTTGATAAGTGGCAGTTCTCATCTTCCTGGTTTTTCTAGGGGTGAAAGCAGTGGTTCCATCCCACTTAATTTAAGATTAACTTTTGGGAAATTCGCCTTAAATCTAGGTGTAAAATATACTGGAATGTTAAAAATCATGAATATCGAAAGAATTCGAAAGCCATTGGGAAAGTGGAGAGGAAAAAAGAGGCGAATGGCAACATGGCAGTATGTTTTTTCTTTTTTGGGTGAGTACATCTAGCATTTTGAGTTGAATTGAATAAAACCTTTTAGGACTTAAAGAAGAAGAGAGTTCGTAAGAAAAACGACTGGTTCGTCAACTGGATAAGTTGTCTATGAGAGGGTTTCTTAAGATATCAGACCATAACACCTCAACAAATACAACACAAAAATAGCGACTGACGTCCTCTACATCATCGCCATAATCTTGATTATTTTTCCCTATGCTTCGTACAAACATCGTGCTAACTCTACTTCTTCGCAGTTCTTCTTCATCCAATCGGTTTCACTCCGGTCACTTATTTTTTTTGTCTGATTTCAAGATAGAAGGGTATTTATTGAGCAGTGGCTTCACTACTTCCACTTTCACACTTACTCGCTGGTTCAATGCCATTCCCCCGGTCTCGCTAAGTTTTCGATACCACTAAGTTCGGTATATCGGTAACAGATTTGTCTGGGAGAATATATCACTTAATTGCTACATTGATAACCTACTTCAAGTCATGATATATGTTAAATATGCATTGGATCACCTCTGCCATGCTTAACTGTGCCTGCCGCACAGCATGTTTTGGCGATACAGTCATTTTCAGAATCGCATCGATTTTAAACGATTGTTCACAACACAGTTCATGTTTCAGCGACTTGGTGCTCTTCAGAATTTCAGAATTGGATCGAAGGAGTTGAGTTGAGTGGAACACCGCATGAATCTGCTTCTGTTTCTTCCTGCTGGATGATAGTACCACTAATATGGGTGATATTTCGATGAAGAATCAGGAACATCCGGGTTTTCCGGCGGTTCCACAACGCATCAATGATGACGAAATCTTTTTTTCTTCATCATTTACCAGCAACGACGTCCAGAACGAGCTCATGAAACGCATAAACTCGTCCATTCGTCGACTCGTTGTAAACACTCTGATGATGATTGAATACATGACATAATAGCAGCGTGAAATAGTCTAAAGAATGTGATCGTCAGCAGGTACCTTGATTATAGCTCCATCTACGCCGCCAGACAGCTTTCACCATCCCATTCATCTAAGCCTTATAGACATCCATCCTTCTGTTGAAACATCGTCATTTCTTTCAATATTCGACTTCCTGTTTGATTCCTAGTCATTTTGCATGGGATAGTCTTCGTTCCATCATAATGATTAGCGTTTAAAAAACTGTTACATGTATATATTCACTTTACAACTAAATTCACTATTGCTGCTAATTCTTTATTTAAAACATAGAGGTCTAAGCTGGTTATTCGACAACAGCTGATAATTTCTCACTAGCAAGAGCACTTGAGGGGTGGAGAACTTTACAGACTTCAGAATGATGGAATTCTCTGTACTTTATACGTGCTTTATATGTGTTACATTATGTAATTTGTTCTGTCGCTCAAAGCGTACATGTAGTTTCTCTAAGATCTTCTTCCATTTTTTAAACTCCTTTAGGTTTGGAATTTACGAGAAACTGAAGAGAACGTTTAAATTTTGAACTCTGCAACCCAAATCGGTCAGTCACAAGCAACTTCGATACATTGAGGACAATATCGTGTCCCGCTGGATGAAAAACTTCCTCCTTATTCGCTCTTTCGTAAAAGCATAAAGGCTAAAGCTCTCGGCGTTGATCAATCCCCTGAGGGATGCGCCAGCCATATACATTCGACTTCATTAAGCATCGTTGAAAGCGATTGAATGCATATCTGTCCTTTACGATGACTCGCGATGGCCTACTCATATACCGTGCCAGCACTGCTATCGTCCCAGACAAGTCTGGTAGCAATTCAGCGACCTCGGAGGGATGAAAGACTTCGTGAGCGTGCGGCGCGAGGATCGATCCTGTGTGTCTTGCAGAGCGACTTCGACCACTGCACAACACGCGCCCTTTCATAATGCTTAGAAAATCAGTGTTCGACAGCAACAATACTGATATATAAAATAAAAACTACGTGTGTCATAAGGACAAAAATCCTCCAAGATTTCTAGTTCAGTTAATAAAGTTCATTAGGAATTTATACGTGCCAGTTTAAGTTTAAAATGAGCCATTATTTTCGCTATAAATGCATTGTGTTCAATGCATTCCGGCTACTATGCTTCACATGACATCTAATGTATCATGGAGCATTTTTAGCCACAGGATGCACAACGAGAAAATTGAAATATTGCCATGATTAATCTGAGATTCGATCAATTCCAGATAGAGTTAGTAGCGGTCTGGTCATCTTTTTCTCTGCCAAACAGGACAAACCAACTCGGTGCTACCTCAAAGCCTTTTTTCGCTGTCCTCGATGAATTGTGAAGCTTTTTGAGAGAAGTTCAGTTTATATTCCAAGAATTCTTACACCTCTTGCCTCAGTGTGATAGCAGTGAAGCTAATATTGATGCTAGATTCACTATTGTATGAGATTGATTTGTATATTGTAGTTTTTAAGCCCCATTTGTAACTAACTTTTTAAAAGTTCTAGTACCTTTGAGAACTGCAGCTCTTTTCTGCCATTTCTGGAACCGTGGATTGATAATTATTTCCAAAGGTTTACCGCCTCATCGTGGCTGAGAGGTGTGTTCCTGGGTGTCGGGCTGCGATGGACACGTTGACGTTTTTCGTGAACTTCGCTCAGAAACGGTTGTTTCGACGGTTTCGAGACACATTTGACGTTTTCCGCGAATTCCGCTCAGAATTCAGGTTTCATACTCTTAGCAGGGTCTCCCAAGTTGAGAAGGAGTTTGGCGTGCTCATAAGAAAGCCCAGCTTAGAGTAAACTGATACCAGGATCTACGACCGTCCTGGCATTAAACTAGTCGCATGGTGGCAAATCTCTCTCTGATCCACAAGGGCGGCTATTACCTGTGGTGGTAACGATCTGGGCAGACTTTAGCTGGGTTGACCTCGGCACTCTAGAGAGTCACAATGGCTAAACCAGCAGAACTCCGAAAAAACTGAGATTATGCAGAGTCCCACACAACCATTGAAGACGGGCTATCCAAGTATCCAAGTAGAAAGTTTTATCATCTCTATCACATGTATTAGTCCTTCGTCCTCCTTGGTCATCGACTAATTCTAACGCGTACAAGTAAAATTCCCATTCGACCCTGTGATGTGCCGAGGGTACGTTCTCAGTGATATCTAGCTACAGGAAGGACACTAAGAGTATCACACATTTTATTATTTGCTTGAGGCCTGTAATTTCTAGTCCATTTAGTGAGGAGAGCACCTATGCGTACCTCTCCAGGGACTGCACTGAAAGGTTCATTCTTAGTTCGGTTTTCGAACGAGCGTTCTGTGCTCCTCGGTTTGCGTTATACTGTTGATAGATTACATGGTGGCGTGTCACCACTACACCTTTCTACTATTAAGTATGAGTTGATGTATAGTCTCAAAGGGAACAAATTGTCCTCAATGTGCCATCAATAAAGGAACTCGATGCATCTACGAATACCCAAATCGGAGAATAAACAGCACTGGACGCTGACCTTGAACCATAGCGGTTGTAGAGAACCCGAATCCGCTGAAACGTTAGCCGGAATAAAAGATTTCCGCAACAACCTCGTCTAAGCTTATCGATACGACAAGGTAATGAAAGATCGGTTTCCAAAAATACTACGAAGTTGAAAACTGCTGGAGGCTTTCTAGATCATCAATAATCCGATACAATCAGCCGTCCTCCCGTTGTTGTTGTTGAGTCACTCGAGCTGGCGCCAGTAAATTTTCCCCTCGCCCTTATCGAGTATAACAGTAGCCTTTGATCTTCCTTGCTCAAGCGTCACTCTGAACATCATTTCATTCTTCTAAGGTCTTTGAGCACCAAGCCAGTAGTTGTTCTGTTGTGCACTTGCCATGTGCCTCCCTTGGTGTTCAGTCACCAACGGCTTTTGTCCAAACAGTGACAGCGTAGCTGTGTTTTAAGTCTACAATATTTAGTTCGATTTTGATTTCATTGCAAAATATAGGGTTTTACAGAACTCCATTCTACACAACTTCGTGAAGTCTAATATTCTTGCTTCTAATGAAAACCACTCGATTCAAAACATGATAGGAAATAAATTGAAAAGCTGTGCATCAGTTCAGAAGTGTCTCATCTTGGAGTCTGGAGCAAAATACAGTAGAAGAGTGAGACCGCGGTACGCAATGCCTCAATCCATTGAGTTTGTCATAGAATACACCCATTAGCATATCAAAATACTGGTGTTGAGATTGGCCATTTTATGGAAATCAAATTCTCTCTGGATGAGTTGTACAAAATTTCTGAATCCAAACTCTAATTGAGTAAACTATTCATCTATAGTGACAACTTGCTAAATTGCTGCTTTAAGTGAACGACTTTTTCATTACCGCTTCCGGAGATCTTGTGGCTCGCATCGAACCAGTAACGATGCCACTAAACTGAACTGGATCGTCGTTGACTCGGCGATTCGACGACATGAGGCCAGAAGATCACGTCGGAAGTTATAATTAACTGGCTGACATCACCGAAAAAGGATAAAAGATAAAGCTGTCGGCGCTGGTCACTTCCTGAGGGGTGCGGTGTGCCTTCGACTTCATTATGCATCGTTTGGAGGTGAATGAATGCATAACTGGCCTTACTCGCGGTGGCCTACCGATATGTTGAGCCAGTGCCGCTATCCTCCAAGACAAATGTGGTACCAGTTTGCCCACGCCGGAGGGATGAAGGGCTTGGTTAGCCTTGGGTGCGGAGATCGATCCCATGTGTATTGCAGGGCGCCTCCGACCACTGCGCCACACGCTCCCTTTCATATCAACGAATCTCGTTGAAATTGGTAGGGGCGGAAAACAAAGATTGTGGAAAACGTTTTATAATTTTGCAAAAGACATGCTCAATGTGAAGTAAATGAATTTGTTAACAACCTACTCCAATTATTGTTGTATTTATTGGTTAAAATTCTTATACCGTGACGAGAAAACAGCTTAAATCTTTGTCTGAGTTCTGATTAATGAAGCTCATAATTCTAAGCGTGCAATCTTCATTTTTTGCTCTCGCTGCCATCATAGTCAAAGAGTTCGCTCACTTTTGAGCACGACCAAGTTTGTTCTGTATTTGCTCTGATGCCAGTGGAAGTGTAAAATTCATCGCGATTTTTAGCTCTCATTGATCTTGTTGTCATCACTTTCGCTTCTTATGCTGTTTTTCATCCAATTCCTCTTCCTTTTTTGTTTCCGTTCACTTCACGTGAACTACGTAAATACGGCATGTCGAAAACAGCTGAAGTTTAGCAGTTACAGATTGTTGGCTAAGATGAATATTGAGTAATTTTGCTCAAGATGACAAGTAGTAGACCATACCGTTCGGCACCGAGCATAACTTCACAAATGCAAGTGAATTCGAGAAACGAAGTTAAATGCATGCGAAAAAAATTTATGGATGTGTAATACTTGCAACCAAACACCAACAAGAAACGTTCCTAATTGTACTTCGATACCGTTTTGCACAAAAGTACCGTTCCACAGATAGTTCTTGTTAGTCCTTAACAGCGTTGCGAGATGAGAACTCGTCCGCGTTGCGAAACACGTTACATACTATGTGACTGGTGTACAGGTAGATACCGACCATGGCTTGATATCGTTATTGATACGTTCAAATTAATATTTACGAGCTGTCACTGACATCTTAGATGATAAAATTAATAGAAAGCTCGAAGTTCACTCCTTGGGGACGCAGTATGCATTCGATTTCATTCAGGACATCGTGTGCCTCCACGTTTGTTCTATGCGGTGACTTTCGAAATCCTACCGATATAACATGTCACCGTTTCTATTCTCTCAAAGAAGTCTGATACTAATTTATCGGCTCCGGAAGAATGGAAGACGTGCTCGGTTTAGGGAGCTGAATTGAACCAACGTGCGTCCCAGCAAGCACTAACCACTGCACTGCATGTGCTTAAAGTATTTAGATGTCATGTTTTATTTTCTATGTTAACTTGAATCATATTTTGAGAGAGCTTTTTTTCATCGTGTTATGTTGGTCAAATAAGTGATTCCAGTTCATCGAATTCACCATGGTGATTCATTAGCGTTCTGAAATTAGCGATTCTTCGATGATGAGTGTTTTTCTCACTAAGGTCGGACGACAAGTCTACGACCAGTTTGGTTGGGGGTGGACATTTTACAAACACACTTCCTGACTACAATCGTTTTCATCTATTACCAACCTACCGGACCCTCTTCACGCTTTGCTTCGTCATCGTATCGTCCCTCGTCGGTCCCAAATAGCTCTAGGACTGAACCTTCTGCGGGCTACCATCAGATCGTCATCGTGTACACTTGTCGGAAACAACTATTTTTGGATGCTCTTGAAAAACAGCCATGTTCGCTGTTGTCGCTTTGTACGTTTTCGATAAGAATTGTTAACTCTGCTATGCAGCGGTCATGCAGAGAATTTTTGTAGACGTTTAGTTCCGCTGCAATTTATTCTATAAGATCATTCCATTCTGGAATGCAGGAGATTTCGTGGAAATACTGGTAACCTGTTAATCAGAATTTTCTCGCCTTTGTTCTTCATTGCAAAAGTAGTTCCGATTGCTCATAATTCGCTAAATTTTTTTATCGTTTCTTACCATCTACAAGTTTCTAATCCTACATGAATTGCTAATTACGTTTCGTCCCTTTATTTCTTTCAGATAATAGTGAATTTATACATTCATATATAATAGGGGCGGATGGCACAGTGGTAGTGATGCCCGTCATCACGAGCACGGCGCTAGTTCGATTCCGCTTCGACCAACCAAGCTTCCCATCCCTCCGGGGTCGGGAAATTGGTACCGGAGTTGTTTGGGAAAAACCACTTTCTGTAATCCAATTGGGAGGGCTTCAGCGTGGTTATCTCAGGACTCCAGGGAGAATTGCTCGACCAACATTCTACTACACTTAAGATGAAATGAAAATCCTCAAGCAGCAAACGAAGCCACATATAAACTTCGAAGATCTTCGTGGATGATGGATTCAAGAAAACGAAATGAATGTGAGAAGTGCTGGGACCCGCACAATAGACGTTAAGACAGGGCCAAATAAAATGAAAAAAAGATAAAAATGTATATACAATGAAAAACACCGATGGTTTTATCGAAGAATGACGAATAGCCCTGAATTCGTTTCATGTGCGCTAAGATCAATGTATTTGTACATTTTTTAGATCTCTCGTTCTTCGTTTTAGTGTATGAAGATTGACTGTTAAAAATAATACTGTAACGGACAGGTGATCTGAGTATCGACTTCTTCCTTGCATAAGTCGAACATAGAATTAGGAACGCGCATAGCGCAGTGGTAAGGATGTCATATACATGCACCCTTCTTCGTAATTCGACTGCGCCCCCAGGCCAACCAAGCCTTCCATCTTCTCGGAGTAAGCAAATTGGTATCAGACTTCTCTGGATGAACAAAAACACTGACTTGATACATTGGCAAGCCACCGCGAATCTCTGCATAGTCAAAAAATGCGTTTATTCACATATGCGATGCTATCCTCACTACGGTCCATGGCCTAATCGTGGCCGGGAGGTGTACCTGCGTGTCGGGCTGCGATGTACAGCATGGAGAGTCATCCTCCTGGAAGGGTCTCCCAAACTGCGAAAGAGTCCAGCGTTTCCATCAGGAAGCCCCAGCTAAGAGTAGACCAATATCAGGATCCACCACCGTTCTGGTATCAAACTAGTCGCATGGTGGCAAATCTCTCTCTGATCCACAGGGACGGCGACTGCCTGTGGTGCAGAAGGCCTGGGGCAGACTTTGCTCAGGCTGTCCTCGGCACTCCAAGGAACCACATGAATAAACCAGCAAATTTCTGAGAGTAGAAATTACGCTGAGGCGCGCACAACCAGTGAAGACAGACCATCCAAGTATCCAAGTAAGTATACGGTTCTACGAATGGAGTATAATGGCATGTTCCTCAAGGATTGATCAATTCTGAACGCCTCATTCTTTATCCTATTACATTGGATTCGTGAAACTCTACTACCACAACCGACATCATTAAATTTCTTTTGTTAACTAATTCTTCATTTGTAAAACCATCCTAAAGTCAAACATTGAGAGGGTTGCTCTTTCACTGAGCTTCCACTTTTACAGAGGACCCTCTTTTGCATCTTAAGAACTCTCCAGTTATCTGTTCGCGTCAATCAATTTTAGCTAAGAATCAAATGAGTTATTAACGTCCGTTCCAAACTGAACTCTTCGCGCATACACCACAAAGATAATTGAGTCTTCAAAATACTTGGAATATCCTCACATCATAAATACGGAAATTCATTTGGTTTTCTTTTTTCTTTCCTGAGTACCTTATGAAGTCCGATTTGATGGTAACCGTGAAAAAAGGCTCTGCAGGTGTCGTCCAGGTTTCAAATTGTTCGTGTTTCTCTGGGAGGCACAGAGATTCGTTCGTTTAGTGACTGGTTGTTCGTTTATTGACTGATGGTTGAGTCTTGAGACCTTGTCGTTATAAACGACAGCCTCTTTCCCTGTTCATCTTCAATGAACGGGAGCGTTCTCACAGTTGACCTTTCTTGTTTGCTGTAATCAGACGCTAGATGATTTAAAGATATAGCGAATTTATGATTCCGTTTGCAGAGTTTATTGTCGTAAATAATAGTTCGTTTCGTTTTCCCATCGTTCGTCTTATGATGACGTCTGCATATTCACGTCAAATTAGCCTAGCAAAGGTTGATGTCTACATCATTGTGATCGTTATCGCCGAACGGAAGATGCGCCACTGACCGACAACCTCTGCCGCCATCCACAGCATCCCAACGACCTCTACCACTCTAACGATTCGTCTATTCGTTGTTTTTCATCGGATCCGTCAATGTTCTCGTCAGTAACATAACAAGGCTGTCGTAATTTGAAGATCTGCAAGCGTCTGTTGGCAATTGCTTCATGAGAGAAAGTAAAATATGAAAACGGAACCAACAGCGAATCACCGTCGTTTGTGTATTTGTGGAGAACGAAAATTCCACCAACAGAATTACTGTAACCACAAGTTTGGGCTTTTAACTATAAAGACTCTGGTATACTTTTCTATTTGTCAAATCTGCTTCGCCCACGATTCGAGGGTTTTCATCCAAAGCTGTGCTCTTCTAGGGTTCGTAAGCACTAACAATGAACATTTCGTCTAATTTTTTCGATAAGCTAAACGAACACAACAAATGTAAGAGAAAACATTGGAAAATGAATCAAAACATCAAAAACGGTTATTTTACTGCAAAGGCGTTCATTGTTATCCTATCGTCTCTTTCTCTTGATGTAATGTTGAAAGACCTTAGCTGTCATCTTCTTCTAAGACAATTCCCCGCCTGCTAGTTAGCGAAAAAAACTTGAGCGATAACCGAGAGAGGAACATTCGTCGTCTACTTCTTCGACGATCTGACGATATTAGAAACTTCTCAAGTTGCTTGCTAACTTCGGATGCTTTTAACTGAGTGTGAATAAACCAGCAAGGAAGGACCTATTCTTACTCTTTTTGTGAGATTTACTTGTTATCCGACCTTCAGAAACCGTCTATATCAGTTTGCTCTGTTTCCTTTCCGTTCTTCCCTCTGAATTTCGTAAACATGAATAAACACAGTTTCTAGACCATACAACATCACAACTGAGCTGGAAGCCACGGGTTCCGCGCACTTCTACGAACCAAATGTAATATCACAATTCCAAGTGGGATCAGTTTAGCACTTTGTGCGCGATCCCCTCTATCCAGAAAGGATGACTGAAGGAATCTGCATCTACTAACACTTTTGTTTATTAATTCTGCATACAAAGTGCTTAAGAAAAATTATTCTATCCTACATGCAAACAAGTTTTTTATGAGGGACACGGATTCTGGTTCACCTATCACGGCGCCCAAACTGTAGCTGGGCAGTTGTCGAGTCTCTATACCTTTGTCTTCTCCACTTTTTAAATTGATGATTACCATCTTCGATTTCGATGAAATTGTGCTATCTAATCGCAGATCTCTCGGTAGATGCACTTTTTCTTCCGTTTAGAATGACGTAACCTTTATTTTATTACTTTTCTACGGACGCTGTAGCAAAAGATGTTTTGCGTACAGATTAGGAACTCTCTGTTCGTCTAGCGCATCACTGGCAGTGTTCGTTCCTACCACGTGTGAAACACTCTCTAGATTCTGCAAGGTGATGGCCAGCTTCTTCTACGCTCATGGTAGTAGACGAACTTCATGGCGACGATATTCCTTTTCTAAATTGATGTTGGAATGATCTCTGTGTTTGAAAAATGGTGCCGAGCTTTCCGATGAATCCACTAATCTCGAAAATAAAACGAGGAATCACAAAATTAAACAGCATTACTTTTGATTGGCCACACTAGATGAAAGCAATAATGTATTCTTATGGACCAAATATAAGCTTGCTCATCATTGACCAATCTATTATGGACCTACCATGCATTTAACTCCATCTAAGCAGCGTAGAGGGGTTTGAAAGCAAATTCGACCTACATTGTGGCTTGTCGGATCCTGCAGGTGCATTTCAATTAGTGTATTTAGCTTCCTAAACAATTCTAGCACCAAAGTTTTAAGCTGTTCGGAGTGGAAATCATGGTTTTATCGAAACGTGGAATCGACCAAACCACCATCTGTGTATTGTAGGCCATCTCTAATCATCGCGCTATACGCGTTCCGTTCCCGAGCGTGTGATCATTTTATTTTCTCGTCTCACGCATAATGACAGATGACAGAGACCTCAGAGGAATTCAATCAATACTGAATCTATAAAGGCCGTGTTCGATCTTAGCACTCTCGTGATCATGTCCATTCACAAACATGGTGGAAACAGTAGTTGCAGTTATGGACGTCATCTCCCATGAGAACATCGACATTTTTTCACATTCGTTACAAAGAAATGTGTTGCTGCCAAAAAACAATAACATTTATTCCACATTGTTCAGTCAGGTTAAATGTTCAGTAAGAAGTCCAGGCGGAACATTGAGATCTGAAATACTGGAATGTGGACGACATCGAAGAACTCTGAAGGAATTCCATCGGTTGAAAAACAGTAGAAAACTAATCATTAAACTGACTCGAATTATCTACATGACACATAAATGAATTTGGTTAGATCAATGATGTGTCACTGTGTCAGCGAAATCCTTTTTTCTACTAGTTTATGTGTTTTCGAAAGCCAATAAACTACTGATAAGAGAAAAATGAACAGAACACAGGCATCTAAGATGGTGGAGAAGTGCCCATTCATTGCTACTCATCACTTCTGACGTTGTTTCACTTACGAGACTAGAAAATGTCTGAAACGGAAGTTTCTACCTAGTAAGGTCGGTCAGCTGGCTGCCTCGTTTTTCATTCGAGTAATTTTCTGAGTTTCGTTTTGCGTCTTGTCTATCGAAAGGAACGGATGAACTAGGTAACCATCCATGAGGCACGGTGGTAGTCATAAGTGGTGAGTAACACTGACGTAGTCGGTTGCCTTTCGCCATTACTAAGACACTCCATTAACGTCTCCCGTTATCTTTCCGATCACTTTCAAAGCGCTAGATCCTCACTGGGATTGTCATACTTTTCATTTTTTTGCGTTCCGCGTTCTTTTTTGCATTCTATTCTCTTTCTTTTCCTGTCTCCCCACTATTTTCCGATATTTGTGGCTATTTACCTTTTTTCTGTTTCCTCTTATTCGATCCCAGCGTACTGCTCTAATACAATATTCAGGAACTTGTTTAGTGAGTAAGTACGGGTTGTCCTCCACCATCCTAACATTCACCATCGAAATCATCAAAAAGCTCCGCCAAGTTTTTATGACGGCAAAGTACCAAATTTCGTCAGGGTTAATTTTTAACACTTCCATGACGAAACTAGTTTTTCCATAATCGTCAGTAATGTCTCAGTCACTGTAGCATTTCAGGAAATCGTAGCTTTATATACTAATAAAAAAAAGACTTCGGTATTCGCATTAGTCGCATGGGTTACTCTTATACAGTGTAATTTCAAATTTAAACATGTTCAGAATTGCAACTTTCAAAAATCTGTGTGTAAATACATGTTTTTTCCTTTTTTAAATTTCCAGAGGAACATCAGCAGCTGCAAGTACAAACGACTGGTTGGGCACCACGGTCGTACCGCGCTTGACGAAATCCTGGTTGTTCATCTACTTTTTTGTTTGAAATAAAAGCTTAGAGAGATAAAAAGCTCTAAAGCTCTCGGTGTTCATCAATCCCTGAGGGATGCGCCATATATTCGACTTCGTTAAGCATCGTTTGGAGGTGATTGAATGGATAACCGGCCTTTAGTATGACTCGCGGTGGGCTACCGATGTATCGAGCCGGTGCTCCTATTCTCCCAAACAAGTGTGGTACCACTTACGGACCCCGGAGGGATGGAGAGTTTGGTGGGCCATAGGCGCGGGGATCGATTCCACGTGTGTGTTGCGCCTTAGAGGGATAATATGGAATAAATATGTGTTGTGCGCTCCAGAAAATTGGAACATTGTGGCAGAACAAGAGATTTTTCTGTAGAAAACGAATTGTAAATTTTAGTGATTTTCATCGTAATTAATGAAATTCACTATGAGCTGACATATGCTTATTTGAAGTTCGAAGTAACCACTATTTTCGCACTCTTGTAGAGGTCACGCAGTACTGTAAGTGTTAAATGATGTAAGATAATGGATATTGATCGCCTACTACCCCGGCGCACAAAATAATCAATAGTGGTCAATAGCGTTTATTGCCATATACTAATTACATCTCACCTTTAGTCATCTTTAATTTCTTTTTTTTTAAATTTTTACACGACCTTCGGCTGACTTCCCAACGTCTTCGGTTTTTTCAGAGCCTGATTGGTTGTTCACAGCCGTTGCTCTTCGTTGTTGTTTCAGGCATAATCCAATGGAGGAGCACCGGTTGAATTCTTCTTTAGTCTAAAATGACATTTAACACTCATTTCCTTCTACACCCAGCCTGTTACCCTTGCACTTCTCTTCTACTGTTTCCGCACTTTGACCTTTTTTATGCAAGGTTAAGTTTCCGCATGAGGGTTACTTCTGACATGGATCATGCTGGTCGTTTTCGTGACATTAGCCGCACTCACAGAGGTCGCTTGCCAAAAAACCATCCTGACCCTCGATTTTCGGTAAATCGGACGCATTCAGATTTAGTACATATCTTTTTGGTATATGAAGAAACTTGCAAGGACGATTAAGAAGTGATAGTCAAAAGCTATCTTATAAATTCCATTTGAATGACTCGTCTTCGTGAAGAATGAAGTGCGTGACTCGGTACAATTTGCGTTTGACTGGTAAATTGCTGACGAGGCAAGATATTCCCTCAGTCAAACCTCGAAATGGCCATGCCTTTCTTTGCTTTCCCAGCATAGGCATTCATCGCCATGCGCTCGTTGGAAGGAAATTAACCACCATATTGCGACTATTTAGATTGCTATCAGAACGGCGGTCATTATTTATGGCACTGATTTACCTCTAACTGGACTTCCGGCTGGAAATTTCAAATTCCTTCTCAGCTTTGCAAACTCTGTTAGAGAGTTGAAATCCTGATATACATCACTGTTTGATAGGGAGGATCTATAAGTCTCAGCGAGACAATAAACTATTGGATGGACCGTGCAACTAGACAAATTGAAGAGCTGACCGGTATCTAATGTACCGATAACCGTAAACGCATTTAAAATGCTTTTGTTGGTAAACGGTCCAAATTTAAGGCGTAACCGAAAGTTCTAGGGGTAATTACAAAAATAGAAGAACGGACATAGAAATCTGATCCTGAATTTCTATGTGTTATATAGCTGGCATGATCGCTTCATGTCAATAGGACGTCGACACACAAACGAATAGAGAGGACCTATAATATTTGGACAAGCTATGGTTTGGAAGCGAGAAACAGCAAGAATGATGAAAAGATCGGAAAAAATGTTATTATGCGACCGTAACTCAAACAGATAAGCCCACTAATATTTTTTTGAAGAAATGAACGAAACAACAGAAATGACCATAGAGGAAAAATCACGAGAAAACCTAAGTGGGATTGTAGCTCTAACAAAGCTTGCGAAGCATATCATTCCTTAGTGCTGGAAAAATCATTGGTTGTTGATTAGGTATCATTGTTGATAATAGGTGGAAGATGTGTTAGTAAGCGACTGAACGCGATACGCCTACAATCGTTCTGGTGTCCTTCTTGCCAATCACCGAATAACAAATAACTGATCTGACCGATCAGCTGTACGACTGTACTTAACGACGTGAACAATTTCGGCATTGCGCCTACATAAACATTACGCAAATAAATTGCACGCTTGAAAAGTGCGCACACTTTGTGCATCAGAGAACGCCCACAAAAACGTGCATTACTCGTTGAGGATTCTATGGCTTAGGGTTTTTTTTAATCCTCGGGCAACTTCATGTCTTTTGAGTTATTCAAAATCTCTAATGTTAGGACGTTTCGTCTTTAGATCTATAGGTGTCCATTTAGTCGTAAACGTTGAAGAAAAAATGATTCGGAGGGCTTTTATCCTAGAAAAAAGGATCTGTTTATCTGAAAACCGTCGAAAGAACCGTGTTCTGGAGGTCCATTTTTCAACGGGCTTTTTTACAACCACTAGAAAGGTGGTCCATACCGATCAGCCGTCACATAAATTCTATGTTTTGTGAGGCTTCACATACGTTCCACATTGTACTTCCTTTGTACTTCGCTTATAAAAACCTCCGCAATGCGTCGTTTTTTCCTTCCGAATTTCATCCATAACTCTTTCTTCACGTTATTATGTCTTTCTTGTTTCATTCACTCCATCATATTATTCCGTAAGGCTTCTCGTCTCGAAGTATCTTATGCTAAATTATTTCGTATTTTTTTATTTTTCTAGAGCTGATCGTAATGGAGTGACGGACAGGGGCCGTACGGAGATGACATTTCCCGCACTGGGGACCGTGAAAATCATTCCAGCATCCGCTTTTAGGAATCAGCGCTGTTGGAATGACTGCTCTTACCCACAGGTATAAGTCCCATTGAGATTTTATCTTCTTATTGCGTTGTTTCCTCTTTTTTCATTTTCTTTCTATTATTTGATGTTCACCAATGAAACACTGTACAATCGTCAAGGATAAGCACGGAGTCGCTCTGAATTCTACGTCTTCTGAACATCTCGGATCTACTGTGTTCATTTATTGTTTATTTTTATGCGTTCATTTAGTTACTTTTGCATTGACTTAAGTAATTTGCTTACTCACGCGCTCATTTATTCATCCATTTATTTATTTATTTGTTTCTTCATTTATTTATTTGTTTATTTATTTATTTGTTCACTTCATTCATTCCGTTCATACATTCATTCAAATGCCTCTTAGTGGACCTACTCACTTGATTTTTAAGTTTATCGGTAAAGTAAGAAATTACATGAAACATAGCGGCTAGGTGAATTGAATCAGAAATGTTTAGGTTGCAAATAATGGAGCGTGTGACGCAGTGGTCGGAGGCGCCCTGGTATACACATGGGATCGATCCCAGCACCCCAGGCCCAGCATGCCTTCCATCCCCCAGGGTCGGCAAATCGGCGCCAGACTTGTTCGCGAAGATAGCCACACTGGATTGATACATCGATAGGCCACCACGAGTCGTTGTAAAGGCCAGATATGCATTCAATCACCTCCGGCTATGGATAATGAAGTCGAGCGCATAGCGCATCACTGAGGGATTGATCAACGCCAAGAGCTTTATCCTTTATCCCTTATAGGTTCCAATGCAGATAAAATACTTAGTCGTGGTTTTATTTACATAGAACAAGTATGTTAGAAGAAAGGTGCGTGTAACGCAGTGCTTAGAGGCGCTATGCAATGCACATAGGTTCGATTCAGCGCCCCAGGCTCACAAAGCCTTCCATCCTTCCGAGGTCGAAAAATTGGTATCAGATCTGTCTGCAAAGATAGCAGCAATAAGTCGATGCACCAGTAGTCCACTGCGAGTCATTGTATAGATCAGATATGCATTCAATCACCTCTAACGATGCTTGATGAAGTCGTATATATGGCGCATTCCTCAGGGTTTAATCAACGCCGAGAGCTTTGTTCTTTATCCATTAATAAAGAGAAAAGCGTAATAATAAATTCGTTGTCAGAAAATTGACTCTTTTAGAGTTTTTAAAATAATCTCTGGCTGTCTTCCAATATTTTGCGTCGTGACAGTCCATGTAGGCATTCTCACTTAGCAATATTGGCTTCAAAGAGTTACAAAAGTGTTCTTCTACACGACCACACTGAATCTGTTACGTAGAAATTAATTAAGATTTCTCTGAGTAGTCTAATCAGTAATCGATCTATAGAGCTTTTGGAGGCACACGTGTCGTGCCCATGGCGATCATCTTAAACGTCATGTTTGTAGTAGCCGTATGGTGGCGACGAACTGTCCCATAAGTCGTGAACTCTGACAACGACCGTTCTAATGCGAAAAAGTGATGACCAACAATTCATTTACTGAAAAATACTGTTTTTCCAAACCCAAATCCATGATTAGAAGCATAGATTCGATGTAGTCCACTACTTAGAAAGAGATAAGAGGAATCGAAACGATGAAATTGGTCACTTACCTATGAATTGTCGAGCGTGCCAGACACTTTTGAATTGTACGGGTCGTTTAGCAGACGAACCTTACCAGCAACACTCGCGAAGTACAGTTGCCAATAAGGCTGCTTATAAAATTAGTGGAAGTGGTCATTGCTCCACCATAACCACCATTTAGCCTATTTTTCGTTTCTTTCGCTTTTTGGATTCGATTCATGTGTTGCTTCCATTCCACTGGAATACATCGCGATGTGACGAAGGCTACGAAGGCCCACATCAAAAGATTGAACGGCTGTAGGCACTCGATTGAAACCATTTCTGCTCTGAAGAAGGTTAAATCGCTAAGAAATTAGTCTTGATAAAGTTTTCTAACAATCCCAACCATCAACGAATCAAAAATGTTTCCTTTCAGATCATCGAATTAACACTTTCCTTTTACCGGACTAATTCTGGATTAAATCAAAAGCGTAACCTCTATGTGGTCACTTACTGGTATTAACCTGAACACTGCACAAACTTGTCTCAGTGGTCTGCAAGAATAGCTGTGAATCCCTCAATCGATGTCATTAGCTTTGTTTGGGTAGTCATACTCATCCAACTCAAGCACAATACTCGCTGGTGTCTCTAGTCGTAAAGTAGATTATTTATGTAACCACACTTAATAGTGCTTGCTCTATACGAAATACTAATGCGATGGTAAGGGAGTAAATATGCTTGGAATTAGGCGATTTACCTATTTATTCATGGATTCCCATACGGAACGCCATTAACTGGTAACGAACGTATTTCTATCACGACAAGCATATCAAACTGATCACCATTGATCGCTATGTGGTCGGCGTGACTTGTGTTCGTTCTCCAGCCAGCAATCCAGCCACCCAGCCAGCCAACTAACCAGTCGCCAATCAAGCCTGTGCGGGTTGTGGTCCAGTCGGTGGGTTATCCGGGCGGCAGGCGGCGGTGGCGACAAGGTCGTCGCCGTCGGAGAGTACACGAGCAATTTACGCTCGTTTGTCTCGGCCCCTCGTTCGCCAACTTACCAATGCGCGGAGGACACATTGTTTATAATTGCCGTACGCCTGGATACACCCGTCTTAGATGGATGGCCCATCTATACTTTTCATTTATCTCACCTATTTATCTATTCTTCATCACTATCACCACCATCACCACGTCGGGTTTTGCTTCTTCATAATTAAGCACTTAATTTGCATCATATTCAAGTCCCATTCAAAGTCTAGATGGGCATTCCTGGCATTTGTTTTGGTTTTCTCCGCAACTCTTTAGTTCGGTTTTGAGTGAATCTGATCTGAATGTCCAGAAAACAACAAATGGAAAACAGGGCTTTCCGCTCAACTAGCCCCCGGTGCTTCTATAGCATTTAGTGACTAAAATATCGTCCGAAACACAAAAAAACGAAACCAAGAATTCATGGAAGACCAAGATTAGCTGATATAGTTTTACTATAATGAGACTTAAAAGGAAGCACTTTATCTTATAGCAAAAGAACTTTCTTCCTAGACGATTCGCGATTTTGTAGGGCTACCTGCCACCCTGTGATTCTAGGAGTCGTTGGGATTTATTAATTTCTCAAGAATTCTTTATTTGTGTCATCAAATTGTAAGCGTTTTCGTTGCATAAAGCGTTCGGCGTTGGTCAATCTCTGAGGGATGCTTCATGCATTCTGATCCCATCCGTAGCATCTTTGAGGTGGTTGGACGAATATTTGGCCTGCAAAATTTGAATCGTTACCATTGCATCCACTTAGTGCTGCTACAGGCCAAGCCAACCTTAGTACTAATTTTTTCATGCTCATAGAGATGGAGGACATAGCCTGGAGCGTGAGCTCGAACCGACGACCACCTGTGTAACAGGCTACATCTAGTCACTGAGCTACACTCACCTGATGGAGTTAACTATCAGTCTAAAGTTATTGCTGAGTTAAAATGATGTTTACACCTTTTGAAACAGCTTGCCACTACTTGTTTGTTATAAACTACTTGTAGGAGTACGAGGAACTGCACCTATTTAACATCATGCCAAATCATGACCGGTGGCTTGAGTCAAATTTATAAGCATTCATGGCCTCAACGGTTGTTTAGAACAAAAAGCTCCGTCTTGACAACGGAAAAAGCACTACCTTTCTCATAAGCGTATGACTGCAGCAAATGGCAAATCCATATTCATTTTATGGAAGGACGTCTAAATAAATGGAAATTCTACATAACGGCATGCCTCTTTTTGGATTCATAGATGGCCCAAGCTTCATCAAATTCCAATTCGCTATTCCCTTTTCCGGGGACTAACGTGTTCACCACCACACCACGCGGTTCCTTCGTGTCGCTTCTCTCTCAGCTAGTTTTTTTCTAGACGAAGGTTAATCAGCGTGAAATCAGATTTCTTGGATGGTTTAACGGTAGAATAAGATCTAAATTCGCAAAAGAAAAAAAGTTTTGTTGTTCTTCCTAAACAAAAGGTTCGAATGATGGACTAGTGGACCGTCTTAATAAGGTGATTTCTTGACCATTAATCCTATTTGAGGCAGTTCTGTTTATAGCCGGAATATCAAACCACACTATAAGTAAGACGTCAAAGTTTATGGGAAAGGATTTTCTTCTGCATGTCGTCACTTTCTTCGTATGGTCACTTTGACTTCAATAGCGGAACATTTTAGTGACGATTACACTTGTCCTCCTCGTGGGATCGTGTTCGTAAACCTCTGATTCAGACAGTTCGTAGAACCTCATATGGTAACAGTTAGTTTTAATTCTTCTATTTCTATCAGATGAACATTCTACGGTCTTCATCTCATCATCATTGCTCTTCCCTCTAATGAGTGGTGTTCCGGACGTTAACAAGCACATATGCTCGAAAATTACGAAGAATACGATACAAATCTATCTTCAATACTGTGTTTTTTTCTTCGAGTTTTTTTTTGCTGCTGCTATTACTGCTGCTGTTGCTTTGTCAGTTCGGCAAGTGATCCACCGAACACAGATGCTTTATATCGTTTCTGGATCTGCGTGCACGGAGAAGAGCGAGTTTGTCAGCTCTCTCATAGGGCCGATCCTCATGTGTTTTTCTAAGAATTGGAATTCTGAGAATGCTTCTGGGGCATAGAAGCCCCTGAACAGAGCATAAAGCTCTCGGAGTTGATCAATCCCCTGAGTGATGCGCCATGCAATCGATTTCATTAAGCATCGTTTGGAGGTGATTGAATGCATATCTGGCCTTTACAATGACTCACGGTGGCCTACCGATGCATCGAGTTAGTGCTGCTATCCTCCCATACAAGTCTGGTGCCAATTTGCCGACTCCGGAGGGATGGAGGGCTTGATGGGCCATGGGTGAGGAGATCGATTCCACGTGTGTGTCGCAGGTCTCCGACCACTGCGCCACACGCGCCTTTTTGGCTCATAACTTCTGAAAAATGTCTAAAACCGCAAATGGTCGCATAACTGCATTTTCTCAAAAGAACATCCGTTCGAGTTGTCGAATATTCGGTGCAAATTCGCCCTCCGATTCATGCACAATTAGCCTTTCAATATTTTACCTGGCAACTTTGATCAAATGCTATTTTGAGTTTTTTTCGATTCTTTCTTAAATAGAAAAAACACTTCAAAAGACACCGTGAATGGTGTGTGGTGTTTTTTCATCAATCCACTTCAAGTTGAGTCTATTTATAAACTTTCATAACGTTTCGGGGACCCGAGTAGTATTTACTTCCCACCAGGATACTTCTGCGACGTGTCCTCACGAACCGTAGGTTATGTGGTGCAATCTCCATCAGGTTATATATTGGTTTATTGGTGGAGGGTTTGTTTTTTACCGAAATCGTTGAAGTGGTCCTGTCCTTTACAGAGTAGCCATCACATGCACTCGCCGATCCTACGCACACTTACTGCCTTAGCACTGAATTTCTCATTAGAGAACCGCCAGTAGTAAATGAAATCCGGGATCGAGAAGTATTTTGTAAAGTACGAACTACTATCTTGCATATCTTTTCTGATAATATCACTTTTAAAAACATTTGATGTCTTTTGCCACCACTGGAAATATTTCTATGGAAATCGAGAGCATTGCTGAAATTGGTGATCTGGAATGTTCAGACCTCATTGAGATGCTGGTGTTGTTGAACACCAGGCCACTTGAAGCTACGTTGACTTAGGCGCTTGACGTCGACTGCTCAGCTTTGAGCGAATGTTGTTCAAGAGTGCGAGCATTACGTCTAGCATCAGTACAACCTGAGCATCATCTCAGGACTCATTTCGTTCCCAAGACCGACGTTCAGCTAACCTCGGCACTGATCAGTAATTCGCTGTCTTCTAAAAATTTGTTGTTTTTTGAAAACAGCTCACTTTATTATTCCTCCGGATTAAGCCGAAGTAGTCAACACTGAAACGCCATAGCAATGGAGCTCTGCTGCCTTCTTCCTCTTATTGTATAATTCTATCTATTTTTATGTATTGCGGATTTCTTCCACACACAAAGTCGAACTTTACCCTAATTTGCCATATTTTAAAGTCTGATTTGGCAGTTCCCTTCTTCACACTATGCTTCATTTCTTCTTCAATTCCTCTTGAAACTCTCATTCATGCCTCCAGTAGTTTTTGCTCGCAAGGTGAATTTATTGTAGAGACAAACTTCTATTGAACACTACGGACTTCAAATGAGCTCTTAGTTTTTTTGACAGCCCTATTTCTCTCACTCTATCTCTCCCTCTCTCTCGCTCCCTTCCTCCTTTTATCATTGTCTTTCTGACCGACTATCTATTAATCTCGGCATTGATCGAAGAATTCTTTATATTCTTGCTTAGCAAACACGAGGTGTTGTTTTATTTCTTTATTCACGCACAAGCTGACGTTTCAGCGGATTTCATCCTCCTCAGAGCCGCTTTCTATGAGTCTTCCACTGAATATGTCACGTGGAGACCAACCGCACAGAGTTCGCATGAAACCATAATCTCTAATCTTCTCTTTCTCTTCCACTGTCCTTCTTTCTCTAGCCCTTTTTGGTCTTTTGCCTCTCTTAACAAATTAATGGCTTAACTTAAACTTAAAATGTTCCACTATAATACTACGATATTCGGTGTATATTTTAAGTTTCGAACAACGGCAATAACTATTCAGATACTAAGCTGTAAAGGGTCAGCGAATTTTAACAAATCTCAGTTTCCTTCTAGCGTGATATCGCGTGATATCTGGACATTTTAGAAGTAATGACGTTAATCAGAATCTCGTTATCGTCTTATTTTTTCGCTTCTTTTTCTCGCATATAAGGAATTCTCTCTCATTACGGTGTCACTTTTTTTCCAAGCATATCTGAATTCCGAAGACGAATGTGTTGAGATGGAAAGGAAGGAATGAACATCAATCGTGGCCGTTCTTACACCACCGATTCATTCGCATCAATTTTGAGACGTTTCGTTATTCGTTCAGTCAGTCGGACGTAATTAATCAGTTTCTTTCTTTGGATTTTTCTCATTCGTTGAAAATAGACTTCTACTAGAATCCGGGCCACTGAACAGCTTATTCTTTAATGTCAGCAAATTATTGCGTTGTCACAAATGCAACTGAACTATTTCACGGATTGAAACGGACTATAAAGTAGTATGATTCAGTAGAAAAGAATAAAAACTAACCCTTCCATTCTGGCAACTGGGAATGCACGAAATCTTTTCGTTCAAACGGATACAATGTTTTTGGTGAAATGCAACCGCATGAGATATTTGCAAAACTCCGGAGCACAGGGGGTCTAGGAAAACTAGCTGAGAGAGAGAGAGAGAGAGAGGGATAGAGGGGGCGAGGGAGTAAAGAGGTTTAGCTAAACCACATATGGCTTGACACTTGTGCCATGTCAACTTAGACGAAATGCAAGATTTGGACTCCCGTCGCAGGATTCAGAGTCCTGACTGCTAACTGCTACGCCAGAGGACCGACATGCTGGCTTTTTCGCATTGAAGATGAGTAGGGCATATTTCTTACCAAGAAGGACGTTTTGTATCAGCTCATGTCGGCCGAACATAAGACGCTGTTCTAGTTCAGCACCACAGTAACCTTTTTGTCTGACATTATTTATGAACGAATATGTGAATCTTACTTGTTCTTCCACAATGATCAGTTAGTTCTCCAAAGACAACTGATATTTGTGAGGAATCATGCAGCACTGTGACGAAGATTTCTAGTCCCAGTTGCGGTCGAGTTGCACCAGTTCTTTCTTCCTTGAGATATCCCAGCGAAGAGCCGGATTTGTAGAAATGGATGGATCATCCACTTGTAGATTCAGTATGTCGTCGACGAAAACAAGCAGCTCTTGCAGTAGATCGGTTGGTGCCAATTGTTTGGGATCGAGGTCTGGAATCTTTTGTGATGTCGTTCACATCAGTGACCGAGACCATGCTATCGACGTTCGAAAAGTGAGCATTTCTAGAGCTGAGCAATTTTTTTTCGAGCTACAGAATGATTTTTTGGAATAGAGTTTAGTCACAATTTTAACTTATTATTTACTGTTTACTCTTTTTAACGGCAGGGTATGTATTGCGAAATATAACTTTAATGATACTGAGATATTTGCAAAACTCCGGACCGCAGGTGTCTGCGGTGAGGAACGAACGCGCCATTGTCCTTTCCGGGGAGCAACGCGTTCACCAGCACACCATGCTGGTCCTTCGTTTCGCCTGTCTCTCAGCTAGTTCTATCGATCTTTTTGCCATCAGCAATCACCCGTCAGCAGGATTGATAGAGTTTAGTAGTACGTATCAGAACGTAATTCCATATTTACATGTCAGTTGGGACTCACAAATCGAACAGAGGTATGGCGGCATATCTGAATAAGTGAACACGTCGGTCAGTACTATAATTCCCATCCATTTTATACTAATGCCAGCAATATTTCTGCTTATTGAAAGACCACTTAATAATGGGTGCAATAACAGTCACAATAATAGCGGTAAGAATAGTAATAGTCTTCTCCTTATCCCTTTGTTGATCCTTGTCAAATGCACTCACCATGTGTTTCTCTTTATCCAGGCATCTGTTGGGCTCTCTGAAAAACGCTGTCATGTTGACAGTCATTAAAACTTTCCACTTTTCTCTCCACAGTACAAAGTTTACGTCAAAAGTAAACGTTCTTCACCGTCTCTACCTTTGTAATAGTTCTTTTCTATTCCCCTATCACTTTTATTCTCTGGTTTCTCAGCGCCAAAAACGAATAAAGACCACTACAACACATTTTTTTCCTAGGACCCCCTAAATAAGGTCCAGTGTGAACTTAGCAAGACATTCTTTATGTCAGATTCGCCGGAAATGGAGAGCTTTTTCTTCGAACTCAAAGCGAATGGAGAATGAATATATTTCAAACTGACCTTACTTAGCCTCCGTGTGAGTGATCACCGTGCGCTATTTCTTTGAAAGGCTAATACGAGGTTATTGTCAAACATTCATTTAGCTAGCGTCTCAACGTCTTCGTTTTACCTAGAGCAGATCATCCGAGTCGATGGTACATAGTCGTTCGTATTCTCGATATGGTGTCCTTGACATCGTATCGAATAGTATCTTCTTCAGTGGAACATCGCTCGAATGAGGCAATCTCAGCTGGCACCTTTTTGCTCTACAGAATGGAGTACCGTTGAAAAACAAATCATAATCAAAACAGAATCATTATCAACAACAACTTTCCTGTATGGAAGAGTGCTGAAGGGTGAGGTTGCCTCACTCGAAAGGTGCTCCACTGAAGAAGATCCACCTCCATAGGACGACGAACACACCACATCGAGAAGACGAACGACTGTGGACCATCGACTCGGATCATCGGCTCTGAGGATGACGAAGACGTCGAAACATTAGCCGAATAATGTTTGAAAACAACCGGCCGTTAGTTTTTCAATGAAATAACGTCCATAGTTCTCTTTCTATTGATGACCTTTCATCGACTGGTATTTACCTTTGACGTCATAGGGCGTGGTGATCGTTGTCTGTTTATGTTCTCGTCCATTTCTCAACAACTGATTTCTATATTAACGTTATGAATATTATATGATCTATTAGTAGTTCGAATGCATGTGCTAGAATTAATTAAAGCTGATGATCACATATCAGTATTGTACAAATTCAACCAGAGCGTGCGCAGAGGTGCATTGCACTACACAGGTGGTTTTTGTTTCAATCCCGCGCCCCATTCTAGCCGGCGTCTATCTTTCTGGACTCGGCCAAATTGACACCAGGGTTGTCTGAGATGGTAGATATATTGACTTGACGCATCGATAGGCGTTACCTGGCGTCAATATGTAAGTCATAGTATAAACCAAATATTCGTTTGGTTTCTTGAAGTAGAACTACTATATAATGTGGGATTCATACCCCAGCAGATTTTTTGAAGCTGAACAGAAGGATCACAACAGTACCATCTGGAACTTCAGCTAATAGTAAGCCTTTGCCACAGCAGGGTTCTATGGGCACCCCATAGTTACTATTTCACCAAGAACTTTAAAAACTGCTTTGCATCGAAAATGTGATTCTCTTCGTGTTCGTTATGGGTGTCTCTACTCCGTGGACGAATTGGGTTTGCTTGAATGGGCATAAACCAACCGACGCCTATCAGAATCACAAGTGATCCGGGTGATTTTGAACAAATGAGAACCTGTAGCACTTATGTACTTTGCTATTGATCTTGCTGGTATCGGCTAGAAGTGCTTTTACTGATAAAAATTGTCCCATTTTCTAAACTTCAACTCCGAAATGGGCTGAACATAGTACGTCATCCAGTTATCGAGTTTTTTTCTGATGTCTGTTATTTGACTCTTGCCCGGTTTTTTTCGATTATTCTATCATCATGCTAACTTTTTTTATTTACTGCCCGTTACAATTTTTCACGGTAGGGTATTATGTAATTGTAAGAGGCAGTAAATAAAAAAAGTTAACATTATGATTTCCAACTACAGCCTCAGCCTAACTGAGTCCAATGTCGATTTGGGCTCCCCAGATCAATACCCGTTGACGAATGACTGCTAATGGCACCGGTCGATAAAAAAACTAGCTGAGAGACAAGCCAAACGAAGGATCGTCACGTTGTGGTGGTGAACGCGTTAGCCCCCGGAAAGGATAATACCGCGTCCGTTCCCCACTGCAGACACCTGCGGTTTGTAGTTTTGCAAATATCTCAGCATCATTGTGGTTGTACTCTATCATCGCTTCGTACGAATCTCCTTCATTCGGCGCCTTAAAGTCGTCATCGTCATCTCCGTCATCATTTCCATTACGAAATTCTTGAATGCAGCGTTTTATCGTCTAATCGTCAACAGTTTTCTGACCAGTTGGTCTTTCCAGTTTAACATCGAAATTGGTAATCCTAAATTCCCATTTGTTTTTCCATTTTCATTCAAATAATGTGAGGGGACCCGAATAGCTTGCTCTTCAACGATATGCGTCGGCTCAACTTCTTCGTGGGTCATCCATATCTTCCTTCTCTCCGAGGTTGGGAAATTGGTGTTAGGCTCGTCTTTGAAGCTTCCTCCGATCTAAAACGGTGCTAACTATCTGCAATGAAGACTTGGAAACGCTTTAGTAGAGTTATCTCGTATTGTGAGAAGAATTTACTCGATCAGAATTCAACGACATAGCTAGAAGACTAAAATTCTCAAGCACGAGTGGAATCTTCATACAAATCCGAGGACATTCGTCGACGATGGATGTGAGTATTAAACGAGTACAAGAAGTGCTGGGATTCATAAACGAAATAAGATAAATCGGGGACAAATTCCATTATTTCATGTATATTCGTTGTCTATATACTATATATTATTACATTACTTACTATTTATACCGTTTACACCATTATGCTAGGCTTTTTGTACTTACTCTATCGTATTATTTGCTGAACTATCTTAGTACTACTATACTATTACTTTTTTTATTCTACACGACCTGTCTCCATATCTATTTTGCGGACCCCACCGCTTCTCATATTCGATTCGTTTCCTGGCAACCATCATCCACGAAGGTCTTCGAACCCTTTTTTGTATGCCTTTGGCTGCTGCTTCAGAATTTTTTTTCATCTTGATTACTAATGTCTTTGAATGCTGGTCGAGTTATTTGTCCCCAGAGTGCTGAGGTAGCCGTTAGAAGGCGTTTCCACTTGGAAAGAAGCGACCTTGTCCCAGACAAGTCAGGTGCCGAAATCCTGACCCGGGAAGGTTGAGGGCTGGGGAGGCTTGGTACTGGGTCGAAGCAGCAGCGTCCACGTACATTACCCGCTCTCACGCAAATTATGATAGAAACAAAATCGTTAGCATAAAATATGTAGCAGAATTTCGCTTTTAAGAAAATATGAACGAAATTATACAAGCAGAAGTGTAAATCTCTGTTTGAGATTAGACGTCGAGATTTGAAGGTAAGGAAGAAAGTGTACATTTTTTCAGATTACTAAGGCTTAGTTGTGTCCCCCTATAGCTTGTTTATTGTTTGCTGTAACAATATGCGCACGTACATCTGGCCTATTGTTGAATGCATAGATCTCTGAACATTTTAAGGAGCTTTTTCTTGCTTCTGAAAGAACAAGCTAAAAACGTGAGAGGTGTTGTAGATAAAATCACTGGGTGTATTAGAGATTGTAGGATCGGTGTGGAGCAGTGGTCAGAGACGCGCTGCAACACACACGTGGAATCGATCCCCGCGCCCATGGCCCACCAAGCCTTCCATTCCTCCGAGGTTGGTGAATTGCCACCAAACTTGTCTGAAAGGACAGCAGCGCTGGCAGGATACACGGATAGACCACCGCAAGTCATCGTAAAGGACAGATATACATTCAATCACCTCCAACGATGCTTAATGGAATCGAATGCATGGCGCATCCCTCAGGGATTGATCAACGCCGAGATTTTTATCCTTTACCCTTTATTAGAGATTGTGGAGAGATTCATTAGAGAGAGAGAGAGAGAGAGAGAGAGAGAGAGAGAGAAAGGGTTTTTAAAATTTCATCATCTTCCATTTCTTCCAAGAGGATTTAAACTTAATCATTTCCTTTTTTTCCACGTCGATCTTACTTTTTGCCCAGATTTCATTTCCAGTGGTTTTTTTTTCAATAGTTTGGAAGTATGCTTGTACATTTATTCGCACTTTGTCACTTAATAAGTCTTTTTCACTATGTTCATATTTGTAGCCTAGTAGTATTTGTATTTCAATAAGTCTGCTATGGCTTGTTCTGAATTTTATTAACTGCGGGAAAATTACTAGATTTTATACATTCTTGACTATGGAGTGAATGTTCCGCCATTTTGTCACGGTGGAATCCTGACTTTCTGAAGCCCACGTCATGTAGTTATCCTTTCCACTTTATCCCTTCATCGCTCGTCTGAAAACGAAAGCAAACGAACAAGCTGAATTTGTCCAGAATAGCAAGATAGTGTTCCACAATCTGTCGTTAATGTTTGCGGCTGCCGCTCTTCCATTCCTTTAAGGACTTGGATTTCGTCATCAATTTTTTGGGCGCTTCGATTCCAAACAATTGGATTTGGTAGGAGACTACACAATAATTATATACAGGAATGAAGCTGTGGAACAGTTTTTCTTCTGTAAAGCTATAGAGTCCTAAACTTTTGGAATACTCCAGTGGTCGTGTGATAAACGTCAGTCGCTGGCAAACCAGCTTCTTCGCGAAAGGGTCACGCACCGCTGAGCGGATTGCGAAACAACAGCCATGTGTGATCTATGAGATGCTTCTCATCAGTGCGCTTCATGTTCCTTGTTATCAATGTTATTCATAATACTACAATATTTAAGCACTTCACGAAATGGGTTAAATGTGGAGTTTAGTCTTATTATTAAATAACTACTGTTCTAGCGCACGTGTTAAACGCTAACCTGTCCTCAGTTGCTTTCTATTGGACATGCGCCTCTCTTGCCCACTGAAGGATTCCACGTCCGCTGTGGACAGTTTCGCTAGTTAAGTTGATATTAGTTACCATGTATAAGAACTAGGCCGAGATGTGGCACTCAAATTCGACTTCAGGGCGCTCATGGGAACAACTTCCTCATTCGAGCCTTTGTTCAGGTATTAGGACGCTGTAATGCTTTTTCAGTATTTGTATCGCTTTTTTCAATGGGTTGGGTTGACCAAATAGACTCTTCTTTAACTTCTTACTTGGTGCTTGATACTTGGACCGCCCGTCCTCACTGGTTGTACAGGCCCCAGCACATTCTCCATTTTCGGAGTTTTGCTGGTTTAGCCACTGTGGTTCGCTGGAGTCCCGAGATCAGCCTAGCCAAAGTCTGCCCCAGATCGTCACCACTACAGGTAGTCACCGCCCTTGTGGATCACAGGGAGATTTGCCAACATGGGGACTAGTTTGATACCAGGACGGTGGTGGATCCTGGTATTGGTTTACTCTTAGCTAGGCTTCCTGATGGAAACGTTGGACTCCTTCTCAGCGAAGCACTAGCGGGGAGATGAATCCACCCGCTGTACATCGCAGTCCGACACTCAGGAACACCTCCCAGCCACGACGAGGCGATAAACTGTTAGGAGGCTTTAACTTCTAATAGGAGAATATTTTTTCAGAAAGCAGTTCCACAGAAATAGATGACAATCTCAGCAAGATAATCCGAGTGTATTACCACCTAGTTATATTAGATAATCAGTTTCCTCGTGTTGGGCTGATTCCAGCAATTCTTCGTTTGGTTCATGGTCGTGCAATCGTGATCCGTTGTTGTTGTGTTGTGATTTCGTGTTTGTGTTCATACGCAGCTTGAGGATTTGTTACGTTCTCTCTCTATTAACATTTCGAATGTTGATTATTCTTCTTTGAATCATGAGATAGTCGTGATAGAGTGTTCCCCAGGTTTTCACCACATGCACCATCCGAGATCCTTATCAGGACAAAAGGAGGCACGCCATCTTGCTATTTTGACTCTTCCAGGTGCCAACGATTTCTGTGACAAAAAGGAATCCGTCGACTATTAAAAGATCCAGTGAAGGATGATGGAAGGAACTCTTATAACTCCGGATTTTTTTACATACCAGTCATCATACTTACTGCGCGAATCCCACTACTTCTTGCATTCGATTCCCTCTCGACGAATCCACAGTCCACGAAGCTCTTCGAACATTTCACGTGTTGTTTTGGCTGTTTAAGGATTTTCTTCTTCTTTATTAATGTTGTGGAATGGTGGTTGTGCCGATTTTCTTTGCAACTTTGGAGATAGCCGAGCTATGGCTAAGGTTCCTACGTGAATTGGAGGAGAGCACAGGGCGGGAGTCGAACAATCACCTTGCTTGCCGATGAACTACATTAGTAATCACTGCTCTACCACTCCGTATATGTTATTGAACAGGGTTTTTTTGGCTGACAAATCGACATTATAACAATTGATACGCAATTCTTAGAAGTTTTCCCAGGTTTTTGCATAAGCACGGAAATACATAAAAGATTGACGTCGGCAATTAGTGCAGATCTCTCAGTTATTACTTTCTTTCACGATCTCATCACTAGAGACGATTTGTGAATCTGAACAAAAAATGTAGTTGAAAGGCGACATAAGCCACTAACGCAGTAACTAATGGTCATCAAACTCTTTCGCAACTTAAATGCGCCACTGTGAGATGAATCCCACAGTATATCTTAAGTCGGTGCGCAGGAACTGCCTATCGGCGGACTGTTTGGGATTAAAGGACAATTTCTTAGTCAATGGTTTGTTTTCATCATAACTAGAAGATTATGACACATTTTACTTCTACTCCGCTCCATTAAATTTTGTGCTGAGGCGAATATCATGTGCGAAGTGATTCTTCATGTTCACCTGTTCTGCACATCGAGCACTATAATAATAATGGTATTATCAGTCAACTTAGTGCACAGTTTAAGAATATGTTACGGCTTCACTTATTTACACTCTCCATTAAATTTTTACAATGGACTGCATCACTTACTTCTCAGTTGATCCCCAGCAGTCTGCGAACTGTCTGTGTCAAGAACGACATCGACGGTGACGATGGCGACAACGACGGCGATATTTGCGACGAACAACGTGGAAATCTCGTCTGCATGTCGGAAAATCGTTGATTGTCAGCATTGTCTTTCCGTTCCGGTGTTCATTTCTTCAGCATGGAACAGCTAGCGCATTGTGTTTATAATTATCGAGCCCGTCCACTTGAGTTCCGTTTGTATACGCGCATTTCAACAATGCTCTGTCGCTCTTCAGCTGACTGACTGTCTGTACGCCAGCCAGCCAGACGGCCAGCCGACCACTCTCTCCATCACCAATCGCGAACTAAAGCCGGACGTCGTCTATCTATGTTCGCTAATATGCATTCAATTAGGCGTTTCGGTTACTCTTTCACGAGTTCTTTATTCTTGAGTGAAATCGCATCTATTCATGTCCCTTTAATAGTAGCAATGAACTCTCGTAACTTATATTACAACTAGGTTCAATGCCTGTAGCAAGACAATAGCATGGCTCGATAAGCATATTTTTTATTGTATCTTCACATTCTTTATTGTAACTGTTATAATTTTGCTTTCTATAAGCAAAATTTTCAACACCAAGCAAATTCGTTCTTTAGTGTATCATTCACTGTGTCTAAACTACCGGTTGATCTTATTGTATTCAACTGAACACTCTTAGAGAATAGTGCCCACAAGCCCTTAAAATGTTAACTTCACCAAAATCTCGGCAAACAGTTATGGTTTGATAACGACGGATTGAAAAACTCATCTGAAGCTCGGCAGTGATACAACCGTGGGCTCACTTCAGCTCCCATTAGTTTACGAGTTTCGCTGACCTAGCAGGGCCTTCTCGCATCTGGCTGACATTTACCACATCTATCCTTTCATTAATAAGCTAACACGAGATTGTTATCTAACTCTTATTCCACTAACGTTTCAACGTCTTCGTCTTCCGCAGACCTGATTATCGAGTCGATAGTCGACAGTCGTTCGTCCTCTTGATGTGGTGTCTTCATCGTCGTATCGAGTCGCATGTCTCGTTAGAGCAGCGCTGGAATGACGTTACCTCACTTGGTAAGTTGACACTGATTATCCGTTGAAAATCGTTTGTTTTTGCTCCTGACATTCTCCGTTCTGCATCAGTCGGTGTTATTATGAGCTAGCACAGAGCGTAACACTTTTCCAAAAAGCGGTGCTGTACTGAAGATTATTCGATTCGATACGACGACTACGATACCACATGGCGAGGAAGAACGACTGTGGACATGGATTCGGATCACCGTCTCTGAAGAAATCGAATACATCGAAGAGTTATTCGAATAAGTGTTTTGCAGCGACTTCGTCTTAGCTTGTAAATTAAGGGATATTTGTTGACCAGTCATGCCGAGTTTACAGGAAACTCGGTTTTTTAAATACTTACAACATTGCTTGTATGAACTTCTCATTGTTTATGCAGTAAAGTTCGGGTATCATTTTGTTAATCATGAAAGAAACATCATAAAACAATTGATCAATAAGGAAATAATTTCTTGAAATTCTTACACACCCTTCTTTACTGTTACTGTGTGGATTCTAACAATTCTTGTATTCGATTTGTTCCCTTATATTCGTCGACCACGAAGATCTTTGAACTTTCCGCAAGTGGCTTCGGCTGCTTCTTGAGGATTTTTTTCGTTTTCTTCACGAACCCCCTTTGAATGCTGGTCGCGTCGGTGTCCCTGGGTTTGCCATGCTACAGAGTTTTCGCGGGGATTATAAGTGAATCTTTCTGCACAAATCTGCTAGCGAGCATACTACCGTCGGGAGATTAGAAGCTTAGTTGGCCCGAGGCGGGAGATGAACTAACGTTGAGCTGTCCAAGTAATATACGGAATCACTACCAATGCGCTGTTCACCTCAAAATCAGCATTAAATTTTGTATATATGTATATATATATATATATATATATATATATATCAGGTATCCGTTGAGATGCGTGTACAACATCATGCAAGTATATCTACTTTTTTATTTCATGCTTAAGTCGAATTACCTCTGAGAAACTAACTGAATGATTACAACGTGTTATGAGTCTTAGTGGCAGCTTTTTGATTCCTAGTGTTTCCTGAAAGGTGTCGCTTTTGCGGTTTCTTCAATTTTTTTCAACTTCCCTCTTACTTCAGTTGCAGCATATCTTGGCATTTCGAGGGTTGAGACTTAATTCATGTTTATTATACAGGATCCCTACTATTGAGAGGACCATAAGAGTCTGTACATCCTCTTGGATCCGAAATTATTTGACTTCCGATTTAAACTAATCTGAGACGTCTTGAAGTGTATCTCAAAATTCAAGCACCGTTAGATTGTTGTGTTGTACGGTAATGCGTGGTGGTGTGAGCTACTCAACAAATCGGTTTGATTTCCACTCGACCTTCATGGATGCCTGGGACGATCCGAGTTCTGGTGCTATTGATGGGACTCGATCTTTCATCTGATCTGTTCACCCAATAATAACTGTTCTGTCAGAGAAACATCGATTGCATAACCTACGAGAAGCCCTCGAAATCCGTGAGACCAATAGTTATCGTAAAAGACGAGCTAAGCACATAAGCCGACTTTCACTCTCGGTTAATTCTGTGTATACTAATGATGCTTCAAATTCTTGACCCTTTAGAAAACAAACTGTTGAAAATCTGTGGTGTTTTATGTGAAATTTATCCCTTCTGTCTTTTCACTAAGTGCTACCTCATGGCTTGATTCTTGCTGAGGATTCCAAATAAGTTTACTACACTGTTAATTGAAACCTTTACAGAGCTTCCCTGCAAACATCGAGCTTAGAAAGTTTGGATTAAAGACTTTTTAAAAAGTTGGAAAAAAACGACTTTCCAAAATGTCATCCAGTATGGTGAAGACATAAAGCACAAAGCATTGGGCTTTGATCAGTCCCTGAGGCATGTGCCACGCATTCACTCCATTCATGGCATGGCGGAGATCGTTGAATACATGTTTATCCTATGCGATGACTTGTGAGGGCTTACCGATGTATGCAGTTGATGTTTTATCCTCCCTTAAAGTCTACTAACAATTTTCCGACCTCGGAGGAGTGCAAGGCTTAGTGAGTCCGAAGCGCAGGATTGAATGAATGAGTTCGAGTGTACTGCGTGCGGATCTAACCATATCTTATAGTTCACCCTTAATTTAGTACAATATGATAAAAAGTCTATCGTGTAGCTATTTTTTTTGCTATGTCGATAAGAACTTCTTATTTTCTCGCGATATAATACTTTGTTTTTTTTCCCGCTGATGGGTGATTGCTGATGGCACTGATCGATAGAAATAGCTGAGAGAGAGGAAGACGAAAGACCCGCATGGTGTGGTGGTAAACGCGTTAGCCCCCGGAAAGGTAATGGCGCGTTCGTTCCTCACCGCGGGCACCTGCGGTCCGGAGTTTTGCAAATATCTCAGCATCACTGAAGTTATAATACGTTGTATTTTTTGTGCTCTTCCGAAGTAGCTAGGTTTATTTAAACTATGTATTTTTCTCGTTAGAAAGATGTAATTTAAACGAAATACTTAAGATGAGCTCTCTTCACGTTGTCAGACCGTTCGTCACTTCCCCATATCGATAATCTAGTCTACTTTGAAAAATCACTGTAATCTCTCTATAAGATCGAGTATTCGAATTCGTTTCTAGAAACATGTGGGCTTATGGTTATATTCATTTGTGCGGAAATCAGTGCATGGTTCAACCCGTATTCTGTGAAACGATGCGCTTATAGCGCAGTGTTTAGAGGGTGCTTACAACATGTGGTCCTCATTTCGAACCCACTCCTCACGCGAACTGATCCCTCTTCGGGGCGGCAAGCTGCTACCAGTTATGCCAGGGAGGAGGAAATCACTGACTTGTTTGATATATAGGTAGGTTTTCGCAAGTAATATGGGCTAAGTAGGCATTTAATAAAAGGATAAAATAAAGGGTATAGCTCTCGGCATTGATCAATCGCTGAAGGATGCGCCATGCATTCGACTTCATTAAGCATCGTTGGAAGTGATTGAATGTATATCTGGTCTTTACAATAACTCGCGATGGCCTACCGATGTATCCAGCCAGTGCTGCTATCCTCCCAGACAAGTCTGGTACCAATGTGCCGACCCAGGAGGGATGGAAGGCTTGGTGGGCCATGGGCACATGGATCGATTCCATGTGTGTGTCGCAGCGACGCCTCGAACCAGTAAGATAAAAAAAATATTGAAGTAAAAACCAAGTGAAAAAACTAACTTCGATGTGCAACTAAGTGGCTAATTCATCGCACTAGTCAACGGAAAACAAGCAAATAGGCAAATAAACATCTAATATATTGACTAAAATGTGAGCCACAGATACCCGTTTGGTCACGTATCCACATCTCATGCCAGCCTCAAAGTATAACCGACCCTTTTCGTTGTTTTCCAACCCCATTAGTGGTGATGGAGCCGCCTATGGATTCGGCTACGGTTCAAGACCTAAACCTTCATTGGCATTTTAAATGTTGATCGAATGTAAATTTCTCTGGAAGTTTCTGATGCAGCCGTGCAAGCATGATACCGAGACACAGATAGGTGTCGGCCACGGACATTTGTTGCCTTCCCGCTAAGCAACAAACAACAAAAATGTCGCCATCTTTGAAGGCGGTAGGGAACTGCCGCAGGCAGATATTTCTGCGATCAGTCAAGCAACTTGACGAAGACGACTTTACAGGCCGATTACACCACATACGTTTAAATATTTATCCATTTGCTCTTTCTATACCAAAATTATTTGGGTACTTGGGTATTTGATGGCCCGTCTTCGCAGGTTGTATGAGCCCCAGTATAATTTGCAATTTTTCGGAGGTTTGGTAGTTTAGCCATTGTGGTTCCTTTGAGTCGCGAGGTTGGCCCAGCCAAACTCTGTCCCAAGTCGTCACCGCCACAGGTTGTCGCCGCCCTTGTCTGTCAGAGTGGGATTTGCCACCGTGCGACTAGTTTGATACCAGGACGGTGATGGATCCTGGTATTGGTTTACTCTTAACTGGGCTTCCTGATGGAAACACCGGGCTCCACAGCTTGAAAGACCCTGCTGGGAGGGGGGAGGCTATGAATCCCTCTGCTGTACATCGCAGCCTGACACCTAGGAACACCTCCCAGCCATGACGAGGGGGGTAAACCGTTGTGAAGAATACCAAAATTACCGAAATGAAATCTTATTGATGCCTTTTACTGGTTGATTTGTTAAACAAATAAAAATGAGTAGTTCACCTCACAAGATCTTAAACGCTTTTTGTTTCGCTTCTTCTGTAATAGTGATTATTCTGAATGTGTAAGGAATATAAAGAAGGCAGCTAGCAAGCCTAATCTCTCGATGTTTGCCTTGTCGTTTTCCGAAACCGGACCACTCTCGGTTTTTTTCTTCTTCCGTGGCCTTCCGCATCTAAAGTAAAGAGGCCTCGATGTGATGTCCAGTTGGGGCGTTCAATCTTTGTTTAATTGACACACCCACCAAATTCCATGCAATTTCCATTTGTGGTATTGATTTCCGACCGGTCAACTTATTCCATTGATTGCGTTCATTTCTGTTTTGTCTTATGTTTCACACTTTATTTATGGATGCGTCATTAGAATTTCTCTCAGTTTAGTATTCATTGTCGCCCATGAGTCTTTGTGTTCCGTGACAGTTTGAGCTGCCGCAAAAATTCCCCAGACATTCGTTTTCCAATCAGGAAACCTATGCCTAGGAAACGCTGCTGTCTCGAGTTAAAGCGTGCCTCGCATGCGATACGAGACATTCTCCTTTCATGACCGACTTCCTATCGATATTACACTTTGGTCATTTTGTCGATAATCGACTTTTTACGTAGATCCCACCATAGGATCGAATTTCCTCTGCAAATTTCTTCTGTACCTCAGATGAGACGAAAGAAGAAAGAAAGCCTCTAGGAAGATAGCATTCCTTTTTTTCAACTTGAAGAAAATCATCGAAGTTCTGTTTCATCTAGAAGTACCACCAAACAGTTCAACATCAAAATCCTTAAGCTCTTGCACAAAAATCTCAAATCTAATCTTGATTCTAATGAATTTTGAGTCGCAAGTAATGTTAAAATATTCCATCAGAAGAGGCAAAGCTTTTAAAGAAACTCGTCCAGGATTTCCTTCTGGGTTCCAGATCTGTCATAGTGGTTCTTTTCGCTGAACTGTGCTCCCGCTATTCAATCACTGACGTAACGTAAATAAATAAACAACGGACACAGTACAGCGATTCGACAAACATTTCGGACGAAATTGACGCTTCAGAGGTGAAGTCTGATAGTGTATGATAGAAAGAACGAAAGAAGGAAAAAATTGGAGAAAGAGAAGGAAGTTTGACCGGTGATTAGTTAATTAACCAACTGGTTCTTTTTTCATATATTTCGACTTTGTTTCATTCGTTTCATAGCCTCGCATGCATCATCCACTAAGGTCTTCAGATTTACGTGTAGATCCATCCATCACTTGATGACTTCGTCTTCTTCATGCATGTTGTTGAATGCTGATCGATCATTATCGCTTGTTTTTGTGGATGTGGAGCGCCTTTCGCCGACATGGCTGGTAGTAATTTTCCCCCTGGAAGGATGCTTAGCTTGGTTGAATCGAGGCGAGGTCGAAGCAGCGATCAAGTGTATTATTGCACGACATCTCTAGCCATTGAATTTCTTGGGCCTAATGGCTAATATAAGGGGAAAAGTAGGACAAAACTAAGGGTAAGTGGAACAATAATGATTGAAGCGGTGAAGGTGAAGGGACGATTCGGAGAGCGTTCTGAGGATGAATTTAGATGACTAGGCGAAGATTGAGTGAATGTGATAATTAGAGCAAGGAGAGAACGTGAAGACAAAAAAGCGTGAAGTTCAGTTTTAAATTTCATCGTATAGGTCATATCAGTGTCATATCTTCACCCTATTGAGAAACTGGTGATTAGTGTTCGTACTTTCATTCGAGTGGGTTCCTTCGTTATTTCTAAAAATCGCTCTTCACAGCTTACAAATCACAAATCGGTTTCGTTGGCTATTATCTGGATTTCAGGAGCGTTTTTGTGGGTTCACGGCGCAACCGATCAACGCCGCCGCCGCCTACTATATGCCTGGTGCGTACAATGGCGGTTATACTCGTGAACCCTATGGCCACAACGCATACATAGGTGAATTGAATTTTCCCGTCATAATAAATCTGAGTCCCATCCGCATTAACACCATCGATTGACTAATCAACAAATCAATAGGCGAACGATATCTGGAAGAGTCTGAAAGCAGCTAATTCAGATACGGCATACGGTGACGCCCAGCAATTCCCGTATTATGACGGTTATACGTACACACCATATCAAACTAACGGGCAAGCCTACTACAATTACAGTTACCAACCAAGCCAAGCCTATCCGGGAGCTTATGGACCATATCCGGGCTCAAGCGGAGCGTATAGGCCATATCCGCAACCTCAACCATCACCACCAAGGAGGTCACGGTGAATTAGCTAGTAATGGTTTTCTAGATAAGTTATGGATCTATTAACATCACAGTAAAGTAGAAAAAAGGATTAAATCACCATCCTAGTTACAAGTGGATGAGGTCTTGGCTAAGCTTCTTCAATGAGTAGAATTGATATCATGTTGTTTGTTTTAGTCCTTTTCGTTACTGTCGTTATTTAGAATTCCGTGCTCCAAATTTTAGTTGTTTTGTCACACAACTTCAAAAGTTCGGCTAGAATTTAAGAAAACCTTACTTTGACCGATAATCTAACTTTATATGATGCCCTAAGTAGACAAAGTACATATAAAAAAGTAACTTTTTTGGAATACATCCTGACCTGGAACTTTCTATGAAGACTTTCCCGCAGCTTTTCAGGACTACCCCAGCCCGTTTCCTTGAACCTACCATTCGAACGAATGCAACATCAACGCGGAAGCCGCGAGGAGTATCCGCAGATATCTACGACAGGCGACAGTTTAAGGTACGTCTCGAGGAACTCAATTCAGCCATGATATCATCCACCCACACGGATGATATCTGTTGCCATCTTTGATCTTTTTCCTTACTAGTATTTTGTTCTATTATTATTTATTTTACACGACACATCTTCACATCTATTTTGCCGATCTCAGCACTTTTTACATTTGATTCGTTTCCTCGCCATCGGTTTTCTAACTTGTCGCGCGTGGGTTCGTCTGCTACTTGAAGATTACCGTTATCTTTATGAATGTCCTTGAATGCTAGTCGGATTGACTCTCCTTAGACTCCTGAGATAGTCGGGCTAGAACACTCCTAGGTGGATTCCAGAGAATGAACTAGTCTAGTCTTATAGCAATTTCCCCCACCCCAGGTGAATTGCTTTGTGAACCTGCGGCGGAGTTGAACCAGTGCCGTACTCATAATGAAAAACTGGGTTTGAAAAACAGCCAAAAAATCGTTAAAAGATTTCTAGGCTAGTTTTTTAAATACTTAAAAATACTAGAGATAGTGCAAGAAGCCGGAAGTTTTGATTCTTTTTTAAAAAACGTCAGCATACTGCTCAATTCCGTGTAGTTGTCGTCCTGTAGCACAGCTGATTATTTTCAGGCATTTCCTGGTCCCACCAAAAAACCATCACCTATCTATAGGAGAAGTCGCGATCCTTATCCATATCGATTAGGACAATATCAGGTTGTTTCTGGAAGTTCATTTCTCATTCTGCGAGTTTTGAGAGTCAACTAAAAAAATAATCTCTGTCAACATGCTTAACTCATTCAAGAAAAGAGCCGTGGCTTCAGTAGCCTAACGGTTTCGCTTTTCGACCTAATGAGAATTTCTGTTACAGGAAACCGAATTCGGTGGCACACCATTAGACTACAGTTCTCATCTTCATCGACCCTATACGAATGAGGTGAGAAGTCTCTTCACGATTTTTCAGACGAATTTTCGCCGTGTTTTGCGATATCTTTATCAATCTAACCCAAAAACACAAGGTTCCTACAACGTTACGACGATTACGACCGTTTTATGCACCATCATATACCACATATCCGCCTTCAACAATGATACGAACAGAAAAAAAGCTAGACATGAAGAAGTATCCGATCATGGCTCGGATTGCAGTGAAAACTGCTCAATTGGTGAGAAACTGTCGTGCATTAGGCCTTAGTTGGTTCATAAATGCTTAACAGATGATTTGACGGTATTACTGACGGCATGTTTGTTGAGAAGTTTCATTACTTTCTATTTTTTCAGCTTCTCGGTGCGGCTATTCTTGGTCTCGTACTTGGTCCAATGCGTGGAAACTCCTTCCATGACTTTGTCATCCGAACCAACACCGAATGGCAAGGTATCTTAGTAGCATTTTCTACTTTGATGTAAGTTCTTTCATTGGACATCGCCGTAGTGTGGTTACTTCACTCCTTAGTGGAAGAATTCTCTCAATCAACTACTGATTTAAGTGAAGTTGTAAAGGGTCTCTTTCGATTTACCAAAACGGCTAATCCAGGCATTCTGTGGATTGATTGATCGACTAGTGTTGTAGATATATACAGTGAAAAAAACAATATCTGTTCCAAAGCATTCGCTGATATTGCATTTCTTCTGTCCACCACTAAAATTTGGGTTTTATTTTACCTTTTCACGATCTTAAGAACACGTCGGCATACGTATGTAGCGTATGTTTCCAAGAAAGGTGCAGCTATTCACATTTTATATTGTATCTTTGTTTACTATTACTTATCTGGACACTTGGATGGCCTGTCTTCACTGGTGTTGCGGGTTCCAGCATAATTTTCGTTTTTTTCGGAGTTTTGCTGGTCTAGCCATTGTGGTTCTCTGCAGTCCCGAGGTCAGCCCAGCCAAAGTCTGCCCCAGGTCTTCACCATCACAAGCTGTCGCCAGCCTTCGTGGATCAGAGGGAGATTGGTCACCATACGACTGATTTCGTACCGGGACAGTGGTGTATCCTTATATTTGTCTACTATTAGCTATTAAAAATCTACTAGTTTGCCTCTTTCTGTGATGAACAGGTTCAGCGCAGAACACTCAAACTTAACCAATATATGCTTATGTACAACCTTGTTTTCCCATTTGATGATACAAAGAGACGAGTACTCGGGGATAGTGACAACTGAGAGAATGAGTTTCTCTAATGTCGAAGCCTCCATTAATTCATGATTATTTTCCTTCTCTCGCTTTCTCAATGGTAGCTTGTACTATCTTTAATCCGATTAATCATCGAGGAACTCAACAAGGTTCCTGTATGCTCTTCAGTTGCTGCACATCGCACACCAGATCCATTCAGCGAGTATCGCGTGCTCTAAAGGCACGAAGGGTATCATATTTTCCCTTTTGAGGCTTTTTATCCGGACCTTGTTGTAAAAAAAGCTTACTCCTGTCCAGATTTCGGGCTAGTAATATTTAAATAATTTTCGCTTTATGTAAACCGAATGAATTAATCTTTCCCTCCTCACTGTTCATCGCAGTTCGATAAAGCACCAACATCTCCTCTTTACAAGCCGTGATGATCTGCTAAATCACTAGGAAGATGTCTAGCTTATGCAAAACGTTTTTTTGTGAATACAAAACGTATTTCAAAGGAGCCGTGATCGGTATCGTTTCCACATGGGCGATTTTTACCGTCATCTTGTTGCTGACAAGTTTTCTGGCGAATTCGATGCATTTGTGGCGAAAAGTGGTGAGTTTTTCTTTTCATGCTAAAAACAGCAATAAATTGATGGATTCTAAAAGAATTTGTTCCAGATTGACATCTAATAGAAGTGATGGATTTCAGGATGCACATGTGACCTTACTCGGGATACTCGCCTATCTCCTCGCTTTTTGTCTCGAGGCCTACTATGCCGCGTGCTATCCACCGAACGGGCCGCGAATAAATCTAGTCTGTCATCGAGCAGAATGGATCATTGCAACGGTAGCCTAGTTCATAGATTGTCATCGCTTATCTCAGTGGTTAGAAGTGCCATGTAATAGACCTGTGGTTTCTTATTCGATCCCACATCCTGGTACAATCAATGCCTCCATTTCTGTATGATCGCGAAATTAAAAGGGGAGTTGCCTGGGACCCGATGACTCTCCGTAGTCCACTTGGGAACACCTGAGCATGCCTGTCCCAGCAATTCAAAGAGAATCGGCTCAACCAGCGTTCAACGATGTTCACCATGAAAATGAAGATTTTCAAGTGTCTACCGTAACCACACATGGAAATTTCGAAGACATTCGTGGATGGTGGATGCGAGGACGAATCGAACGCACGAAGTGCTCAGATCCGCGCACTCGATGTGAAGACCGATCATCTAAACTACAAAATAGATAAGCATGTGTATAGAGAGAGACTGGACCTGGAATATTTTCAAAATATTTTAATCTAGCTGGGAGAAGAGCGAAACGAAAGACCCGTATGGTGTGGTGCTGAACGCGTTAGCAAGGGTAAAAGGGCGTTCCATCCACGGTATTTTATCAGTAGCGCGTTCAAAGCGCTAGCGCGTAATTCAACATAGTCCCAAAAATCAGTAGTGTTTACCGTACGGAACACATTAACTGAATTAAATTTCGTTTTTTCTTAGTTCTTGAACTCTAAATTCATAATATCAGGCGTTTTTTCTTTACATGATGCGTTATCACACCTACAGTGTGGGTCCCAACACATCTTGCATTCAGTTCGTTTTCCGAGCATTCATCGTCCACAATGGTCGCCGAGAATTTCGCGCGTTGTTTGGACTCCTGTTTGAGAATTTTATCTTCTATGAATGCCGTAGAATGCTGATCGAGTCTCCTTTTTACCCTGAGCTTTTGGAAATAGCGGAGTTAAGGCGTTTCCACATGGACTGGAAGAGAGCGTTGGTTGGGAGTCGAACTAGCCTTTCTGATCGACGACATCACTAACCATTGCGCTACTAGGTACAACAGGCGTTTGAATATGTTACCTTCAAGCTTGATTCGTTGTATTCAAACCTTGTTGACTCGTGTCCATGATTCGTTGCCATAAGAGAAACTGTAGGTTGCAGAGCTTAGGTCCTAATTTATGCACTTAAATCAACCTGAGGCAATGCCTTCGACGAACAATGTTTTCAACTCCTAAGCCAAGCTCCTACAACAACTTGCTTTATGGGCTCGTGTAACGCAGTGGTTAGTGGAGCCTGCAACAATACATGTGATCATTTGTTCAATCTCCTAGCTCGCCTGAGAAAAACCACCTCCATCTGTTCACTGTTGGCAAATTGCTACCAGAATTTTCTGGAACAGCAACACAAACTTGGTGTCTACATTGATAGGCCAGCGCAAGTCGTTGTATAAGTCAAATATGCATTCAATCAGCTCCAACGATGCTTTATGAAGTGGATTGCATGGCGCTCCCCTCAGGGACTGATCAACACCGAAAGCCTTATCGTTTATCTTTTATGGTTCATAGGCGCTGTTCTGACTGGATCATTTTAGATACTCTGCTTCATCAACACTGCCCTCTATGTGATCGACTTTGCTATGTCTTGGTTATCGGGAGTGAACATGTTATAGAAGTCTTCTTCTAAAATTCCTTTTCACATTGTTGCCTCACACTCATCTCACTTATTTTCTCCTCGTATTTCATCCACTTACTTGTAATTATTGCTTTTCTAGTTGGTCTTTCCTTGTTCAGAGTGCTCGATTTTATCAACGTTCGCCAAATTTCCTCTTAAGTGCAATTCGACTGCATCCCGTTGGTATATATGCTTCAGCTGTGATCTGCCGCTAATCGATAATTTGCGAATCGATCGAACAAACGATCGTATCGATAGCACAGTTATCGATTGATCGATTCTTTGTGCTCAACAAACGGAGCACTTTCCTATTGCTATTGTGCCAAGACGTTTTTTTCTTTTCGTGATGAGACTTTTTATTGTGATTGTATCTAGTTCTTCATTTCTATGATTTAGCATAGCTAAGTTGTTTGCAGAAAAATTTTTAAATCTTAAAGCTTCAACCTAATATTCTAAGTTTCTGGAAAGCTCCACAGAGATCCGTCACATGTGCAAATTTGCATGCACCTGTAAGGATCTCTTACAGGAGTGTTAACGACCGTAGCTTCGTGCTCTTCTAAGTACTCAGACCCTATCTATTGGTTGATGCTCATTTTTAAAAATCTCACCTATTGCTATTTACTCTCATACTTCTGAGAAATTTGTGAGTAAGTTGACTGAGAACACCACTTTCATTGCAATTTGACTTAAAGCCAACAATTTGGGATGGGCGAAGATGGAGCTTCATTTTTTTTGACGTGGTTTCGCATTAACACTTGATTCTTGAATGAATTCTATTAGTATTCACTAAATGTCGAACAAGAAATTGGAGCAGTTCTTCATGTGATTTAACGTCAATCGTTGTCTATGGCAAACGAGAAGTATGTTCTCATTCAGCAACTCTTTAAGCTTTATTATTAAGAAATTTGACTGTGTTCTGTGGTACCTTGGGTACCTTAGGTGCGAAATCACTTACTTAGATTCAAACGATGCTCAACTGTCCTTCAATATGTGTTCATGACAAAGTTCTGTGTGTTCTATGTCATAATTATGTTTGATAATAAAAATGTTCCTTCAGACGAGAAACGAACTGCTTGATTCCATCAGGCGTTGAACATCCCTGGAAATAAATGAAGTGAATAGAAAGGAAAGACAGAGAGAATGAAATTTGTGTGTAAATCCCAGGTTTCACCAACGGATTCATTGACACACTTCTGAAATGTCGCGTGATAATCGGATTTTCCATGAGTTGGTAAGGAAGTTCTTTCTGATGGTCATAGTGTTGCATGAATGGGCTGGTTTATTGCTTCACTTCGCTTTGAAAATGATAAGTTATAGGGAAGCCGACAATTTCATTGCTATTCATGAGAAACAGATGAAGCGCATTGGCAAAGATAATGTCCAATAGCACGCACAAGACCTCAGGTTTGAACAATGCCCTGGGCCAACCAATCCTGCCATCTCTCCACGGTCGCTGCGATCCACAAGGGTTAGTAATCGCCTTTGATGAATATCTGGGAATGGCTTAGCACAACTAACCCAACATTACAGGGATCATCGACTCTACCTGTATTCAGCGATGTTCACGAAGAACTCGTCAAGTGAAACTCGAGTCTATCCACAAATTCGAAAAAACATCGTGGATGACCTACGCGAACCCATGAACAGAATGAAGTGCCCAAAACTCTTCGAACACCTTACCAACAACACATATATAATAACTGACATAACTAATAACTAAACTTGATCCCTGACAACCACATCAATACTTGAGGAGCTAACGACGTGCAGAGAAGCAAAGCAGATATTTAAGGATTTGAACATGAATTTACGTGAATTCCTTTCAAACAACCAGCGGTTCCTATAGTAAATTCCTGAAAATCATCGAATATCAAATACTCTACAAAAGGCCTTAAAAACACTATGTTGTTCTACGGCAGCTGTATTCCTTGTCTCATGCAAATATCCAACAAAAACGAAGCTAACTAAGCTTACAGTCGCCAAGCAGGTAGCTGCCATATACGATACTATGGGGATTTTTTACGCCACTTCCATTGAGATAAAAGCAATTTCCTCAAAATTCATGTAACTTCGACTATACATGGGTCTCTCTCCACTCAAAGAAACGCAAACATCAATGGGAGAGGATAGTTAAAGACTTTAACAGGTTTGAAACTTTTTATCCCACAAAAAACCTCCCAAATCGGAGTTTCATCCAAGTTAATTTTCTTTGCAGATGCTAGCAAATATTGCGTGGGCAGTTGTATATACGTCGTCTCCAAGGACGAGTCACAACAACTCGCTGGAAGGTCTAGGTTACCATCAATCAAAGACAGCCCTACAAATATCCACAGTTACATTTAAGCTCTAACTAGATGCACTAACAATGCCACCGCAGTTAGCACATTCCATATTTACAGCATTAAATAAGCACACTTATATCACAAGCATAATTGTCCTCTTGGAATCAAAAATCGCTCTCAGCCAGATATGCTTCAACAAGGTGCACAGAACGCCTGGAGTGTTGGCGAAGAATAGCATAAAGGAAATACACCGAATAGTGGGAAACCTACCAACGCCCATGCAATTTGGCTTCATAGCCACTGATCATAGCGTTGCTAATTGCGCTACAAGAGGATTGAACAAACTCGAATTAAAAAGACCACATGTGGTGAGAAGGACCCATATTCATTAAAGAACTACATTCACAAAATCAACAACACCACCTTACCTTGCAACAAGAAAGCATACAAAGGGCACAAGTATCCACAGTTACATCAATAACTACCACTCCAGTAGAAGAATTACTAGACTGGAAGCGATTCAAAAGAACCATACCAGCAAAGAGAACGATCGCATACGTTCTCAGATCCATCGACAAAACCACTTCCAAAGCACGGAAGAAACTGCGCGACCGGGTATATAAGGATATTCCAGAGCTCCATTCAATGTCAGCGTATGTCACAGCCATACGGCAAGAAGCAGCCTTAAGAGCTTTGATACGAAACCATCAAGCAATACACTTTCCGTTACAATCATAGGAAGAATAGAAGAATTTGAAATTATATTAAGACGAATGGTGAATCGTTTGCTGCAAAGGCAGATTAAACAGAACAGACAGACCACGTGAAGTTCAACAACCAATTCTGATCAGCTCTAAAACACCACTACCAGAATTATTAGTCGTTGATGCACACCTTCCGTTCCATAATGCTACAAACTAAACATAGCTAAGGCATATAAAAAACTGTGGACGATAAGGTTAAGACAAATGGCTAAGAAGGTTATGAGATTCGCAGCCTATCAAAAATGAATAGTCTGCCCTAAAAGTACCCGTCGATGGACCACCTTCCAGAAATCTGCGTAAGGAGATCAAGACGTTCGATCATACAGTGTAGACTGTTTTGGACCACTAACAGCGAAAAATAATGGAAGAACAACAAAAGTCTACGGCATCATCGTCACGTGCGCAACAACCGGACTACTTTACTCAGAACTCGTACACAACATTACGACGAGTGATTTCTTATTAGTTTCAGGGCGATTTTTTGCTAGACAAGGTGTGTCGAACACTATCACCATATTTAAATTGTTGAGCTTACACGAGGTTGATAAATAGATTTATTTCGGCTAACGTTTCGACGTCTTCGTCTTCATCAGAGTCGATGGTCGTGTCGGTGGTCCACAGTTGTTCGTTATCTCGTCATTACCTTATTACCTCGTTATGTGGCGTCTTCGTTGTCGTACCAAAACATATTCCTCAGTGAGTACCGCACGAATGAGCCATGCTCATCAGACAGCGCTTTATACACGGCATTTGTTGTTGATATGACTATCCGTCGATAATAGTTTGTTCCTCAACGGATAATCCACGCTGTGGCGCAGTGGTCGGAGACGCCATGCAACACACACCTGGATCGATCCCCGCGCCTATGGCCCACCAAGCCTTCCATCCCTTCGGGGTCAACAAATTGGTATCAGACTTGTCTGGGAGGATAGCAGCACTGATTTGATACATTCATTTATAGGCCACAGAGAGTCATAGCAAAGGCCAGATATGCTTTCAATCACCTCCAAACGATGCTTAATGAAGAATGCATGGCTCATCTCTCAGGGATTGATCAGTGCCGAGAGCTTTATCCTTTACTTTTTGAATCCAACCTACAACATTCGGTATTATGTTAGCTAGCACAAAGCGAATAGCTGCGAAAAGCACCTAAAACTGTTCTACTATCAACTTCGATAGTGCATCCAACATCCCTCTGAGCAAACAAATTGTTCAAGATGCAATTCTTCCAGGTGATAACGACATGTCACTAGCTAACACAATGGCAACAATCGCAGTAGGCTCCGTGGCAGGAGGCATTGTATGAGCGCCCCATAAAATCGGTCAAGTGCTCTCTTTGCAAAATATTGCAGAGGAAGATCCCAACAGTGGAAGAATGAGAAACGTTCCTTAGTAGAAATAGAAGGAAACTTCAACCCTCGACTTCTCACATATCAAAAAAAAGCCCTAATAGCTTTGTTACTTTACGACCGTCAGATTTTATCCACCCGACATGATAATAACGAGTCCATTAAATTCACCAGGGAAGAGGAAGACGATAAAAGCTACCTTCCACCTCAAGAAGCAGCAATACTACGCACAAGACAACAAGTGAAGGACACCCCTGCATCAAGTCACGAACTAACGGAACAGTGTTAACCTTTTGTTTGCTGCCTACTATAATTTTCACGGCAGGGTATACTGTGAGATACAACCACAGCATTGCAGCTGCTAGTGGAAAATAAGCCTTCGAGTCAGTTCTCGGCACCGTATAGCCACTAGCTTTAAGCAGAATGCTCGACTTCGTGAGAAGACGCCACGCGGGACTTTTCGTAGTTGCCACGGGAAATACCTCAAACTTGGGTAACTAAACCGTTTGTATAAGTGCAACATCAATACAACACTAACGTCGACGGAGAACTATTGGCACACAAATAAGGCGAGTTCCAGGCTATGAGGTGCTGTACCTACTACTGAAGTGAGGCTAACGAAAGCATAAGAGTATTGTAAATAGTAGTATTACAACATTAGCACTATAATAACAGCAACTTGGTAACAATGACGAGTAAGGGGATGCGGATGATGGCGCCCGCACTGGCTCGTACAGTGGCCCAGATGCCGAGGGGTAGAAAAACAGAATAGTGAGATACAGATGAGCCGTGCATTAGTCTGTTTTTAGGATCGTATCCACAGCGGTTGGGTGCACTTCCACATTAATCGATGACGATACCAAGTTACCTTAGCATTGATGGTGCATGTGACTACGAACGAGATGAGTCATCTACGGAACACGGTCAGGCGACTGGTCTTGGATAACGATATGTCTGCAACGTAAAGTTTGAGCATCGATGGGTGCCACCATTGCCTAAGATATCATGGGCCAGAAAGATAACGACTGAAAAATGATAAGCCTATAGCGGCTTAAAAAACACACATCATAAGTTGACCGGCCAGCGGCCTTGTACGTACAGTGTGGGAGGAATGGTAGATGCCAGTGATGGCGTTGCAGATAGAACGCATTTGAGGATAGCCGCCGCTACTGACAACGCACCGCAGACCGACTGATGAGGATACACTGGGCTGATGGAAATCGTGATGTAGTGACGGTGATGATAAACTGAAGTACAATTCGCAACTGTCATTTGATAATGATATGATGTAGTTAATGTACAATAATGACTACGTGCAGTATGACTTAACAACTACGATAATCTACATTGGTGACACACGAGATCAATACGGTACGGATCTAAAAGCGGAAGAACCCTGACAGGGACCAGAATAACGATTCACGAGGCTATTTATATGCTTCTGGAGAAGGCGGTATTTGGTACCGGTCCAGCATCTTTACCGAAAAACATTCGTCGGCTACCCTTTCCATATCCTGTATAAACAAGAGATCGGCTGGCGGAAGACTGCTTTCGCAAAACATCCTCATGGCCTTCTTGTTATTGTACGCATGATGACTTTTGGACAGTAATAACAAGCAACAAGTTCAGGTTGCAAAAAATAGATTTGCATAACAAGACTGTTTATAGCGATCGCAGTTCCTTATGAAAGGATCAAAACATTTACGTACTATGACATTTGCTAGGCAACATGAGAAACAGTGGATATGATCCTTACTACATAAACATAGAGTAATAGAAAGATAGAAATAGATATAGAAAGAAATTGGAACTATTCTGGGAATAGTTGCTATACACAGTGATGTTGGGACATTCGCAAAGCTTGGATCCCAGGGCAGATCGAACCACGGTTACTCTTTCCGGAGGCTCGCACGTGGCACACTGCACCACTGAAAGCCCTTGCTTGCCTTTCTCTCAGCTAGTTTTCTACGTAACGCTTCCATCAGCAATCATCCGTCAGCGAAATTGATCTGGGAAGCACGAATTGGCACTGAACCCAATTACGCTGATGCCCTAGTCGAAATCACAATGCTAACCTTTTATTTGCCGCCTACCATAATTTTCACGGCAGGGTACAACCACAATGATGCTGAACAGAACAAAATTGAAAGATTTAGAGGCAAAAGTATTTGGAGAGTCTCCAAGAAACACACAACATGAATAACAAAGGAAGAACTCTAACGACTCTAACCATAGGTGCGGTAATATTAATGCACCATCCAACCTTGTCACGAAACACGTGGAAAATGGCGCGCATCGTCAATTTAAAACTGTCAGAAAATGGTGCATTCAGAAAAGCACGACTGAAATTATCGAAGGAACGTACGTCTGGAAGATCACTCAATGTACTAATTCCACTTGATCTAGAAGACAGCGAGACACAGAAGCAGACAGAGGCAGAAACACGGAGGCTCCGACACAGGATCCGCAAAACGCAGTCGAACTTCCAAATCAACGCTATGATCTCCGACCATGAACACGTAACAACAACTTATCAACCACCTCTGAAAGGACTCATTCCTCACAACTTGATGAAGAACAGAAACCGAGAAAATATCCCGGAGAAAACGGTGAGGAAGGACACGAATCGTTGAGTCATCCCTATCACCTTCAACCACGACTACCCACTCAAACCACAGCATCGACCGCCGTCCATTCATTCCAATCAATCCTGCCAAATAAAAAAAAATAAAACAGGAATTAAACCAAAACTCCCATGAAAACGTCGCCAACACCAAATTAATGTACTCATTAAATGGCACGCTCAAAGAGAACCCTCTTTAGCAACGACAGTGATGGAGCAACATACATGAAGGAAAAGCACCAGTACTATTCCATTGCAAAACCTCTGCCCCCAAAGCAACCACTTTTGGTGGAGTGGGATAAAAATGTGTTGGTTAGCTCAGACTAGTATATTAAGTATCATTTCGATTGCGTGCCTTGAAGTTTTTTGCCTCGTGGGATTTTTTGTGCGTTCGTATTTCCCTCAAACCTCCAACGTGGGTAGTTAAGCCTTTATTTACATAATACCGACATTAATACAACGGCAGTAATGTTCCAGGAATAGCGTGCTGCAAATATATGAGGCTACGAAAAGTTTTAGTTGCGAAATAATGGTTGTTCAATGAACACATGAAGTGATATCATGAGCGAGTCGTTAGTATAATATAATTGTTTTTAAGGAAATGGATGGTTATGTGTTAGAAGAGTTGTTCACTGAGTAGCAAGGACGGTGTGAGTAGCTAAAGGGGATCTAATACAATCACTATTCCACCAAGGCGACATGCAACAACAAGATACACAGCAACGCATTCTATGGAGAAAGGAAAGATTACAAAGTTGCACTAATAATATTGTAAGGACTTATACAAGACGTTCAAGCATTATGCAAAGCGGTATTCCATAGTCAATGTTGTGTATAACTAATGGGTTCGCCCATCCTAACACTAGCATGACGTGGAAGCTTATACGATAGACTAATGACTTAAGAAGTGTTATAGTAGAAATATTGCGTATATTAACAGAAAGAGTGTTTAAGATTTAACTATAGACTATTAACCAAGTAACCAAACATACGGGAACTATGCTAGCCATATTGTAGAGGCTTATGTAGAAAATTCGTGAACTGTTGTAATGAATGAGGAAGGTGTGTGATCTAACATTTACTTATGTGAATGAAAAATCATTACTATTAAATCAACTCTGCAAGCAAGCAAGAAACGGAGGTGGATGGAATAGAATATAAGTGAGCGAATGCCCGACGCTACTTGAATTACAGGCCTTTCATCGGAACAGTGATATGGAACACACATGTGGACAGGATGACAATTGAATTATGAACTGAAATGAGAGCTAAGGTGAATATAACATACTATGCTAAAGAAGGGGCGGACATGGCCCTAACCAATTCTGGTTATGCCCGCAGGACCACCAGGGAAAAGGTGAAGATGGCCTAACCGACTTTGATTATGCCCTTGGGACCCCTCACCTACCCTCCCCCCACCCATGGCTATCCCATTAAGCAACCAGGTGATATGGGCATGGCGCCGCCAGATGACGTCCTCTGTCGTGTCCGCGTAGAATTACAGAATATTTACTAGGTGAATAGAAAATTATCTATTTGATAGAGGAATTCTCTACAAATCCCATACTTCTTCTCGATTTCCAGTGAGGTGTTGTCACTTGCATCAGAAATGTTTCTCCATGAACGTTGGCCATATGCTTACGAATCTCAAAACACCTTGCGGTAATATAACGATTAATAAATGAACGCGTGGAATCATAGTTTCACCAACTATTGCAACTGATTTTTGTCTCAACATTAAGAACTCTAAGTGATGGATTACACATTATAAGTACATTCAAACTACATTTTTCATAGAGAAGTGGATTCGATCACACAGCTACCACCCCCATATTAAGAGGTACCAAAAGAACGGAAAAAAGTTGACGTCGTTCGAGAGCCTTCATCACTATGCATAAAAAATTTTTTCGCCGATAAGTACTGCCCGTAAAGAAAAGGAGAGTCAAACGCTTTAACAACATCGCTTTAAATTGTTCAGACGTTTACACGATTACATGGCGTTGTCGAATTACTATACTGCTATAGGATGGATTGTCGACATGGAAAGAAATCATTATCAGTCGACAATCCGTTAACAACAGTTCTGCATAAAACAGCGCCGCAAGTTGAGAATCCCCTATTTGAGCGATGCTCCACTGAAGAAGATTTGATATGATACGAAGACAAAGACGCCACATCAAGAAGACGAGCAACTGTGAACCATCGACTCGGATCGTCGGCCCTGAGGAACGCTAAGACGTCGAGACGTTAGCCAAGTAAAACTTATATAACAACCTCGTATAAGCTGAACAATACAAAGAGGCATAATGGCTAATCACGTCGACGTGAAGTGAAGGCCGGTTTAGTAACTTCAACAGTGGTTAAAATAAGGTGGATCAAGGATCAGCAACAAGTATTAAACAAAAAAATTCAAATGAAATGCTGTGGAAAGGATAGGGAAAGGAGTCATTGATTTAGCACTTGTTAATACTCGAAACACTAGCGTTCATATTATTGAAACGACGCCTTCTGTGAAATGTCATCCCACATTTAAAAGCACTTGATGATGAACTCTACAAAACATACAGAGCAGTATGTCCTTTTTTGCGGCTCTTTGTCAAACCATCAACTATACTATAATCAAATTTCCAACATGACAGTTTCTTTGTTATCATGTTCTGTTATCTGTGTATCGCGTGTGGCGCAGTGGTGGGAGAGTGCCCTGCAACACACACGTGGGATCGATCTCCGCGCCCATGGCCCTCCAAACCTTCCATCCCTCCGTGGTCGGCAAAAATGGTACCAAGACTTGTCCGGGAGGATAGCAGCACTGGCTCAATACAATACATCAATACATCGGTAGCCCAACGCGAGTATAGGGCAGACATGCATTCAATCACCTCTAAACGATGCTTAATGAAGTCGAATGCATGGCGCATCCCTTATGGATTGTTCAAAACCGAGAGCTTTATTCTTTTATTTCTTTATTTCCTCTTTAAGACTTCTACCATGGTAAAAGCACTCTGCAGCAGAGCGTCTAGGAAACGCCTTCTAGTATTAAACGCGAACAGTGATTCCTAAAGTCTTACGTCGAAGTTCGGACATTCCACAATTATGACTTCTTCGTAATCCGGTAGATTACATCTACCAATCTTGTTTCTGGAGCAAATGAGACACATCTTCTGATAACGTAAAGCGAAGGGTTTGTGACAAATGAGTAAAAGAAACAGTGAAATTAACATCAAAAATTTACTCTGAAGTCTGGTTAATCGGCAGTGTTTTCCGTTCACGTTTATAAGGATACGATCGCGTTCGAAACACACCATTTCCAAAGGAAACGATAGGATAGAACGAAACAAATAGAAATGGTGTTGTAGGGTGCATATCAAGCTCTGTGTTGGGCTGCATGATAAATAATTATTCTTTCATCCTTACAACGAACTTTACAAAGATATTTTACAACTAACATTCACCGATTACATTCTGTTTACCATTACAAAGCATATTCCTTCCCAAGACTAGTTAGAATTGAACTTAGTAGTTTAAATGACACAACCAATGTGTTGCACTTCATACGTTCAAACTTGAGTTTATAATGAAAACACGGAGCTATGAAAGCGTCTACGATCAGATTGGAATATGAAAACGTCCATTATCCTGCGTGCTCATCAGGCTTTTTACCAGCCGGCTATAACTTTTTCAAACACGTCGCAATCTATTTCTAAGAAAGAATCCTCGAAGATAAAGCTCTTGTTGAGAGCGACTTCAGCAAATTCGTGCCTTCCGGTATTACAGCATTCTATGCTACGGGAACAATGAAACTTGTGTCTTGCAAGTAAAAATAACCAGATTCCAATGGCTCTTATTTTTGATAGGTCGATCGTCACTCTTTATTCAACTTAAGAAATTCTAAATAAGGTGTGCTTCTGTTTACTACAGAGAAAGAAGATCTGCGTGGGTCTAGCTTGCCATCCCACGTGAAAAACTCGTGGGTAGCCCCAGTCACGACAGCACGGTGAGTAGCCATTTTGATCAGTACGGAGTTCATTTAGAAGTCTGATCCTTATTAATAGTATAGATATTTCACCGAATATGCGGCTACCGCTACATGAAACACGTCCAGTATCTGATGAAGGCTAAATAGTCGAAACGTCAACCATCGACCAACAACACCAACAACAACGACAACGACAACGAAAACTTGCACCAAACTCGGATCAGCCAAACAATATCAGTTCATAAGAACTTATAAATAATTAATCACATATTTCCAAATATTGTACCTGCTCATATTCAATCATAAGTTCTCGAGCTTCGTTATTGTGAAAGCTACTTTCTCCTTGAACTTTAGTTAGTTCCTCGATCTTAGCAGCACACGGACGCTCTTAATCCATTATCTTAGCAGCAACCTAGGGTTTTGTTTTGACCACATTCTTAGAAAAACCAGTGGTACCACTAAATACAGGAAAATTCCACTGGTGAAGAAAGATAGCTGCGTTTACAAATGCCGCCTTTGTGTTTGAAATTTTGAAACTATCAAATTCCGTTTCCAACTTTCGAAAGTTTGAATTCTAAACTATTTGACTTTAAAAAAAATACTGCATAAGAAATTCTCATTCGAGGAACACGTTGGAACAAGGTCTCTTCCAAAAATCTATAAGGTTCTGAACCCCTAAAACACAGTTGCGATCCAAGAAATATCGAAGAACTGGTTCCTGACAGAAGTTTGTCTTACTACCGCAGACCACATTGATTTAACGTCTTTGCACTTTTTCTATTTTATATGATCCGCCTGCACACCTACTGTACGGATCCCAGCACTTCTCACATTCGATTCGCTTCCTCGCATCCATTGTCCACAAAGATCTTCCAACTTTACGTGTGGCTTGGGTTGCTGCTTGAGGATTTTCATTTCATCTCGAATGTCGTAGAATGCTAGTCGAGCAATTCTCCCTGAAGTCCTGGGATAGCCGGGCTGGAGCGTTCCCAAATGGATTGCAGAAAGTGATTTTCTTCCCATACAAAGTCCGTCACCAATTTCCCCACCCCAGAGGGATGAGAGGCTTGGTTGTCGCAGGGCGGAATCGAACTAGCACCATGCTCGTAATGACGGACATCACTAACACTATGCTACCCGTCCCTTAACGTCAATGCAACATGTTTAAGCAGCTGTGGAAAGGTTAGATATGTGTTGGTTATCTTGGTTGGCGTTGAAGACGCTTTCATAACGGATATATGCTTCATTTCTAATGTTTTTTTACAAGTTCATAGACAACAAAATGTAGCCATCCCAATTTACACCCAAGCGCTTCGTTGAGTATGTGTTTCAAGACTAAGTCACTGCAGTCGAATCACCACTAATCCGCCGATCCGACTGCGAAAACCAGTAGCTTATGGGGATCTTCACTAGTCCAGGTTGTAGCAAGTGTACTACACTTTTCGGTAACTGTAAGTGAAACCTTGTCTTCATCTCGATTTTTCATTTACCTTTTAAAACCTTTTTTATGTTGATAACTAGATGGGAGAATTTCACCAGTTTTATCGAATATGTCAGATGGACGTGTGATCTGAGAACGTTAGTAGGTCCGGGGGCTCACCCTCTTATTGCTAAAACATCGCTTCTACTGTGCTGAATGGTTTAAAAAAAAAGATGAAAGGTCACGGCAAACATATATGCTGTCCCCCTCCTTCAGAGAGATGACGGTACTTTCGCTAAAGGAAATTAATCACAAGCAAAACTCATCAAATAACTGCAAAGTTTTAGATTAATCGTTCGACTTACGTGACTCATGATTGCACGCCGCTTTGGTTTTGGAGTTGAAGAAATTTACACCTAAGGCATTCACATAGGTATTCTCGTAATCAGTTCACAACGAAACGAAAAGGTTTAGAAAAAAAATAAACAGGCTGACGAAACGAGGATCCGGAGTGGTGCTGATGCGCACTCGGCGTCGGCTCGTCAGTGATTAGCCGGCAGGTCGAGGTACGTTTCTTAAATTTCACAGGCACAGTAAGTTATGATCAAATTGGCAGGTTAACGCGGTAGATTTAAATCTGTCAGAAAGCCTGGCACACGGCAATAGTGGTGTCGCAGGGTAGATGGGTATTGATCTGCGGCCGGTACACGTACCCCCTAGGGAGAAGCCGTAACATTGTTGGTTCTGCTATCACTTGAGGACTCTGTCTTCTTCATAAGTGCCGAATAATGCTGATCAAATTGAATCTGCGTCAAAATGCTCCAGTAGAGTGCCTCAATTTTCTCACAGCATGATTATTCGACGGCGTTGAAGAATAGAAAGGAGCATTTCCAAGATAAGTCTGGTATCATTTTGCGGATCTCCGAGGGATGGAAAGCCGTTGTGGCCAATTGTTGGATCGAGCCGACTACTGTGCTTGTGCCGTACGACACCTTAACCATTGCGCTTCACGCGACTTCATTCCTCATAAAGAATTTTCCAGTCCAAGACCATGTGAACAGGAAGTAAACAAGAGTGTGACAAGTTAGAAATTCGTATTCTAGAGAATGTTGAACCGCTCATACGAAACAAGTGTGCTGAATAAACTTTTATTACTTTATTTGTATTGATGCAAATTCTTGAACTCTTGAGAAGTTGCAGAGTCTAGTGAAACGACAATTTTCTTCATTTAGTTCCACTTGAACCAGAATCCTTCGTTTCCTTATCTTTCGGATTACCTGAAAAAGTTATGTAAAGTAGTGGGGCGAAATTCTATTTTAAAAAATGACTGGAGAAACAGAGTCGCCAAATTTTTAAACACCTCATCTTTCGTCGTATATTTTTCCAATTTCTATAAAATTTCCTACTTAACGTACCCTCGACGATCTCCGCTCTTTCGCTGGCCTCCATCTCTTTCTGTTCCATCAACAGCTGTTTTCTTCGTTTCTTTGCCTCTTTTGCGTCCTTCAGCATTTGTTTGAATGGTCCCAATCCGGCTTTCTTAGCCATTGGCAAGAACTTATCATATCCTTCTTCCAGCACCTGATTTGAAGCTGTTTAACTTAAATTTGCAACACATTGCTTAAAGAAACAAACCGACAAGTGAAGCGTTTCGATATGGCTGCAGGTATGAATACTTACTTACTTTGCTACGTGAATGGCCCGTCTTCACTGCATGTGCGGGCCCCTAATTCCCCCTCTTTTTTCTCAACCACAATCGTCATCCATGGGGTGGCCTGCTTTGAACACAGTGACATCTGAGAGGCCTATTCCGTAAGCCTGAACTCATTTCCTTGGTCTTCAAGAGGATGTTTGCATTCTGTTAGAGTCCAAACCACTCTTTTTCCGTTATTCTGTAATCTGTTCTTCTCATTATGTGACCGGCCCATCTATTTTTCGCCGTCGATGTAGTTCTCCTGGATCTCGGAGATGTGACAAATTTCGAAAACCAGAGCTTCGCATTCCGGCTAGGTATTGACAGCGCCGGTTATATTTCAGAAGACATTGCTCAAGCGCTATGTGAGTGAGTACTGCGAAGCATTCCTGACGTGGTTGAAGTATCAACTCACGTCTCAGCAGCATAACAGAGCGCTGGGAAGAGCGTAGAATCGAAAAGGTGAGCGCGGATTTTCTGTCCTTCAGTTGGCCAGAGGCTTCTTTGAGAGGCCTGAATGCAGCCCAAGCTGTTCTCCTTCCTCTATCTAGTTCCTCCTTCATGTTGTTCTCCATGATCATTGACCGTCCAAAGTATACGTACGAGGTGCTCTCTTCAATCAAAGAGCCATCCAGTTCAATTTTTTCGCCTTCCCACCAGGGATTTTCATGAACTGCGACTTCTTCCTATTTATGCGTAGTCCAAGTCCGGCTCATTCATTATCGTCTCTACTTCGCCGGTGTTTCTTGAGAAGACGACGGTGTCGTCGCCAAAACGAAGGTTTGAGAGGAATTTTTCCATCAATACGTATGCCTTTCTCATCCCAATGAAATAACTTCACTATCCACTGCAGTGCGGCACTGAATAGCTTTGGCGATATTGTGTCGCCCTGGCGAGACCCCTTTTTCCTATGGGTATGGTAGAAGGTCGACGGAAAAGCTGTATTTTCGTAGTGCAGTTTCGACAACAGTCAAACAGAGCTTTTTATGTAGGAGGGGTCTACTTCTTGGTTGACGAGCAATGATTGCATTCGTTTCGACACTGTCAAACGCTTTTTTCATAGTCGACAGAGGTTAGCACTAGAGGTAGGTGGTATTCCCGACAAACTTCGATGACTTTGGACAGGACACACTTTGGATGCGGTCCATGCAGCAAAATCCTTTCCGAAATCCTGCCTTTTCGACTGGTTGCGCCTCATCCAGTGTCCTTGATATGCGCGATAGGACAATCTTCGTGAAGAGCTTGTAGAGCACACTCAACAAGCATATCGGACGGTAGTTACGAAGATCTCTTCGGTCACCTTTCTGGAGTAAGATGACCGCGCGCGACGTCCTTCTTAACATCTACTGTGCGGATCTCAGCATTTCTCACTTTTGATTCATTTCTTACCATCCACAGTTCACGAAGGTCTTCCAACTTTTATGCGTGGTTTCGGCTGCTGCTGGAATATTTCTCTTGCGCCATGAATGTCGTTAAATGCTGGCCGAGTTGATTCTTTTCGGAGTCCTGAGATATCCGAGCTGTTCTCAACTGGATTGCAGAGGGCGAATTTTTCACAGACAAGTCCGGTACGAATTTTCCAACCCTCTGGGGAGCAGAAGCTGATTGAGCCTGGAGTGGGCCGAACCAGCCCCTGTTAATGATGATCGGCATCCCACTGTGTTTTCCGTTCCGTTATTTGCATGGCATTGTGATCCTAGTCATCCCAGTCGATTGACTTCATTGCCCACTACATTCCAGCAGTTAACAGATTTGGCGATAAAGTGTCGTCTTCACAAATCCGTTTTCCTACGGAAATGGTAAGATTTCAATGTAAGCGATCTATCTTCGTTGTGCAGTTCTGATAACAGTCAGGTACACTTGCTTCATAGAACAGTTCCACGCCTTGGTCGACAATTGCTGATAAGTGTTCATTTGTTTCAACGTTGCCAAATGTTTCTTCATAGTCGTCAATTCTTCTTAGTCGGCAAGAGTAACAATCAGAAGAAAGTCGCATTTCCCACAAACTTCTCTGACCTTATATATGGGTTCGATATGATTCATGCATGGAAATCCATGTCAAAATTCTGTTTACTCAATGGTTGTGTCTCATCAGATGTCCTTTATATGCACAACAGGCTAATCTTCGGGAAGAGCTCGTAGTGCACACTCAACAAGTATATCGCACGACGATTACTAAACTCTTCTTGGGTAGGACGACCGCGCCCGATGTCCTCTACTGGTTTGGGATTTTGTCTTTCTCAAGACAAGACGTCATGTGGGTTGCGAGAAGTACATGTTGTTTTTGTAGCCACCACCTCTAAGGAAATCCACTCCGGCATCGGATTTTGGCGCCGTTCGCTTCTTCGTGCTTTCTGTCGCAATACAAAGTTCAGAAGGTTGAAACCTGGATCATTTTTCAGCAGCGGCATTTCGGGGGTACGCGGCGTGAAACAGGGAGTGAAAAAGGATGGTATAGAGCTTTTCCGTTATTAGTTCCATATCATGTCGAGATGTAGTGATCATAGACCTATCTTCGTTCAACAGGATGGATAGCGGAACGTTACAGTCGCGAAGATGCGGCAGCACTTCTTCAGACTGGATCGTTTTTGCGATGCTTCCAATAACTTTTTTCTTGCAAGTACAGATGTCAATCATTGTACTAAAATCTTTTGCATATGACATTTATTATCAGCCGTGTTAGGTGCGTTGCAGTAGGATCAAGCTTCAGTGTTGTCTTTTCGAACAACGTCTTAGTGATATTCGAGATGCGGTCTGAAAATGTTGTTGTGAAACTGAGGCTAGTTTGGCACAAATTTTTAAGTCCTTCGGCAATCAGCATAGTCCTCGATCAGATCTTCTTTTATTTTCCATGACAGTCCCATGAGGAGAGGATTTTGTTTTAGAATATCCTCGTCATACACGACTTGTTCTGTTCCTCTTCGACGATGAGAGTTCTTCTCGAGCTTAAGCCTTAATCGAGTTTTCGCACGGAGAAGCCGGTGATCAGACCTAGTACAGAATCCAACAACTGCTGATTTTTTCAAAAGAGGCACCATTATTTGTTTTTGAGATATGAACGACCTCCGCGTGAGCCATGCCGTTAGAAGACTCCATATCCATCGGCGAATGTCTCTCATCTTGCAAAACAAATTTCTATTAAAGTGAAGAAGTATACGTTTGCGGAACATCTTAAAATACCGTTTTCGTTCTCATTTCGTTCTCCTATTCTGGACTTCCGTATCCTGTTTTCGTTCTCTTTGACCATTCCTGGTCTGGGATTGAAGTCCCCCAATAGCGAATTTACGGGAAGACTTTTTCGTTGCGTATCACTTTCTCCGATTAGTTGTAGAATGAAACCAGTTCGCTCTAGTAATCTGCAAAGGTGTGGTGAGTGCCATTCGATGATACTGCCTTTCTAGTATGGAGAACTTGGAGCTGAACAGTGTCCAAGTGCGGTGATAGGATATCCTTTGGAGGTGACTAGGGTGGGAAATGGATTGGTATATGACAATTCCAAAGCCGTGGACGTTTCGTAGCAGGAATTTCTCTACACAAATGACAAAGGTCCGTCATCTGATTGGCTTATGTCCGTCTTTCTGCTTTCCGTCTCCTATAGGACGACCACACAGAATTTGGTGCGATCGGTTTGCCTCAAGTAGGGTGTGAAGGTAGAAGAGTGAAGAGACTATTCTAGTGTTATAGATGCACAAAAAAGAAACGGCCTCCATGGCGTGTCCTCGGCATGCTCGTTTTGCCCGCTTCCAGTGACTTTCTGTGCAACCCAAAATTTGATCGCCTCTCACCTGTAGTCTCATCAGCCGACCTCCTAGACTGGCTTTCAGTCAGGTCAGTGGGAGCACTGAGGCTGGAGCTTTGCCAGTGTAGACAGTGTGGTTTTCTGAAGTCTTTTGGTCATCCTAGCGGAAGTCCTTCCTCAGGTCCTCACCACCTGAGGTCGCCCTTTTGGATTAGGAGAGATTTGCCACCATGCGACAAGTTTGGTATCAGGATAGCAGTGATTCCTGCTATTACTTAGCTCTTAGCTAGGCTTCCTGATGGAAACGCACGACTCCCCCAGCTTGGGAGACCCTACAGAGGGGATAAACACTCTCGCTGTAGGTCACAGTCGGACAATCAGGAACACCTCTTAGTTACGATGAGGCGGTTAACCTTTGGAAAGAAGGCATGTCTCTGAAGTGAAAACGTGGTTCTAACCAACCCTGTAGAGCTTTTGCCTTTTTTTTGACAAAGTTTTATTAAAAGTGAACTAACCTTTTGCATATGGACTGACTTTGAGGGCAGTAAAGGCTATATATGCTGCGAATATTAAAATGCCTGTGGCGACGGAGCCGAACGCGAGGAACAGCGTGATCGGTAAACTGGCCAGAGCCATTGTGGTCATCTGAATATTCAACTGTGACAAATGACAAGCCCTTCGTCGTTGATATATTCCATAAATGCTCGTGCTTATAATAAGTACAGTTCAACTCTAGAGGGAATTGAATGCATATTTGCCGCACAAAAATTGTAGATGACAACCGATGTGTTTTGACAAGCGTGGTGTAGAAGCGTCAACTCAGATCGCCCCTCAAATCAACGACCACGAGTGTATTGTATTTACATTTGAATCCACTGAGCAGAAAATTCTCTTTAATTGATGGTATACAGTAGGATACGAGCGGTGCTAAATTGCGCATGTGATGTGCAGGACCAATCATTTACTCTAATCGCATGGAGTTTCAAATAAGTCCAAACTAACCTTAAATATCCCAAAACTCGCTCAGCGTTTGTTAGATAATCACTTTTTGCGGTGGCATTCCTGTATATTCGTTGGACTAAGAATATTGGGAAGGCGAAGAACACAAAAAGTGGAATACCGATCTTAAAATGAATCATCGGAGTAAAACTTGCAGGACAAGAGGTGAAAGAAAGAAAGTGAAATGGTGGAGTCGTAATTAGAAAATTTAACGCTTAATGACTTCTTTTTACAAAAACTGTGCTGAAAGCAGCACAGTTTCCATGTTTCTGTCCTCTCAAAGTTTGCCGAGATGTCCATCCCAGGATGTTTCGATATTGCAATCATAAACATTCGTCGACACTTTACATCAGAAGTAGATTTTCAGCACTTTGATAAGGGTTTTTTTTAGGAGACAGAAACATTTTTTAAGCAGTGGTTTGTTCTGTGCTGGTGTGGGGAGCTGTCAAACTCATTTTTGCATTAGATGATCCAACAATGAAGTGAACAGTCTGTTGAATACAGCAGTTCGACTTCCAAACTCTTTCTTGTCAGGGCAACACTTGTTGATGCAACTAAAGAAACCGCTCTGAAAATCCTTCAACAGTTCGACAGGTGGAAGATCCGTTTTCACAAGCTTCGACTTGTCTTCTGAAGCAATTCTCGTATGGGGACGTGTCGAGGTGCTCAGAAGAAGTGGTAGTGTGCAGGAAAAGAGGTCAGCAGAGTGTGATGGGTGAGGAAGAGTTTTGTACCCCAGCTCGTTTAACTTCTGCAGCATCGGTAATCAATTGGTGGCCGCGGTTATGAAGAAGAAGCCTTGGTGCGTATCTGTTAAGCAATGGGCAGCGCAACCGTTGGATTTCCGGAACATTTAGTCAATGTGCTGGAGAAACTGCTCCGCCCAATCGTCTAACAGGAGTCGGAATGCCGTCGTGGAACAAGCAAGCTGCAAGACACCAAGCGGTTACCATCACCTTCCTTTTCATGCAATTTCGAATCTTGAGGAGTTTTGTCGCATTCCAACCACTGAGCCGATCGTTGCCGGTTGTCGTTGAAGATCCATTTCTCGTGCAGGGTAACAATACGGTCAAGAAAGCGCGTCTTCGTGGTTGCGCAGAAAATTCGCCAATAATACTTCAAAACAACGATTTCCACAAATGTCTTTCAATCCATGAGGATCCATTATTTCTTCGACTTTTCAATTGTCCCTAGATATTCCGGAACAACCGAAATGCTTGCGATAAGTCCCTCTGTAAGTTATTGAACGGTTCTGCATGTACTTGCTTCCCCCACCTTTCTGCATTTAATGCATCCTCGTTAGTAGTAAAAAGAATGTTCACAACCGCCCTCATCACTGAAATCGAATTTGCCACGACAAACTTTCCAAACCGACGTAGCACCGTGTGTTCGTTAACATTTCCTTGGTACCATACATCTTTAACGTTTCAAGCCTTTTGCGCTGCGTACTTCCGAGTTTGGGTTCGCATTGTATTCGTCAGAAATTGCTTTGTTTTGACAATTGTGATTCCAGCCTTTGAAATTCCTCAACAACACAATACTACAGTGCAACGGCATGGCGCACGATAGCATAGAATGGGTGTTTCGATGGTATATTATTGTACGAAATTCGAGGAAAAACTGTTGCTAGGACATGTACAGAAATAAAACTGAAATTATGACATCGATTCCTGAACAACGCAATGTCTCAGAGATACTGTAGCTCAAGGATTCGAACTACATAACCCAGCTAATTGTTTTGCCTGTTTTTTGTTTATTTACTTGCATACTTGGACAATTAGATGGCCCGTCCTCAATGGTTGTGCGGGCCTAGCATAGTCTTCATTTTTCGGAGGTTTGGTGGCTTAGCCATAGTGTTTCTCCCTAGTCCCGAGGTCAAAGCCTCGACAAAGTCTGCCTCACGTCCTCACCACCACAGGCAGTCACCGCCCTTGTGGATTTGAGGGGGACATGCCACCATGCTACTAGTTCGATACCAGGACGGTAGTCGATCCCTGTATTGGTTTCCTCTTAGCTGAGCTTCCTGATGAGAAAACGCCGGACTCCTCAGCTTGGAAAGCCCTGCCGGGAGAATGAATCCTAGCACTTGTACATCGCAGCTCAACACCCCAGGAACACCTCACAGTCACTATGAGGCGGTAAACCGTTTCAGAAAGATGTTGCTTGTGTTTGTTTATTTATCTTGTTTATTTATTATTTATATTCCCCATTTTTATGTTTTGTTGTTTACATTTATACTTCAGAGTTCATTGTCCAATCATTTATGAGGGTGGTGCGACAAATTTTTTTGTGGTTGAGATATTAACGCATGTTTCAGCTTCTTTGTTTAACTTCAGTGAATGGACAAATAAATCGGCTTTCATGATTCGCTTGCAGAGGGGCATGATGCATCTGACTCCATCCTTAGCATTGTCGATCTGTCTGAATAACGATCTGGTCAACACAATAACTTACCTGACCTTATCGATGTATAAAGTCATCCTTTTTACCCTCCACGATCGACTCCGGAGGGGATGGAGAGAGGGTCTGCTGATGGCACGAGATTGAATCAACAGGCTAAGTAATGAAGGTGTTGGAATCCCTAACTCACCACACAAGCAAGCAAAAACACCGGAGCATATAGGACTAGGGCAAAGGCTCGTACGTCAATGCCCAATCTTACCCAGAATAAACCACGCTCGACATCATCATATCCGACTCGACACTTCTCGCCTAAACACGCTGGAAAATGTCCAAACACCACTGAGTTGTTTCGCTAGCTTTTGTGTTTTATTGAAGTTTTATGAATAATGAAGGCACCTAAAAATCGGTTGTCGGTTCTCCTACTGTCGCATCGAGAATTCCTAGATAGGAAGAACTTGGCTTGGCAATGGAAAATCTTTGGCGCGATACGCAACATTCTGGACGACAACAAAATGTCCGTTCTTTGAAGCTTGAGCCTCTGTTGAATTAGATCTGACGAGCACGTTTCAGTTGCGCAGTAGCATAACTGCTTGAGCAAGAAATCTATCCGTACCAGTGAAATGCATGATGCTCTCTATCGGATCACCGCATTGCCAGCAGAAACGTGTACGACAACGAAGATTTGCACACGTCACATAGCTGCAGCCTTCTTTTTCAACGTACATCGACTAAAAAATCTGATGAACTGAGTATTTTATTGAAAATTCACAGTCATTGTCAGCACAACCTTGCACAGTGGGCATTGCTTCACATACTTGTTCCCGCCCAGCGCATAGTAGATGACATCCTTGTTATGGTAGTACTGCAACCATTGACGATGATCCAGCGGCATGAAGAGGTTCAATCCATCCTTAACGATCACTAACATTTATGTCATTTATGCACAATTGAACTCTTGAGGAATAATCCACTGACTTCCTCTTCGTCCAAAACAGCATTGATATCGTTTTCGTGGATACGTTGGGAACATGTCGGTTTAATGCATTTTATCCGTGCTTTTGCTTTATCGCGAATCCAAAACTGAAAGTGACTCTTGTCGTCTCGGTATCTCACAAGATTTGGTGAAAATACAAAATCTCTAGGGCTTTAAAGACGTCTGTGCATAAAAAGTGGTATTCTTGCCAACTTTATTCGCATGCAGACTGTCAAACCCGACTTTTTATACCTATTAAAAACCAAATTTTGAGCATCTGGGACAAATTTCTACGGTTTGAATTTTAGGTTGCAGAAAAAGGACCGTGAAGTAGGTGTGGTGATGAAGCAAAATTTAATATTCGAAGTGCTTAGGTAAGAGCCACAGAGCGGCGAGAATATCTAGAGGCCCAAATGATTTGTGTGTGCTACATTTTCACTCATACCCTACTCCTAGAAAACGTTGTAACATATTCTTACAAGGAATTGAGGAAAAGGGTCTAACATTGGTCAATCTCCTAGCGATGACCTATGCATTGCGCTCCATTTGTAGCACCGTTGGGGTAACCGGTGCGCATATTTGGCCTAAAGTTTCATCCCATCAGAAAAAGTTTGCTGTCAATATACTGAATTCGAAGAGTGGAGCGCTTCGTTTGCAACCCGCCATACAAATGCTTCGAAGATGATCAATTCAAATTTATGGTTTATGGAAGAGATGATACGTCAAAGAAAAAGGAAACAGTGAGTAGGTGACGTAGATCAGTAAGTGGGTGCCAAGTGAGTTTATCATTGAGACTTAATCCCCCGGTGCTTTCCATACCCTCCAATAAACTACGGCGTCTAATGACAAAGTTCAGCGAGAAAATCAGCAAGCACTTTTCTTCACTATTCGAAGAACAGAAGAAAGGAGCATTATTGGTAGTTATTTCGATCTCGATTACCGTCAGATGTTCCAGTAGACATGCGACACAACAAATGTGGTTTCGCATTGTCGCAGACGAAGGCGAACGCAGTTCACCTGTGACACCGCACACACTGCAGATGCTAAAAGTCGATTTATTGATGTTATCGTCTGGCTAAGGACAGTACACGCAGAAGGAATGCTTCTGAGAAAAGCCAAAAGAGAATTTTACATCTGTCAAATTTTGAATATAACTGTCCTGATCTGCTCAGCACAAAACGACGATTGAGCATCCATGGCAGATAAAAATTCAACAGTGATTTAAAGTTAACAAAAAGTTTCGTTAACAGGATTTGTTAGAAATCACTCCTGTGCACATGCCTGCGTCTGTGCAGCTGGAGAGACGTCGAGAGCTGAAAGTAATCTTGTTAACGATTCGAAAAGGAAACAACAAGCAAGAATGGAAGATACGAAGGCAGCAGAAAAGTTTAAGTTTACTGCCTCATACGACGAAAACATACCATCTTTACCTCCTAATGCCCTCACAATCTGAAAAAAAAGCAACCGTTCTTCTAGGACCAATCATTTCAAGTAATGGCGAACAACCCTTTACCTGATTTAGCATAGTTCAACTGCTTACGTGCCGTTTAGCTATGAGAATAAAACCACACTTTCAGATAGTTTCCGAGTGCTTATTGTTAAGACCATTGATGTTAATGGCGAGTATTGTTGGTGATGGATGTTGACATCTCTCTCTTCCTTCCTCGATCTCTCTCTGCATTGGTTGGTTAGACTTTTGTGACTGGCCGAATCCTATGCAACCGTTTTGTTCTTTTGCAAAATCACTAATCACTACGTAATCGTAACCGTTATTGAGTTTCGTAACTCGGTACAACACATCAACATGCAGTATTTACTTTGCAGTTGGTGTCAAAAAAGCTCGGAAAAGGAAAATTTTACGCATTCACTTCGAAACAAAACTTTTCGAAGACTAATCACTGGTTTCAGAATTTTCTTCAGGTAAGTAGAAATCTTTTTAGTGGGGTTAAAGCTTTGACTTTGCAGTCTACACTAAGCGATAGTGTACAAATTATCCTTCTATGACGCTTTAATATCAGAGCTTCGCATTCCGGATGGATATTGAGAGTGCCGGTTATATCTCAGAAGACATCGCTCAAGCGCTCTGTGAGTAGTGCGAAGCATTCTTGACGTAGTTGAAAGTATCAACCCATGTCTCCGCAGCATAACAGAGCGCTGGGAGGACCGTAGAATCGAAGAGATGAGCGTGGATTTTCGGGCCCTTCAGTTGGTCGGTGGCTTCTTTGAGAGGCCCGAATGTGGCCCAAGCTGCTTTCCTTCTTCTATCTATTTCCTCCTTCATGTTGTTTTCCATGTTCATTGATCGCCCAAGGTATACGTACGCGGTGGTCTCTGCAATGAGAGAGCCATCCAATTCAATTTTTTCCGCCTTCGCACCATGGGTTTTTCATGAACTGGGTCTTCTTTCGATTTATGCGCAGTCCGATCTTTTTTCCCCGCTTCGTTGAGCTCGTCGATCATCATCTCTACTTCGCTAGTATTTCTTGAGAAGATGACAATGTCGTCGGGAAAACGAAGGTTTGATAGGAATTTTCCATCAATGCGTATGCCTTTCTCATCCCAGTCGAGTGACTTCATTATCCACTGCAGTGCGGCACTAAACAGCTTTGGCGATATTGTGCCGCCCTGTCGAATCCCCTTTTCCTATGGGTATGGTAAGAGGTCGATGGAAAAGCTGTATTTTCGTAGTGCAGTTCCGATAACAGTCGCACAGAGTTCTTATGTAGGACGGATCCACTCCTTGGTCGACGAGCAGTGATAGTGATTGCATTCGTCTCGACACTGTCAAACGCTTTTCTCATAGTCGACAAAGGTTAGCACTAGAGGCAGGTGGTATTCTCGACAAACTTCGATGACCCTGGACAGGGCACGCTTTGGATGCGGTCCATGCAGCAAAATCCTTTCCGAAATCCTGCCTTGTTCGACTGGTTGCTCCTCATCCAGTGTCCTTGATATGCGCGATAGGACAATCTTCGTGAAGAGCTTGTAGAGTACACTCAACAAGCATATCGGACGATAGTTACGAAGATCTCTTCGGTCTCCTTTCCTGGGCAGGATGACCGTACGCGACGTCCTCCATTGATCTGGGATTTTTTCCTTTTGAAGGTAGGCTGTCATATGATTTGCGATGAAAGTACATGTAAATTGTGGCCTCCAGCTCTAAGGAAATCGGCGGTGACATTGTCTGGTCCTGGAGCTGTGCCTATTTTCATGCTTTCTATCGCAACTCGAACCTCCGACGGGAAGAACTCCAGGTGGTTTTTCTCCAGCGTGGATATTAGGGTCCGGGACGGGGATTGTGGAACGGAAAAGGTTGGTGTAGAACGTTTCTGCTATTAATTCCTATCATGGCGTGGACTTTTGACGATCCCATCTTCGTTCATCAGGGCTGACAGCGGAACATTATAATCACGAATCAAGTCTCGACGACATTTTTTTCAGACTGCTTCTTTTCTCTGCTGCTTCCAGTAGTTCCTTCTGCTTGTACCGTTGTAGATCTTCCTGCAAAGCTATTCTGCAGCTGGCATTTATTACTGTCCATGTCAAACGTGTTGCAGTGGGATCAAGCTTCAGTTTTCTTCTCTTTTCAAACAACTTCTTACTAGTGACGAAGATGCGATCCGATCTTCTTGCTTGAGGAACTGAGGCGAATTCGGCACAGCTTTTCAATCCTTCGACAAGCAGCTCGTAGTCTTCGGTCGGGTCTTCTTTAATCTGCTAGTCGCGTTTGGATAGGGGCTTCACTCAGAATATTCTCGTCGTACACAGCTAGACTTTTTCTTCGTGGTCGATGAAGAGAGTTCTTTTCTAGTTTGTGGCTGAATCGAATCTTCGCGCGAAGAAGGCGGTGATCGGAACCAGTACAGAATGACGGGACTACCGTTGTGTCAAGTAGGCACTATCTTCTGTTTGTCAGAATATGGTCGATCTCCGCATGAGTCATGCCGTTGGGAGACTCCCATTTTCAGTGGCGGCTTTCTTTTTCTTGAAAAACGAGTTTCCATGGAAGGGACGTGCTGCTGACAGGAGTCCTGCCATACGCTTTCCATTCTCATTTCTTTCTCCTAATCCAAAATTTCCGATCCTGTACTCGCTCTCGTTGGCCTTTTCTATTTTGGCGTTGAAGTCTCCGACAACAAATTTATGGTATGCTTTATCATTGCGGATGACTCCCTCAACTGATAGTAGAACGCATTTAATTTGTACTCATCAGCTGCGTCGGTCGACGAGTAGCAGTTGATGATAGTGATCTTCTTATGATGCGACAGTTGAAGGAGAGAGGACGGCTATGCGCGGGGAAAGGATCACGTATGAGTCTATGAGATGGACAATGGATGGCTGGACGACAAAGCCTACGCCGCCATTTCGTGACGGGACCTTTTCTCCACAGATCACAAGGGCCCCGTTGTTTAGCTATCGTATGTCGGTCTTCTTCATTTTTTGTTTCCTGCAATACAATCACGTGAGATTTAATGCGGTCTGCGCCTACAAGAAGGGCGTAAAGATCGGCGTCTGTGGAGAGTGTTTTGGCATTATATTTGCACAGTAAGAAACAATCTCCATGGGTGTCGTGCGTGTGTTCGTCAAATCCAGTTCCAATAACGTCCTTCGCAACCCGAGATTTTCTGGCTTCTCACCGGTCGTCTCGCCGCCTGACGCCATAGACGGGAGCACCAAGTATGCGGAGTACTGAGGCTGGCCTATTGCTGGTCGTGCAACTTAGTCTTCCCTGGAGTCCTGACGTAACCATGCAAGGGCGTATCCAGGTCCTCACCACGATGTGGATCAGAGGAAGGTGTGTTTTCGGCGACGAATCCTTCGCTCGGTCTTCCTACGCTGAAGGAAGATGTGGAAGCCTCAAACTTGGGTAATTAAACCCTTGGGTAATGATTCAGTTATAACGGTGATGAAATGACGGCTGTATGCATACGGTATATTAATTCTGTAAAATCGAAAAATTCCCGCAGCATGAAGCTGGGATGATTTCTTCCTACACGGAAGAGAAGAATAACACTGATAGGTTTTGGAACCTAAACGATATTTTCGCGACAGACTTTCTGATGAACTCGGCTCGAAGAGAATATACAGAATTGTTTTGCTCGGCGATATATCCGTAAAAGTTAAACTGTAGACGCAGGGAGAAGGATATCTTGGTAAGATATTTAGGATCGCAAAAATTTCAATCTCTTCCGAAAAAATTTATTTGATAGCGAGGAACGATTAACGTGGATGCTAGAATGACTCGCCATAACTTGTAGTACGAACCAAAGCACACTGTCGATTCGTTTCTTACCTGGCCAACCACGTCGGTGATGATGGTCTGCTTCCATTATGGCAATATTTGATAGCGACCGTGATCGACAGGTCTTCTTCAGCAGTAAATATTACTGGCTAACACTAGTAACAATCACGTCCATCGAAGCTGTCCTAGGGACCTGCTTCCCAGCGTCTACTCTACCGTTTTTTGTCGTCCATCTCTAGTCAACTCTTTCCATCACATCACTGCCCCTGTCTCTGTGGCTTCTTCGCAGTGTGATTGAATGAATCTCAAAGAACAGGATGACTCGAAGAAACGACGGATTCCTGCTAGACCTTGTTTATGCAGATTATATTTCAGAACATGTCGTTCAAACGTTCTGCGCGTGGTATGAAGAATTCTTGATGTGTAGTGTTGGTTGCAATGTATATTAGCTTAATTTTGAGTTGGTTTTTGTTCTGCGCGCTAGTTGGGTCTAGGAAGGACAGTAACAAAACAGCAATATTTGATGTCGCTTCTCCATAACCAACTCTAGGAATGCGTATCTGGCCTGCACAATGACCTGGTCTACCGAAAACAGTGAGCCTCTCAAATAATTATGGCACTAATTCGTCGGCCTCACAGGGAAAAGAGGGATTATTGAGCCCTGTGCTCAGGATCGGAGCAATGACCGATGATATGGGTATCGCAGGTACGTCTAACCATTATGCTACACGCACCCTTCATATTAAATAGGCGAACATAAATAAGAGAAATTTAATAGATATCATTTCCATGAAGGTCCATCAATATGCGCTTTAGATTTTTCCTAAAAGAGGGCAAGCTGAGATGTTTCACGTATAGATTCAATCAAAACATCAGAAAGTTTCACAGTCTGAATCGGAAGCGAAACAAACGAAAAACTCACTCACTGGAATAAATATTAAGGCGAGTAGATGAGGTAATGTAGAAGAAACTGGAATTTTCTAGAGGATTAGATGTAAGAAACCAGATGTCCTTGACGTAAAGACGTTCATCAATATACCTTGCTCGCCCATTTTGGACATTGAGTAATCCCGATTTAAATCCTTTTCACTCGTCGCTTCTTGTAATAAATCGGTTTTCCTTCGTCATTTTCATGATCTTCACTAGCATAGTTGAATATCATCTACATTTACTGCTTGTGCATATTTATTCTTAACATTAATTTTTTCTCTTCTCTACTTTGATTTATTTTTTCTTAATATCCTGAAAACTCTCATAATTATCAGTAAAAAGCAGAAAACGATGACAACTATAGAGAACGGAACACAGAGGGTTCTGTGGCACAGTCTTTATTATTTGTGGAATAGATTTCGATCCTTTTGCCTCGTTACCTTAGTTCTAGTGAAGCGCCTCCCATAGTTGCACATATAAGGGCTAGCTTCAATAAGCTTCAATTGTATTGTCATCGTGCAGATATCTCCTTTTGTTCCGCTTAAACCACAATTTTCTGAAACATCTAATGAAGCAATTTTGTACATTCTTTTTTGAATTGACGCATGTATGCCATTGGATTCAGTTTCACTCAGATTCTCTAAAGGGGATTATGTACAACGCTGACAATCCCTCGTATTTTATGATTGTCATGTGTGAGCCATTCGTATCGAATCAATGTCGTTGTTGACTAGTAACTCTTGAAAAATTTTCGCAACGATGCTCCAGTGAGTCGAGGGTTAGTTTTGTTCACCGGCAATTCCATTTCATGAGTTTCTCGATGCATCACTGATTCATTCACTGTTCATTCGCATGTAGTAGAATAACCACGCTTACTACGACTTTCCAACGCAATGATTCTGCGAATTTTCTTGCAAAGCAGACCTCAGTAAAATTCCTGTGCAACATAACTGTAATGACTCAATGACATCATCAAATTATTTCAACCTTTTACTTGAGTATTCTAGAATATGGCCAGTGGCTTAATCATTCAAAAACATTAAATTTGAGAACAGAAGAATCACGACTGTCAGGCATCCACTACCCGCGAAGGTCTTCTGATGGATTTAGCCGTCATTTGAAAATTTTCACTTTTTCATGAATGCCTTTGAATACCGGTCGATTTGGTTCTCCTTCAAATCCTTTGACAGCTATGGCAGAACATTCAAAGGTCTTCATCAGAGAGGCAGTAGCCTTTTTGGATCATAGCAATGCTCTCAGAGAGGTCGTTTTAATTTGCTAACTCCAGAAGAATAGAAGCTTGGTTAAGCCGAAGAGCGGTCATAGCAGCAACTGTGCGTTTGTTATTGCGTGGCACCTCTGGCTAATGCGCTTCTCAATCCATTTATTAAATAACTAAATGACAACAAACTAGAAAAAGTCGTAACTCATTACTTTGAGTTTCTTCTACAAAATTTAAAGCTCGTGACAATATGCGTCGCAGTGTGATTGCAAAAGATTGCAAGTTTTAGCGGCAAGTTACGAAGTTCACGGATCCATTGTTCAAGTGCGAAGATGATGGAGGACTATTAAAGGCAGACGTGTTTAACAACAGTTGCAGCAGTATGGTATGGAATGACTTCAAGCAGGACTCTGGATCTCTTCATCCTTCGAAATACCATAAATGTCGAAAGGTACCTCACCATGCTGTGGAATAAAATCTGGCTAGTTATCAGTACTTGGAAGAATAGTGAAGATTTTATTTCCATCCAAGATGACAGGTGACGCTACTCAACATTTTTTTAAGTGTTCCTAATGAATGAAGGACCATTTTTCTGGCCTATTGATGGGTCGTCGTAGTCCGCTCGACGTGCCAGTCAGAAGCCCTGCAAAACCCTTTCTTTGGGATTCGTTAAAGAAACAACTTCCTAAGCCCACCAAACCTATTTCCTCAAGCCAACAACATTGGAAGAGTTTCAAGGATGTTTCCCCTAAATTATGTCTTCAACTTCACAAGAGTTTCTGGTGAAATCAGTTGATGTGATTTCCTGGCGAATGGTGGTCCTCATATCGGACTTCACATAAAGCATCATGCTACGAGTTTCCTTCTTAAACTTATTTCCGGATTTCTCAATCTCTTTGTAAATAGGAAGGCAGTAATGTGATAAATAAAAAAAGAAGAAAAGTAATTGTTTGCCAGATTGTTTTTAGCGCAAGTGACATTATTACCTCGTTAGTAGTCGAAATAGAATTTACTGTACTGAAAATCCCCATGAAATAGGTGGTGCCTACTAGAGCGATTTATGCATCCGCTTTGTAGCGGTGACAAATATTACTTATTTGAGAGATTCGCATACCTGAGTGAGTAGCATTAACGATGTTGACGTAATTAACAGATAACGCTCGAAGTGCATTGAATACAATGGATCCCATGCGATAATAATGGCCGCTTTCATCTTCAGACCAATACTTTTCAGCTCATAGTGGCCTTTGCTAAAAATAAAAGAATTAAGCCCCTCGGCGTTGATCAATCCCTGAGGGCTGATTCACGCATTCGACATCACTAAGCATCATTTGGAGGTAATTGAATGACTATCTGTCCTTTACAATGACCCGCGGTGGCCTATAGGTGCATCGAACCAGTAGTTTATTTCAGTGCACAGTTTTTTTCCCAGGCTTCTTGCAATCATTTGGTAGTTCATACAACGCAGATGCTGTGGCTTGCCTTGTCCATGGGAGGACATCTCCTTAAAAATTTCCCACTAATTTCACATTCTATAAAGAAGAGACTGTAACTTTTGAAGAGAGTGTGCGACTGGAGAGTATAGCCAGAGAAGAGGCGCAGAAAAGCCTCGACAGGCCTCTGTCTGAAGGAACTGGGACCGCATGCAGTATGCGGCATCGTTTTTGAAAAAGCAATTCGTTGTTTTCCAATTTTCAATCGCTATGGTGACTTTTGGGTATTGTACCTGACTGCTTCTTGAGAAAGAGTAAGGTTTAAGATCTTAAATTCCTGTCAGGAAGGGCAAAGGGAACATCAAAACCAATAGGCAAACATTGTAATATTCCTTCAAGAACTTGTACACATTCATTAAATGCTGACAGTAGTTTGATTGCATGGGGGGACGAGTGCTCTTTGTTCATATAAAAGAGGTGTATAGTCACCAAAATTATGGGAGTGTGTAGAACAACATGGAGCATATGTAGGACTAAGATGCGCATCATCTTTTGAAAACGCAGACAACACCGATTTATTGAACGGAAGCCACAACAGAAGGTGGCGAAGCTAGGGTAAAAACTTCCGCGGTGGAGGTGTGACCTCTATAGATATGACAAGTGACCGTTCGGAGATATTAAGCGCTGTCTACTCCGCAGAGGTGCGAAATAAGGCGTCGTCTAGAAAGTGTTAACGCGTAAAATATATCCTAGGGAAATGAATACATTTCCAACTTTTAGTAAACACCCTTGTCGTCGATGTTGTAGACGTCTAACTGATAGACATTTATTTCACAGTACACGACTTCTACAGGATACTTATTAGGAAGGGTATTTTTTGCTATGCAGCGAGAAGAAGAGTAGGAAGAGTACGCATTCATCAAGGTGTGGAGCACCTGTTTAGAAAGAAGCCATGTTCTTAATCGACAACTTCAAAACATTTAGCTGATGTTATAAACGTACTTGATAGATTTACTGAACTATAATTCTTCTTACAAACTTTTCAGTTAGCGGCTTTGCAGTAGCCCGCAGAGCACTGGCCGTTCTTATATAAACTCCTAACGTTTACATACAATAAACACTTCTTGTATGCAATTTATAACACTAACATTGACAAAATAAACTTTCGGAACTGGAATCTATAGCCACTACAACTCGTTGTTACCTAAAATCCTATACAACACAAAAATCCCAACATGGGCTTTGCATTTCGTCTATAAAAACCCTAATCCTTGCATGTAAACTACATCCACATTATTTTACGCTGACTAACAGAAGCGCGTGTGGTGCAGTGTTTAAAGGTGCCCTGCACTACACGTGGGTTCGATCCCACGCCCCACACTCACAAAGCCTTTCATCTCCCTGGGATGGACAAATTGGTACCAAACCTGTATGGGAGAATAGCAGCACTGGCTCTATGCATCGGTATGCCATCGCGAGTCGTTTTATAGCCTAGAAATGCATTCAATTACCTCTAACAGTGCTTAATGAAGTCAAAGGCATGGCGCATCCCTCAGGTACTAATCAATGTCGAGAGCTTTACTTTTTTATCCTTTTTGCTTTGACTAGCCTCAAAACGGTCTAAAAATGTTTCTTGCACTATTACGCTTGCTAAGAACTTGCCTAGCAGATCTTGTAGCAAATATTGAATTACCTTATTTCGCTAACTTCATATAAACAGCTAATCCAGCACATTCTCCAGGTGTGTTAGCCTTTGGCTATCGTGCAAGAACAGATCTGTGCTCGTAAATTGTGGTTGAAAATAGGTATGGCAAGACAATGAAGAGACGAAACAACTGCGCCACATACCAATTTTCCCAAGATAAAATTGTTGCTTCTCATACAGAACTGTTCCATTGCGTGCAACTAAAAATAATTAGTAGAAATCAGCAGGGTCCGTACTTTTCACTAATACCTGACTGCTTCTTGTGAAAGAGTAAGGTTTAAGATCCCTAAATTCCTGTCATGAAGGGCTGTAAAAAAAAGTAGAATAAACGATGCGAAAGAGAAACATTTTGAATAAGGTGAGGAAGATATCCCCCGGAAGCAGGTGACGGAAAAGGGAAGTTCCCTGACAAACTGGTGGGCCACTAAAAGCCGCCTGGGGGGGTGGTGGCAACAGGTTTTTATCCATTTGGAGAAGTGAGAAAAGGAGGTGTATGGGAAATGGCTCTGAGAACATTCATCTAGAAGAAAAATGCATGACACTTCTAAGTTGGTGCTCAAGTACAGTTGCAAAGTTTACAAAGTTGTCTGTAGGGTCAAAGAACGCCTGCCTATAAATCGCATGGTGGAAGCGCAGGAAAGGTGTCTTCAAGTGATCACATGACCTCAGAAACAAAACAAAGTGCCTTCTTGCAATCATGATACTTTGTGATATTACCTCCCTCTTTTGCGCTTCCAACGAACATTATTCCATCGGCGATTCCTAAATAATACTTAGAAGAAATTTACAACAGGGTCACGAAGTATTAAAAATGTATACGTCGTAGAAAATAATGTAGACATTCAAATTTAAACCATCATCAAGTGGAAGGAATGTCGATCCTAGCGACACGAGAAAATTTGAGCCTAGGGCGTTGTAATTTTTGAATGGGTTGGTTAGATAAGCCTTAGAAGAAAGTCAAGTTAGCAAAGATGATTTCAATAACAAATTGGTCCCTTGAAAGTCGTTGTTCAAGCTTTTGACCAAAGTTTATCAAAGGTCTACAACCCTCTATGGGTGATTAGTGCATACCTTTTTCTGACAAGACCTCGTTGATAATGCGTCTTAAGGAAAACGTTACATTATATACATATGACATTACATAAATAATTATTATGATCAAGATTGTGGTGATAACGTGGACCTTATATAATATCATTTGCCACGGCATAAGTATCGATGTAACAATATTTGGTTCCAGTTCTCACTACGAAGGCCAGTAGTGGGATGTTCATTAAATTAGCACCGAGTGATTCATTATACTTGGACTTGGACGGTCCGTCTCCACGAGCTGTGCGGACCCCAGCACATATGCCATTCGTTCCTTTTCTCTCGCAATCGTAGTCCATGGTGGTGGCCTTGCTCGAGCATGGTATCGCTTGCGAGTCTCGTACCGTGATCTCTAAAACAACTGCAGCTGCGGGTACACCTGATTAACTTTGTTTGCGAACACGTCCGCCCAACGTGTAGGTGGTCGTCCTAGGGACGTTTGCATTCTTTCGGAGTCCAATCCACTGTTCTTTTCGTGCATCTATCGTCTGTTCTTCTCATTATGTGACCGGTCCATCTATGTTTCGCTATCGATGTATATTCTCCTGGATCTCGAAGATGTGACAGATTTCGAAGGTCAGAGCTTCGCATTCCGGCTAGATACTGAGAGTGCCGGTTATATTTCAGAAGACATCGCTCAAGCGCTCTGTGAGTAGTGCGAAGCATTCTTGATGTGGTTGAAGTATCAATCCCACGCTCTCTGCAGCATAACAGAGCGCTGGAAGGACACGTAGAATCGAAGAGATGAGCGCTGATTTTCGGGTCCTTCAGTTGGTCGGTGGCTTCCTTGAGAGGCCCCATGCGGCCTAAGCTGCTCTCCTTCCTCTACCTAGTTTCTCCTTCATGTTGTTTTCGATGTTCGTTGATCGCCCAAGGTATACATGTACGTAGGTGTCTCTGCAATCAGAGAGCCATCCAGTTCAACTTTTTCGCCTTCGCACTATGGCTTTTTCATAAACTGGGTCTTCTTTCGATTTTTGCGCAGTCCGATCTTTTTCCCCGCTTCGTTGAGCTAGTTGATCATCATCTCTGCTTCGCTAGTGCTTCTTGAGAAGGTGTCAATGTCGCCGGCAAAACGATGGTTTGATAGCAATATTCCACCAATACGTATGCCTTTCTCATCCCAATCGAGCTACTTCATTTTCCACTGCAGTGCGACACTGAAGAGCTTTGGCGATATTGTGTCGCCTTGTCGAACTCCTTTTCCTATGGGTATGGTAAGAAGTCGATGGAAAAGCTATATTTTAGTAGTGCAGTTCCGATAACAGTCGGACAGAGTGGACAGAGTTCTTATGTAGGAAGGGTCCACTCCTTGGTCGACCAGCGCTGATAGGATTGCATTCGTTTCGACACTGTCAAACGCTTTTTCATAGTCGACAGAGGTTAGGACTAGAGGCAGGTGGCATTCCCGACAAACTTCGATGACCATGGGCACGGTTTGGATGTGGCCCGTACAGCAAAATCCTTTCCGAAATCCTGCCTGTTCGACTGGTTGCGCCTCATCCAATGTCCTTGATATGCGCAAGAGGATAATCTTCGTGAAGAGCCTGTAGAGTACACTCAACGAGCACAAGATGACCGTACGCGACGTCCTCCACTGGTCTGGGATTTTTTCCTTTTGAAGGTAGGCTGTCATATGATTTGCGAAAAGTACATGTAAATTGTGGCCTCCAGCTCTAAGGAAATCGGCGGTGACATTGTCTGGTCCTGGAGCTGTGCCTATTTTCATGCTTTCTATCGCAACTCGAACCTCCGACGGAAGAACTCCAGGTGGTTTTTCTCCAGCGTGGATATTAGGGATCCGGGACAGGGATTGTGGAACTGAAAAGGTTGGTGTAGAACGTTTCTGCTATTAATTCCATATCATGGCGGGAACTTTTGACCATCCCATCTTCGTTCATCAGAGCTGACAGCGGAACATTATAATCATGCAAGTCCCGACGGCATTTTTTCAGACTGCTTCTTTTCTCTGCTGCTTCCAGTAGTTTCTTCTGCTTGTACCGTTTTAGATCTTCCTGCAAAGCTCTTCTGCATTTGGCATTTATTACTAGCCATGTTAAACGTGTTGCAGTAGGATCAAACTTCATTTTCCTGCTCTTTTCGAGCAACTGCTCTAGTGATGGAGATGCAATCCGATCTTCTTGCTTGAGGAACTGAGGCGAATTCGGCACAGCTTTTCAGTCCTTCGACAAGCAGCTCGTAGTCTTCGGTCGGGTCTTCTTTAATCTGCCAGTCGCGGGCTTCGTTCAGAATGTTCTCGTCGTATACAGCTAGACTTTTTTCTTCGTGGTAGATGAAGAGAGTTCTTTTCCAGCTTGTGGCTGAATCAAATCTTCGCGCGAAGAAGGCGGTGATCGGAACCAGTACAGAATTACGGGACTACCGATGTGTCAAGTAGGCACTATCTTCTGTTTGTCAGAATCTGGCCGATCTCCGCATGAGTCATGCCGTCGGGAGACTCTCATTTCCAGCGGCGGCTTTCTTTCTTCTGGAAAAACGAGTTTCCATGGAAGGGTTCCATTCTCATTTCTTTCTCCTAATCCAAAATTTCCGGTCCTGTACTCGTTCTCGTTGGCCTTTCCTATTCTGGCGTTGAAGTCTCCGACAACAAATTTATGTGGTATGCTTTCTGATAGTAGAACGCATTTAATTTGTACTCATCTGCTGCGTCGGTCGAGGAGTAGCAGTTGATGATAGTGATCTTCTTATGATGCGACAGTTGAAAACGGAGAGCGGCTTTGCGAGGGGAAAGGATCTCGTATGAGTCGACGAGATGGACAATGGACGGGTGGATGACAAAGCCTACGCCGCCGACATTTCGTGACGGGACCTTTTCTCCACGGATAACAAGCGTCCCGTTGTTTAGTTGGCGTATGTTGGTCTTCTTGAATTTTGTTTCTTGTAGTGCAATCACGTGAAATTTAATGCGATCTGCTACTACAAGAAGGACGTAAAGGTCGGCCTCTGTGGAGAGTGTTTTGGCACTATACGTGCATCTCCATGGCGTGTCGTGCGTTTTTTCGTCGGATCCGGTTCCAGTCACGTCCTTCGCAACCTGAGATTTTCTGGCCTCTCACCGGTCGTCTCACCACCTGACGTCTTAGACGGGAGCGCCCATTGTGCGGGGTACTGAGGCTGGCCTATTGCTGGTCGTGCAACTTGGTCCTCCTGGAGTCCTGACGTAACCTTGCAAGGGCGTATCCAGGTCTTCACCACGATGTGGATCAGAGGGAGGTGTGTTTTCGGCGACGAATCCTTCGCTCGGTCGTCCTACTAGTTAATTGGTAGAGATGTTAAAAACCGAAATCAGAAACGAAAGTAGGAATCATTAGGAAATTCATTATGAAATGAAAGAGTATTACCTCAGATGCCATAGAGGTAAGTTGAGCCATTTAAATATTAGGATCGTGAAGAATGCTACCTGCACAAAGAACGTTCTCTACCTGGCACAGAATGCTCTATATCGTATAATGTTTGTTTATCATGCTGTTCATACTGTTATTTATTCTGTGAGTATTATGAATGGACGCTTCGCTTCTGAACAAGATTACTTGCTTGCTCCGTTCAGTCCTTCCGACATGACGCACCTCCTCTCATGGCGAAGATCCTGCGTCGCAGATGAGAAGAAGGTCTATTCGCTTCGCACGAACATTCTTCTGCTGAACCAGCCAATACAACCTGATAGGGAACGTTGAAAAAAGCTGTTTATTGGTTAACGTGAACTCCTTTTTGTGGAAACAATTCCTGTTCAATAAAAATTACAGTGAAAATATAGCAAGACACAACTGAGAGTTCAACTGATTATCGAGGTTTTCGATACATTGTTGTTCATTCCGGAAACGCTTGATATTGTGCCACTGAGACCCTTCCACTGCATGTATTCAGTCATCATCCGGAACCAACAATGCGACGAACAAGTTCTTCACATATTCAGTCAACGTTTTGGTTGCAATGTAAACTCAGTAGCCTGTATAGAGGCAAGCCTTATGAAGTTGATCTCCAATCAAAAAATGATGGATGTGAGTCTTCACGAGAACTCCGAGTATACGCGAACTACGTTGGTCATCTCAGCTGTGAAACAAAAACTTTAGTTACCAGAAAATTGTAATAATTTAGCCCCCAAATCGATATGCTCTTATGTGATTGTGTCACTAGTGTGAACTCAAAGGAAATGTCATTGTCTTTGGCCAGTTATAAATGATTGTCATAAATTATTTCTTCTAAGGAGGAGACAGTCTACTCAACAGCATTCGTCCTATAAATTGCTTCTTGCTTTTTATTTACCTATTTAACTCGTTCTCCCATATTGTGTAGATTTGCTTGGTTCGAGGTCTCGCATTAGCTATTGAGGAAGATGCTTCGATTAACGTGTGGCTTCAACTGCCAGTTACTGTCTTTTTCGTGAATTTTGTTCAAGCATGATCAGAGTGCCCCCCTTTGGAACCCAAGAATGGCTTCACGTAGGCGTTTACAGGGCTTCACCACAGGCGACTTCTCGCCTTCAAAGGAAGCTTTTCCTAGAGAAGTATAATAAGATTACATTTTTGCTGTTACTAAGAGGTGAGAAGCTTGAATGACACGAGATGGGATGGAGCTAGCGGCCACGACGTGGGCATCATTCGGTATTTCTAACCAGTGACCCTTCTGTAGTCGCTCTAAAAGTCGTTTTTTTTTGGTATGTTATTTTTTGTTCTTCGCATATTGAAATTATTTTTTTATTTATATGATCTTATAAACTAATCTACTTATACGAGGTTCGTATAGGTCTTCGTTGTCGTTGTTGGTGTTGTTGGTCGATGGCTGACGTTTCGGCGATTTCGCCTTCCTCAGAGCCGTGATGTTACGAGTGGGACTCGTCACTCCATCGAAACGTCAGCCATCGACCAACAAGAACAACAGCAACAACAACAGCAACGAGAACGACAACAACGACAACAACGAAGACCTACACCGACCTCGCATCAGCTGAAGAAGATCAGTTTATAAAATCATATAAATAAATATATCAACTATCTATGCCGAGGCTTATGGAAAGTCGGTCTTTTGTGGAATTATTTCATTCCAGATGCTTGGAATTAGGACATTCTATCACTTCATATGCCCTTTAAGTGAGATGTTTGAAATATAAAGTGTACTCAAAGGTAGGAAATGAGTTTTCCGAAGAACTTTTAGGCCTTTTTTAATTTATTAACTCAACACGCAGTTTCCTTCCGGTGATTTGAAGCTTTCACAACAAAATGTTTTTAAAGTTCGTAAAGGTAATAAAGGAAGGAGAAAATGTACTTGATAGGATAGAGTTAAAGCGTTTGAATCGATTTTGCACTGTTGAAATGCACTTTGTTTTTTTTTAAAGTCATTTCGTCTACATCAGCTTTATTAAACATAAACAACGTATTGAAGTTCGTGGAACCACGAAAGATTTCATTCATCAAGCAGACAGCCGTAAAACTACGCATAACACCAGATGTTGTACTTCCAGAAAGAAATGGATGACATCGTCCTGTCTTTTTTCTCCTCCTCTTCATTCTCCTTTCCTTTTCCCATTTCTTATTTTTTCTAATTTTTTCGCCATCACTCTTTGCTTATTCTACTTCACCTTCTTCTTTATTGTGTTGGCATATCCATTGCAGTGGGCTAGCTCATTATAGTGCTTCATTCGTGTCCATAGTCTCACTCCTCGGTGCTAGATACCTAACGAACAACCACTCTTTTTTTGCAAGCGACCTACGAGAACGTGGGATAAGGTAAAGAGTCTCTATTTATCTATTTACCATGTGAATTGTAACTCTGTTACTCATTGAGTAATTATAACAGGTGCTAATAGAATCCGTTCTGTCTGCTTTATTCCTTTGGTTTTACGGCTATGGACAGAAATCATTCTCGTGCTCTTTTACAATCCATATGTTATCGTAGTTCGATATCCAGATAAAGTCACCGGACCAGCTCTTTCCCAACTTTGGTGATTTGGCTGGTAGAATGAACAGAATGGTATATGTAGCTTAACAACCAACTTCTGATGCCACCAAGCATGCATTCTATTCTCTTAGATATCAGTGAACGTCACTTACCGACACAAATCCTATGCTTTTAATAGGATTTGGACAAAATGGTTTCTTTCACTTTTTCCCTTCGTGAACAGACACCAGGTGGTTACTAACTCTTTTTCTACAAAAAAAGCAGACGTTTAATGAATTTTGCCTTCTTTACAGCTCACTACTTTCCTCCAAAAGGGTCCCTCAAATACTGAGCACAATGGTGTTGCCTCGCTGTGCAGTTCGTCACCTGCAGAACATTTTGTCCTGATTGCGTCAAAGAGAGTTACAGTGGAGTCTCATTTCGATGTCCAGTACTCGGTGGCTGTCCTCTGACAGACCGCATACATGGTGAAGTCGCCTTCGATTTATAATGTTCGGAACGACTTGGTGTTTTAGGCATTGGTGGGGGAAAGAATATCGTTTGCCTAGATAGGACATTCTACTGTCTTAGTGATAGTGCTTCTTTTACAAGTCAGAAATATCTCTCTGGTATCTATTTGCATGGTCTTATAAATTGATCTTCTTTAGCTGATGCGAGGTTGGTATAGGTCTTCGTTGTCGTTGTCGTTGTTGTTGGTCGATGGCTGACGTTTCGGCGATTTCACCTTCCTCAGAGCCTGGGCATATTTTATATAAGAATACTTTAATTAGTCGGTGGAAAAAAAAGGCTAAAGTATTAATGAAAAATCAAACTTTTAAATAGATAGTGGGCTAGGATGCTACGGTCAAATGTAGCCTTACATCATATTGAACAGAAAGTCTACTCACCGTGATGCTACGAGTGGGACTGGCCCACGCATTGTTAACGTGGGGTCGCGAGCACGACACACCTCGGGGTCAAAATATCACTTTGAAATAGGACGCCAGGTCACGTGTGATAGTGAGGCATTCGTCTTTCCGGTTCATCTTTGCCATCGCTTTCACGTCTAAGGTGGAAGCTCCAGTTCTCGACCACCGACCCTTACTCTACTGTCGATACATAGACGACTGCTTCATCGTGTGTTCCACACAAGAACAGATGGATAAGTGGTTTGAATTGTTATGCCGACAGCCAGAGTACATAAAATTTACACGAGAAAACCAACCGAAAACTGGCTTCCATTCTTAAACATCCAAATAAAGCTCTCAGAAAGTGGCTATACAACAAAAATGGTATCTTAAGTCAAGTAGTAAGAACATACTAGTTCACTACCTCTCCTCTCATTCTTCACACATGAAAAAAACCACTTATCAAAAAACATGTACCGTACGCCTAAAAATGTGTGCACAGGAGAAGAGGAAAGGAAGGAATCGCAAAACCTGGCACGAAAAATAGCCATTTCCAATGACTACGAAGTAGAAGACACTCAGGTTAGGCAAAAACGTAGGGTTAGTTCCCTAAAATATTGTTTCGGACGTAAGTAAGATCCCCTTTTTAGCTACCCTTCATATCAAATGAAAGTAAGTTACGGCATTAAGAGATGCTTAAGAAAAAGTGGTCTTGAAAATTATATAACGATTGTTGACATCCCACCCATTACCCTACGCCGTCAGTTAGTTCGCAACCGTCTCTATGATCGTTTGTGCAGCTCAGAAAACTGTATAATCTGTCCTAACGGGAGGGACGGGGATTGCATGAGTTCAGGTATAATATACTTGATCTCATGTAACGCATGCAGTGAGGAATATATTGGGGAAACGGGTAGACCACTTTGTGTCCGCATAAGAGAACATCTAGATGGGAAAGTTAAAAATCGTTAAAACACTCCTCTAGGTACGCATAGGGGCACAAAAGCAGAACGGTGATGATTTTGAAGTGACTGTACGGATCGTAGCGCAGGAGTCGAAAACATCAACGCGCAAAACTCTTGAGGCGTTTTGGATAAATTTCAAAAATCCAAAGATGGACCGGAAAGACGAATGCCTCACTATCACACTTGACCTGGCGCCCTATTTCAAACTGATATTTTGACCCCAGGGTGTGTCTTGCTCGTGATCCCACGTTAACAATGCGTGGGCCAGTCCCACTCGTAGCATCACGGTGAGTAGACTTTCTGTTCAATATGGCGTAAAACTACATTTGACCGTAGCATCATAGCCCACTATCTATTTAAAAGTTTGATTTTCATTAATACTTTAGCCTTTTTTTCCACCGAATAATTAAACTGTTCTAATATAAAGTGCGTCCAGGCTCTGAGGAAGGCGAAATCGCCGAAACGTCAGCCATCGACCAACAACACCTACAACAACGACAACGACAACGAAGACCTATACCAACCTCGCATCAGCTAGAGAAGATCAGTTTATAAGATCATATAAGTAGGTATATCAACTATCTTTGCCGAGGTTTATAGAAAGTCGGTCTTTTGAGTTATCTTTCTGTTACATATTGATGTAATTTCCATGACCGAGTTTCTATTATCCTTTGCACTGTTCACATAAATCACTTTCTCTTCGACTTATGTTTATGATTACAATTAAAAATTTATGATATGTTTTTGCCTATCTCTTAATGTAACATTCTTAGTAGGGGCGCGTGTGGCGCAGTGGCCGGAGGCGCCCTTCAACACACACGTGGAATCGATCCCAGCGCCCATGGCCCACCAAGCCCTCCATCCCTCCGGGGTCGGCAAATTGCTACCAGACTTGTCTGGGAGGGTAGCAGCACTGGCTCGATATATCGGTAGACTACCGCGAGTCATTGGAAAGGCCAGATTAGTATTCAATCGCCTCCAAACGATTCTTAATGAAGTCGAATGCATGACGCGTTCTACAGGGATTGCTAGACGCCGAGAGCTTTATCCTTTTCTATCCTTTTAACATTCTCATTGTTGTATTTGATGTCTGAAGGTCCATCCATCATTTCAGTCGAAAGTTTCGAACTTCCAAAGTCTCGTTCAGATGTATCTATATCATACGTACGCAAATGTCCAATTACAGTTTCACTTCTCTGTGATATTCCGGATGTTTTCCGAAAAGTGCCACCTATTCAACGTGATATTCAGCATTCTGGTTTGCTCGATTCAAATAGTGTTAGCAATAGTCGGCCTATTTGGTCATATTATCATCCTACTGGCCACCTATAAGACCAAGAAAATCCAAACCAAATACGGTATGTTCGAATGTATGCATTCCGTGGTGTGTCTTTTTCACGTACTTTTTGCCAAAGTGCTAATCTGATGACTAATGATGAAGATATGAACTGAATCATGCAATTAAGGTTTAAACATTCACATCTAACTTTATCCAAACGTAAATCTAAGACTCCAGTGCCTTATCGTTTTATCAAGAGATCAGGGAGGATTAACAATATTAACATAACCACTGTGATACTGAGATATTTGCAAAACATGGACCCCAGGGCAGATTCAAACCCGCAATTACTCTTTCCGTGGGCTCACATGTTACACACGGCACCACTGAGGCCCCTTGCGTTGCCTTTCTCTCAGCCAGTTTTCTATCTAACGATGTCGTAAGCAATCACCCGTCAACGGGAATGAAAAAAAGTTAACATTGTGATTTCGACTACGGTATCGGCTTACTTGGGTTCAATGATGCTTTGTGTTCCTCAGATCATTCCCATTGATGGGTCATTGTTGATGGCATTGATAAGTAGAAAACTGGCTGAGAGAAAGGCAAAGCAAGGGCCTTAGTGGTGCCGTGTGTAACACGTGAGCTCCGGGAAAGTGTAATCACAGGGTTCAAATCTGCCCTGGGGTCCACGTTTTGGAAATATCTCATCATCATATGGTTGTACTTCACGTTGTAATTTGCTATGAAAAATAGTAATAGGCAGTAAACAAAAGACTTAACATTGTGATGCTGGCATAAACACTGGAGATGAGTTCACAATAAGTCCTGTTAGCGTTATGTGTGCGTTATTAAAGTAACTTGCTTAATTATCGTGAGACTCAAGCTCAAATTTTTACTTCAGCCAATTATTAACAGTTGAAAAACCGAGAACAACATGGTTAGAACTTCATCACTCTCACTGAGTTTGTTGTGGGAGCTGATGTCTTCCTATCCAGGAAAGCTTCTTGGTATTCTCGCTCAAAAACCCCGGCGCCCATGCTGAGAATTAACTAGTTTACGACAAACATCGTAATTCCTAAGATCTTGGAAGACTAAAAATGCTCCATTATTTTTCTGTGGCATCGAAGAACAATAATTATTGTTTCAGGGTTACTACTAGTGCAACTGTCGGTCACGCATATCATATGCATTGCTGGAGAGTTACTGAACATTGCATTTATTGGTGAGTTTTTGTCCTGCTTTCGAAGAAGAATTGAAAAATACCTTCTTTCGCCATGTATTGACAATTGAATGGTCTTTCATAACGAGTCGTGGTAGCTCTAGTTTCCAGTGCATACTTTTTGTTCAGAACATCAAACCACTATGAAATGCCCATTAAAGACCAGCTGTTGCACTCAGAGGCTGACCGAGATGTGAACAAGGATCGAAACATTTCGCCTTTCTTGGCAGAAATCTTCCCTTTTCGACCACCGGCAAAGGTTAAAATGACAACCATGAGAAAACATACAATGGTACAGTTACCGTAATTCGTAACTCAGAACGAGTGGAAAAGATCTTGCTGAACATTGATATTACCAATGAAATGCTGTCTTCGCGAAACTTCCAGGAATCGCAGAAACAAGCTCTACATGCACACATGTGGAATTCTTATTTCATTGAGAACAATGGAAGTAAAAAATTTAGTTTATACGTCTAAAAGAAAAAACCATAAGAAGGTAACCCTAGGTAACCTTATAGAAAAAACTGATTCATTCGTTTCGGCTTATATCGGCAAAGTATACAAGTTTATTTATTTGTTTATATGACCTAACCTCACATAGTACCTATCGAGCACTTCTCTCTTTTTGATTTGTTCTCTCGGATCCATCATCCACAAAGGTCATCGGATTTTTGTAGCAGTTCAGTTGTTAGATTGAGGTGTCACCTTCTTCTCCATTGTTGCTGAATATTCATTGAGTTGACTCTTCCTAGAACCATGACCTCCATTAGCGCATTGTCACCACGCAGACACCGGATTTTATGCATCGAAAGAAACACTTTCCAGGGAAGTTTGATACAAGACGGTCATCAGCGATGTTGAGTGTCAAGGGATGACGAGAACGCAGCGAGATCGAGCCGCTAATAATGAGTGTATTGCATGGCAACTCTATGCACTGCGCTTCCTGTGGCATGTACTATTCTCTAGGAAAAAGTATAAGCTGAAAGATTGGAAAGATCAGTTGTTATTACATAAAAAGGTGAAGCTTCATCCATAAAAAAAATCGTGGACAAGATCTCACTTCTTGATGATTGCCAGTAACGATAGAGTGATGATATACAGGCTTGTTAGAGTGCAAAATTGTGCTTCACTTCCGTTACTATCCATCGATCTTTCCACCTTAGAGCGCTAAAGGTGCCACTTCTTATAGCTCAATGACTGATTTCACTCAGGGCATTTCTCTCGGATTTGACATCGATCATCCATTGTCTTGGCCTTGTATATGATTTGACAGAAGTTGGGTTGCGATAGAAGCTATTTGCATAAAGTGATCTCCAAAAAACATAATTAGTAGTTGTTCATTACTTTAATGCTTAAATCATCCGAGTTCATGAGTTGTGAAGATGTACGAGTCATAGTAGCTGGTATTGTGTTTTTGGAAACTTGTGGCACATTTCAACGTATATTTCCAAAGTGGCTCAGCACAGAACAAACTTTTTTTGATCGAAGTAAGAACCATTATTGTTTACGCACTTGTGCCAATAAGAAATCATCTTGTTATACCGATTGCTCAAAATTCTGGGCTTAAGGTGCTTAAGGTGCCAATGAAGGTAGTTTCGGCCTCGGCTTGATTTCTAAAGAATTTATGGCGCAGGAAGCTGTCACGATGCTTGAAGAAGTAGTAGTCGATAGTCGAGTGTTCCGTCGACAACGTTTTCGTGCTTCTTCGACTTTTCAATTTCCTTTAGATGCTTCGAAGCAGTCTATATGCTTGTAGCGTTCTCTGTGCGAGTTCGTGAATAGTTTTCCGCATACTTCCTTGAATACAGTCTTCAACTGATCGTCGACAGAGGGACGTCCATAACCTTTCTCAATTAAAGCTCGAGTTTACCCCGACGAGTTCTTTTCGAAATCAACTTTACACTCTGGGTACGACAACACTTACTTGACAGTATGGTCCATTAATGTTTCGAGGCTTTTGGCAGCATTACTTCGAATTCGGATTTGTAGAAGTCGATTTGTCGCAGCTGCTACTTTGAAATATGAAACTCTAGCCTTTGGAGTCACAGAGGGAAAGCACATAAAGTGATATGTAATAGTGAAGCATTTGAAAAGAAAAAACTACTGGCAAAGCACGAACTGGAAAAAATAGAATTACAAATGGAAATTAGTTTCCGAGCAATCTAATAATCTGCTCGCTGAGCAAGATTTTTATCCTTCCAACCTCGAAAGCCGTGCAGGGACATTCATAGCCGTCGTCATTCGCCACCTAATCACTATTCTGTTATCAGAATGACATTGATTCCTAAAACTTACACCTAGCTGGGCTTCTTAATGAAAGCTTTGGACTTATTCCCACTCTTGGAGACTCTACTGGAGAAATGAAGGGATGAACTTCCCCTTGCAAATCGACGTACGGCATCTCGCGAACACTCCATAGTAAGACACTGAACTACTAAGGAATTTACTTATTACATGCGAAGAGAATCATAGAAGTGAAAATGATTGCTGTTCTTAGATCATCATTCTCAATTTCAGTCAGAAGTACCGTGATGAACCAGATGACCTGTTTCACCATATTCGTCACGTTCTTGACAGTAACAATATGGCAGTCGGTGATTATGTTAGCCGTATCCATCGATTTGCTGTGTGCTATTGTGTTTCCTATTCTGTAAGACAATCCTATCCGTATATTCTGAATTGAAACTGTCTAAATGTGGCTAAAGAAATCATTGAGAACCTAAATCCTTTTTGATATGATGGATTTTCAGTTATCGTAAGTGGATGACGAACATGACGGTGACCATAAACTTCATGGTGTGCGCTGCACTTTCCTTGGTCTACAGCGTGTTCGTCTACAACGGCATTGACAGCACGAAACCAATTAACTGCAACACGTTCAGCATCGCAATGAACGTCTCATCATGTATGAATGTCTTACAATACTGCATCTTCTCGTCACAAATGCTCATCTATGTCATTTGTTACGTGATCATGTACATACGAGGTAGGTAGGCCTTGGTCTTGGGAAAGATAACATGTTTTATAACACTGGTAACAACTTTATTTTCATTTATTGCACGACGCGACTTCACGTCTACCAACTATGCGGAGATCCCAGCACTTTTTATATTCGATTGGTTTACTCGTAACCACCATTCACGATTATATCCGAATTTTTTCTGCATGTGGTTTCGGCTTCTGGTTGAGGATTATTTCGTCTCCGTTACGAACATCGTTGATTGCTGGTCGAATTGAGTCTACCTGGAATCCCATGTAGAAATGCTATTTCCACATGGATTAAAGGGAGTAAGCTTGCCCTAGACAGGTCTGGTAGCAACTTTCTAATCCCAACGACATGAGCGACTTGGTGGGCCCTGTGCGGAGGTCAAAACAAAGTCCGGGTAGGTTGGACCATCACTATCACTGCACTACTCGGTCCTTTCTGATAACAGTCATATCATGAGAATCATCCTCTCGTATGAAATTTATGTACTTAAAAAGGATAAAGCTCTCGGCGTGGATCAATTCCTTAGTGATGCACCATGCGTTCGACTTCATTAAGCATCGTTTGGAGGTGATTGAATGCATATCTGACCTTTACAATGACTCGCGGTGGCCTACCGATGTATCGACCCAGTGCTACTATCCTCCCAGACAAGTCTGGTAGCAATTTGCCGATCTCGGATAGATGGATGGGCGCTGGGATCGATTCCACGTGCGTGTTGCAGGGCTCCTCCGACCACTGCGCCGCACGCGCCCTTTCTCATCTGCTTAGTGACATATATTGTTATTTCATTATCTATGCATTTCCCACCTCTTAACACTGAAAAGACAATCTTGTGAATTTTTTTAAGAGAACTGACGTCATTAGTTTATATTTTCCATTAAGGGACAAAGAACTAAACTGCCACGTATTTTCTGTTGCAAGACGGAATGAAAATGAAAACTTCAAGACTTTCTAAAAAGTGATTTAAGAAAATGAACGCTCTTCGACAAAGGGGTAGACTCCGAATGAAAATTCGACCCGTTCGTTTCCATCTGCGTAGCACGACGATTTCAGTATTTCCTTACGTCTTTCTAATCTACATCCACGTAGACATCAAAAGTTGATCACTGCTCTAGTGAATAATGAAGTAGCTTACTAAGAAGAAAAAAGTTCGCACACACTAATTTTTTAACCAACAATTGCTTCGTCTTGGCAGCGAACTCATCTTTTTCTACAACACCTGGAACAGAGTGATTCTTGAAGTACTCTGGGAAAAACAACTAGAATCATATGACGGCAAATGTACTCTAGGGAGTACCAGTTAACGTGAACCCTATGTATGGCACTATGGAGAGGGAATTGATCTAGTTAGTTCAATATTTATGACGCTAAATAAACATAGTAAGCGACTCAAGAGGAGGAATAGTACGTTAGTGTACGTAGTAGATAATGTAGCATGGATCATGTCTCGGGTTCCAAAAACAAGGAATCAACTAGATAACGAACTCAAAGCTTCTCTCTCTTGTGAACAACTAAGTAGTAGAAGTAACTACTCTGTCCAAAGCAGAAAATTGGTTTGACTCCTATACTATTACAAATTTATGGACCACTTAGACAGTAGACTAACGACGCTTTGTGAAATATAGAGGGGCCTATCTGTTACTAATACATACAGTGCAATTAAGACTTCAAACCACGAAAGTTTTGCGTTTTTTTGACGAAAACTGGAAAAAAAAGTGATCTGACGGAACACACCTGAAACGTAATTAGATTGACTATGTTATGAAAAGTGGTTGACCAGAATTAGACGAGAACGGTAAAACTGACGTTAAAGAGAAAACTTGAGCTCTGTAACAGCCACCAACAGGAAAGCAGTACATGCTTGTCTCCGCACAACCTGGCTTTACTTACCTGGCATGTTTTCGTTGCTTCCGTCAAAGACGCTTAGTGGGCTCCGCTGGCATCGCGGGATGCGACAAACTTCATCACGTTTTTTTGCATCAGACATTTTTAATTTGACGCTTTTACTAACACTTTACTAAAGAGTGTCTTGGCGGAATTTCCCTACCCGGCTGGATATACTCACCTGCAGTTTGTCGCTCTTATCCCAGGTGGTTATTCGTTGAATGCGACACTCAGTGAACTAGTCTTTTCTTTTTATTCGCATAGTCATGCCTATTAATTGGTATTGATTTGGATTATATTGTTTATTTCGGTTAGGTGAAAGCCTATAAACAAATGGAATAACAATAGTTATAATGAGCTGTCTTGAGAGCTCTAGTATTTTCCCACCCAATCAAAACTAAACCTCGAACATTTCACACCACAGCGACTTCATTGTTTGAAAAGATGCTTCGTTCATCAATGGCAATGTGCTGTAGAGGAAAACAAATTTCAGCGAAACTTTTCATGCTTCGAAATAAAAACGCCTGTTACCGTAATCAACATCGTACGACAATGCGCACCATTTCCGTGTTGGCGTCGATTTACGCTTGCACATGGGTGTTAGCGGTTATCATGGCGGATCTGGCACGATTCCTTACTGATACCATGTGGAAACAGTGGATATGGATGATTGCTGTGAGTTTCAATCGATTTAAATAAAACAATCAGTACTTCGTGGTGTTCTGATGAACTGCTTGCAGGGTACGTTGCGAATGGTGTGCTTTGCACAGACCTTCATCGTTTGCTATACGAGAAGTTCTGAATATCGTAGTGTTTTTCGTGGTTTATTCAAATCTTTTAAGCTTAGCGCACGAGCTAAATGTACTTGGCATTGGAAAGTCAGCTCTTGTGCAGAAAATATTCGTAGCAAAAGTGTGTTCTTCATTGCTACGTGAGTGATCACTCTGCATAGAATGCTTCTGTTGACTATGTTCACAAGATGATGTTGATAACTTATAGTTATGTAAATTATGTAATGCAATAAATGACTCTATTTTCTATGATAAGAAACATATGCGTAAAAACTGAAACCGTCGTTTTCAAAAAAGCCTTCTCCAAATAAATAAAACGATAAAAAAAAGGATAAAGCTCTTGGCTTTGATCAACCCCTGAGAGAAGCGCCATGCATTCAACTTCATTAAGAATCGTTTGAGAAGATTGAATGCATGTATGGCCCTTACAAAGGCTCGCCGTGGGCTACCGATGTATCGAGCTAGTGCTGCTATATTCCCAGACGAGTCTGGCACCAATTTGCCGACCACGGAGGTATGGAAGGCTTGGTGAGCGACGGACACGGGGTCGATAGCACATGTGTGTCGCCGGGCGCTTCCGACAACTGCGCCACACGCCCCCCTCTTCAAAGAAATGGAAGAGGAATTTTAGAGAAGACCAAAATCGTTCCCACAAGCAGCAGCTCAGCACTTTTACTGGTCTGAGTGAAATGCACCGAAACTATTCCACTAAACGAGTTGGCTCCCAGTGTTAATCCATACCATCTCTCTCTCATTCATCTATTTGCCTCATGCAAATGACCCAATGTTTTAAAATAATTCTAGTAGTTTTTGCAGCTTACACTCATTCAGTATTTTTTCTAATTCCAAAAAGAACAACTTCCCTACAAGTTGGCGTTTTCTTCTTAACTCGGCTGTTAGTAACAACGTTTAATCACTACAATACTGGTTGTTCGGCGAATTTTGCCTATCCTAAACAAAAATGCCACTGGTAGCATCAATTCCGTTACCCATCCCATATGAACTCTGGGGTTCGGGGTGGAATACTCAGTGGAAGAGTCATAGAAAGCGGTTAGTGTGCGAACTCGAAATCAGTAGAAACGTCAAGCGGCATTGCATTGATCAAACCTTGTTATTAACAACCTGGTTAGATAACATTCTAGTATCGGGACTTGTACTCAGGGAAAAAGACATCAACTTATTGAGCAATGCCGAGATTAATAAAAAGTCGCTCATGGGAATGGCAACTTCCTAATACACTTTGTCTACGCAAATTACTTCAGAAAACTGTGGAAGAAAGCTTCCATTGTTCTCTGCCTTTTCTTAGTAAATATTTATCATTTTTTATTCAGGACGCAAAACTTCGCAAGTAAATTCGTCCGTATTTTCGCTTGCTTCACATCCTCCTTTCCCCAATGATTTACCGCCTCAACGTGCCTTGATGACATTTCTGGATGTTAACTGCGATGTATACTAGAGGGTTCATCCCTATTCTTTTTTATTTTTTCGATATTTTTGAGTATTTTTTATCTTTGAGGAACTTTGAGGACACACCGTTCTATACCTTTTTGAAACCTCACTTGCATAAATCATTGTTCTACGTGCATTCTCCCCCTCAGCCCCCGTTGAGGATAGTCAGGACGAAAACTTCTAGCTCAGTAAGAGCAGCACATTGACTACTAGACATTCGTGCTTCACAGAAGATGAGCGAATAAGGGGAGGCACCTTCAGGATTTCCCACCGTTACTTCGCCAATTGCCAGAAATAAATCACAATTTCTCTATGTTTACCGTTAGTTGAAAGTCGTGTTAGCTCTTGAATCTATCAGACACCAAACGTTTGCTCAAATATGAAATATGTGGGAAAAATTTTTTTAGTGATGATGTTTAGGGATTTCAGAAAATAATCTCAAGATAAATCAAAAGTCTACATCAACATCGCTGTTTACTCCTCGTAAACCAACAAAAAGCACCTATGAAAAAGGAAACAGCAGTAAGCATTACGTTTGTGGTTCGCTGCTTCTCAAATCTTCCAGCCAGTCGAAGGTCATCTTAAACACAACCATTTTAAAAGCATGCCATGATAATGGTGAGGAATGGAAGTCATACCTGATTGAATGAGAGGGATGGAAGCTGCTTCTATGTTTTGCGACGAGAAGCTCTGCGATCTACTCAGTAGAGCTATAAAATTGTTCAGCAAAGTTATCTTAGCATTAGAAGGAGGTGGAAGAAAGTTGTTGAAATCGTAATTGATTTCAATGTTATTAGATGATGGTAGAATACAACACAGTGCTTTTGTCATGAAAATGCGTACGTAGATGTACAAATGAGCCATATGCCTCATCAAAACGATTTGTAGTTCGATGACAGTTAGGTTGTTCCCTTTTCATTGGAAAGGTTGAAACGAAAGCACCACCATTTGAACAACACACTATAAGAGAGTGTTTCATCGATTGCAAAAAAGGCTCACTTGTCGTTCGTAAACAAACCATGTGAAGATAATTTTCCAACAAATAAACTTGGTGTTGATTAGATAAGATTCTAAGTACCGGCCTAAGCAAATGCCTGGGCAGCAACAATACTGCGCTCACCAAATACGATCCCGTAACTTGGACATGGGTGTGTATAGCATAAGGGATAGAGATACCCTGTTATGACGATTTTCGTAGACTCAACCCCGCACCGAGGGCTAACCGAACTTTCCATCTCCCCGGGCTTAACATATTGGTACCAGACTTGTCTGTGAGCGTAACCATGACTCATTTGATACATCGGTAGAGCCGTGCAAACTACTGCATAGAGTAAAATGGATCTAATATGTGTGTTATCACCTTTGAAATACTTGACGAAGGAGAACGCATGGCATATCAATATGGGATTGATCAGCACCGCCAGCTTTATCCCTTATCTTTCAACTACTTTATTTTACCTTATTTTAAATGACGTAAGATACTACATATCGCGTAAGTCCCAAAATTTCTTTTGGTCGATTTGTTCCTTCGCCTCCATGATCGGCCAACGTCTCCAGAATGTATGTAGTTTCGCTGCTGCTCGAAGGCTTTGTCTTTTTCATAAACTTCGTTGACTCCTGCCCGAGTTGACCGTATTAGGGCGTTCCAAGGCCTTTAGCACAGGCATTCTTCAGCCCTTGCTGTATCGTAAGAAACCTACTGTACAAGTCAGGTACTAATTTTTTCGATCCCAAACGTGTAGAATGGGTGAGTGCGAGTTACACGGTTAGGATCTATTTAGTTGAACTTGAAGATAAATAGGAGCATATCATTATACCCTTCCATGCCCTGAAGAAGGCATCACTGCAGAAAAATCAGTTTTAACGAAATAAACAATGAAGTAACACCTCGTATTTGCTCATCAAGAACATCGAGAATAAATCGGAGAGTCCAAAGCACACGACAGAAAACACGGCCTACAAAAAATGTGTTGATGATCACCAAAATTTGTGTTAACTCTTCAATCGCTGGAAACTGCGGACAACAGAGGTGCGCTTAAGGCTCTGAAAAGCTGCAGACTTGAAATCTAAGGCTTTATTTGCAACAATATGATTTTCCTAAGAACCCACTGTCTTTAAACCACTGAGAAACGACAATGCTGATGGCACTGATCGACAGAAGACCAGCTAAGAGACAGGCGAAAGGAAAGCCCCTCATAGTGTGGTGGTGAATGTGTTAGTCCCGGGAAGGATAATAGCGCATTCGTTCCCCACCGTAGACATCTGCGGTGCGGAGTTTTGCAAATACTTCAGCATCATTGTGGTTGAGAAATAACAATTTGCACAATAAACAGTATTCATTAACATTCCTGTGATGCGACTGAGGACATCGCTCGTTCGATTTATCACATAATTTCCCATCATGATCTTCTTTTCCTTTTTTTCAACATTCAGTGCACCATTTTATATTTGCTATTTAGCATCACGTTGATCTCTCACCTAAGAACAGATCCAGTACTCTCCATAGTGCACACAGTGATAGTGAAGCCACAGTGCGTAGTAAATCACACACTAATCAACGGCTCGTTCAGTTGTCGAATTTCCACAGTACCCACACGCTAGGAACGTACTATAAATGTTCCATTTAGTCATTTTGAAAATTTTGAGTTATGAAGTTTGAAACCAATTCACACTGAGACCAGACAAACCGCAGCCAATTCCCACGGGAAAGCCCTCAACATTCGTCTGAACCTTGTCGATAACAGATGCTACGTTCAGCAGAGATTCAACATAGACACGGTTAAAAATTTTCCAGATTGCATGAAAAAAATAATAGACCCTTCTCAGTGTAGGTCCATACTTATGCAATCTCAGTCTAATCTAGTGGCCGGATCGCATCCAAGCAGAGCTAATAGCCGTGCGCACCAGAGAGGACACAAAAGTGCTCAGATGTGGCGGAATCTCGCAGCAAAATATGGGGCAATGCATGGGATTAATATCACAGAGATTGTGTTTGCTCCTTATTTCACTTTACAGCTCATATCTCAAACATAAGGGCACTTTCTTAGCGTCGAAGTTCAAAGAACTCCATTTTTTGTTCTGGAGAACACGTATCTCGTTCGTTTGCAAATCTGCTTTTAAATGATTGTGTTGTCCAGAACGTATAGTAATTCTGAGCTTCCATTTACTAAGCACAGACGAACAAACAACGTCGATAACATTAGAAACGAACGTATGAACGAATGATGTATTTACTAAAGTCTATTCTACAAAGAATATGTTAAATATGTGGTCCGTTTCCTTCTTCTTTCGCCCTAAGTACTAAGTGCTCACACAAAAACACTGCTTCAAAGTGATTAATATAGTCCTATAAGCACCAACTATAATGGATACATACAATTTAACGGCACTAACGCAGATGGTTCACTTAATATCATAACGGTGCCGAAGGTCTTTTAAATGTATTGTGACTGACACTGCAGATTCTTTTTTCGGTGTCAGAGCCATTGGCTTAGGGAACGTCGTCTCCTGCTTTCATTGGTGATACCGCCGCAGCTTTTTGCTCTACTGCAGAATCTGGTATTTTTGAGATTTCTCTCGGTACTTTCTCACCAGCCGCTGTAGCCATATAATCTTTTGCAAGCGATTGATCAAGTGATGGTTTAGAATCTAGTGGTCTGGGTACCGATGTGTGTACAGAGCGCGAAAACTGCGCTAAATGGGGTTGAGCTGAAACCGTAGGTTGAGGTTTAAAAGGTAAAGGTTGAGTAGGGGTCATTGACTCAACATCCCTATCGTCGTCAATTTGTGTTTTATTCAGTTTATCCAATAAATCATGAGGCAGTTGAAGGATATCGAGGGGTTCTGGCTGGAGCACAGACAGAATAAATTTGTCGTCGACCATTTTTTCTTGAGCTCTCGTTTTCTGCAGTCTTCTTGCATCCTTTACGATTTTCTCCTTACTTACATGTCTTATGTCTTTTGCCACTTTTTTCCTTACTTTTTTGTTTCACGTCCTTTGCCATTTTCTCCTTGCTTCCTCGTTTCATCGCACCTTTTTTTCTCTGACTTTCCTTCTTGCTTCTTTTTAGGTTCTTCTTTGCTCTCCCGCTTCTCCTCTGACTTTTTCCTTAGCTCTTTTTTCTTTACTTCCTAACTTCTCGTTGTTCTTCTGGTTTTCTTTGCCTTCCTGCTTCTTTCCGGTTCCCTGTTTCTCTTTGTCATCATTCCTTTCCTTGCTTCCTTGCTTTCCTTTGGTTTCCGGATTTTCCTTACTTCCTCCGTTCTCCTTATTTCCTGTCTTCTTCTCACTTACCACCTTTTCTTTGCTCTTTATTTTTTTCCTTGCTTGCCGTTATTTTTTCCTTGCTTGTCGTTATTTTTTTCCTTGCTTGTCGTCTTCTCACCTTTTGTGTATTTTTTCGGCGGATCCTGACACCTGAAATCCTCTTTGCTGATATTACTCGTCGTGGGAAAAACTACTAAATCAGTCCTCGCTTTCTAGAGGCAAATTGTTGGAGTAGTTCGATGAAAACACAACTACTTTCTAATCTGATATCACTCTTCAAGCTCCAAACTACAGACATGGATGCCAGTGTGATCTCAAGCTATTCTAAAATGTCTTGCTCACGGCAAACTCTTATATTTCACAGTCACCACTAGAAGCCTTCAACATTTCAGACAAAGAAACAATTCGCTTCGTACCTTAGTTTTGTCCTTTGTGTTATCATTTAGATGTTTCTTATCCTTGCCACAACTTGACGTTGTTAAGAGCACAATAGCGACAGTGAAAAGAATTGCTGTAAGACTCTCCAGCAGCAGGTGTACTCGGATCGTCATTAACAGTTCACTTGCTGTAAAAGTGAAGTCAAGCTGGACAGTTTTGAGCTCCTTTCCAAAGAAAATCGAAATTCAATGACAGCAAGTCCACCGCCTTAAACATGAAGGTGTACGCTAAGATTCGAAGCATCAACCAACCCGTAGTGGAAAGCCATCGACATTACAACCTACCATACTCACACTGAAAATGATTCTCTACTCATTTCTAATCTTCGACAAACTTAGTTCCACAATCAATACAATCAATAAATTCAGCATCATTACAGCTACTCTCCTAGATGATCTGCGGATATCGTCTAGCCTACAAGATTATAAATGAATGCCTCATGATAGACCGCACAGCAGCAGCAGTGAGTGCAGTCCTTGAACAAACACCATTATAATAACGGATGTGATAGAAATCGGCTGAGAACTCTGCTGGGTTCCAACAAGTGAACGAAGCCCAGGTGTGCCTACTGCCATCGATTTTTGATATTTTGATGTAATTTGGTTCAATTTAACATTGCGGACTTTTATTCACCGTTCAAAACAGAAATTCGTGTGACAGAGTTGAGATGACGTCCACAATAAATCAAGATGAGCGGAAAACAAAACTATTGCCACCCACATAAGACCACTTAAAAACACAACTACTGATTAATCGATATAATCTAGTAAAACGACGTGATATCCCAGATGTATGAACAGGAGGACTTGTCTTACTTCTATCGTTTAAGAGCACTGTCTACTACGGTGATTTTAGCTGACTGGCTGTTATCTATAACAATCTATAGGACTGTATGAAATAAACACAACGTGAGTAGTAACACAGAGAAAGGAAGTCTCACTTTAAAGATGTTATGCGATAGAAACAATCAGTGATGTTACAAGAGCTGGTTTCGATTGGATTGTGATGGTACAGAAAAAGTATATTTCCTCGTTTATCTAAACGAAGCCTCGAAATTTTCCTAAGTACATTAAGAATTCTATTGGTGAAATTCAAACGGGATTACGAAAGGCTCAAAATTGAGCAAGACTGGAGAACGGAGAGAAAACGGGAAGGCATACAATGTCTGTCTTCCTTTTATTGAAATTATTCTGTTATGAGGTGATCCAGTAAAGTACATCAGTGCTTAATAAGGAACACTAAAACTTCCGAAGATAATAACTTTATCCAGTTAACGTGAGGGCATAGCCATGCACACAAACCACACAAGACATAAACTCTGTCTTTGCGACATACGTCAGAGCACTGAAGATGTGCATCTCGTTCATCATGGAACCTTCGTTTTAACGACCGTTAAAGACAGCAGCTTTTCATCAACTTGAATTTGGGGCCTCGAGCGTTTTCTCATCTTTCAGTTGGTCATCTAAATGCAGAAATAATACCGAATGTGAAAACATTCATGAAAAGAAATACGTAGAAAATGCGGCAAAGCGGTAGAATAATCGCATAACCTGATCTTAATATAGTAACTCACCCTTTCGACGAGTCCGTTCGGAATACTTTTTCGACTGTTTCGACGAAAACTCGATAGGAAACTGTGTCGCCGCACGACTTGACGCCGTTGCTGCTGCCACCGCATCCAGAAGACGCTCTGACGGTTTCTTGATTGGACGCGACTGTTGGCCTTAAAACGTGTAGTTTTCAGAACTGTAAAAAAAACAATGCATGTCTGGAAAAACTCTAACTGACCGTCTCTCTTCCTTGGCCGCTCTGCACCGAAATCATGTTTTTGTGGAAGTCCTTTCTTCAAAGGTAAGTCTATCTTCATAGTTGGCTTTGCCTCACCACCCTCATCATTGTCGCGGCATTCTGAACATTTACCCGCATGAACAGACGCTTGCCATTAAACAACAATCACAGAAACGATGAATAACATCTAACAGGTGAACATGATACATCTGCTTATCATTTTCAAACATTCATGAACTTTACAAAAACGCTTCGACTTCATCTCAACTACATAAAAACCAAATCAAAATTAGCCATTATTCTAGCAATGTGTTATTTAAAAAAGTCGTAAATGTGCAATTAACAATATCAGGCATGACTCTAAAGCACTTTAGATGAGTAATAAGCCATAAAAGCAACCTCTATCAGTGTTCGGATGCGCTGTAACCTCTAGTTTCGACCGTAGTCGCTCCTTCCGTGGTTTGGGAAGTCCTTTGTCTAATTTTCCGGACGGAGATTTCTTCCTCCCTTCTAATGATAATTTCTTAGCATTAGCGGAAAGTCTTGTCATGTTGTCGGTATCCTCGATATTTTCGTCCTTCGGTGATGACTCTTTCGCTGCATATTTGAGGTCACTGGGAAACAAAAATCTTGGCTAGCGGAAATGCTTCAATATAAACCTATATTAAAACAAATAATATGCCAAGAGAATCTAAAAAAACCTCTCAGCATTCCGTGCCTTCTCTTTGTCATCCACCAGTGTACGTGACCGCGGACCCCACCCACGTGAACTGTTCTTGATCTCAATTACACCGCCTTTCCGTTCCGTATTCGTCGTATCGTACCGATCGAATGCTAATCGAGCAGTACGGCGTCGATCCTGCAGTTAATGCCGTGTTTACGCAACAAAAACTGTGACAATCGTGTTAATTTCATAGTTAACTCAGCAGTGTTCTCTATTATATTCAGCCTTTACAGCAGTTGTTAGATGTACTATAAAATCATGCTTCACGCAGATTTTGTTCAACGTTAAAAAGCGTACTTCTTAAAGCTAAGTGATTTTAATAAATAAATTTAATTGATGAATGTGCGTGTTCGCTGTCATCTTATGCAGCGACTTCCTAGCATCGCTAGCAGATTGATGAAGTGTTCCATCAACAGTAACACCGTGTACATTGTCTACGCAGCACCATGATATCGAATCGGATGTTGGTAAAGGTTTGGAGTTATTGAAAGTACAGTGGCAACATATAAAAAGGACTCAGAAGACGACCAGCTTCCGTTTCCACCCATAAAGGATAAAGGATAAGGCTTTCGGCGTTGATTAATCCTTGATGATCCTGTGTGAAGAGGATAATACTGTTAACAAGAAATGCCTCATTACTTTAAGTTCAGATAAAGCGATAGCAGTGATCGAGCTGCTAACATCTAGGAAGACAAATGTCACATGAATAACTGCTTATGCAAAGAAAAATGAAAGGACGAAAATGAAAAGTGAAAAAATGGACACTTCAAATGTTCGAGTGTCATGTACCCGATTTCACGTATGGCGTATGATGGCGATAAACAATGTTATACACTGGTGAAAAGAAAGGTCAGCTCCGTGTTCGTTTAGAACAACAGATGAGAAGGCTAAATTCAAAATTCAAATCACTTTACTACTGCAGAACTGTGTACGGAAGCTATGAAAATATTTCATCAGCTACACCACGTGTTGATATTAGGCCTCCAAATTCAATAAACAGGCAAGATTTCCCGAATGATCACCTACTATGGGACAGATATTGCACTGTTTTAACAAACACATATTGACCTAAAAACAAGAGTGTAACAGAAGTATGAGCGCTAGGTGCTCTCTTAATACTGCCTTGCTAAAAATAGACCAATTCGAAGAGTTATAACGTATTTCAACCAGCAGATATGAGCAATGAAAGTTACATAGCGCCGATTAGAGTCTTACACGTTCAAAAACTGTCGAATTCGAGACATACATCATTGAGGTTCTCTCTAATAGTTTGCTGACGATCACATTCTACAATCTTTTCGAAACACTGTCTACAGTCGAACATCGAATTTGTCATTAAGTAGAATCTCTAGATCTAAACATCTGGAAATCTACCTGCATCGCTCTTTCTCAGTACTCAGATAATCACCTACGACACGATCTTCACAAAATTTGTTCACATTTGAAATTGTTTCTTTCAACGCACGGCATAGTCTCTTGTTAAGGTCATGAAACTGGAAACTCGAACTCGAAAACCAATTTTTCAATGGCAGCATCAAGAAATATCAAAAGTATTAGAAAAAAAAAACTGGACAAATTTTGAAGAAATATTCCATCATTGGTTTCCAAAAAATTGAAAGCTTCGAGTTTAGAGTGTGTAGCCACAATCTTCGACGTTGATCATCAAAAAAGTATGGCCCAAAAAGTATCTCGTTTCAGACTTGCTGAAGAAACTGAGACATAAAATCAATGAAACATAGCCTAAATAGTAATATCTCACAATGGCCTTTATTTGATTTGGTTGTTTTTTGTTTATGGACGTTAATGATGGTCTACGTAAAAAGAAATCTAGGACAATTTCCTTAGATGAACCCATTCACGACGTCGTCCCATTTCTGTGGCTGGCACAATGGAATACGAACAATTTTTTCGTCAGCTAAGAACTTTCTGATTTTTTGGTAATAAGAAACAAATTTTTTTAATGACTAGAGGATTTAAAAGCGTGATGCACATGACAGGATTCTAGAAGAGATTTTGCTTTATCATTCTACTGTCACTATCTGTCACTCACTGACACGTACGTTACTATTTAGAATGTGTTAGTATGGTACACCATGCAATCACATTGCTACTAGCATTTAGAAGTGTTTGGCAGCTTATATTGAATCCACCCCGGTACCCTTTATATCCGCGCATTCCGTACAATAACTCTTTCTACTAAAGTGAAATAATAATTAACTGTTGATCAAATTACCGGCCAATGAACTTTTCTTAAGAAACCTGCAGTACCTAAATGGGTTAGAAATGCTACCAAATATCCCAAACACGAATCTGTATGGCTAATTTTCCCTATTTTACCTTTTCAATACTAACCAATTAATGAATAAGTGATAAAACAGATAAAAAATTATGATAAGACAATCGTATTCCAGTACTAGAGTCAACTGGTGTGATAAGAACCTATGGAATGATTTCTGCATAATTTCCAAATATTAATAGAAAGATTCTGTTACTCTGGTAGTAGAAGTGTGAAAATATTGGCAGGAGAACTTCCACGTAAACATAAAGTGTTGGGTTGCTAATCGTATGAATTGCTAAAGTTTTCTGGAAGCTAAATATGTCGCATATTTCTCGATTTGAAGGAAACCTTGAATTCTCTTCTCAGGAAAGCGCTCATAGAAGATTGGGTAATAAGGATGTTCCTATCCAACTCATAAATATACTTCTCAATATTTCGTTAGGAGGTGAAACTTCTATATTTCACATAAAATATTTTCTATCTTTTTAGACAGCAGCGCTTTCTTTGCACCAGCTGTATATCATTCTGGAAAATCTTCACCTATTGCCCATTATACACTAACATGTACAGTAACTGCTGTTATGTTACCTAGCTTCATTTCGGAATCGCACTTTTTCTGAGTGCAGGCTATCTGCATTCGTAAATTACTCTTCGTACGAGTTTTGGTTTACTTTTAGGTTCAACTGAGTACGTTTAAGGTACGAGCAGAGCAAACAATACGAAGTACGGCATGGCATGAGCTAACAACGAGCAGTAGTACCGGAAACTAGAGCGGAAAAAACATACTGTAGAAAATGGATGAGCAGCAACTATATAACCTTTACTTTTCTAAACGCTTCGCATTTATAACACCAATCATTAACCACGTGTAAAAACAATTATGTTTTTCACACCACATTCACAGATACCATTCAGTCATTTCGGTCAAAAGCCTGTAATCAAGTAGCAGCATCACACTTCACATAGGTGGAGCAAAGTAATCCGCAGTTCCTACCTATGTTGACGAAAAGATGATCGGGGATGTTACCGCATATGCCAAGATGTCGAAACTCAAGTAAATTAGTGATCCGCGTCTTAATGACAATCCCTGAGCAAAAGCTGTCAACACCTAGGTTTCGTCCAGTGACAAGAGCACAACATGATGAATGCCAAGCCAATGATTAAAGAAAACAGTGAAAAAAAGCCATGTTTCCGTGTCCTTTGAAATAGTAGGTCTAACTGATCCCACTTTGACATTATTGAGCCAAATTGCTGATGCCATTTCAATCCTCTCAATCCTTGTCAAGAGAACATGTGGTAAAACTGGATGATTTAAAACAGCAGAGCCATGAAGTGTAGATAGTACATGACGACAGTATGTTGAAGATTATCACACTACTGATTGTTATCTACGTACGAATGAGGTTTCACAGCTATAAAAATACCTAGGCATCTCATGAAACGGCCTTTTTTGCGCACACTTACCATCTTCCGTTGAGCTTTTGCATCCATCTCCTTAATTATGTAATGTGTCAGTGGGGTAGGTTGGACAGCAGAGGCTAAAAAACAGCAACGATCACGAAGTAATTGCCAATTATTATTTCGTGCCCCAAATAAACAACAGATGCTAGAAAATCGCAGGTTTAAATGTCCCAATCTTTCCTTTTTCTTCTTAATCTTTTTTGTTCACGGTAGGGTAAAAATAAGGATAAAGGATAAAGATCTTGGCGTTGATCAACCCTGAGGGATGCACCATGCATTCGACTTCACTAAGTATCGGTGGAGGTGATTGAATGCATATCTGGCCTTTACAATGACCAGCGGTGGCCTACCGATGTATCGAGCCAGTGTTGCTATCTTCCCAGACAAGTGTGGTACCAATTTTTCCGACCTCGGAGGCATGCAGCGCTTAGTGAGGCACGGTGCAGGGACCGATCCAATGTGTATTGAAGGATGCCTCCGACCACTGCACCACACGCGGATGTGCATGGCAGGGTCTCAGTTAAAGTTTAACCACAGGGTACTAAGATATGACCAAAATTCGAAACTTCAAGAGGGCTTCGAACCCCTCGACTAACCTTATCGGGGGTTCACGTGCTATCCACCACCACAACGGAGGTCCCTGCTTGGGTTCCCTCTCAGCCACGTTTTTACTCGATCAGGGGCTATCAGCAATCACCGACAACAGGAATGATCTAGGGAGCAAAACCGTTACTGGATTCAATGTTCTACGTTTCTATTTTCCGCTTTCCAAGCTCAGCTGAAGTCCCGAGTTTGAGTAATATCTCAGCATTTCTGTGGTTGTGCTTGAAACTGTGGAATTATTTGCCTAAAAGTCTTAGGAAGAAAGGAAGCAGCGTTCAGCAATGATCAACCTTGTGTCATGCGCCATTACCAATTTGTCAACCCTGAAGGGATGGACCGCTTGGTGAGGTCGGAGCGCAAGATGGAACATATGACCATGTGCGTATTACAGGGCACCTTTAACCACTGCTCAACGGGCACCCCCGCTAAAAAAAAGTCCACGAAACAAACTCGTGGTGCAAATCCCAGAACCGACTTTCAGTTAAGCCATTCGTTGACGAATAAATCATTGTTTTCTTTATGAGCCGACACGAGGTTGTTATTACACTATTTATTCACAATAGACGTCTCGACTGTTTCACCTTTTTCAGAGTCCGGAAAGGTTAATTTGAATCTACTCAGTCGAACTTCCATAACCTCAACCAAGAAAAACTGAGCAGATTGCGTGTCAATTTCACCTCTCTAGGCTCTGATGAAGGCTAGGTGGTCGGACCATCAGCTATTTGTGAATAGACAATGTAACAACAGCTTCATGTATGCTCATCGAGAAAATAGCGAATTACTAAATTCAAACCTTTTGCATCTATTTTCAACTGTTGAGCGTGCAGTAATTGCTCGTCTAGAGATAGCCTAGCCATTTCGTACTCAACTTCGAGGTCATGCATGAACTGTTTGTATTCAACTTCATTTTCAATCGTGCCACATTTAGGATCTTTCGACACTTCACTTCGAGGTTTACGTGGTACTCGATCATTAGCTGTTAATTCAACCACTGCGATGGAGTGGTTACCTACAAAACATTGTCTCCCTAAATCTATGCCTCCGCTATTATATCTCTTATTAACTTCGTGATGTTATGAATGTACTATAAGCACATTGTGAGTACACGAATTCTCATACCGTTCGCGTCAACAAAGCGATAACCATTCCAACGTCGACTGAACTCCAATACTTCCGAGTTTTTTACGAACGTGAAATAGCATCGAGAATAGGCATACGGCTCCATTCTTAAAAATCCCGAATCAATTTCGCTCGTTAGAAGAATTTTCGTTATTCCATTTTTTGAATGCTAACTGTATTGACGTCAACATATAAGTAGATAACACGTAAATTTTTAAAGAATGACTGAGAAGCATGTGCGTCTGAATTTGCTTCTGGGCATTGTGAGCCTTCCCCTTTATTATTAATATTGACCATTTTTATTCGGCTATGCTTCCTCTTTTTCAACGAAATCTACCTCTTAGAGGGATCTCATACAGCTTAATCGCCAGACGATATAGCGCGCCCCAGGTGGTGAACAGGATGTTAACCGCGGAGAAAAAAGCGACCATATGCTTTCCTGACATGCAGATGAATCCAGAATACGGACCCCATGCTCCTTCACCGCTTGGTTTAGCACACACCTTCTATGTCTAGGGAGAACGAATTCATGCATGCGCGTGTGGAAGTGTTCTCGTTTAGGGCAGATTTTATTCTACGAGTCAATTTACCCAACAGCCTGCAATAAAGTGACAGAGCAGTAAATGGGAGGTGGTTATGAGTAGCTTTCATCAAATAAACTTCGCGTCCGCTCCAAAAGAGACTGACAAGCTACCAGTGAGTATACCCAGCTCTCCTGTTCAGAGTCAGCAAACAGCAAAACAAACGGGACTCAATCCCCTGACCTCGAAAGAGCCCCCGATTCGGCAGTGTTGGGTAGGGATGAGTACGGAGAGGCTGCTAAAATCTCAGCGCCACTCTAGGCTGCGTAAACCGCAAAGGACTAAGGTGACGATTTGTGCCTAGAATGCACGCTCATTTGCATCTGCATTTCTCGATGCAAGGCTTGATCATGCAGGCGAACAGGACAGGGTAGGACGGCATAGAAATGGTTGATACAAGAAAACACCGCTCATTTAACGCTATATATTATGCCGGAGAAGAACTGTCCCTCGGAACATGCGACAGCAGAGGAGTCGGCGGCCTCGGCGTTCTCGTCAACACCAGTTTGTCCATGAACATGATTCATTCGAACAACTAACAACCGGAATTGGACGTGTACGATTGAAGAGATGTGGATCAATACCAGCTTTGACAATCTTCGTTGTTTACGCACTGACATCAAACTATGATAAAGAACAAGTCGAAGCGTTCTATGTGGACCTGGAAAAGCTCTACAGAGAAGACCATGCATTATTAGAGGTCATCATTGGAGATTTTAACGCTGGGTCTGGACCCAGAGGGAATATCAGAAGAACGCCACATTGGGAGCGACGGATTAGAATAGAACGAGCGAGCAGCGTGAGCGGCTGTCTGAGTTTATCGTAACGACCAAGACCATCCATGGTAACTCGCAATTCCACAATGCTTAACATTGGATGCGGAAATCTCCCAGTGGAGAGTACTATAACAAAATAGACCATATCATAGTAAATCTAAGGTTTTTCCTAACCGAAGTTTTTCCAAAATTTTGCATGGAATCAAAGCATTATATCCTTCGTGCCAGATTCCACTTCTCATAGAAAGGAAAACTAGCCGCTAAATTAAAAAAATCAAAGTCCCAAAACCAATAAAAACTAAGATTTATTCAATTCATTAGTAGGTTGTCGGGAAGTCAAAACAGTCAAAAATCAATGGTGCCGTTCTATACAACAAACTGTAGAGGATAAGATGGGCAGGACAAGTAATGCTATAAATGACAACCGATAGATAGGAGCCATTACCGACTAGATTCGTCGCGATGTCGATAGCACAGCAAGAAGACCACCGACCTGATGGTCAGAGTTCTTCACGGATTCCTAGAGCGCGCACAACCCACTGGGCAACGCTTGCAAACGAGGAGAAATGGACGATTTACTGGAGCCCACCTGACCCAAACGACGAACAACAGGAGGCAGGTGACCGGCGACTGTTTCAACACTCTTCTCTTAACGTTCAATTCATTTTTGCCTTTGGGAGTTATTAAAGCCTATGGAAAGCTACTGATCGCCTTGATGGAAACGAAGTCTACTGCAGCAATTGCAACAAGGCGTAAACCTCATTTAAAACGGCCTAGAAGATTAAGGAGCCACAGATAGAAGGAAACGTTTACATGAAGAGAAAACCCAGTTGTCATCGTACCGTGGATCCTAGACTGATCGGTGGAATAGAAGATTACGATAGGATTAGTCCAAACGATGCCATAGCCTTGCTGGCATAATGTTTCAATGGAAAAAAAAGCCCATTGAGCGAAAAAAAAAGATATGCGAATTGCCCAAATCATAGTAGTGCGCCATTTGGAAGGTGTCTCGTGGTCAGATGAGAATTTTATAGTTCAATTCGCTCATATTCGAGAAAAAAGAACAATTAGATCGAAGTTGAAACGATCTCAAAGAAGTTAAATTCTCAAGAAGTCACTGTTTCCAAAAACAATGTTGGTCTAAGGAAATCACTGGAAATAAGAAAATCACTGTTTTCAGCAATAAAAAAAAGTGGAGATTAACCCAGATTTATTAGCGCAGTTTTCTTAGGGAAACATCTTCCCCTTGAAAAAAGGAAAACATCAGTATGACCATTCAACAAGAGTCGGTACCGGCCCATGGATCGAAAAACGACGATCACGGATCAACAATCAATCCTTGCGTGACACCCACTAAGGATCTCGACCGAAGTTAAATCCGCCCAAAGAAGAAACTAAAGAATAAGAAACCACAGACTTGAACCACCAGCTCATGGAGCTTACTCAAACTGTCCGTAAATTGCTAGCAACGCGTATAGAAACGTGGAAACTATATGGTGGTTGCAGACTTGCCTCAAATCCAAAGGGAGGTCATTTCGAACACTTTAAGCAAATTCGGTTTTTACGTTTTTACGTGTTCTTGCGTTGCAAGAGTAATAAACCTCAAAAAAATATGTATAAGAAAAACCAAGAGCTCCTCATTATGCCCATACTTCTCGAACAGCATGTAAACTGTTAACAGAAGTGTTCCACAAAACCTGGTCCACAACTTCTAATTGGACCACAGCTCAAACTCAAGGCAACTTACTCCTTATCGGCAGGAACAAAATAGGTATAGATTGACGGTGGTGTCTGTCCAAGCTTTGCGATTAGGTCTACTTCTGTCATATCACGTGGAAGACGCCTCAGAACAACCTAAGGATTTTTCTTTTTTGCAAAGCATTTTCAAAGTCGGGAAGACAAAACACTTCTGCTTTGAATGACAACAGAAAAGCTTTAACAGGGAAAAAATCTGTCATCTCAAGACAAACAACTGCTCCAAGACTAGATAAATCCGCACCTGAGAAAAAAAAACTCACCTTCGTTCCCTTTGGTGCATTCGATTTTTCCTTTTCTGTCGTACACATGAAATCTTCTCTAACGTCCAAACCTATGAAGTTCAATAACTCAATTCTCTCTGAGATATTACATATACAAATCAAATCCCAAAGATACAATATCCAGTACAAGCAAAAAAAAAAACATTCGTGAAACACCAGAATGAGCCTAACCAAGCCTTTGTGGCAATCCACGCTAGTATAACTTCGCAAACGTTCACCTTTTAGAATAACCAAACATGTATTACGTTATTTTTTAAAGAATATATGGGCGGAAGCATACTTTTCAAATGACCACATATGTCAACATATTGTTAAGAAAATGTCACTTCACACATATTTTTCTTATTCTTCTTCTTTGATTATCTCCCTCTCCCACCTTTCCTCACACTCTCCTTCCCTAAGTGACTACTCTCTCGCAATGATGAAGGACCTCACACAAAAACTGTGGCCGAAGTAGTATTTCTAGAGTGAACGGTATCCATTGCCAGCTACGACTCGCTATGGGAATAAATGAATGGCCTTACAACTACAAAGATGCTGAGATAATTTCAAAACTCCAGACCGCAGGTGCTTGCGGTGGGGAACGAACACGGGACAGATGAAACGAAGAACCCAAATGGTATGGTGGTGATTGCGTTAGTCTCCCGAATTGGTAACAGCGCGTACGCGCCCCCACCAGAACACCTGCGGTCCGGAGTTTCGAAAATATCTCAGCATCACTGCGGTTGGATCACACATAATACCCTACCGTGAAAAATTGTAAAAGGCAGTAAATAAAAAATTAACGTTGTGAATGGACTTACATCAGTCTAGTCAATTCACTCAATGTGATTAGGTTACGTGTGCCAGCGATGATATTAAAGGCCAATTTATTATACCGTTCATTTTTATCCTCGCATCTATTTACTACTTACATTTGGACACAGTGTTACCTACTACTTACCCGAGTTCGAAAAAACCTTAAACTGGAGCAAAAAGAAATGCAAATATTGCTAAACAAAGTTTCAGAAACGTGCATTCATTCGACTTCATTAAGCATCGTTGGAGCTGGTCGAACGCAATCTGGTCTTTACAATGACTTGCAGTGGCATACCGATGTATCGAGCCAGTGTTGCTATCCTCCCACACAACCTATGGTACAAATCTGCCGACCCCGGAGGGATGGAGGGCTTGGTGTGCCAGGAGGATCGATCCCATGTGTGGGTTGCAGGGCGCCTCCGACTACTGCGCCACACGCGCCCCTATATCAAAATTAGATTTATGGAAACTACCAACCGTCATTAAGAAGCAACGTTAAGAAGCAATGTTAGCATCAACTGCACCAAATAATTGTAGATCAGTCAGAACCATACGACAAAGAAGATGGAAAAGTAGATCGCATCAATAGAAACATAGTTGGGACAATGGATATGGGGCTCAACCGTCACAAACAGGAAACCATGAAAGCTCTAGAGATGAAAAGATGGATATATTGGATGAGACCGAAAACATGATTTAAAAGACAAAAAACAACGCATTAAACCAGTTTATTTCAAAAAGCTATGTAACGAAATCCAGCATTCCTGCTTGACTTCGTCATGACAACACTTCACAAAATGACGACTATTTCACTTCTACAACCATGAGAAACAACACTATTGCTACCATTACAATGAAAACCAGAAATATTTGAGATATAAGTCAAATTAAAGACGCATGAGTAATATTATGAAACATTGACTGTACAGATTAAAATGACACTGACCAAACAAACTTAAAGAATAAAGTAGTGTCATCTAAAGGTGAAGATAGCCTTTTTAAATAAAAGCTACCAACGCTGACCACGTGGTGGATAAGGTCTATAGCCTCTCCTTGCTTCAGTTCTACCCCAGTTGGAGTTTCTTACTGGGCCACCACCACTCCTCCAACTCTCTCCGTATCCTTCTGATCGCATCAGATCACCTCTTTCTGCTCCATTGAAACCATCTCCTCCGCTATACCAAGCACCTCGTTGCTGACCTTGCCTAACACCATCACCTCCACCTCGCCAATCACCACCACCACGGTAGTCTGGAATAGATGAATATTAAAAAGTTTTCAAGAAATGACTAACCTTCCTGAGAAAAAAGCAAAACAAGGGCTTGGGTCGGTGTGGTAGATAGCACATGAGCCCCCGGAAATGGTACTCGCGGTCTCGAAGCCCAGCCCAGGTTCCGAGTTTTGTTGATATTTCAGCATCCTTGTAGTTGTATTC